>JAPDVR010000016.1:5031838-5643891 GCA_026230005.1 Gila orcuttii | reverse complement strand
AATGCAAATCCCCATTAGCTGATGTCTCAATCTGAAGAATCTTCAGACACTCAGCATCATGTATTTTTTCTAATGTCAGGTATGCATATTTTATTCTTTATTTCAGAGCATTTGATGTTTTGTACTGGTTATCTTTGAATTGATTATATAATTTCCATGATACATTTGACAATTAATAAATGGTTACATTTGGATTTTTTTCTGATTTACTCTGAAATTATTAACTTTAGTAGATTACGTTAAGTCCATAGCACCACAGATTTACCCACAGGTTAGTAACGGACTAATATACAGTTTAGGTGGAGCAAAGGAGCACTCCACTCCGACTAAAACATTAGCATTAGTCATGTATACTTAGACTGTAGAGGCTAATAATGGGTTTCCGTTTAGAGCAACAGTGTGTTGTTAGACCAATCTAAATAGGGGTGAGCCTCAACCTCTGATTATTGTAATATTATTCTAACTAAGTGTACGTGGGAAACCATGGCATGATTATACAAAGTTATACCATTAGAAGAAGTTAAGTCGGTCAGCTAGGTTTTGTGGTAATGGTCATGACCTCTGGTTATATATATAATCTGACCTTCATTAAGTGTGTACAGATCTATAGGGACTAATAATATACACTCACCTAAAGGATTATTAGGAACACCATACTAATACTGTGTTTGACCCCCTTTTGCCTTCAGAACTGACTTAATTCTACATGGCATTGATTCAACAAGGTGCTGAAAGCATTCTTTAGAAATGTTGGCCCATATTGATAGGATAGCATCTTGCAGTTGATGGAGATTTGTGGGATGCACATCCAGGGCACGAAGCTCCCGTTCCACCACATCCCAAAGATGCTCTATTGGGTTGAGATCTGGTGACTGTGGGGGCCATTTTAGTACAGTGAACTCATTGTCATGTTCAAGAAACCAATTTGAAATGATTCGAGCTTTGTGACATGGTGCATTATCCTGCTGGAAGTAGCCATCAGAGGATGGGTACATGGTGGCCATAAAGGGATGGACATGGTCAGAATCAACGCTCAGGTAGGCCGTGGCATTTAAACGATGCCCAATTGGCACTAAGGGGCCTAAAGTGTGCCAAGAAAACATCCCCCACACCATTACACCATCACCACCAGCCTGCACAGTGGTAACAAGGCATGATGGATCCATGTTCTCATTCTGTTTACGCCAAATTCTGACTCTACCATCTGAATGTGTCAACAGAAATCGAGACTCATCAGACCAGGCAACATTTTTCCAGTCTTCAACTGCCAATTTTGGTGAGCTCTTGCAAATTGTAGCCTCTTTTTCCTATTTGTAGTGGAGATGAGTGGTACCCGGTGGGGTCTTCTGCTGTTGTAGCCCATCCGCCTCAAGGTTGTGCGTGTTGTGGCTTCACAAATGCTTTGCTGCATACCTCGGTTGTAACGAGTGGTTATTTCAGTCAAAGTTGCTCTTCTATCAGCTTGAATCAGTCGGCCCGTTCTCCTCTGACCTCTAGCATCAACAAGGCATTTTCGCCCACAGGACTGCCGCATACTGGATGTTTTTCCCTTTTCACACTATTCTTTGTAAACCCTAGAAATGGTAACTGAGCAGATTGTGAAATACTCAGACCGGCCCATCTTGCACCAACAACCATGCCACGCTCAAAATTTCTTAAATCACCTATCTTTCCCATTCTGACTTTCAGTTTGGAGTTCAGGAGATTGTCTTGACCAGGACCACACCCCTAAATGCATTGAAGCAACTACCATGTGATTGGTTGATTAGATAATTGCATTAACTAGAAATTGAGCAGGTGTTCCTAATAATCCTTTAGGTGAGTGTATTCTAGAATGAGTAAATAGAGTACAGACGTCTAGGATATTAGTCAATCGCCTCTGTCTAATGACCAAGACTGACGAGTTTGTGATTATGAGATTGTATACCCGGCTGGTGCGAGACTCAATGTGTTATAGGAATCTGGATGAACGAGTGTAATTTCAATAAAGAGTTCAATAGAATAATCGAATACGTAGCTAAACTATCATACACATGACCAATAATCAATTGGCATTCTAACCTAAATTCTAGGATGTAATAAAATGGAATCAGATAAAAGTTTAATTGGATTCAAATGACTTTGCCACGCTGAAAAGAAAGAAGCGCAGTAAACCTCCACCCGCTCCATTGGAAACCGTCGTTTGGCCGACTGGGCCCTACAATAGTAAACCAAACTACGGAAGCCTATTTCTGCCACAATAGAAAAAAAATGGTAAATCATAATTATGACATAATAATCATAATTTTTATCTCATATTTATGACTTATGACAATTTGTTTTATATTTATGGCTTTTTATGTCATAATTATGACTTTCCAAACCATGATTTTTTCCATGATTTCTTACCAGCATAAATTTAGTATTAGATATCTGTACTTTAGCAGTGCTCTGTGTTTTTATAATAATACTGTAAGTATTGCCTTTTCTGCTTTTAGAATAAAATCTACTCTATAGCTATAAGATGTAGTGCCTGACATATGAATTAAGTTTTAGAGTAGAGTGCTGCTGCGGTCATACAGTAGCATACAGTGTTGTACGTGTTTGTTAGAACACTTATCAGCTGTCATCCAGGACAACTACAGTATACTTTCAGATGATATATACAGTAAATTCAGACCTCAGATATATTACAATAAAAATAAAACACCATAAACATGACAGTACAGGCTAAAGTTGAAACCATGTATTCCTATTGGCCATGACAGCAATCAAGCTGTACATTTGGAAGTTAAAGGGCTCTTGGCATACAGCTGTGAAGGTTATTTTTGTACTTTAATGCTCTTGGTTCAGGCATCTGAGGGAGAGGAGAGCGGTGGGCGTTTGCCTCTGTTAGATCATATGCTGAGCTGTCAAGAGTAGGCGCAGGTTGGCCGCACTTCAGATTGTGTCTGAATCTCAACTTACTTACGGTAATTATGCTCTATGAGGGAAATGTTTGCCGTGCCTTCTTGCACAAGTGCATGAATAACACGCACACACACGTTCAAGCACATGTTCTCACATCACATTCTGCCCCCACATACACTCATATTCTTGTGGATTTCAGGATAACCCCACTCACAGACACACACACACACACACACACACACCAGAACTACCCACACAAAAGACAGCTCATATATCTCGTTTCTACTCATTTAGTTGAATTGCATCTCCATGACAACGCTTATGCATATGCATGAAACCACATTCATCCATAATGTTTCAGTAAGATTTATAATACAACAGAAGATCTGTCTGAAACTGTCATTTGCGCGATACTCTAATGTTGTACTACTGTATGTGAGCTTGTTGCTTTCTGACGGTCTGTTGCTATCGTGTGATGCAACACGTAGCAAAGCTCAATAAACTCTGACAGTCACAGACAGTCCATAGTAACTGTTCCCCTGGAAACCACATTTTGAAGTGAATTAGCCATTAAAAGTGCTGAGAAACCCCCGTCGGTGAAGCTGATGAATAGGAGTGTCTGCGTATTGTGTGTGTGGTTGGATGTGGCTTTTATTAGCAAACAAAGAGGATTTGTACTGTCATTCGGAACAATGAATCACCATTGTTCTTGATGTGAGAATAATTTTACGTTCCCCTTGTTTTTATTTGTTATACCAGGTTGTTTTGTACAGTATGTAATGTTCTTATTATATGCATGTCAAAATGTTGTATATGAAGATTACACTGAAAAAAAAAAACTGGTGTAGGATTTACTTTGAAAAAAATTTCACTCAGAAATTGCTTTTAGAATTTATTTATTTTTTACCCACTTTATCATCCAACATGCAAAAATCATAATTCTGATTGCTTAGAAAGAATCTGACGCATCATTCATGTTCGCCACAAGTGCTTCAGGATGAGTTGATCTGTAGTTTAATATTAGGGTTATGTGTGTATTAAAATAAAAAAAAATAAAAGTGTCATTTATTGCTGTCAAATTGTGATCAATCACATCTAACATAAAAGTTAGTATGTGTATATACATGCGTGTGTGTGTGTGTGTGTGTGTGTGTGTGTGTGTGTGTGTGTGTGTGTGTGTGTGTGTGTGAGTTTAAGTGTACATGAGTGCAATGGTCTGGAGAGGGATTCTTAGTAAAGCAAATCATAAAATAACGTTTTGAACTACAAAGTATTTGTTGTTATTGTCATTTTGACTCAAAATGTCCTTGTGACAACTAGCCCCAGTCTCCTCCCAACTTCCTTTTTCTCTACAGCAACTAACCAAGATACTCTGCTCCATTTTATCATTACCTTTTGGTCCTTTATGTAATGTATTAAAAATGACCAAGTACACATGCATCTTGAATAATGATGATTTATAGCTTTTGTTAAGTGCTCGGGTCTGAGCAGAAGGACATTTCGGAGCGGCTGTGCTGAATCGGAGCAGAATTGCAGAATCGGAGCAGAATCGGAGCGGCTGTGCTGTCGGACAACATCTCCAAGACGTTACACACCATCTGACTAGTAAGTCAAAGTCCAAATCACAATCTCTGCTGTCCCAACTTAATTGATACAAGTAGTGTAGAACATTATATAGAAACTGTGTCTATTCCTCGTCTAGTGAGGCCAAACAATAAATCTAGTTTAGGATCTAGGAAAAATCTTATTGTAATTAAACCAGAAAATCTAAATCTCAGTGAACAAAAATAATTTCTAAAACTAGGTCTTCTAAACATTAGATCGCTCACACCTAAGGCGGTTATTGTAAATGAAATGGTCACAGATAATAATTTCGATGTTCTGTGCCTTACTGAAACCTGGCTTAAACCAAATGATTATTTCGGTCTAAATGAGTCTACTCCACCAGGATACTGTTATAAGCATGAGCCCCATCCGATCGGTCGTGGCGGCGGTGTTGCAACAATCTATAGAGATATCCTAAATGTTACTCAGAAAACAGGTCACAGGTTTAATTCGTTCGAAGTACTTGTGCTAAATGTTACGCTCTTAGATGTAAGAAAGAAATCCCTATTATCTCTAGCCTTAGCGACCGTATATAGACCTCCAGGGCCCTATGCTGATTTCCTAAAAGAGTTTTCAGACTTTCTCTCAGATCTATTGGTCAATGCCGATAAAGCAATAATTGTTGGAGATTTTAACATACACGTAGATAACACAAATGATGCGTTAGGGGCTGCGTTTACAGATTTATTAAACTCATTTGGGGTCAAGCAAAACGTCAGTGGTCCCACTCATCGTCTAAATCATACACTAGATTTAATTATATCATATGGAACCAATCCAACCGATATAGATATTATAGCGCAAAGTGACGATCTCACTGATCATTGTATGGTAACGTGCATATTACGTACTGCTGAAATTTGCCATGTTGCGCCACGTTATCGACCAGGCAGAACAATCGTTCCAACCACTATAGATAGATTCACAAATAGCTTACCTGATCTATCTCAGCTGCTCAGTGAACCCCAACAAACAGATGAACTAGAGGAAATGACTAGCAGTTTGAGCACCATTTTCTCTAGTACATTAGATATTGTTGCACCAATTAGATTAAAAAAGGTTAGAGAGAAAACTAAAGCACCATGGTACAATAGTACTACACATGTTATCAAGAGAGAAACTCGTAACTTAGAGCGTAAATGGAAACAAACTAATTTAGAGGTCTTTAGAATCGCGTGGAAAGACAGTATGTCACGTTATAAAAAGGCTCTAAAAGCAGCCAGGGCTGAGCATCTCCGCAAACTAATAGAAAATAACCAAAATAATCCAAGGTTTTTATTTAACACCGTGGCTAGACTAACAAATAAACAGACATCACCAGAGCAAAATATTCCGTTACAGTATAGTTGTAATGATTTTATGAATTACTTCAATGAGAAAATAGAAAGCATCCGAAATACAATTGTAAATGTACAATCCTCTATGGTGTCTTATGATTCAGCCACAATTATCGCCCCTCAAGAACAACTACACCGCTTTACAACTATAGGACATGAAGAGCTAAATAAACTTATCTTTGCAGCGAAACCAACAACATGTTTATTAGACCCAATACCCACTAAACTACTGAAAGAAGTGTTACCTGTAGTGGAAGAGCCTCTTCTCAATATTATTAACTCGTCTTTATCTTTAGGTCATGTTCCAAAAATATTTAAGCTGGCAGTAATAAAACCTATTATTAAGAAACCGCAATTAGATCAAAATAACTTAGCAAATTACAGACCCATTTCAAATCTTCCATTTATATCTAAAATACTAGAAAAAATTGTGTCCGCTCAATTGTGCTCTTTCTTGCAAGAAAATGATATCTATGAAAAATTTCAGTCAGGATTCAGACCGCATCATAGCACAGAAACTGCGCTAGTTAAAATTACAAATGATTTACATTTAGCTTCTGACCAAGGCTGTATCTCAATACTAGTTCTACTCGATCTTAGCGCTGCGTTCGACACTATAGATCATAAAATACTCTTAGATCGACTACAAAACTACACTGGTGTTCAGGGACAGGCATTAAGCTGGTTTAGATCGTACTTATCAGACCGTTACCATTTTGTCTGTTTAAATGGTGAAAAATCGAAGATAACGTCAGTAGAGTATGGAGTGGCGCAAGGATCGGTGTTAGGCCCTCTGCTATTCTCAATATATATGCTGCCACTGGGTAATATTATAAGAAAACATGGAAGTAATTTCCACTGTTATGCTGATGACACTCAATTATATATTTCATCAAGACCAGATGAAAACACAAACTTATCTAAATTGACAGAGTGTCTTAAAGATATAAAATGCTGGATGACGTGTAATTTCCTGCTATTAAATTCAGATAAAACGGAGGTATTACTTATTGGTCCAAAAAACTAACCACAAAACCTCGTACAATACAACTTTAATTTAGAAGGATGTCCAGTTACTTTATCCACTACAGTAAAAGACCTGGGTGTTATACTAGACCGCAACTTGTCTTTCGAAAATCATATTTCATATGTTACAAGAACAGCCTTCTTCCACCTTAGAAATATTGCTAAGCTACGTAACATGCTATCTGTTTCTGATGCAGAAAAGTTAGTTCATGCATTCATGACCTCAAGACTAGATTACTGTAACGCTTTATTAGCTGGTTGTCCTACATCCTCAATAAACAAGCTACAGTTAGTGCAAAATGCAGCTGCTAGAGTTCTTACTAGGTCAAGAAAATATGATCATATAACACCAATTTTATCATCTCTGCACTGGTTACCTATTAAGTTCCGTATCAATTACAAAGTACTATTACTGACCTATAAAGCCCTAAATGGTCTAGCTCCTGTATATTTAATGGACCTTCTATCGCCCTACAATCCATCGCGTTCTTTAAGATCCCTAAATTCGAGGCTTCTGGTCATTCCTAGGATATCCAGATCCACTAAAGGAGGGAGGGCGTTCTCGCATTTCGCTCCTAAACTCTGGAATAGCCTTCCTGATACTGTTCGTTGCTCAGACTCGCTCTCCCAGTTCAAAACTAGATTAAAGACGCATCTCTTCAGCCAAGCATTCACATAATGCTTGCCTCTTATACTACTGTTGAATCAGATCGAATGCATTAATATTATGAACAGCAGCTACGCTAATTATTTCCCATCTGCTTTTCTGCTGTTATCTCGGGACGCTAGTCCCGAGGTAAATAGCGTTCTTCAGCTACAGTCTGTATCCAGCCTCTCACGGAGACTTCAGAGTCCCCAACACCTGCGATGAGATGACTCGACGCCTGTGAAGAGACGACTCAACGCCGGCGATATGTTATGCCCTAAATTAATACATGATGATTAACTAACTGTATTTTTTACGTACATTTCTGAAATGCACTTTCTGTAAAGCTGCTTTGAAACAATATGTATTGTGAAAAGCGCTATACAAATAAATTTGAATTGAATTGAATTTATGGTTTTTTGATGGTAGTATAATTTATCTAATGTTGTAGTTTAACTGGAGATTATGGATGAGTGATTCCCTCTCTCTCTCATTGTGCTCCCCTCCTCCGTCACTCTGAGTTAGTGATGATGTTACCCTGGCAACAGAGCAGGAAACAGAGATCAGCTGATTGACATGCTGTTCACATGAGAATGTGATGAGTGTTTGAAAACCAGGACACACTGTATCCTTTATAAAATGATAAATACACTTTTGTTGACACTCTGAAGGGTCTATGATGTTGCAGTTCTTTTTTTAAAGCAAAACATGTCTTTTAAACCTTATGCGCCAGATAAACAAGTGAACTGTAGAATTTTATGTTTGAACTTCTGTTTTTGCGGCAGCTCGGTATATTTCTATGGCAGCGCTGTCTAAGAGTAATAGAGTGCAACAGTGCCTAACAATTTTTTCAGCGGTGCTGGTTCCGGAACTATTTTTTCCTTTCATATTTTCCCATAGGGATTTTTAAGTCTTCATTAAAGTATTACAAGCCATGAACCAAGCCAACCAGCTGCGATGTGAATCACAACATTACAAACTTTGATTTGAAGCAAAAAAGTATTTGAAAACTGGACAAAAATTCAAAGGTACAAGACTGTGTACTTAACGGCTTTAGTGAGGGAAAGAACTACAATCCCAAGAATCATTGCAAACAGCATAATCAAATTAAAAATATAAACAATATGTTTTAAGTTTATTGCAAAATATACATATATATTGAAATATTTAATTATTTTGAGAGTGTAGGGAGATCGACCCTACGTCATTCACAGTCCTTTGTTCGTTTCGACTTTCTGATTGGTGGAATTTTCTGAATAGCATCATGGGTAATGTTGTTTTTCACCACCCATTCTCCTGTAAACACGATTATTTTAAAAATAAGATTAACTAAAGCGGGCTGACGGCTTTGTTGCTCAAAGTTGGAAGTTGCTCAAAGTTGCTCAAACTTTAAGTTATTGTTAAAAATCAATTTCAGTTTTTTAACCCGACTGTTGCTCTCTATTAGCTGGTGATGTGGATTTACTAATTGTAGAGTTTACGAAATCATGAGTTTTGCAAAGACCTGAAATGTTATTTGGGTACTATCCCTTCTTCCAACAATGCCAAAGCTTTATCAAGCCAACCCAAAGGGTGTTCTGGCTGGTTGCTAGGCCTATGTGTTTTTTAGGGTGTCTTAGGTTGTTAGATTGTTGCTAGGGTGTTCTGGCTGGTTACTAGCTGGTTGTTAGGGTGTCTTGGGTAGTTGTTAGATTGTTGCTAGGGTGTTCTGGCTGGTTACTGGGTGGTTGTTAGGATGTTTGGGGTGGTTGTTATATTGTTGCTAGGTGTTTTTTTTATTATTTGTAAGTTTAATCAACTTGGAAATTTTGAGTCATCTCAACAAACAATGCAAAATTTTGAGTTGTGATTATAACTAATTGCCACAATCATTTTATTGTTTTATTTATTCATTTATTTTTACAGTGTAGGTGGTTGTTTTCCCAGGAAAGTCAACAGGGTCCAGCCTCAAGTCTCTAAAATGCTGTGGTCTTCTTATATGACTAAGTTTCCTCCTTTAATATAAGTCTATGGGATTTGTTAACCTATTTTAATGGCCATGGTGTGCAAAAGTAATGTACCTTATCTGGCCTGCCTGTTTGTAATGTGTACTTATTAATGCAACCACTAGAGGTCAGTGTTTCCTAATAGCTGGTAGTTGCACCGGCAGATGAACTTGCTGTGTGATTTGCAGTCATTTGCATGAAGTGGTTCAGTGCATGAAACTCAAATGAGAAATGTGTGCCATTATCTCAGAGGTGACCCTCGTCGCCATACTGCTGTGATGTGCTAAACTGTAACAAAGTATTTATGGTCTCTACATTATCATTCCAAACAGGTGTGTTAAGTGGTGCAGATGGTGATGTAATTTGGCTCAGCGTAAAGAGCTGAACTGTTATGATCACAAACGAAGAGTTTGCATTCAGGTGGCGTATGCGCTCAGCAGGGGCCCTTGGCTCTCAGGTGGGGGGTTTAGACCCGAAAAAAACGGTGTTCCCGTTTACAGCAGCAGAAAGCTTGAGTGATGTCAAACAGCCCGTCTCACTGCGAATTATGGTAATTGGATAGATTAGAACATTTCATACATAATTGATCATTTCATGTTCATTGTTTGCTTATGCAGTCTATTGATATTTGTGCAACAGAGCGGGAATATATGACACATCTAAAACAGTAAAAATGAAAGAGAAATGTTTAAATCACTTTAGGATTTGCTGTACTTTAGCGGACATATGTTTATTGGAAGTATGAATAAATATGTATCAAATTTTTTTTTTTTTTAGGGTCTATTTTCAAAGGAAAAAAATAAACTATTTTGAATAAAGAAAAATTAAAGTCTATTTTGGACTTTTTTTCACTTTGTATATTTATTTTTTTATTTATATATATATATATATATATATATATATATATATATATTTTATTTATATATATATATATATATATATATGTATGTATGTATATGTATATGTATATATATATGCAGTATATATAATTGGTTGTTGAAGACATTGTCCAAATGCTACAAAATCTTAATTCCCCTAAAATATTTTTTATGCTATATTTAATTTCTTTAAAAATATTTTTTTTTCTTATGACTCAGACGGTTCTTGACATGTTTCTTGACATTCAGCTGATAAGAATGCAAGAATGTTGCATTTTATGTTTTATTTATTTGTCTGTTTTGCTGCTCATGTCACACAGGGCATCTACGCATATGAAAGAGGGTGTAATTATGAGATTTAGTGGTCAGGCTGAACTCATAACTAATGAAGTGGAGCATGAGAACTGATTGAATCGTGACTGACAGCATTTGGAATGAAGGTTCCTGGGGTCAGTGCAGCCCATCGTGAGGGTACAGCCTTCAGGTAAAGCAACACACACACACTACACGCTGTCAACACACACACTACATAATCCGGACCAGGATAATCAGTGCAGTGGCCCCAGTAGTGTTTTGAATGTCACTGCAACCGTGTGGAACACTTTTTAAACCAAACATTTCACAAAGAAAGAAGTTTGATTGGTTAAAATGATAAAAACAGATAGATAAATACACTGAACAAAATTATAAAGTTGTGAGGCCGGTTGGATGTACTGCCAAATTCTCTGAAACTCCTTTGGAGAAGGCTTATGGTAGAGAAATGAACATTCAATTCACGGGCAACAGCTTTGGTGGACATTCCTGCAGTCAGCATGCCAATTGCACGCTCCCTCAAACCTTGCGACATCTGTGGTATTGTGCTGTGTGATAAAACTGCACATTTTAGAGTGGCCTTTTATTGTGGACAGCTTAAGGCACACCTGTGCAATAATCATGCTGTCTAATCAACATCTTGATATGCCAAACCTGTGAGGTGGATGGATTATCTTGGCAAAGGAGAAGTGCTCACTAACACAGATTTTGACAGATTTGTCAACAATATTTGAGAGAAATGGCCTTTTGTGTACATAGAAAAAGTCTTAGATCTTTGAGTTCAGCTCATGAAAAATGGGTGCAAAAACAAAAGTGTTGCGTTTATAAATTTATTCAGTGTAGATATACAGTTAAAAAGTGTGACACTTTAGTCTTCAAAAGTCCTGAGGAATGACTGCAGTGTGTGTGTCCTGGCCATTATTGATGTTTACAGCTGCTGTTTTAATCCATCTCTTTTGTCCAGGTTTTACCACTTCTGTCCTGATTTCTTCGAGGGGAGGGTCAATGGGAGGGTAAATGTTTCGGATTTTTCAGATCTTTCGATCTAATGGACGAAATAAGCTCACATCAAATAAGCAAACATCGTGCTTGGTATGTTTTTCCTCTTCAAACCAAACTTGGGTCTTCAGCCGACAGTTTAAATCCCATCTGTCTAGAGCTCTTCCCATAATGTTCACGCGTTAGGTCATTAGGTGGAGAGTAGGCGTCTTTTGTTAGCCTAGAAATCTAGAAGCACCCTAGCGGCAGCAAAAATTATTTTGCAGCCAGTGTGGTCTAGCAACTCTCCGTTGACTTTCGAGCTGGAAAAACCAAAAACTGGTCAGGCCAATCAGATCGTGTATAGAGTCGGCGGGCGGGCTTAACATAATGACGACAAAGTTGCGACGGTTCACTGCTACTTGAAAACAAAGAATGGCTGCTGCTGCTAGCAAACAGCGATCTTTCGATTGGTTGTAGCGTTATCCTATTGTGTGCAGAGGGAATTTGAAAGACAACCGTTTATCCCGCCCCTCGGATTGAGGCATGCCAATGGAGAGTTCCCAGACCTAACATCTTGATGCGGGTCTGGTATGCCAGGCTAGTCTTTTGTGGCTGTTTGAACACATTCGACCACATGAATGTTTAAAATACGAAAGCAATCTAGGCGAATGTGTTTTCAACTACCTCTAGAAGTGAATTTCTGTTGATTAAACCAATCTCCTTCATTGTGTTAACTCATTTTTTTTATTTCAATGCTTTTTTATGGCAAACATACAATAACTTTTTATAGTGTATGTGCCATTTACCATGTAGAAAATAGTAAATGTGTGAACAAGTGACTGATTTTAGCTGCAGCTTCAGCATCCATTTATAATTTAGGGGCGGGGATTCAGATTCTAGAGAGCATTTGATTGGGCAGGAAATCTGATTAGAAGCTGAAGTGCAGAGTGATGTCATCAGAATCATTGATCCATATTGGCGGAAGTGACAGACTGTACGTTTTGAATGCTTATTTCTTCTAAATGCGAATTTTGTCATTGTTTTGGAGCAGACTAGCTTATAGATAACAATAAGGCTAACATATTCATACTAAAAGCCAAAAAAAAAATTCAATTTTGATTTCATGGGGACTTTAATTTGCACATAACAAAATGACAAACTAAAATTAAAATAAAAGCTAATACAAAATAATAATATATACTATAAAATAAATACTATATTAAATAAATATTAAATAAATAATACTAAAATAACACTGCGTGCTGAAGTTTAATACCTAGAATTGAATTGGTTTGTTTGTCTTTAACCTTTAACATGAGCAATAGCAATAGTGATACTAGTAAATCGTTAGTATAGGATTAGTTTTCCATTTGTCAAGCTTTTCTTTTAACCTCTAAAATTAATTCACAACAACAACAACACAAAGAACACTTTGACCTGTGTTTGTGACTTATCTTATTTCATATCTTAGCAGTCCAAAACTGTGCTGGCATTGAAAATTTGTGATTTCCAACCGTTACGTGAGACAGAAACCAATAAAAGATTTCTTAGTCTCCAGATTTTGCTGATAAGAGGTATTGCTTATAGGGAGAGATAAGGAAAAATCTGAAAAATGCAATTAGAGAAAGATCAAAATTGCAGCTGAGCTTGAGGAAAGGAAAACCTTATTTATTAGCCCAGGAAATGATGTTTGGACGCCCACGTTCCTCGCAGGAACCAAGGAGCACGTGTGTTATCGTACTTCAGAGGCACGACAAGACGTATGTTCACATCGAGTCGCACAGAATCCTGGTGGATTTAAGCTGAAATATAGAAGCCGGAATAAGATGAAGACACACACTAAACATGCTCTCAGTTGGGTTTCAGTAAATCATCTCAAACTAATTTTATGAGGGCTGTTAAAAGCTGAACAAATGTGTCCATATGGTCATAAAGGAATATCAGATATAAAAACTGACATATGTACTTAGTATTGTCAAGATAGCATGAAATATTCCTCTGAGGTTCCACTGGTTTACGATGGCATGTCTCCTTACTCAGTTTAAATATCACTGCTCACTACAGCAGAAAGGTGTGCTAGATGTGCAATGCTCAGAGCTAATGCATTTTCAACATGACAAGATTTAAACAGATATTGTTCACCCACATGGAACGTGGATTTTCAGCCAGTGTCTGCTATTTCCGAGGTATTTGTTCAAACGTATAGGGGTCGGTAAGATTTTTTAAAATGTTTTTGAAAGACTATGCTCACCAAGGCTGCATTTATTTGATCAAAAAAACAGTAAAAACAGGAATGTTGTGAAATATTACTACAATTTAAAATAAAGGTTTTCTATTTTAATATCTTTTAAAATGTAATTTATTCCTGTGATCAAAGCTGAATTTTCAGCATCTTTACTCCAGTCTTCAGTGTCACATGGTCCTTCAGAAATCATTCTAATATGCTGATTTGTTGCTCAAGAAACATTTCTTATTATCAATGAGAAAAACAATCCATATTTTTGTGGAAACCATGATACATTTTCAGGATTCTTTGATGAATTGAAAGTTCTAGAGAACAGCATTTATTTAAAAAATATATTTTTTAAGTCTTTCTTTACTGTCACTTTTGAACAATTTATTGCATTCTCATTTAATAAAATCATGAATTTCTTTAAAAAAAAAAGCATGGTAAATATTTTGATGCTAGGAGTAGTCCACCCAAATGCCATTCCAAAAGTCATTGTTGCTGTTGCTCTAACAAAATTATTGTATGGTTTCAGAAGATCTTATAATACAGTGCACAAATCATATGGACAATTTTTAGAATACTTTTAATTGTGTTTTTATCTAATTAGGCAGAATGTTGTCAATTTACAATTTGGAGAGTATAACATTATTCAGCAAAACTTTGTTTTCCACAGAAGAAACAAATATCCATATTGAGTTTTGAATGACATGAGGCTGATTAAATTAATCTGATTCATTTTATTTGTTTAATGGAGTTGTTCCTTTTGAGTTCATGGATCTCAGACAGATTGTTAGGCTACTAACTTAACTTATTGCACTTTTTTGTCTCTGTGTGCGCTAAAACAAAACACCTCCTACCAGCCCTTTCACACAGCGCGTTGATCATGGGAAATTGCCGGGAAATTGCCAGAACACCTTCTGTGTGAACGCAAACACGACCCTGGATTGATGCCGGGGTCGATGCCGGGTTGGGGACCTAGTAACATTGCCGTGTTCAGTCCCGGTGTTGTGCCGAATGTCGACTCCCTGCCAAATTATTACCCCCCTAATTCTGGCGGGGGTCAGAATTCGGCACAACACCGGGATCGTTCGCAAATGGTACGTAATACGTTAGTTTATGATCGAATCAGAGAAAAAAATGCACATGCGTGGTTTCTCGAGAGAGAGAGAGAGAGAGAGAGAGAGAGAGAGAGAGAGAGAGAGAGAGAGAGAGAGAGAGAAATCGCAGCTCATGAGCAAACTATGGACGCTGCTGAGACATTAGGCTACATGCCACATCGATGTCACGTGTCTTTACGGGATTTTTACGGGTTGTGTGTGAACGCACTCTCTGATTCCAGAAAATCACTGGCAGTGTGAATGAACCTTAAAGTCAAACGAACCCGGGTCAAATCCCAGGTCACTTTATCCGTGTATTTTCCGGAATCTCTGTGTGAAAGGGGCTTCAGTCGTGTTGCAGGTAATGATCCAAATGAATCATAATTCAAATGAAACTGTTCTGTTGTATTGTAGACACCTCTGTCTCATCGGAAGAGTGCGGCCTGTGGCACTTTAGTGGTCAGTGAGCGGCTCTGCTGGAGTCAGTCTGACTCTGTGTGTCGGACACTCGGTGCCAGCGATGACATGTGCATAACCGTGTGAAGCTGAACACCTGAGCGCTCGTGCCAGGCCTGGGACGCGCGCTCACAGGAGGGGCAGATTGCATTTGTTTTCTGTGAATGTGCGAGACTTCATTTGCCGCGCAATTGGGAAATGCCTAAGAATAGCAAAGTGCAGTAAACGGTCAGACAATTAGCGCTGAAAATGTGTTTATGGTTATGATATTAAATTGAAATACTATGATAACAAATACCAGTTTTCAATATCAAGCAGCATAATGGAGTGTTTTTGTACAGCTAAAATAACTGGAAGCGAACGACAACGGAACCACTATGTTCTAAGAACATTTATAGCTAACATTCCAGCCCGATCTCACGACAATTCGTACGAATTTTATGAGGTGGCTAATTCGTACAAATTAGTACGATTTTTGCTAAAACGTACATATTTTACGAGTTGCCCAATTCGTATGAATTTGTACGAATGACCTAACCCTGACCCTGCCCCTAAACCTACCCATCACGTGTGAGGCTGTCCGAATTCATACGAATTAGCCACTTTTTAATCACTCGTAAAAATTCGTACGAATTGGTCGTGAGATAGCGTTGAACATTCACATTAAGGTATGAAAAAAATATTTTGAATGTTCTCCATTTTATTTCATGTTTCAAAAACGCTTTTTTGTGAGAATGTTAAAGGTAACATTCCTGTTTATAATTTTTGAATGTTTGCTGAACAAAGTATAAAAACTTAACATGAACGATGTACAAAATGTTTTGAGAACATTATTAAAACCAGATAATTGAATGAATGTTCCATTAACATTACTGGAAGAAAGTTTGTTCATAACTTTGAGCAAACCTTGCCAGAACGTTAGCCAAAGTTCTGAGAACATTTCCTGTTAGCTGGGAAGTTACAAATGGCCGCATCCACCCTAATGTAAAAAATAAGGTGGATAATCATTTTGCAATTACAAGACTGTTTTCATTTCAGAAGATCACACGTTTGAATTACTTACACTATAAGGTAGTGAAGCACGAAATAGTGCACTCCAGCGTCTCCTCTAATCGAATTTACTCAAAATGCAGCCTTAATTTGCTCTGGGAAACCAAACACTAGTGTTCCGCCAGGAGGGCGTCACGAAGAAAAGGTCCTCGCAGGTCATGCTTTGTTATGTACAGTCTTGATCTCTGATACTTTCCATGTTAATCACACACAGCCAAGCAACTTCCACCTCACTAACTGCTTCAATTAGATGCCATCATCACCCATGCGGCCTTATGGGATGCTTGATGACTCGAATGGAGATGGTCGGTGTGCTTCATAACACAATAGCGGTGTGATTATGAGAGCAGAATGGGGGAGAAACTGAGAGGAAAGATGCTAATGACGGAATCCTGGTAGTCATTACGTTTGAGTGCACTGTTTTCTCAATGTTCTGGCTGGCGAGATAAAATTTGATTGTTGTCATTTGGCGGGGTTTTTTTTTTTTTTTTTTTTTTTTTTTTTTGCACGGTGAGATGTGAAAACACTCTTGTTGTATTGAGATACATTTTGGAGCTCATCCAATGAATGAATAGGCCAATCATTCCAAAGACTAAAAACCTTCATAAAGAAACTGCTAATAATATTCCATGCATGCACATGCAAACACGTCTTTGGATGCAATACTTGCCTACTGCTTGCTGCAGAGCCTATTATATGCTGTACAGTAGAGATGCATGATTCTGGATAAATTGAAAATTACTTTTTTTCTCTCTTTTTTTTCCAATCACAATTCTAAACAAAATAACATGTAATTTACCAGAGTTTCAGACAAATTGTTAATTGCTGCATTCTATTAAAAAATATATATTTGATTAATTTGATTAATTACTTAAAAATCGGTTTGAACTTTGAATGATTGATTCAATGACTCGTTCATAACGGCTGTGTCTCAATTGAAAGGCTGCATCCTTCGAAGGACTCGGACACGACTTCAAAGGCCATGAAGGTCGGATTGAGCGTTATAAAATGGGACGTTCTAGCCTATGGAAGACTGTTCGTGTCGCCTAGCAACTGTGACAGCTGCCGTTGATGAGTTTGTTATGGACCTAAAAACAAAACAGGGTTCACAGCCTGTCCAAAATTGCATGGTCCATTTATGTTCAGAATAAAGAGTATAAACTATATAAAATTGCATCTTGCTAAGATATGTCAACATTTGAACGTCTTTATATATTTTATTTTTACATTTGTATCATTAAATACATTAGATTATTCAAGTAAGTAGAACCCAATACTTAACATTTAAAAGTGCAATCTGGCAATTCCTCTCAAAAAATCATGAATTGTATGCAAGACCGCAAAGGATCCATCATTTCCTTCATTTCATGGAAACAAAGGGCAGTTTCCGAGGCCACATTTGAAGGAGCCTTCGAACTGGGACAGCCATCGTCACACTCTGAATGAGGCCTTCGAAGGATGCAGCCTTTCAATTGGGACTCCGCAAAAGACTTCACTTGTTCCATTACTGGATGAATCATAATTTTTTAATGAATTATTTGTCACCACCTGATGTAACTGATACAATCTTTATTTTAAGTGTTGAGTTACTTTCAAAAGGTGATTTTACTCTATTTTACAGAGTATTACTGTAGGAATCAGTGTTTATATCCGAAATATACAATTTTATTTCTGTACTTTATACACATACACGTATATGCCTGATGAAGGTCGTGAAACCGAAACGTTGCTAATAAAATTGCTACTCATTTGCAAGTATTGATAGTGAGCGGGAGTTCCTTGTTTTTTTTTATTTTTGAGCTACCCATTTGATCTTTTTTCCCCACGCACCTATCACCTGCAGGTGTGCGATGGTGATTGCCAATTATTGTATCACAGAAATAATGATATGTGGTTGAAAAGACTGTTTGTAAAGCTGTTTCACCTATTGATGACAACTGCTATCTCTGGCTCAGCGGCAGCACCAACGCAGATCTGAATGTCACACCTGAAAGCCACACCTCCTTCAAAACACATGAACGCACACAGCAGGGAGCAAACCAAAGCAGCACGAGAGACGCCGTTAAACTACCTTGTGTCTCAAAGCACACAACATTACAATAATAATGAACAACTTAAAGAGCTCTGACCTGTACCTTCTGACTGCTGCAGTTTCATTTCGGCGTTGATAGTTTTGCCATTGAAACGCATAAATTCGAGTCACGAACTGCTCCGAGTATAACGTCACATACACACACACACACACACACACACACACACACACACACACACACACACACACACACACAAACACATTTGAAACATTTTTGTTATGCTGGTTGAAAATCTCTTCACATGGATGTGAAGAGATTTTCATCCAGCATAACAAAAATGGGTTACACTTTATTTTAAGGTGTCATTGTTACAGTGTAATTATATAATTAAGTACTGAGTAACATTAAGCAACTACATGTACTTACTATAGGGTTAGGGTAGGATTAGGATTTGGTTGAGGGTTAGTTGCATGTAATTATGCATAATTTACTGTTATTACTATGGTAATTACATGTAACATATGTAACAAGAACACTGTAAAATAAAGTGTTACCCAAAAATGTTTCTGGAACAAATCACCTACCCTGCCTTTAATATGCAAAAACAGTTTGCAATATGCAGTGATGGATATTTGAAACATTATCATGCTATATTGTGAACACATTCATGTTTAATTTATTATCTCCACAATAAAAATGGTTGTTTTGCCTTTCTGATCCAATTTTGTGTGAAAATGTCTTTAACTCTCACCAGCCTGGTTGAAAAAAAAATAATAGTCAATAAAATATTTCAAATTTTGGCCTGAAATGAAACCCATGCCTTTGACAAAGCATCACCTGAAATGCTTACAAACACCATTTTTTTATAGCAACACAATGTTGCATTAAATGCTACCGCAGAATGTGTATTTGCATTGGCAATTGCTTTGGCGTGTAGCATTGCTCTGCCAACACGGCTGCCTTTTTGCTTTAAATATTTATGCAGAATCTGAAGGGAACAAGGGGCAACTACAAATTCATCATCTGGACCTGATCAATAGCTAATACTAAATAAAATTATTTTAAGGTGCATTACATACTTGCCTGTTTAGAGTCATCAGACAGACACAGTTTGTGCAGAATACAGCCATTTTGCAATTAAACTGACTGAATATCTGGACTGGTATAATAGTGAGATTTGTTCATTGTTTTGTTTTGTTTTTTTCAAAAGATGCTATAGACGTCTAGAAGATTCTGGGAAAAGTTATTGGCTGTCTCCTATTTTTATATTAGCATTGCAGGATATCATTGTGTCTGTTGGTTTATGTATGAATGCCACCCCGGCATAAATAAATATTGCGAGGCAGATAGGGTCATAAAATATTATTAAACGGCATGATGTTTAATACATATTTGCTAGATTAAGATAAATTTTGTGTCTGATTATGTGATTCAGCATGCGTCCACACACACACACATTTTTACTGCGATACCCCCTGCTATTGATATCACAGTGGGACATCAAATATTCTTAGGAAAGGGAGAGAGAGCTTGATTTTTCATGTGGAAATCATTTTATTCACCATTAATAATGCATAACTAAAATACCTGATCTTAGACCTCTGTTTATCAGACAGATGGACAGTGACTTAACATTTTTAGAATCCAACCACATCTTGCAGTGCTGATGAATTTAATATATATATATATATATATATATATATAATCTCTCAATATGAGCTTTTCATGCCATTTTGGGGGGTCATTTTAACGCTTTTTAACATAATTCTGGGTTATCTTGTTCCACACTCTTAGGAGAAAAGGTTCAATGTAGAATCTTAAAGGCTTCTGTCAGGCACTTCATATATAGAACCTTGTAGGGGTTCCCATCATGGGATCATTTTATGGATATAATTTTAATTAGTTAATTTTGTTTTAATTCATTTTTTATTTTAATTACATTTTATGACTTAAAGCATACTTTATCTCTATAGAAAAAAAAATAACCTGTTTAACGTGAACGCTTTATGCAATCATTTAAGACATTTCTCTTTATGTAGAACTTTTTTGGCATAAAGTGTTATTTAAAAATTGAATCAAGAACCCTAGAGCTCTATATAGAACCCTATTAAACCCTTTTTTCTTATAGTTAGTTTGAGTTAGTATTTATTCCTGGGATATCATAGGTTTCATGATTTAATTAGGGTTAATGTCCTATTTGCATATTTACAAGGTTTAAACCATTGATTGGACAAGCACGCAGACAAAAACACAGTGCATTATGTTTCTATGCAAAATTCATTATTATTTATGAGGCAAACATTGTTTATGTTTAGGATTGGTTTAGCACAGCATTGTTTCACACTGTGGGTATTCTATTTGTTTGTTTTTGTTTTAAAATAAATCAGGAATATAGCAACTTATCTTGACAGCCAGTGATCATGTATTTTCGTTGCATGTAAAAGCAGCTTTGTAATTTTGATAATAACGCTGTTTGTGTTCCATATGAGAACAATGTGTGGAAGAAGGTGTGACTTGCAGGTGTGATTTCTGACACAATGCTTAAGAACATTGCTACAATGTGTTTGACCAACAATGTTACCTAGAGTAATCATGCAATTCAAAGGAAAACAACTGAGTAAATATTCTTTACAATTTCTTCTTTTTCACAGACAAAAATAGGCTACCGGTTTACAGGTTTGGAACAACATGAGTGCGAGTAAATAATTACAGTATTTGTATTATATACTAATCTATGAAAAAACGTAATAAATATAAACCATAACACAACATGTGTGATATTTGGGCTATGTAATGTATGTGTGCACGTGAGCGAGCAATCAGCACACTAATATAACTGTCTTTAGGACCCAGTTCTTTGTCTGTCTCTTTCTTTAGTTATCCCCCCTTTTCTTTCTTTCAAGAGAAAAAAAAATAGTGAGCAGTATGAGATTCAGTAAAGAAGATCTGAGATCACGGGGCGTCAAGGCGCGTCGGTGCGTTAGTTAAAGAGAGAGAGAGAGAGAGAGAGAGAGAGAGAGAGAGAGAGAGAGAGAGAGAGAGAGAGAGAGAGAGAGAGAGGCGCGGTGGTGGATCAGAGACCCCTCATTCGCATCTGATATTATAGTGAATTATTATGGGAATTCATTAAGGCTCGTTCCCGATCCACGTGCGCGCTTTTAAATAACACTCGTGATCCGGTTTCATCGACTGGCAATAAACTTTTACTTCTCGGGTTTTATTTATCAGCGTTTATTCATAAGGACAGAGCAGATCTGGTGGATCACAGGTGGGTGTCCTTTCCATAGACTACTTCACCGTTCTGGATTTTGTGTTTCTGGCCATGTGTGGAAACGATGAACCATATACTGCCATTTACATGATGGAGGTCATCATCACCACAGCTCAAGTCGTGGACACTTGGTCGTGGTTTTCTCATCTTGTGAACTGAAATGTTTGTAAGAGATATTGATATTCATATCATGAATTGTTACATGCTGTAAATATTAATGAAATGTCTGAGATCCATCATCTAAGCTCAGCAGGTGGATCGTATGGACCTGTGTGCGCTTATGGACCAACTTAACCCGTCATTTTAGTTTGTGTAATCGGCAGTATTTTACTGAAACAAACCTCAGTTTCTTCGCTGATGTATGGATTCAGTCTTTTGTCTTCCTATACACAGGTTTGAGTGGCAGAAATGAGGGAGAGGTTCGCGCTTCATCTTCTCATCTTCGTGTTGACGCTGTTTTGGCACACCAGGTAGGACTGACAGTCTCTCGCTCTGTAAATGGGCTTGGGGATGATGTGTTTTATAATACATCAAAATAATATCTATATCCTTCGTTTGACCACGTTTCTGGTATATGGGATTGACACGAAGCCTCTTTGTGTCCGTGCGTAACTGGAGACTTTTACGCGGCGCACGACTCCGGTGGTCACCAAAAGAAAGCGCTCCTCTAACAGACTGACAAAGACATGTTTGTTTTATGAGACATTAATTAATGCAAGTTTAATTCATGCAGCCAGGTTTGGTTGTTGGAAAGCCTTCGTGAAATCATCGAATTGTGTACATGATCGTGGATGAATCCTCTAACCGCGAGGAGCGCTTTTACATTCTGGGGACGAACTACAGGTGCATAGGCTGATTTATTTTTTATATTTTTTAATTAGCTTTTAAAGATAAAAGAATTTACCCAGTCAAGGGTAATCGTGTAATTTTTGTAATCGTGATCCCAGTGGCAAGTAATTGCCATATCCATTTGTCAAAAGGTTGTTTATTTAACAAAATATTTAATAAAAATACTTTTATATGAACGTTTTTGTCTATGTTAGGTACAGTGGTACATTAAATTCCAATAGGGGTGGGGGGTCCTTTGTGATATTTTATATTAAAAATAAAGAGTTATTTCCAAATATTGTATAGTGATGTGTTTTGTTTGTGAATTACACTTAATAGACTAATCATGAATCTCTGATCCCTCATTTCAGGCTTTTCATAATAATGGAAAATGTCAAACATGCAATTTCATAAATTAGAGGTCTCTTATAGCAAGAAAATTGCCTTTTCTGATGCTAACGTGACATAAAACATTGGAAATGTTATACATTGTCTGACATTACTGATGTTTTGGAAAGTTTGGCATTGTTCAAAATCAAAAATGGAAAATCAATATTGTAAAATCCAACCAGAACGGTAATTTACACCTGTAGTATCTCCCTTTGAGTGTATAAAAGCAGCATTTGTGTGTTTTGGGGCAGCCAGTGAGTGTTTTTGGTCTAAATGTTGCTTGTTTTGATCCTACTAATCAAACCAATAATTAACCTTGATTTTGTTGCAAACCCGTGATTAAATGGTGACCACATGGATTATGATTACTCTGATCATTCTGTACACATTCAGCTCAGGTTCATTAACTTATTATGATGTCCTGTTATCTTTTTATTCATATTAAAACATTGAAACAGACCCCTCTCCTGGGAGTGAACGGTCACATCATGCCATACCAATCAATAAACCAGTATCATATAAATCTAGATAATATATGTGATAAGCAACCCCATCCTCCTGCTCCTGTGTCATAAAGTCGATTCATGAAATCTGCTTTACTGGGTTCCACGAGCAGTGAATCACTGTGGAATCGGCACGGAATCAGATAAACCTCCCCCTAATCTGGGTCACGCCTGATGTGTCCTGCGAAAGGAACACAAAGGGGAGGTTTGTCCTGCAACCGATGAGGAACCTTAAGAATTGGTATTATATTGAAATCCCTTCAGGTTTCTTGTGCTTTACGCTCACTCAAATGCTAACATTATGACCGGCTTTAAAGTCATGTAATTAGCTCATATTAAATACTTTTGATGTATGCCAGGCCTGTATAGGAATTAGCAAAAATGTTGCCCTATAATGAGCCGAGTTATCACCCCGTGGCAGAGAACAGAATTATACATATGGGGATTTGCCAGCTGAACTACTTTGGATTGTTTTGAACGGAAATCACTTTTAGAGCAACTTGCACTGTCATGTCCGTTTACAATCTATGGCTCTGTTCCAAAACCTATAGTGAGCTTCCTCGCTGCTGCCTACGTACATAGACTACAACTTCATTAGCTCGACAGTTCGACCCACGAGTCGTGGTTGAGTCCAATAGAGTTTGACATTAGGATGTTTTTAAACTAAAGAGATACTCTAAAAAGCATAAAATTCATAGTGTACACAATAGTCAATTTTAACTCTTTCCCCGCCAGCGTTTTTTTTTTTTTTTTTAAGTTGGCAGCCACTGTCTGCATTTTTGATAATTTTCACAAAAATGTCATGGCCAAGAGAATATATTGTTGTATAAAAGAAAGAACAGAACTTTTAGAAAAAAAAAAGTTTTATTCTAGCTTCATATTATTTTTTGATCAACACTTGAATGTAGGTAAGTTTCATAAATGAAAGCAACATAGTGAGCAAAAGCAGAGAAAAACATGTTTTTGTTAAAGACTACATCCAGAACGATGATCAAAACACAGATGGAGTAGATCTAGTCCATCAACACCCCTAAAGCTTCACAGTCCTGTAGCTCGTCCTTGGAAGACATTTCATTCAGCAACATCAGGCAGTTTTGATTTATTTGCGGTTTAATGTTGCTGATCCCGTTATTTTTCATATGCATATGATATCACTTGTTTCTGCATCTTCTTCGCATGTTTTGATCAGGAGATTCAGTACTCTTTCAGAAGATGCCTAATAGCGCCCCCCTACCGTATAACAGTGAAAACATGGAAAGCCAAAAATTTCCGTCAATGGCAGGGAAGAGTTAATTAGATTGTAATGATACTTTTTAGTATTCAAATATTTAAAGTGTATTAACGGTGTGTTCCCGTCATGTCGTAATTACTGTAATAACGAGATTTCAACTTGTAAAAAGCATTCCTGTCCTCGTAGAGCTCATAATTACATCTTGTAAACTGGGAATTTTCTGAGAGCTCCGACTCGTAGCATGTGACCAATGTACCACTGCATATATATTTAGGTGTTAATAGTGTAGCCATAGAAACGCATAGTCCAAGGATGTGTACAACTCCCAGTAGAAAGTGATGTGTTGTCAATTCGAATTTACGGTAATTACTACATGGCTTGAACGCAGCATTATTTACGTGGGAAGAATTGTGTAGAAATTGATAGTGAATTTCACAAATAATAAAAAAAATAATGGCAAGTAATACTCACTACCTACATACCTGGCTTTGGAACAGAGAGAGTGTGTTTTTACATTTATAGGGGTTTAACAGTGATCTAGAAAACAGATCAAGTTGCCACTCATAATGCATGCATGATTGCTTATGCTAATTAAGCCAATTATGCTTAAGTATGTTAATTATTTTCCCAGGCTGCGTTTCACATACAATTTCCTGTATGTAGAACATGTGGAAGAGTGAAAGATCTAATAGCATCAGAGTATTGGGGTGTTACAACACTACCTTTTCCAGAAAAGAGGTTACTTTTTCAAAAAGTTGCAATGTTGTCTGACAAAACACTTGCTTTTTTATGTTTCATTGTATTGTGCACAAGCAAACCATGGAGTAATCAAAGCAATCTCCTAGAATAGTTCACTTTCTGTCATGCATTTAAAAGTCCTATTCCTTTCAGCAATACTGTTTGTTTAGACGTGTCAGTTCAAAGAAGTTGTATAAGAATATTGTCATCACATACAAAATGACTGCCTGCCTGTCATTTTATGTATGTATGTACAGTATGTAATAAAATACAGTTTACAGGTTTTATTTTACTATGCACTATAATAGAAAAACAAAAGGCTCACAAACATTGACTACAGCATTATCAGTTATTAATATTTAGTTGGTTTTCTCTTTTTTTTTTTTTTTGCATGTTCCTGGCCAAAAATTATTTCAGCACAATTTGACATGTTTCATTTGATCTACTTATAAAAAAATATATTTTCATTTTATTTTGTGACATAAATATATATTTTTAATGATGTTGTTTAACATTATAACTTTGATTGTTTAATTAAGTGGTTGAAAAACATTACTTAAAGTCAAAATTACATGTCATTCATTCAAATAAATATTCTGTTAAAGGATAGTTTATTATAAGCTTTTGATTCAGTCTTTTATTATGAAGTGGTTAAAAATAATTATATAATTCATAATTAGTTAGTTAGTAAAATAGTTATTTGTTAATGTTGTCTTTTTTGATTGTGCTTTTGATTCAGTGTTTTATTAGCTCTATTTAGTGTAATTGCAGGGCGGGATTTCTGCTGAAATCTTGGGGGGGGAATCACACCAAAGTGTAAATGTACTATGTGTGTAAATAGGTGGCTGGTATATTAGTTGATATCCTCATGGTTTTTGTATAAAAAAATAGTTTCATTATACAACCTGATTGTTATCTACAATATATTGCTTCTTTAAATAAATTGTACTGCAGCTTACTACTTTTTAAAGCCTAGCTTAAGCATTCAAATAGCTTTCCCAAAAGTCTGCATCTATGATTTAAAATTTAATTTGAATCAGTACAATGATTCTCAGAACATCTTAGCTGTAACTTGCAGCATGTGAAACTAGTTAAAGTCCTAAAAGACGTCAGGAGCATTTTGAAGATCAGGTAGTTCCTCAAATCAGCCAGCCAGTAGTTTCATTGCCTTCATTTTTCCGTATCTTTAAAGTCTTTCCCATCCTGTTCATGATGAGACTATCAAGTTCCCACGTACTTATGACATTTCCGCTTTTGTCTTGTAGGTCAGTGTCTGCAGATGCCACAACAGATGCCTTCAAAAACAACATCACACTCTTCACACGCATCCTGGACCGCCTGCTGGATGGCTACGACAACCGGCTGAGGCCCGGACTCGGAGGTGAGTTATAGTGTCTGAATTAAACCGCTTGCTTTTGATATCCAGTTAAAGGAGCCGTATGTAAGAATCTGGCCAAAACTGGTACTGCAATCACTTTCAAATTACTGTATCCCCTCTCCCTCCTCCCTGACTCGAGGTTGCCAGATACGCTGCAGGATACAGCAGGAACGTAGGCTGCTACAAGAAGCTTTTTCTGTTAATTATGTTTATGCTTCAAATGAGAGATGTTATGCAAAGTAATTATATATCGCAAAAATTTACTAATGGCGATTAGCCAAATATAATCGTAAAGATGACGCTATAAGTGAAAGCGACCAGCTGTATTTTTTAACTTACCCTGCAGTACACGTCCATAACGCTAAAATATGTGATGTGAAAGATTACATGTCATTCTATTATTTTTGGCTGTAGAACTTGCATGATAATGGGCGTGCTAATGTTGTTTTCCTCAGCGCCTCATCATAATGACAGAGAAACGGGCTCTAATAATGCATTGCTAATGTTAGTAATGACGACTCGCCGTTTTTATTACCCAAATAATTCCTTACCTTTTCAATTCGATGACCCACCTCCTCCATATGAGCTAACGTAACGTTACTTTGCACGAACATGCATAACTTTGTTCGACTGTCATGAATATTTGAAATGTCCATTTACATCAAGTACAAGTTAGCCAAACATAGATGAATCTTACCTGTCCAGGAGAAAATTAGCAACGTTGGCGTCTGTCCGTTTTCAGCCGTCTCCATCTTTCAAAGGCATCTCCTATACAGATCCTTGTTTTATTTCGGACTTTGTCACGAAGTATTTCGGATTCAAAATGAGTTTTTTTTTTTTGGTTTCACAACGTTAGACATTTTTTTTATCCGATTCCAACACGTTTGTAGCTGCAGCTTTGGTAACCCGGATGCCGCAACACTACTGACTTCGTGATTGGTAGATAGGTGGAGGGTGGCGCATCAGACCAAAACACAACGTGACAACATCAACATCAGTTGAGGGCTGCAACTTCACTTTTTAAATGACAATATCCTGGCCGGACTACTGTTGTCAGTGATATAAGTATTTGAAATGAACATGATTTCTTAATTTCTAGTGACATATCAGGGCCATTTTATGATTAATTGAAATACATTTCTTACATACAGCTCCTTTAAAGATGAAAGATGCCATAAGGACCAGATATGAAGGCTGAAATGATTCTTGCTTCGGAGTTGAGTTTATCTTTCCTCAAGCATCACTATGTCTGTAGAGTAATGGATTTGAACAAAGCTTGGCACTAACTCCTAGTGTATACTCTTAAGTGCATTTGAATCTAGTATATCTCTAACATTTTCATCAGTGTAGTTAGTTTGTGTCTGACTTTATGATGATGAAGCCAGGAGCACATTATGGTGCTTACGGTGACAACAGAAGTGCATTAGCCCGGATTAAAGAGATACCGAGCACCTGTTTTTATTGATTTGTGTGGTAATGTACATCGTGCTATTATGAAGCAGCTCTCCATTGGCTGACATAAAATACATTTTTCAAATGTTTTGTCACTGCCTAAGTGTCACTGACATTTTTCCATTAGCAGATTAGTTTAGCTAACAAAGGCTGTAACAGCATGCAGGATTTCACTGAACCTTATGGATTTGTCTGTCGCTGTAGTTGTTCATCCTTTAATGGGCATAGAAGGACTGTGAGCTCAGCAGTGTCACAGAAAAGAGAAATCAGAAATGAGTATCTCTATGAGAATACCTTCCCAGGACAGGTCCGCGGACAGCACTTTTTTCTGGAACAGTTACATTTCCATCGGGGCAGCCGTAGTACTTTGTAAAAGAAAAAAAAATCTGAAACATTCAAAATAGTCATCAAAGATGAGAGAGCCAAAGCAGTGACGTCAAAGCATTTTCACCAATATTTACCAAAAAAAGCAAATATTGCTCTCAATTTAATATGGATATAAATAGCTAATATCAGATGTTTTATAAGGATTTTAATTGATTTTACATGTAGACATCTTGTGTATGGCACATAGAAAGCCTTGGGACTGATAAAACATACTGGGGTTGCAGGGTTTACCTCTTAATAAAAGTATGGACCATTTTAATATTTTGCACAAAGTAATCATCAAAACTCTCATCATCAAATCAAAGCACAAATCAAAGTTAACTATAGTAATTTTTTAAAGTTTTTTGTCTTCCCATGCCATCTTTAAATTATTTTTCAAATGGTAACACTGTTTATTATGAAATGCTCTTAATATGCTGATTAATTATTCTAAATGTATGGGGGGGGGCTTGGATGAAGCGCATCTCACTTTAATTAAAAAAATTAGAGGATGTAGCGCTGAACGATCATTACTATAAATGCCCTTGAGCGCTGGTGGTGTGAATCGCTCCGTGGTTTTGACACGCTGCTCACTTTAAACTGTAGAAACGGTAAAATGGTGGAATTATGTCCCGCGGTCCGCCATTTGAATCCCACGCATTTTTCCGCTGAGAAAAACACCCCAGTAATCTCACTTTTGCCTGATCTAGGGTTTTAGAAGAGATGTCTCAAACTGCATTTAGATGTTACCAAAGTCTCCTGTCAGAGGACTCAATATGAACTCAAACATTATTCATCAAATTCTTCCAAGTCTAAATGATCTGAGCTACTATCCACCTTCTTGAACATATACATTTACTAGTGGTAGGGATTCTGATTCATCCAAGTAGTTTAGTTCATTGAAATCATTTCATTTATTTTAATCATTTGATTCATTTGAATCACTAGGCTCATTCGAGATTGGTCCGGTGATCTCCAAAAGATGCATGCTGGTTAGAAATGTGTCCAAGTGTGGTCCGACTTGCTCTGATGTCATACTGACGTATGCAAAAAAATGTGCCAGATGGCGCCGTCGGGCGCATATGCTTCCCCCCCACTGCGCTGACAAAAGGCATGATGGGTAACGACTTTCTGACGACAGCTTAATGCTCATTGGTTTAATCAACCGTGATGTTTTATTCTCTTCTAAAATGTTTGATTTAAACACTGAGAGTGTGATCTCTATATGGGACAGATGATTATTGACATTTACAAAAAAAAAAAATACATTTTACACTTTATTAAACTGAAAATGGATGGAAAACATGTCTTTATAGGGGGGAATTATATAACTGGTACTTTGGCTGTCTTGTTCATCATATTTATTTTCATATAAAAGCAACAGAATTTAAATGATATTCAATATATCACAACAAAGCACTGCCCATCTTGACTGCATTTATTTCACTCCTCCCAGACTGAGGGTGCCTAGTACTCGTCTATTTTTGGCATTTGGTATCTCAAATGAAACTACTTTATTCAATTGAATCACTTAATTCATTTGAATCATTTGATTTGGTTCACCAAAATGATTTGTTCAACTAGACATTTTGAATGCCACTTACTTCTCAGGGCTATATGAGAGAGAGACGACAGTTTTGAGAATGTATGTTCAATTACTGTCAAAATGTAGCTCCTGTCAAACTACTAAAAAATGTAGTTTAGTTAGTAGCATCAATGATTTTAGTCTTCCCCAACTAAATGAAGCATAGCTGAGAATGCCATTAAATGTCATAAGCTAGGAAAGAGCAACTTCCGAGCAATAAGATATTCTTCTAGGCAGGTATACGGTTCTTCTCAGTTTTGTGATTAGAGCTGAAAGGACGTCCACGCTGCTCTTAGCATATTAAAGATCCAGTTGCTATAAAACGTACCCGCCGTGGACACTTTAGTGATGATACGAGAGCTTGAAAAGACAAAGCAGAATGAATAAGTAATAATATTTCAGCCGCTTAAAGACAAGGAGCATATTTTCAGGATAGTGGAGGGCTGAATCTTTTCATCTCTTCACATCCTTTGAACCGTTTTTAACGGCACGGCTGAATGAGCTGTTTATACTCGACACGTGTTGAATCTCAATTCTCTTCTGCTCTTCTCAGCTCTGCTGTCTCGTATAATGGCCTTAAAGAAAACACAAACTTTATGGGAGCGCTTATTTGAGCTATTTATGGAAATGTTTGTTCAAATGTATGTGTTGGTTTTATCCGTCCTATTTATTTTATTTATTGACTTGTTTTAACTCTTATAATCATCGTGTGTTCTGAATTTATTAATCATGTTGAAGCAAGAGTGTTTTTTTTTTAAATGGTATGCTCCAATTAGTAAGCAGGAAAATGTGTTTTTAAAGGAGACCTATTGCCTGATTTTACCAGATGCAGTGGTGGATAAAGTACGTTCCTTACTTGAGTGAAAGTACAGATACTACTGGTCAAATATAAAATTCGTAAATTATTGTAAAGACTGATATTTACTTAAGTAAAAGTACAGAAGTACTTATTTTTAAAAGTACTTAAGTAAAAAGTAAATGTCAATGCATTGTTTTATTATTGTTGTATGTAATATAAAAGTACCTTGTGCATCTGAATCTATGCCTGCCTACCTACCCTCATGTCAATATCAAATTTATTTCTAGAACACAGTTCCAGTAGTGGGATTGAATGTGAGATTGAATAAGTGCACTCAATAACGTCCACAATTAGTCTGGGTTTCCCCATGCTGCCTTCCCGCAGCGCGATTTTATTCACGCTGAAAGGCAGTATGGATACCATGGTCCAGATTTTCGCCTCATTTAGGGAACCAATCACAGAACGGGGAGGGAGCAGCAAGACGATGACGACATCTATGCGACACACCGAAGCAGTTTGTTTATTTATATGGATTCAACATGGTAGCAGACGCGAAGCTACCTTTTGATGCAGCCTTAGAGAATGTTCTAAGTAATTTAGAACGCAAGTTTATTTCGTCTTCTTCCTCGTCTAATTTCTGTCGCTCTACAGACGTCATCTGGTATAATTGAAATGATTGGCTATGAGCTACGTACAGGCGCATTTAATAGACATTCTTAGCACCGAATAAACGGCATTCGTAAACCACGCCTCAAATACGAGAAAATGTACATGTGGTTCCCAGACCCAAGTCTCAACGAGAATTGGGTCTGGCGTTAGCCAGGCTAGTCCACAATAGTTTTGGACACCCAAATGGCTGTTCCCTCAAATAGTGCCCTATTTAAAGTGTCTGGGCTTTTAGTATGAATCTGTTAGCCTTACTGTTATCTATAAGCTAGTGTGCTCCAAAACAATGACAACATTCACATTTAGAAGAACAAACCCAACGTTGAAAATGAAAATCAGGTTGATGTCAGAATCTAACGTCAGATTGACGTTATTCTCCAACGTTGGACAGACGTTGTATTGTGGTTGAAAATTGGGTTGACGTCAGAAACCAACAGCAGTCGTCCGACATTGGATGTTGACGTTAACCCGACTTTCATTTCCAACAAAAATGCAACCCCTGCAACCAAAATCATCCCCTGACTGACGTTACTACTTTCTACTCAAGGACCTTGACAGAAATGTAGTGGAGTAAAAAGTACGATATTTGTCTTTTAAATGTAGTGAAATTAAAGTAACAAGTTTCCAAAAAAAAAAAAAAATACTCAAGTACAGTACAGATACTCACAAAGTGTACTTAAGTACAGTACTCAAGTAAATGTACTTTGTTACTGTCCACCTTTGACAATAATATAAGTCTAAGGTGTCCCCAGAATGTGTCTGTGAAGTTTCAGCTCAAAATACCCCACAGATCATTTATTATACCATGTTGTAAATGCCCATTTCTGAGTGAAATTGAAAACATGCTGTTTTCGTGTATGTGTCTTTAATAAGAATACATTTAGACTGTTGTTAGTGATAACCTGTTTTATTTATTTGCACATTTTGCACATTCGCTTTAATAAACAGCTTTTTGGACATCAAACCTTGTTCCCGTATTTACATCTTAGTATGATTTTTCCTTGTGGCCGCCCTGTTCCCTTTCACATCTCGGCTCGTTTTTATCCAATGAACTTTGACCCCAGGCTCAGCCAGACCGGCTCATTAATCCTGGGATCAAAGGCTGGGTCTGGGTTGTGTGTTTTTTCTGAACCGATTGAACAGTCTTGCGTCATTAGTGAGATGACGCTCAATGCTAGAGGTCATTCCTTCACGGTCAACGATCCGTTTGTAGGTTTCTACCAGCATCCTGTCAACATTTCATCAAAAAGTCAATAATTGAATCAATGACTTTTTCAAATTACTTTAGCTAGTCACATGTTTTGCAAACCTTAGGGTTTCCATTTTGATATCATCTCTCTTCTATAGTGGTGTTGGAGCAGCAGTCAGGTTGTAGGGCACTGTAAATAAAAATCCCCCTAATTAAACATAAATGTGTTGTTCAGCTGCTGCCATAACATTTTAAGTTATCAAGTTGGCTGTACAAGCCTCTCATTTGTTTTTCTTCAAAATTTCTTGCATAGTTCAATCTTGTACAGCTTAAAAAATTACTTTGAAATTGGTAAAAAATATTTTGATGAGTTAAAAGTAATGGAAAAACATGTTGCCAAGACTTATTGATATGATATTATTTTGTGATTTGTTTGAACAAATTTGTTTGAATAAGTCATTTGAACAAATTATCTTAATTTGAATGAATTACTTTATGTGAGAAAAGAATACAAAACACTTTACAATAAGGTTCCATTAGTTAATGTTGGTTAATGTATTAACTAACAATATATAACAATGATCAATACATTTGTTAATCTCTGTCTTTACTAATACATTTACAAAGATCAAATGTTCCATATGTTAACGTTGGTTAATGCACTCTGAACTACAGTAACACAGACATTCTCACTAACAACATTAGCAAATGTTAATAAATACTGTCAAAACATATTGTTCATTGTTAGTTCATGTTACTCATGAAACTATTGTAAAGTGTTTCCGAAATATTTATGATTGTTAGTTCATGTTAAGTAATATAGTTACCAATGTGTTACTTTCAAGTAATATAGTTATAATGTTACCAATGTTATAGTGTTATGGCATCACCAGGCAACTTGTGTGTGTGTGTGTGTGTGTGTGTATATATATATATATATATATAATATCAATATAATGTTGTGATGGTCTCGGTTTAAATTACTCCACTGATGTTTGTCATCTTTTAAATCACCTGATTTGTTTTTGTGTACAACGGTTAATCCTGTGAAACATGTGCTTGTTTATGTTAATGTTTTTTTTTTTTTTTCGTCCACCGCTACGCCCATCCGTTCACAGCACCAAGACTCAGGGGAAAACAGTCAGAGCGGTCGATATAGGCTACTCATCATTCCTCAGGCCAAACACCCACAACCCCCCTGTTCCTCCATCCAATATGGCAGTCCGTCAATCTATCTCAGAATGGCTGAATGCATTGTTATTCCATTCATGTTTATGGCTTATTAACTTTTGTGAGCGAATCAAAGAGCATCTCTTGTGTTGTGTAGAGGAGTTTAACGCTGTTGGAATGAGGATATAATGATCTCATAAATGGAACATTTAGAAGGTGCATAAACGAAACTTGGATAATCATTTTGTCCTCAAGAGGCCATTGATTTAGTTCAAGGTGAATTTATGGTGTTGTTATTGTCATTGCAAGCGTTTTCATACATGTTGTTAGAATGTTTGCTATTTCTGATTCAAGGTTTATAAAGATTGAAAAGCAATAGGTAAACAATCACAGAGAGCATCGCAAAATTAATCAAACTGAATCATTCACTGTCTGGTCAGTAAACAAAAGACATTTAAGCTCTGTTCCTAAACCTAGTGAGTGGCCTATATACAGGCAGCATTTTAAGGCATCATTATACTGTCTTGTAAGACTGTGGTTTTACTTCAGTGACAAGATTTTTTATTGGTCATCAATTGATTATACACAATGCACAATGCAAAAAAATACTATTGTCCCCACAATGTATATATACACAGTCCTGGGGGGGGGAAACAAAACAAATAAAAAAACAGCCAAGCCAAAATTGGCACATTATTTTGTGGTCTTTTATTTGTCTTAACCATTTTAATCAAAAATCACTGGTCAGGAAATTAGCAAGAATCGCACAAATACTGTAGATAAAGTAGTTTAGCATTGAATAGCCTTCCCATTTGTTTTTTTTAAATGTTCAAACTCGCAGACAGCCTTTTACAGGAAGATCTGTTTGTAAACTGTTTTTCTTCAAACAGTGTATTAGTAGTTAAAAAATGTCTGAGTTTAATGTGAGACCAAATATTCACTATAAGGTTCAAATTTGGACTCTGACCAGGTCAAAACATGAGCTTGATGGACTTGATCTTTGGACAGGAGCATTGGCTTGTTGAAAAATAACATCTGATCATTCCTAGATGATAACTTTCCTTTAAGCAAGCCATTCTGCAATATTCTCCTATATTCCAAAGCATTAAATGACTTTTCACAGTGAAGTAGCTCACCAATACCAGCAGTTAACAATGACACTCTTCCTCCGTGCTTCACTGTGGTAGAGATGCATTTATTATTATATTTATCCCCAGATCTTCTAGACACCGCTCTGGAGAATCACCAACTCGTGTTTCATTGTGATTCATCACTTTGCTGAACCTCTCTGAAGTGATGGCTTTTTAAGTAGTGCATTTGCTTATATTTAGCTAATTTTCTGACCAATGATTTGTGGTCAAGACGATTAAAAGCTTAGTGTTTAAAAGGTATCACATTGTTAGCTTAGCAACATGCTAACACCAAACTGAAATAAATTCTGAGTCGAGTTTCCAGTGCACTTCATATTTGACGTGTGGAGGTGCCTACTATGTGGAGCGTAATCATTCCGTTAGGTTTCCTTTCAGTTAGAATGCATCCTTAAGGCCATTGCACATTGAGTCCGAAATTCGCATCTGAAATTTTCGCACGTTAAAAAAAAAAATTTGAACTCACGTTATGTCAATCACGCTTGCACACTGCCTCCGAAACTTTCGTCCGTCATAAAGAAATTTTGGATTGGGTTCGATTTTCTGCATTTTTCGCATCCGTAGCAAGCAGTGGGAATGGTGTTTGAATGGTGTTTTGACAATTCAGAGCCACCGAAGCACGAATACGAAAAAACAAATACGAAAATTTCGGACTCAGTGTGCAATGGCCTTTAGCAGGTAGCTCCCGATGTAGAGAGTAAACACCAAGGTAGTTCACTAGGTTTTGGTCTCACAGGATGAATGAAAAGCTGAAGGAAGGAGAGAGAGAGAGGTGAAGTCAAACAAAGAGGGCATTCCCTCAGACACTGCCTGCGTTACGAATCGCTCTGCTGCATATGTGAATAATCTCATGTATATAAGAGCACTTCTTTATAAACCTCCCCCAGTCTCATTTTAGACAGACTCTCGACCCTACCCCCGTCCCTCTGAGACCCGGCTGAGCCACTTTACATTCACTTAGACACACAGACCGCTAACAACACAACCGTCTAACCTCACAGAATAATGGCACCTGATAGCCATGCACAATAGGAGCTGCGGTTTATAAAAGCTTTATTGTATGCCTTCCCAGCAGTCTTTCAACTCAGTCACAGATTTCTCCATTTTTCCCCTTTTTATCTTTGTTGGGAAAGCGCCGTGTGGCATTGAGTAATTAGGGCAATTGTACAGAGTGAAACATTCATTGTTTTAAAGATGAGTAGTCTTAATTTTTAGTGGCATTACTGGACTAGCAATATTACTATTGCTTACAATTCATATTTTATTAAAACTGCTCAGTTAATTTTGTATAAAAAAAATAAAAAATAAATGTTTTACAATTTTTAGCTAGTCAATGGATGAAGACAATCTCTTAAACACTGAAGGAGTGACCAAGACCAGAATATCATAAAGATTTGAGGGTTTTGACTTGAGGCAGTAAGCAAAATTTCGAATCTGATTTATTTTTTTTATTTTTTTATTTTTTTATTTTACAGTTCCAGGTTTTCTGTGCCCTTTTGTAGGACTGCACAATTTCGTCAAAAATGTTTGTGATCGTATTATTAATATTACTATTATTATGCTATAATTATTTATTATTATTATTACAAATATGGAGGAAAGGTGAAATGGCGAAACACTGAAAAATCATGGATCATGAGCTGCTTGCGTGTAAATGAACACAGTTTTGCGCTTCACTCTGAAACAGGCATCTCGTTTATTTAATGACATCGCAGCCTTTGTGGTTTGATATTCGCAAAGACTAAGCCATAATGTGTTCCGACAACTGCATAGCAACACTATTGCAATTACCTTCAACACTGTTGTGATGGGCAAGTTTTATACAGACAAACAGCACTCACAAAACTTCTAGTTTTGCATACAAATTCTATGTTTTTCTATATCTTTTTATACTTTCCCAGCAGTCTATCGATTCTCTACAAAAACTGCATGCAAAATCTAGTCAGAGATGAATATCAATGCATTTTCCCTTTTTTTTATTCCTCGTTGGGACGGCGCCCAGACGAGCATGCAACATTGTATAATTAGGGCAATTGTAGAGACGTGAGAGAGACAGACAGAGATAGAGTGACATTGTTTTTAAGATGCACAGTAATTTCTTCTTGTTTGTTTGATTGCTGTTGTCATCGGGTGATTAGTCTGCATTTTCTTCAGGTTGTATTGTATTTGTGAAACAGGAGAATAAGTGAACAAAAAAACCCTCAGAGCATCTTTCCTCCAGCTCAGAGCTGAATAAACCACCCCTACATTAGACAGCTATTAATATAACACATCTAGAAGCCCAGAACACTCTCTGCCTTTTAAGCACTAAAGAACCGCTGAAGAACCCCGGGCTCTTGCTTTGATCTCACAAGCTTATTTATGAGAATCTGCAATATATCACTCATTCTGATATTATCTGAATATAGGAAAAAGTGCTGTTCTGCATTTGCTTGGCTTCGAAACTCGTTTTGTTTTTTTGTTTGTTTTTTTTGAAGATCAAAGCAGAATTTTTATTGTATCGTTGTTCAAAATCAATTATTAGAGCTCTGCTTAGTAAAACAACAGTTATGTGAGTCAGTGAAAAATGCAATAGTTTACGTGTGCATTCATGTATTTCTAAGGCTGTGTAATGTTTTGAATAGTCTGTGTTGTAGTTCTGTATATAAAACATCGCTATCTGTATGAATGCACTTATTGTGTGCCTGTGTTGTATAGACCAGCGAGCAGAGGAAATATCACTAGCTCTTTTGAATGCCAGAAAGAGAGAAAAGAAAAAAGAAGGCTCAGATAAAGGAGGACAAAATATGAATATATTGAAGCAGCAACAGAAAGATTTGATTACTAGCCAACCTAACACCGGGCCAGTAAATGCAAGCACATTTACCCCCTGCCTAATGCACACTTTCATCTCAAAAGGACTGGAGAGAGAAAAATGCTCTTTCTGGTTTGAAACTGTAAAGAAAATGTGAAATTCACCATCCGTTTTTGCGGTTTTATAAAGATACCCTTTTCAAGGTAGATGAGGCAGGGCTGTCACTGTTGCATTCTGGGAAAATAACACTGGTCATTTTGATGTTTCTCCAGATCGAGTTACCACAGTGAAGACTGACATCTACGTCACCAGTTTTGGCCCTGTTTCAGACACCGATATGGTGAGTGGAATTCATTATTTTGCATTTGTTTGTCAGAAGTGGATGAATAGCATCACTGCCAGCCTTTTGGACCAGCACTTCGCAGGTTTTTCGAGCCAAGAACCACCTACCTAGACATAAAGAGACCGTCTGGCCAACCACAGATTGTTTACCTGTATAGGGGATTGTGAATCTGAATTTATTTACTGTACAACAAAAGATTGGAGTGCAACGAAGTACATACACTGGCATTCAAATGTTTGGGGTCAGAAAGATTTTGTAATGCTTTTTTGTATTGACAAAGTCTAAAGTCTTTTCTGCTCGCCAAGGCTGCATTTATTTCATCAAAAAATACTTTAAAAAAGTTAAATATTATTCCGATTTAAAATACCTATTTTCAATTTGAATATATTTTAAAATGTAATTTATTCCTGTGATTCAAAGCTGAATTTTCAGCATCATTACTCCAGTCTTCAGTGTCACATGATCCTTCAGAAATCATTTTAAAATGCTGATTTGCTGCTCAAGAAACATTTCTGATTATTATCAATGTTAAAGGGGGCTATTATGCTTTTCCACTTTTTCAACTTTAGTTAGTGTGTAATGTTGTTGTTTTGAGCATAAAAAAGATCTGCAAGGTTACAAAGCTCAAAGTCCACTCCAAAGGGAGATATTTTATTTAACAGAATCCCCTTTTCAAGAACTACAACAAATGGCTCGTTTGGACTACAACACGATTTTTTTGGATCTTATGAAGTCACAATGTTACTCATTTAAATAATCCCCACCCGCGGAATATGCAAAAAAGGGGGCGAGACCTGGATGAGCGGCATTAGAGAAGACAGTTTTGCCACTACGTCTGTCATGATGATATAAACGACGGGAAGCAAATGGCAAGTGGAACAGTTTAATGGTAGATGTGAAGGCAGTACAGGCAGATGGAGAAAAGGTGACACAGGGACTTCGGTGGTCAGGATCCGTGGTGAAGTGAAGAGGTGCGGTGATGGTGAGACGACAGACGAAAACCCAGCGACGAAGACGAAGACAAGGAACAGGAACACAAGGCTGGAACAGGATAACTGGAACACCACACGGAGGACATCAAACAACGATCTGACAAGGATGATAGAACAGCGGTGAGTATAAATAGAGTGGTGAGATTGATTGCAGCTGGTGAAGTGGATGAGGATCAGCTGAAGCAGATCAGGTGATGTCATACACTCACGCCCACTACACACGTGCATTCATACCACAACATAAACACGAGACGAGAAGGAACAGAGAATGTGTCTACCGTGACAGTACCCCTCCTCCTAAGAACGCCTCCTGGCGTTCCCAGACTCCTTACCCTGTCGATTGTAATCATCGATGAGGGAGTGATCCAGTATGTCCCTAGCAGGCACCCAACTTCTCTCCTCCGGACCGTAACCCTCCCAGTCCACCAAGTACTGAAATCCGCGTCCTCTCCGCCTAGAGTCCAGTATGCGATTAACCGAATATGTGGTCTCCCCATCTACGAGTCGCGGTGGGGGAGGAACCGGGACAGGCGGATTAATGTGAGAATGAAACACGGGCTTAATCTTAGATACATGGAAGGCGGAATGGATCCTCCTGTACGCAGGAGGTAATTTGAGGCGGACTGTCACCGGGCTAATGATCTTGGTGACAGTAAACGGGCCAATAAATTTGGGAGCAAGTTTATTAGATACGGAGCGAAGAGGAATGTTCTTGGTTGAAAGCCACACTTTTTGACCCACGACGTATACGGGAGGCTTAGACCTGTGGCGATCGGCCTTAGCCTTAGTGCGCGCCCCCACCTGGAGTAGAGTCTCACGGGCTCTAGTCCAGGTGCGGTGACACCTCTGAACAAAGGCGTGAGCGGAGGGGACCGCGACCTCGGATTCCAGACTGGGAAAAATTGGTGGCTGGTAACCTACGCTACACTCAAACGGAGATAGGCCCGTAGCCGACACTGGCAACGTGTTGTGGGCGTACTCCACCATGGAGAGTCGTTGACTCCAAGAGGAAGGATTCTTGGAAACCAAACATCGCAACATTCTCTCCAAATCCTGGTTGGCTCTCTCGGTCTGACCATTGCTCTGGGGATGAAACCCTGAGGACAAACTCACAGTCGCCCCCAGTAATTTGCAAAACTCTCGCCAAAATTTGGACACGAACTGGGGTCCCCTGTCGGAGACCACGTCAATCGGAAGGCCATGTAAACGAAAAACGTGATCTACGACTGTAACCGCTGTCTCCTTAGCTGAGGGTAATTTGGGTAAGGGAACAAAATGGGCTGCCTTCGAGAACCGGTCCACTACAGTCAAAACGACTGTGTTACCCTGAGAGGGCGGGAGGGCGGTGACAAAATCTAGTGCGATGTGGGACCAGGGTCTCGAAGGAACCGACAGCGGCTGAAGTAACCCGTCTGGAGGTCGATTGGAAGTCTTACCAATGGCACAAACCGAGCAAGCCAAAACAAAGTCGTGAATGTCGCGAGCCATAAGTGGCCACCAGAATCGTTGCTTGACTAAAAAACTAGTGCGATTGACTCCTGGATGGCAAGCCACGTTGGAGTTATGACCCCACTGGATAACGTCGGACCGTAATCCCTCCGGCACAAACAAGCGATTCGGTGGGCACCCGGGCGGAGGCGTTACCCCTTCTAAGGCCTTCTTGACCTTCGATTCGACCTCCCATGTGAGTGTGGAAACGAATAGCGTCTCCGGCAAAATGTACTCGGGAGTAGACGGGCGTTCGGAAAAATCAAATATGCGGGATAATGAATGTTCTTGGAACCCGGACGGTATGAAAGAGAAAAATTGAAACGACCGAAAAATAATGCCCACCGAGCCTGCCTGGAGTTCAATCTCTTGGCGGTTCTAATGTATTCTAGGTTCTTGTGATCAGTCCAGACAATAAAAGGTACCCCCGACCCTTCTAACCAGTGGCGCCATTCCTCCAACGCTAACTTAACAGCCAACAACTCTCTGTTACCAATGTCGTAATTGCGTTCGGCTGGAGATAAACGATGAGAAAAAAACGCGCAGGGATGCATTCTGTCATCTGTGGAAGAGCGTTGGGACAACACTGCGCCTACTCCCACCTCTGATGCATCGACCTCCACCACAAACTGACGTGAAGAATCAGGGGTAACAAGGATAGGGGCTGAAACAAAGCGGCCCTTCAGTTTGGAGAACACAGCTTCGGCTGTGTCTGACCACCTGAACGTCGTTCTGGGAGAGGTCAAGGCAGTCAGAGGCGCGACTAGTTGGCTGAAATTGCGAATAAAACGCCGGTAGAAATTGGCGAATCCCAGGAACCTCTGCAGGGCCTTGCGGGAATCTGGGCTTGGCCAATCTACCACAGCCTTGATCTTCTCAGGGTCCATCCGCACTCCCTCAGACGAGACGATGTACCCTAAAAAGGGGACCGACTGTGCATGAAAATCGCATTTCTCCGCCTTGACAAAAAGCCCATTCTCTAGCAACCTCTGAAGCACTCGTCTGACGTGTTGCACGTGTTCCTGGAGAGAAGAAGAAAAAATCAATATGTCATCCAGGTAGACATATATGAACTGATCGATCATATCTCGCAACACGTCATTGACCAGTGCCTGGAAAACTGCCGGGGAGTTGGACAGCCCGAACGGCATGACCAAGTATTCAAAGTGCCCCCTGGGGGTGTTAAACGCAGTTTTCCATTCATCCCCCTCCCTGATGCGAACCAAATGATAAGCGTTACGTAAATCCAATTTTGTGAAGATGGATGCTCCCTGCAACCTCTCGAAGGCTGAAGACATCAACGGCAAAGGATAAGTATTCTTTACCGTGATGTTATTCAGCCCTCGGTAATCAATACAAGGTCGCAGAGAACCGTCCTTCTTCCCCACAAAAAAGAACCCCGCCCCCGCTGGAGAAGAGGAAGGGCGAATGAACTTAGTTGCTAGAGAATCAGAAATATATTTCTCCATAGCCTCCCTTTCTGGAATAGAAAGTGAATATAACTTGCCTTTAGGCGGAGACTTACCTGGCAGTAAATCTATGGCACAGTCATAGGGACGATGCGGAGGAAGAGAAGCAGCACGAGACTTACTGAACACCTCCTTCAGGTCCAGGTACTCCGCGGGCACGTTAGACAAATCCCCTGCTTCCTCCTTAAACACAGAAACAGGCACAGACAGACAGGCAGACACGAGACAAGACTTATGACATTCCTTGCTCCACTCCAGTACTGATCCATGGTGCCAGTCCACTCGGGGGTTGTGATGGATGAGCCAGGGATGTCCGAGGACGACGGGTGCAAGGGGTGAATCCATGACAAAAAATGAAATAGTCTCAGAGTGGTTGCCGGAAGTGGTGAGGGTAATGTCTTCAGTGCAAAGGGAAATGGTGGGGAGTTCTTGTCCGTTAAGTGCATGAACTGCAATCTTGTGAGTGAGAGGTCTGAGGGGAATCTGAGATTTCAGTGCGAAAGTGTGGTCCATAAAATTACCTTCAGCCCCAGAGTCCAGAAGTGTGTGGCAGTCGTGTTGTTGGACTGACCACCTTAGTCTTACCGGAAGGAGTGTGGAGGTAGATGTAATCGATGATGAGGTCTTCCTAGCGGAGATCCCACCCGATAGTAGCCTCAATCTTACTATCGGGCTTGGCCTTTTCCCGGGCAGTTGTATGCGTAATGTCCCGGTCCTCCACAATACAGGCAAAGGCCCTGGGATCTCCACCTCTCCTTCTCCTCCCGGGAAAGCCGAGCTCGACCCACCTGCATGGGCTCGGGATCGTAGGCGGGGCTGACCACGTCCCTGCCGCTGGATCGTGGAATGTCGGTCCCTGCGAAGGTACGGGTGGACGGGACTCGGCGCTCGACCCTAGACAGCCGAGCGTCCACCCGCAGAGCTAAGTCGACCAGACCGTTCAGAGTGGTGGGTAGATCCAGGGCGTAGATCTCCTTCTGGACGTGGTCAGCCAGCCCATGCAGGAACATATCCCACTGCGCCTCCTCGTTCCAGCCGCACTCTGCCGCCAAGGTCCGAAACTCTATTGAATAATCGGAGACCGATCTCTCTCCTTGCTGTAGTTCAGCTAGTCTTCTGGCTGCCTCCCTTCCTGAGACAGCCCGGTCGAACACCTTCCTCATCTCGGCGGAGAGGGTCTGGAACGAGGCGCAGCATGGGTGTTGATTCTCCCACACCGCCGTTCCCCAAAGCGCCGCCTTCCCAGTCAGCAGGGTGAGGACGAATGCCACTTTAGCCATCTCAGTGTCAAACGTACGAGGCTGTAAGGCGAAATGCATGGTGCATCGGGTCAAAAATGCTCTGCAGAAGGCTGGCTCACCAGAATAGTGCTCGGGGACCGGAAGACGAGGCTCGGACTGGGAGGGTCTCTCTGGTAGTGTGGGAGGAACGACCGGTGTGGGCGGCGCAGTGGGACCTTGTAGGCGTTGGATCTGCTGGGTGAGCTCGGACACCTGCGTCACCAAAGCCTGTACTGCGCGACCCGTGTCTCCGATCTCTCTCTGCTGAGAGTCCATTCTTCTGATGCTATGGTGAATAAATTCCTCCATCGACCTCTGTGACGCACTCGCTGCTTCCCTTTCCTGGTCAGATCGTTCTGTCATGATGATATAAACGACGGGAAGCAAATGGCAAGTGGAACAGTTTAATGGTAGATGTGAAGGCAGTACAGGCAGATGGAGAAAAGGTGACACAGGGACTTCGGTGGTCAGGATCCGTGGTGAAGTGAAGAGGTGCGGTGATGGTGAGACGACAGACGAAAACCCAGCGACGAAGACGAAGACAAGGAACAGGAACACAAGGCTGGAACAGGATAACTGGAACACCACACGGAGGACATCAAACAACGATCTGACAAGGATGATAGAACAGCGGTGAGTATAAATAGAGTGGTGAGATTGATTGCAGCTGGTGAAGTGGATGAGGATCAGCTGAAGCAGATCAGGTGATGTCATACACTCACGCCCACTACACACGTGCATTCATACCACAACATAAACACGAGACGAGAAGGAACAGAGAATGTGTCTACCGTGACAACGTCAAAGAGACGCTGTTAATTTCACATTTCCAAAACTCATTTGTTTGACCTTCCTAAGACTGATGAACATAGAGTGGTTATAATTTATTTTAAACACTGTTCCTTAACATTATGACCCCAACGTTTATCTGTGTGCTGCAGTTTATGAAGAACAGCTTGTTTTCTGTTGGTTTTGTAAGCTCTCGCTTTCGTAAGACTGTTCACTGCTCCTTATGAAAACGAACCATGATTTTGTGATCGATTACTGTTTGTATTACCTTAGTTTTCCTACAAATATACCGATTAAATGGTAACATCCATCTATATCTATAATATATAAGAAAATTACAAAAAAACATACCACTCTGAAACATCCTGTGAAATCCATGCTTGCAAAGTCTGTGCATGAAATCCGTTCTGCATGATCCTCTTGTCCGTTAACATGGTCAGGGTCTGAATCGGGCTCAGAATGGTTTGAAATTGACTCCCTCCTCAATATTTACACTAGAGAAGAACTCGCTATTATGGAGTGGCGGGACATTTCCCGAACACGAGCCAAGCACTACCAATCACAACAAACTGGACCAGTTAACCAATCACAGCACATTTCCTAGTTCGGAAGGAAGGGCTTCATCGAAATCGGGGTGTTCGAGCCAGATAGGGGAGAAAGGAGCTGTAATAATGTAAAATATGTGAAAAATAATGCGTTTTTTGAACAATCGAGCATTAAAACATATTCTAGTACACCCCAAAAACAAAATCAAGAATGCGTAAAATGGCATATTAGGCCCCCTTTAAAAACAGTTGTGCTGCTTAATTTTCATTTGGAAACCATGATAAAAAAAATCAAAAATTCTTTGATGAATAGAAAGGAACAGCATTTATTTGAAATATAAAACCTTTGTAACATTATAAATGTCTTCACAGTCACTTTTGAGCAATTTAATGCATACTTGCATAATAAAAAGTAGTGTACCTCAATTGTCTGTTCAAATGGTTAAAATAAGTAAACTTAGAACTGTGTGGTCCGAATTTCCATTTAGAAAAAAAGTGAAAAGAAAGAACCTTAAACTAGCTCTGCTATGTAGTAAATCATTTTGTCTGGCTGAGACAACATGCAGTTTAATTTAGTAATTATATATATATATATATATATATATATATATATATATATATATATATATATATATATATATATAATAAATGAAAAATAATGATTAGGAGCCAGCCACTGAGATTGGAGCTATTTTTGTGTGAATCAGACCATCCACAGGCAAGCCATCTGAGGCCTACTTTATGTCTAGCGATGACTCATAATGTAGCTCAAACAATAGTAGAGCATGGCCAGGTCGTGGGTTTGATTTCCAGAGAGTGCACCTTGAATGCAATGCAAGTCTCTTTGCATGAAAGCATCTGCCAAATACATAAATGTGAATAACACAACAGCTGATCGTTCTTTTATCTAGCTATTGCCTACAGATGGGCGCCATCTGTACAGGTGTTGTTTTTTGAACAGTGCCACTGCTAATGCATTTATGTCCACACATATCAATCTGTGATAGCGAGCTCTGTTTGGATCCGTGTGGGGAAGCGGTCAGTGCTCAATAACCAGTGGTCCATGGTGACCCGGATGAGTTTCATATCCGACGGAACCGAGGCAGGAAATGAAAGGCTTTGTCACCTGACTGCATCCGTGACTCTGAATTAGTGCCTGACTCTGCTGACTCACACCGTCGCTCTGACATTTCTCAATGGATTCAGAGCTTGTTGATGGAGTTTTTGTTCTGAGAAGAGAAAATATGACTCATGTAAGCTGCATTGAATATGAAGCACGTTAGCTGTGTGCTAACAATGCGCTCTGATTGTTCTCACACGTGATTGCACGTTACACGCATTCTTAACAGCCCACCCAGGAGCTTCAAATGAACTTTAATCGAAAGCCATTAAATTAAATGAACCTTTGATTCAGCTGCAAACAAACTAACAAAGCAAATTAACAATCAACTCATGCAGCTGCACTAGTTTGGCTTGGCTTTCATGTGTTAGCTTGCGCATGCTGTCCATTGCAGAAATGTACCTGAAAAATATCACAGTAGTGTTTAGGTCAGTGATGTAATGCTCAATTTTTGTTATTAGGTAGGCTAGGCAATTTTCGGAGCAGCTAGCAATAGCAAGTTAGCTTTAAAAACATGAGATCCCACCCTCCCTTCAGAGCGTCTACAAAGCCACGCCTCCTCCAAAACACATGAACGCACACAGCAGAGTGTGCAAAGTGTTACGAGATGAGAGACTGCCTGAAACTACCTCATGTTTCAAAGCACGTAACATTACAATAATAAAGAGCTCTAACCTGTATCACCTGTCTGCTGTAGATTAATTTCGCCGTTGATAGTTTTGCCATTGAAACACATAAATTCGAGTCACAAACCGTGTAATATCACGGGTTTCCATCTCTTCAAAATTACAGTTATGTTGTGAACGCAGTATAAGCTGGTTGTTTTGGTTCAGGAGGAACTGTAAAAGGTGCCTGTTGTTTCGGTCGTGGTGGTCGGTGACTGACATCTGTCTAACCGTTAGCACAAAACGCGCTGATGATGTGATGTCTGCGCGAGCAGGTGCACGGATAAAGATAAAGTGTACAAAATCTTTTTCTTTTTTTTACTTGATTACACCACTTGACATTTTTAGAATCATTACATTTTTTAAAATGTATTTACGAAGACATTTCTTCGGAATTTAGGACTTCTCTGTCAAACTGTGTAAATTGCTTGCTATCTCATTTAGTTGAATTTCTTGTTTTAAGGATGGTAGTAACTGTGATATTTTGTTGGAAACTATGGTAACCATGGGACATTTGTGTGTGTGCTGTGCGTCCATGTGTCCACTTACCAGTGTCTCAGTGTGAGCGTCTCAACCCTCAAATCTCCTGTGTCTATGAGATTACACCCAGATGCTACACCTTCTGCTCCTCAGACCCAAGAAAGCATACTGCTGTTCCTCTTTCCATTCCTCTATCTCTCACTTTCTGTCTGCTTCTCCTTCTGCTCATCCACTCTTCCTTCTTTTCGTGCTCTTCTGTGTTGAAGCATACAATGCATGGCATTATCCATTGTATAGCGACGTCTGTACTCTGTCTCCACACGTTAGCATGCTGACTTTGTCTCACAGGAGAGAGAGCATGTTGAACTCTTTGATATATATTTTTTTCATTTTCAAAAACAAATTGTTCCATTTCTTTGCCCCTCCACATTTCCCCGGAGCTTATCATCCTCCTCTGCCACACCATCCTTCTCGCTTTTTTCTTTTCAAGTGCTCTGACAGTTGACGGTCATTTTTTTCTCTCCTCATCTTTTGAAATAGATTCCCTCTCTATATAACAGTTAGTCCTTCCTCATTCTGCTCACAAATCTTTGCTCTATCAATTATTTAAAAGAACTCATTTTGCCTCACTGAATTTAGCTGTTCTCCGTATTATGCTTTCTTTGTGAATTCAGCATGCAAATACACATATCAGCGTCAATGTCAGCTCTGCTCCAAAACCTAGTGACCTGCTTACCTTGACAGAATTGTAATACAAAGTCTATTCCAGAAAAGGCAATTCCATAATTCACTGCAACAAGTTCAGTGAAAAAATTTCATCCAAGATGGCAATCAGGAAAATGTTGATTTTTATATATATATATATATTGTATATTTATATATAATATACTTTTTTAAAAGAACATATTTCTATTTCAATAAACAATGTTCTTTTGAACTTTCTATTCATCGAAGAATCCTGAAAAAAATGCATCACGGTTTCCATAAAAATATTAAACAGCACAACTGTTTTCAACATTGATAGTAGTAATCATAAATGTTTCTTGACCAGCAAATCAGCATATTAGAAAGATTTCTGAAGGATCATGTGACACTGAAGACTGGAGTAATGATGCTGAAAATTCAGTTTTGATCACAGGAATAAATTACATTTTAAAACATACTCAAATTAAAAATAACTGTTTTAAATTTAATAGTATTTATTTTTTACTGTTTTTTTTATTTTTTAAATAATTTGATACATTTTTGGTTAGCAGAAGAGAGTTTTTTCAAAAATATTAAAAAACCTTGGAACGATAGTGTATATTTCATTCATAACAAAAAAAATTATTGATAAAATTAATTTATCGTTACATTTTATTTGAATTATAATTTTAGTTTTAAAATTTTAATTTTAATTATAGTTTGTTAATTTTAATTAAATAAATTGAGTGAAAGTTGTATTTCTTTCCCCTTTAGAGTATTTCAGTGTTTCTTTTTCATGTGAATAATGCATTTTTCATTTGTTGCCAGGGCCTAAAACAAACATTTTTCCACACCTGCCAATGGCCAGAGACTTAAGAAAATTTACTGGCCATATTTTTTTTTTTTTTTTTTTATCATCCATGACACATCTAGATTAATCCTTAATAAAGTTACAAATGTTATTTAGTCAAGAGCAGGGAGTCATTTTTCTTGGTCTTTTGTTGTTTGATTAAAATAAAAAACACAGACAGCAGCAGGAATATTAGGCTGCTGTCACTTTAAGACCTGCACGGATCCAATATACTGATACACATGCATTTCTTTCTCCATTGTTTACTTTCACTTAAGACATAACTGACTATGTATACGAGGATACTTGCCAAGATGGGCATTTTGACCATTTTGAAAATGTCTGTTCAAGCGCAAGAAGACGTGAAAGAGAGCTCAGTTCAGTTTTCACGTGCTGTCTGAGACGCAAATTTCTGAGCGAATCGAGTTCTCTTTCGTGACGATGCAGCATTGGCCCAGCACTGGAGTGCAGCGTACTCTAAATCATGTAAAAGTAAATAGCTGGTAAACAAGTGTAACTGTCATTTGCTTGTTGTTTTGCAATTTCGCTTCAAGTCAGAGGTCATATTGTTATCGTCAAGAGCTTTGAGCCGTTTAGAAAAGCCTGTGGATTTTGTTTCCTGCACTGTGGGTTTACAATGAATGCCTCTCTCTTTCTCTCTGTCTCATGCCCTGTGGCCATGCTAACCCTCATCATTAGAGCTGACCCTGTTGGGAACCGTGTGACACTCAGGTAAACAGCTGAGTTGAAGAGACTCATGGGTAATGAGCTGAAGAGGTCGTGTAGGTGTGGCTGCTGAGCGTTAGCATGTTTGCAGTCAGGTTGACATCGGTTAGACAGGGTTTATTAGAATATGTGAAGAAGTACCAGGGTGATTCTGTTTAAATTGTGGGTGACACAAATAGCATTCACAGAGTCAACTGCACATCACGGTTTTCCTGGTGGCATCAGTAAACCACCTATTCCCAGAGGAAAATGGTCATGTTTAAAGGTTGCTTTTGGAGACTTAATTGATTTTTAGATAGATTTTTCTTTCAAGTATACATTGTCTGAGATGCTTTTCCTACATCTACTCTACTTCTACTAAATAGTTTAATAGACACAACATAGAGTAAACTAGGGATGCGCCGGTTGACCAGTCATAAATCGGAACCGGACGTTTTTTGGCCGATTTTTCCGGAAGTGCGCCCGCGTGCACAGACGTGAGGAAAGGAAGCGAGCAAAGGAAACGAGGATGCACAAATTAGAAATGAGAAGCACCCAGTAGATGCATATATAATCTCTTCTTCTGCTTTTTTTCCCTGTTGTGGCGGTTAGTGAACAACGTGGCATTACCACGTACGCCCCCTTCTGGATTGGAGTGTGGCTCGCCTGTGACTGTCTATTTTCATCGTCTGACTGTATGCCGTCCATACTCCATGATATCTGTACTGTGATGGTTCAGGATGAATACATGTACCTTTACACCCCTAATGGATAATCAAGTAAACCTAAGTTGAAAATCTTGAAAAACGAATCTTGATATATTACTAACAAGATAATAGTTATTCGTATGTTCACTTTATAAAAATCTGTAAAAATTTCACAGCAAAAAGACACATGACCTGAAACGGTATGTTTTTACAATTATACTAAAAGTACATTTACTTGCTAAAAAACAGTATAAACTCAGACAGCAGAAGGCATGTAGTAGATTGTGTGCAACAGGTTTTTCAGCAAAGTTTTGATTATGTTGATCATTTAGAGGCCTTATAAATTTGAGTATCAAATATGATACAGTAGGCTTTATAGGGTTGAGAGATTTAATTTGTGATTTCTCTTTCTTATGGATCCATAATCCCTCTCTTTTTCTATCATGCCTCCTTCTCTTTATAATCATTAGCTTCTGTCAGCAGGTGCGGTGATCGATATGACTTGTGGGTAGCACTGGGAATCTTAAACCAACATCATCCTCATGCGGGATGTCCTGCCGTGATGGATGAGGGTGAACACGGGAGGTTCTGTATCCTGATAAACCCGCTCTGCACAGAGCCTCCGGTGCTGCTTTATCTTGCCTAAGCAAAGCCAAGTTGCACACTCACACACACACACACAAACACACACACACACAACAGCGCAGAAGGTCATCCTGTCTATTAATGCAGTATGCCTCTGAGCCATGGAGCAGATGGTAAGGAATAAGAGGCGAATGAGATGGAAGGACAACTAGGAAAGTGGAGAAAGGGGTTAGAGATGAAGTAGTATTTGTTGGGCCCCTGTGCTGCCCTACGGCCCCAGGAGCCTCTGTACACTGCTGGGGTGAGACGAGGACAGCCGACATTCAGATAAACTGATATCTGCTGCCACGCTGCCCTTACTAATGCACCCACATTTAAGGTTGAGAATCCTTCTTTTATATACTGGGACAGACTGTTTTTTTTTTGTTTTGTTTTTTTATCACGTTAAAGATTTTTCAAATTTTCATTTTCATTAATACTTTTTGAGAATCACTTACTCTCACTTTGAACAAAACCGACCAACATTTAAATCTCTTTACAGAATGAAACCAACCAATATTTCTTAATAGCACAAAAACGTTTAACATTGAATTCTCTTAACAGAACGAAACTAACCAACATTAAAGAAAGAACAAAACTGACCGATATTTAAATATCTTCATAGAATAATACTGACCAATATTAAAATCTCTCAATTGCCTTTGAACACCCAGACATGTGCCTGAGTTTCTGCGGCGCTGATAAATGTGTTAGACAACACTATTAATACAATATAGCTAAATCTACAAGTGTTGTGACTTTAAAACTCCTGTTATTCTTAAACTGCTAAACACACACACACACACACACAAAAACATTTTGAGCAAAATGCTCAGGAAATCGCGTTTTTGTCAAAGAATATCTCTGGATTCAGAAAGATCATCTAAACATAGATGGAGTAGATCGAGTCCTCCAACACCCCTAATGCTTCACAGTCCTGTAGCTCGTCCTGTGTCGAAATTTCATTCAGTAACATTAGGGAGTTTTGATTTATATGCCGTTTAATGTTGATGATCTCGTTATTTTTCATATGAGATAAATTCGCTCGTTTTTGCATCTTCTTCGCATGTGTTTTGATCAGGAGATTCAGTACTCTTTCAGAAGATGTGTAATAGCGCCTCCTACGTATAACAATGAAAACACAGAAAGTTGGAAAATTCCATGAATGGCATAGAAGCGTTGTCTCAGTCGAAAATTTCCGTCAATGGTAGGGAAAGAGTTAAGACTGGTGAGACATAAGGATTGTTTTCTCAACCTTATGTTGTTCTGACCCTTTATGGCTGGTGAATTTTTTTTTTTTCCTAAAAAAAAACTTCTAAAAATCTAGGTTTTGTTGTAACAAATGGCATTGTTTTTTTGTTTGTTCCAGTAGACCAGTAGCTTCCTTAAAAGCATAATTGATAGGGTCACTACTATTAAAGAACCAGAATTGTTACATTTCTTATGATTCAAATCCTTATATACATTACCTTTCAAAACTTTGGGGTCAGTAAGGTTTTTGTAATAAACAAAGAGAAAATTCCTTTATTCAGCAAGGATGCATTAAATTGATCAAAAGTGTCAGTAAAGACATTTATAATGTTAAAAAAGATTTTTATTTCAAATAAATGCTGTTCTTTAGAACTTTCTATTCATAAAGAATCCTGAAAATGTTACAGTTACCACAAACATGTTAAGCAGCACATCTGTTTTCAACTGTCACGTACTGCTCTGAGACACAAAGGTTGTGAATCCAAATTATGGGCGTCGGAACCATTGTATATGGGTGGGACAAGACCCACCCACTTTTTAAGACCAATGATATTGGACCCACTCACTTCTGCCATCTCTAATTCAGCGCATATGTCTGTTCACTTTTCAGAGCGCCGTCAGTCAAATCCATTCCACTTGAGGAATGCCCTAATAAATTTAACTCCATTCCGCGTTTTAGCTACAGCCTTGATTTCCACTCTGCTGCTCAAATCCCTTCCACCTGATTCATTCAGAGTCCCACCAAACACTTACTTTTCAGGCTAAACGAGCCGATGCGCATGCGAGTCTCAGGTTCCTATGGGAACCGGAGCTTCTAACAGATAGAATACAGATCATACGAATTTTAAAACGTTTAAATAGACATATCAAGTAGTAATTAATTAATGTAGGCTATATGAATCTTAGTTGATTATTGGCTATTAGAGCTGGTTTGGTTGCTGAGACGGAGACGAGCAGAGATGGCAATTAACGCGCTGTTTCATTTGTGATTGTGCTGTGCTTATTCCATTCATTCGAGTAGCTTATCATATTGTACAAGGCTTAAATCATTTAAATATACATACAATAATATACAATATCATAGAACATTTATATGATGTAGTAGCCTATTTGACTCTTGCCAAGCTCTGATTTGAGAGATGCACGCATAGACGGATTTGCGCTCGTTTCATTTTTTACTTTCACTCATTCACTTCACTCATTATTGCATAGAGATTTTAGAAAAGGTATTTGGCTTTGGGATTTTGGCATTTCTTTTTTTTTTTTTTTTTTTTTTTTTTGCTTCAGACACCCATGATCCAAATGCAGTATTTATTTGAAAGGGTTTTTTTACAAAGACGTAATCCAGATAACAGGCAAGAGATCATAAACACAAAGTAAGCAGTCCAAACAAACAAAAAGGAAGGGGACACAAGCAAAAAGGGGAATCCAAGAAACTGGCAAAGATCAAAAACCAAGAACACGGGAAGAACGGCGAGAATCCTCGGAATTGCAGTAGAGACACTAAACAAGACTTCGAATGGAATGAATGTGAAAACCAGGCTTATATGAGGTGAGCTAAACAAGGTAATGACATACAGGTGAATGTGATCATGGCTGATTAGTCTGTGCAAAGGATTGTGGGAAATGTAGTTTGTGGATGTGTGGTGATTGTCCTGGTTGGAGTGCCCTCTGATGGTTATCCCGGGCACTCTCACTGGTGATCATTACATCAACATTGATAATAATAATTAATGTTTCTTGAGCAGCAAATCAGCATATTATAATGATTTCTAAAGGATCATGTGACACTGAAGACTGGAGTAATAATGCTGAAAATTCAGCTTTTTAAAATATATTAAAATACAAAACATCTATTCTAAATTGTAAGAACATTTCACAATATTACATTTTTTACTGTATTTTTGATCAAATAAATGCAGCCTGGGTGAGCATTAGAGCCTTCTTTCAAAAAACATTAGAAAATCTTACAGACCCCAAACTAATAAACAGTATTGTACACACACACACACTCTCATAAATGATTCCTCTATGAATAATACAATGTAAATGCATACTCAGCACCTGTGAGGCAATCTCATAAACACTTATTCCTGACCTCACCACCTACTTATCTTTATTTCCCTTACTCCATGATATGTGTGTGTGTGTGTGTGTGTGTGTGTGTGTGTGTGTGTGTGTGTGTGTGTGTGTGTGTGTGTGTGTGTGTGTGTGTGTGTGTGTGTGTGTGTGTGTGTGTGTGTGTGTGTGTTGTGGGAGTATCTGTAATAATGCGAGTGCAGGGTTCACGTGGTGCTGGGGTTTCGTGGTTCATCTCTTGTTAATGGATGTTCATATAAACCCTCCTCAGCTGGGACAATACAAGCCTCTTGACTGAAATTAGACCGTCATAACCATCTCAGAGTGCTGACTGGACGAAACGTCCCGATCTGAGAGACGTGCCAGAGGACGAGCTGTACATCCATTAAAAACAGCACCTGCAGCCGCGGGAGTCACTGCGTTGTTCTGACACTGTCGGAGCAGTAATAACACTCCTGACACAGTGCTTCTATCTCACTGCTTGCAGTGAGGCACTTCAGTCTGAAACTGCTTCAAATGAGAACTCATTGTCTGGAACTTTCAATGGAGAATTGATTTAAGTTAGTCTAGCACTGCTTTTAAATCAGGAACTGATTCCAGTCAAGCTGCTTTTATTCTTGAAATGCTGTCGTTTTATTCTTCTTTTATTCTAGAGTTGTTTTGAGTCTGCCCTGTTTACACCTGGTATTAAGATGCGTTTTGATCGATCAGATCACAAGTGGAGGATGCTAAATACAGGTGTAAACGGGGTCTAAAATGTTTTGAGCTTGTCCACTTTCAATCACTTCCAGAGGTAGTTTTCTAACATTCGCCCAGATTGCTTTCGTAATGTAAACGCTCATGTTCAAACAGCCACAAAAGACGCCTACTCTCCACCTACTGACCTAACGCGTGAACATTATGGGAAGAGCTCTAGACAGACGGGATTTAAACTGTCGACTGAAGACACAAGTTTGGTTTGAAGACAAAAATGTACCAAGCACAATGTTCTCTCACCATTCCTGATTACTAAAACACACTCACAGTGTTCGGCTGGTCTTGCGGCTGTCAGAGCAGAAACTAAAGCTGCTGCTCTCATTGTGTTTTTCCGTCGTCTCCGATCCCGTTCATATGTAAATTGCGAGAGCTTATTTCGTCCATTAGATTGAAAGATCTGAAAAAACCCATACATTTACCCTCCCCTCGAAGAAATCAGGACAGAAGTGGTTGAAAGCGGACAAAAGAGACGCCAGGTGTAAACGGGAATGTGTCTTCCTCGTCTACTTGTGATCCAAACGACCAAAACGCATCTTAATACCAGGTGTAAACAGGGCCTAGAACCTCTTCCACTCTACATTTACTCATTTTAGAACGGTTTTCAGTCTGTGATTTCTGTTAATCTTGAATTGCTTTAACTGCTAGATCTGCTTTATAGTCTCAGAGTCCGTTCACACAGAACGTGTTTTGCATTTTCATGCTTTTCCATTGTTTTTCTATGCAAACATGTGCTAGACGGACATGTCTTTTGCAGCGTGTCTCGCATTATGTAATTCTAAAAAACCTTTTTACAATAAAAAAAAAACGCTTTGTGTTAATGGTTCCTAAGTTTTTTGTGGTCTATTGTGTTTTGAATGACTGCTATCAGTTTAGAATTGTTTTTAGTTTCGATCTGCGTTCTGACAAGATTTGCTTGTAGTCTAGAACAGTGTTGTTTTAGTGTCATTGAGATACTATTACAGTTTTGATTAATACTTTTAATATTTTTTTTTATATTTTCTGTTTTCATTTTAATTCAAGTCTTATTGCATGTTTATCTCAGTTTTATTGTTTTTTTATATGTCTGTATAGTTTTTATTTTGTGTGTTTTAATCATTGTACGACAGACGTGACCTTTAAAAATGTGTTTTTTTTCTCATGGTTAAATGTCAAGTTAAACTAAATAAAAGAGCTGAAATAAATATTTGATTGAAGTTAATGTGTATTTATGTTTTATCGTTTTAGTTAACTATAATCACAGTTTTACCTGCCAGATCAGCTAATAGTGCTGAAGTGTTTTGTAGCCCCGCCCACTGTGAAATTTTATTGGTTCAAAATTCCACTCCACATAGCAATATATTAAACATCAACTACGTTCTGGTTGGCTGTGATTTTGTCACGTCAGAGCTTCGTGTTTACTGTAGCCAAACCGCTTGTCACTGGAAACTTGTTGGTTGTTAGTTAGAACTCCACCTTTTCCCCTTTTCAAAAGCTACTCCTAATCTTTCTTTTAAGTATTTTAAAAGTTTTCCCTGTTCTACCATCCTTGATGAGCTTGTAATGATAACTCTGGGCGGCACAAGTCTCTCTTGGAGCCGAGAGTGGGATCTGATCACCCTCAGCCCTAGTTAAAGGTTTTGAGCGATTGACTCTCCTCAGCAGGGTTTGAGTCTCAAATGCAGTAAACTCCATTTGCAAATCATTTGGCACACTGTGTTTATCCACCACTGCAACAATAAGTGGATAAAGAAAATGTTACTCTACAGACACCGAGTCTTTTGTGGACAAGAAAATGCTTGAATTTGCATGCAATTCAAGAGGAACACAAACCCTGATGCAGACTTTTGTAAGCTCATCCAATTGATTGGTTTGCTACAATTGTGAGTATACAGCAAATTCACTGCCAGTCAATCAGTATAAAAGCGTATTGTGCATCCAATTATCACAAACAAAACACCATCCGAGCCCTTAGCGACAGAAAACATCTAACAGAAGCTTGTATATTCTTAACTGTGCTGTGATTTCATCTTTTGGTAGGAGTACACCATCGATGTGTTCTTCAGGCAGAGCTGGAAGGATGAACGACTGAAGTTCGAGGGACCAATGAACATTCTGCGTTTGAACAACTTGATGGCCAGTAAGATCTGGACTCCAGACACATTCTTTCACAACGGGAAGAAATCTGTCGCACACAACATGACCATGCCCAACAAACTGCTGCGTATCCAAGATGACGGCACCCTGCTGTACACCATGAGGTAAGCAAGGTGCTATTTCTACTAATGTACAGAGCCCCTAAAGGGACATTGTGATGGAGAAAAAAGTATGACACAGGAGGAAAAACTAAATGTCAACGCACTTGCGTTCTCTCGCAGATGTTTTGAAAAACCTTCGCTCGCAAAACCTTTGAGTTCTTGGCGAGCGAATGCAGTTTCTCGGGGCAATGCAAAAGTTTTGAAATAAAAAATTTTCTCCCATCTCATATTTCTTTCCACCACCATGTCCCTCTAAGGCTCCGTACTGATGTACTAGCTTGCTAATTTACACATTTTTCTAACAAAAGGCTTTTTTGTGTGTAATTTATTAAATCAATAACTGAATTTAAACAGTGCTCTACACCCTTTTAGATTGTGTGTTAAATTAATAAAGTTAATAATAAAGAAAGAAAGGACTGCATACAAAAATATTGCTCTAAAAATGTTTAATGCTTGAACAGTGTTTCTCGATTGGTGGGTCGCACGGCCGTTTTAAGTGGTCGCGGAGTGAGTAGTCAAAGAAACAACCACAAATTGAATTCTGTTTTTCAGATGCGGGAATTTTATTTTGAAAGATGTGCGTGAAAGCTGTTGACTCGTCTGTCAGACGCAGTTTAGTGCCTGAAAAAAAAAAACACTGCTCTAGAATAGATTGGGATCGAATATACAGCAGTATTTTTGTGTGCAGACCTTTCTTTCTTTATCAATTTAAATAAGTTTACTTAAAAGCAAAAAGTTTCATTGAATTAAAAAAAAAAATTTTCAATAAATTCAATAAAAGCTTAATGCTTCATGATGTGAACAAAAAATATGACTGTAAATCTGGCTTTTTTAAGTCAGACAATCATTGATTGGACTTAAAAATTAAACTATTTTCGGTCATATTGTCTGTTCACACCGTCAAAAAACAGATCTGGGCTATCAAGCATGATCTATTGAACTATAATCCAAGTCTTCTAAAGTCCTGGATCATTTTGTGTAAGAAACACCCCCAAACTGAAGAAATCTTGCCCTCCAGTGAATTTCCAGTGAATAATGGCTTTAATTTTGATCTGATTCTCTCATAATGTTATCAGAATTTATATTTTTGGTAAATGATCCATTTAGCTCATATTGTGGGTGGCTAATGGAGTCATTCCTCATGTAAATCCCTGAATCACCTTGTATTCCCGAGAATTAAAATAATTCATCCCTCACTGACTCCCACCGTCCTCATGCTGTATTGATTTAGCCACTAATTAAGATGTTAAATCTCTTTTCAGAAATGTGACACTCACTTTTGTAAGAGCTGATTTTGTTAAAACCGGTGACGACTTCGTAGTAAAGCACAGTTGTCATTATAATCGACATATTCAAGAGTCCGCAAACATCATCATCAATCTCCCTAATTACCTGCATAATGAAACAGGAAGAGCAGAAGCCCTGATATATTGTTTTGTGTCATGTACACAAACCCCAAACAACATGGCCTTTCATAATGACTCTCGCCTCTGTTCAGACGCTGCTCCAGAACACACCATGACACTCTTCAACATGTACTCTCTCAATTTTCTCTTGCTTTTTCTCTCTTCTAAATCGCTCTCTCGCTCCCAGCACATTCTTTGAGCACAAATGCTCCTCTCCGATGCCAAATCAATGAGAGCCTGGCTCAGCCGTGAAGCGGAGGAAGAAAAAAGGAGACAAACTGAGAGAGAGACTGAGAAAGAGAAAGAAGCAGTGAAATAGAGGAGAAATTAGAAAGAAGCAGTGAAATAGAGGAGAAATCAGAAAGAAGCAGTGAAATAGAGGAGAAATCAGAAAGAAGCAGTGAAGTAGAGGAGAAATTAATGTGGATCTAGAACTTGCATTTATAGGACTACTAGTAGTTAGGATGGCTGATATATTTGATAATCACAATAATATTGAGAATATACGTTAAGCAGCATTTTGAATATCACAGTCTCAATGCTCTTTTTATTTGGCCATTAAATTTTCTAAAGAGCGTGTCATTATACTAGTTTCAGAATTAAGAGAGCGATAAGCATAGGCATAATTTGCGGGTGGGACATGTCACCACCATTTTTTGCCTGGGCCACAGATGTATCTAAAGGAGGCATCTCTAGTTGAATAGCATAGTATTAATTTTTTTTTTTTCGTTTATGTTAAATAAGAGATACTGTATATTATATATCAACATTTATTCACTGACGTAAAGATGAAATTATCATATTAAACACATTAAAAGTTCAATGTCAATCAATTAAACTCAATGTACTACTATAAATTGGTATTGTAATGTTTATATTGGTATATGTAATGTAATGTAATTTTATGTGCATTTGTTATTGTACAGTTCTGATATAGGCCCAGTAATTGCCTTATCGCACTCACAGTTAAGGTTTGAGTGCCGTCTGCTTTTCTGTGACTGAGAGCGTAAAACCGTTCTGTTAATATATAAATTATAGCTTATACAAATGAGCTCCTGCTCTCGTGCGCTCTTTTGGCCACAACACAGCAGACGGCACGCAAACCTTCACTACATATATATAGTTTTTCTTCGTTACAAACCCAAACCCGAATCCGATTCGAAGCCCACAAGTTCTTCGGGTAGCGTCGGGATCGGGTCTGGTAGTAGACCTCTAAATCCTGCTAGTAATGATAATGGTATTACATTTTTCCTTTCCGTTTGTGCATGTAAATCACAGGTTGACGGTGCATGCCGAGTGTCCGATGCATCTTGAAGATTTCCCCATGGACTTCCACTCCTGTCCGCTTAAATTCGGCAGCTGTAAGTAACAGCTGGGTTTGTTCACCAAAGCATCGAGTGTCTTTCTTGTACTGACTGATTCAACATTTCAAACAGTTTTAATTGTGGCCCCACTGAAATTGTTCCTACAGATGCTTACACAACGACAGAAGTGACGTACACTTGGACGAAGAACGCATCCAACTCTGTGGTGGTGGAAGAGGAGAGCTCCAGACTGAACCAGTATGACCTACTGGGACAAACTGTGGGAAACGAAACCATCAGATCCAGCACTGGTGAGTCCGAAACTTAGACACTGAGATTCACTAGTCACAATATGGTTACATTATATGGGAAAAAGCAGATATTATTCAAGATGTTGAAGAGCTTTTTAAAAAAAGTTGCCAGCCACCGCCAACATTTTTGATAATTTTCATACAATTTTCATGGCCCCCACAATATTTTGCTGTATGGATATCTGAACATGCAAAATATCAAAAACGTTTTATTCTAGCTTCATGCATTCTTTTTCATCAACACTTGAATGTAGATAAAATTCATTAAAAAACGCAACATTTTGAACAAAAAGCTTTTTTTCAAAGACTACCCAGCAGGCACAGTACGTCAATGTGACGTCAGGCAGACGTTGGACTCCAACTAATCCAACGTCAGTCAGACGTCATATTTTGGTTGAAAATGAAAGTCAGGTTGACATCTAAACCCAACGTTTGTTTGGCGTCAAGCTCCAACGTCAGACAGATGTTGAATTTTGGCTGGAATAAGCACCGCAAAAAAATGTGACATGCATGGCAGCACATTAAATCTGTGAAGATTTCAGCAGAAGAGGAGTAAACAACTCAAACAGCATTACCAGATTCACTTATTACTAACCAGAATGACTTTATTTCACTTCCGGTTTAATGAAATCAATAGTGGTATTTTAAAGTCACCATGATGGTGGTTAGCGTTTGCTTTAGTCAGACTCTTGACCCTTGACTCATTATTATAAAATTTTCTCTGGCTGCTATAATTGTGCATTTGAAAAGCACATTTATTGTGGCAAAAAAATCTAGAGAAAATGAGATCAGGTGATGAAGTCATCTAAGTGCTTGAGTCCCTGATCTTATTCAGAGTCTAATGTTTTGATTATATTGGACTTGTGTTTTTAATGTTGTTTTATAACAGAAGCCATTTTATTTTAGAGAGCAATGTTGTTTATCAAATAATATAAAGGATTTTTAAAACCTTTAGTGCATTAAACTTTTTTCTCTACATTATTACTTAGACATCAAGAATCAGCTTATGACTCTCAACAATGGTGACAATCAATGACATGCTTTATGCTGCAGTGCATGCTGGGTACCACCAATTAAAACTCACCCATATCTCCCAGCATGCATTGTGGCATTAATAAATTATGCAGCTGGATTTTTTGTAGCTCATGAGTTGATCTGATTATCAGGATATTTTGTTTGATTGTCACCATTGTTGAGATTCATATGCTGTTTCTTGATGTCTGTGTGTGTCTAAGTAATGCCATAGATGAAAGGTATTTGTGCACTAAATAGTATTTAAAAAAAGTATATTATGTGATAACACTGCTAGATATGCTGTAGAATCAAATGACTTCTATATGAATAAAACCACATTAAAACCAGAAGTATTATTCAAATAATCAAAACATTAAACACTGAATAAGATCAGGGATTCATACAATTACATGATGCTATCATCAATAAACAGCCAACATCACCTGATCTCATGGCTTTATTAGCTACAAGTGTGCTTTATAAACACACAATTATAGCAGCAAAAGAAAATTTTATGTTAAAGAGTCAAGGATCAAGAGCACCACTAAAGCAAACGCTAACCACCATCATGGTGACTTTAAAATACAAAATATGATTTCATTAAAATGGAAATGAAATAAAGTAAATCTGGATAGTTTTAAGTGAAGCTGGTAATAAGTGTACGGCCATGCATTTCACCTTTTTGTTTGGTTTATTCCAAACCAAAATTCAACGACTGTCCAACGTTGGAGCTTGACGTCAAACAAACATTGGATTTAGACGTCAACCCGACTTTAATTTTCAACCAAAATCCAACGTCTGACCGACGTCGTAGTCTATATCCCGTGCCTGCTGGGTACAACATGCATAAGCATTGCTTTTATAGCTTGTATCTCCTCATTTTTTGCCTGTGCTTTGATACAGAGATTCTGTATTCTTTCGGAAGATGCATAATAGTGTCCCCAAAAATCAGGTTCTTATGTTTTATATTACGGTAGAAGAAGAAGAAACAGTAAAATACAAGGGAAAATCTACGCAAGAAGTCAGACAGTCCACATGTCATAACATAATGACATTAACACAAGAAAAATGTGTTACGGACACTTTGCAATGTGTTTTGTGTGTTTTTTCTTAAAATAGGAGTTAAATTTGGGCTGCATGTCACATCCTTTATTACATTTCAGAGCTGTTGAAACCGGAGAGTCACACCAAAGTCCATTCTGCATGCTTCTGTTTTTAAAATTTTACCAAATAATCCACATAAGATGAAATCAACAGAGGCACAAATATCTTGAATGAAGGCTATGTGTATTCAGAATACAGATGTTCACTCTTAAAAGTAGATATACATTTATGGAGGAAATGGACCAAATATTCTGCTCGTTTTTTTCTGACGATGAAGCTCACTGCCATATAAAACTCCAAATTGGATCTTGTTAATGAAAACTGTCTAAACACACAAGCTTCTTCTGTATAATCTTTCTATTTAATGGAGAAAACGTCACAGAATCACACAAGTGTAAAATTAACAAAGTTCAGTGTCATAAAGAATGACAAGTCTTATCCCAGGCTTGCATTTTTCAAGATTACTGGCTGAATTCGGGACCAGAACAAACACAACTCCATTAAAAAGCCTCTCTGGATACCTAGTATTGGAATTACAAGTGTCTTTTTACCATAGTCAAAGGAATCGGATGGCAACAAGGCTTCTCAGCACAGTGATTTGATTGGAAGAATTAACCTTATGACAGATAAATGATTGACAGCCCTAGCCAAAGTCAATAATATGGATTTGAAACAACATGACAGTGAGTAAATTATGACAGAAGTTACACTGTACCGACATGTTGGATATATGCAGATGGTTTTGAATGATTGTCTGATGTCACGGTAGATTTGTCCTTCATTCTGTCATAGTTTATCAAGCGCACATTTGTTCTGTCCTGCTACATCTTATATGTGCTTTAACACGATCTCTAGACAAGACTCAACAAACCCTCTCTCTCTCTTTCTCTCTCTCATGCACATCTTTGGGTTGCTGTGACACTTCTTGTGTGTTGGCATTTGGTAGCTCAGTAAAGCGAACATATTTTCGACGTGGGGTGAGACTGAGGCCAGAGCGCATACAAGATATTCCACTTCAGTTGAGCACAGAGAAACCACAGGGACTGTACAACAACAACAACACACAGAAGACACACTTTCTGACATATTTACGAACCTTATCTTTGCAAATGGTCACAGCTTGCAAAAAGACATTCTGGATTTTATTCATGCACAACGATCAACCAATACAGGCTTATTAAAAGATGATATGGATACTGATAACTGAATATGGAAGTTGGCTGAACACTACTGTTTAGGATTTTGTGGTCAGTAAGACTTATTTTTTAAGGACTCTCTTCTACTCATTAAGGATACTAGCCTGGCAAGCCAGACCTACATCAAGATGTTAGGTCTGGGAACTCCCAATTGGCATACCTCAATCCGGTTGTCTTTCAAATTCCCTCTGCACGCAATAGGACAGCGCTACAACCAACCAGAGCAACGAACGGCTGTGGCTGAGTGAGTCCCATGCGTTTTTCCACCAGCGGAGCAAGTTGATATATTAAACTTTTGCCGTGTTCGGTCGTCAAAACTCGGAACACATCTTCCTTTTTTAAGAATGACTTAAGTGACGTTCTCTTAACTCCAAATCATCCAGAGTCGCGGCCAAAGCCGATTCGAAAGACCGCTGTTCGCCAGCAGCATCTTCTTTGTTTTCAAGTAGCAGGGAATTCAAATCACCTATGGAAATCACGCGGGGGAACCGTCACAACTCTGCCGTCATTATGTTACGTCCGCCCACCAACTCTATACACGATGTGATTGGCCTGACCAGAGTTTGGTTTTTCCAGCTCGAATGCCAACGGAGAGTTGCTAGACCACACTTTGCTGCAAAATAATTTTTGCTGCCGCTAGGGTGCGTCTAGATTTCTAGGCTATAAGGATGCATTTATTTAATCAAAAATACAGCTGTAGAGAAGCTTGCTGAACAAGTTAGTTAAAATTAGTTTAACTATTGACATGTTTATAATCACCTAAATTATAGCATATCTGGTTAAACTATCACTTCTTTGATTGCATTTGTTTACAGTTTATTGATAAAACATTTCACGTCTTTATTTGAAAAAAAAAAAAAAATTGTATGTTTCTTGTATAAATCTCAAATGATCTGAGATGATCTCACTGGAGATTGTGAAGGAGTTGGTATATGTAACACAGTTCAGATGTTATGGGAAGGAAGAGGCGGGAACCGGCGAACATTTAAACAATTTAATAACAAAATAAAACAAATACAAAACGAGAGTAAAAGACAGCAGTCGTCCGTGAGGGGCACATAATAAAACATAAATAAAACAACATAAATCCAGGCCTGTTCCTCTCTCGATCTCCACTGTCATCGCTCCTCCTGTTATTCATCCGCTTCTCCGTGAGAGACACGAGACCGATGCGTCGAGCCGCTCTCTCACGGCCCTCGGCCTCGTCCTGCTCGCCACACACCCCCATCGCCCCCGCAGGCCGGCGATACACCCGAGACGGGGATACACTGGCTTAGAGGCTCAGCTCCTTTGACATGGAAATCTTCTCCGGTTCATTTCCTCGGCTCAGTCCGTCGAGGTCAGATGTGGATAAAAACGTAAACAAACTGGAGAACTGCTTTAGAGTAAACACTGAAGTTTTCATTCTTATTAAAAGCGACACTCACCCAGTTTTTTCATGTTTAAAACTGTAAAGCTGCTTGCTTTAACTCGGTCTTTTGTATAAAGTGTTGTAAATAAACGTGATGTATTGTGTTTGACTAGAGTGGTGAATTGCAGGACTTGGACAAACATCCATCATTATGATCAGACGCTTTCTTAACTGCGGTTTTCTCACCGCTGTCATTTTTGTTGTGTGTTTATTATGTTATTGAGAGAAAAGTGCGCAGCACATATTTACATATTCATCTAAACACAGCTCTCAGAAGTCGGGATATCTGCTAACAATGAATATATCGCTGCAAAAGCTATTTCAAATTTATTTTACGCCTGAGCGAAGAACGAAAAAGAAATTTGCCTTAACTGAATACATCGGGAATATATCGGGCTTTGCTGTGATGTCCTGCGGGATTTGTGTCTTCTGTTCAGACCCATTTGTTAAGTGCTGTTTGCATCACCCTTAGTAAGTGTACTCAAACTGGTACCGGAGGCTCACTCACACAAACACACACATAAAAAATGTGCATTAAAACACACACGCATGAGCCTTTGGACCTTTTCTCCTGGGGCTCTTGTAAGTCTCCATCATGTAACGTGATATTAATCATTCATTACAACAGCGTGAACATGCCGTCTGAGGGAAAATTGGGTCATCTGCCACACTTGAGTGCACACTACATTTTGCACACTTGAGTGTTCGCAATATCTGAAGGATTTTTTAATACCTTTCTTCCTTGAGGCCGCAGGGTCGGAAACCACTTAGAGTAAAGCCACTTCAGGTGTGTGTGTGTGTGTGTGTGTGTGTGTGTGTGTGTTTTCACATTGATTAATGATGCAATGAAGGGGTGTGTTTACAAAAAAAGTGTAGTTGAGAGGCGCAGTGTCAGCTGAGCACTTAAACACGATGCCGGGGTACGTGACGCCCATGTGTTATTCTGGCTTATCAGTGCTGTGATAATGGCTTTAAGATAACAGATACACACTCAGAGTTAGTACATCAGTGAGCAAATTTTCTTTCCTGACCATATATCACCCCAAATAATCACAATAAAGAGAAATTTGAAATTATATTTTCCTTAAAGAACATGAAGCCTATCTTTAGGACCTTTAGGATTTTTGTGAATTACATTAATGAGAATCTAATGAGAAGCACCATTGAGAATAATGAGAATTGCACACACACAAACACAACACATTGTGCGGACGCATTACAGAATGAGAAGAATGAGGGGGAAATGTGCTTAATTATCGTGAAAATAATGTCAAAATGCATGATTTTAGTTCTCCTGTGGAACACACACACATACACACAAAAATATATATTTTTAAAAAGTCGATAGGGTTCAATGTTTTGGACCCCATTGACGTTATTTTACTTTCTTATTTCATATTTTCATATTTCTTTTATGTTCATCAGAAGAACTAAAGACATACAGTTTTGAAACAACCATTTTCATTTCAAGATCTGCTGCATTGTGACATTATTTTCACGATTAATTAGGCACATTTCCCTTTCATAGAATAAAATGTACATGTGTAATTCAATACATTATATATATATACAGTATATATATATATATATATATATACAGTATATATATATATATATATATATATAAAATGTATTAATTCATTGGTTTATTTAAATCTATTTTTGGGTTTAAATGTGACCATGACCTTTTCATTAGATTCACCTGCACACATCAATTGTTAAAGGACTAGTTCACCCAATAATGCTAATTCTTTTATTACTTTACTCAGTCTAATGTCCTTTTAAATCTTTATGGTAAAATGTAGACGAATGTACAACATGACACACAAGCACCACAGAAAGTGGTACGGATTTAGAGCGAAATGGTGATAAGAAAGTGACAGATTTCTTTCTTCTTATTTTTGGTTAAACTATTGCTTTTATTGCAAAATTACCCCTTTCTCAGTTCTATTCACCCCTTTTCTGTCCGTCATGACGTTAACACACTGAGATCTGTCTGTCTATGTGAGATCATTACTGGCGAACAAGCTTGATGACGATAGAGAACGGGTTTCCTCTGCGAAAGATGGAAAACGAGAGACGTGTAGAGAGAGAACAGGAAAGATCAAATGATGCTGGCATTCTGTCAGTGACATCATGCTTAGAAGTTGAAACATCACCATGGCGATCCGCATCACGGTTGTAGTGGGAGAGGGCGATACGCGCTCGCTGGTGGTAATTAGCGGTGCAGATCTGTCATCGTTTGCAGTGCTTGGATGTGTGTATGTGTAGACCGGCGTAACCAGACATTTGACTTTCAGCATTAAGTCTAGTCCTCATCACAGCTTATTCTGGTCCAATTAACACCCACTTAGACATGAAGAGATTGTTTGGTAAAAGTGGCCAACCACAGTTCATTTTGTTTTAACCCTCTGGACTCCACACTCTTAGAAGAAGAGGTTCTTTATAGATGACAATATGCTTTTGTCAGGCGCTTCATATATTATCGTTATTCTTTCGGGCAAATAATTGACTCTGGTCTTCATTCAGCTTTCAATTGTTTACTGAAAATCTCAGTATTTTTGTCTTGTTTTTCGCTGTGCAAATATCAAAACATTAAAACATCTAGATTAGTTTACTTGAGAAACACAATGTCTTAAGACATTCAGTCTTGCTCTATGAAAAATAAAAATATCTAAATTGAGTCCATGCCTAAAAACAAGAAAATATATCTCAGTAAAGTAATAAAAAAAAGATTTTTTTTTTCTAACCCCATTGCCTTTTGTGTTTGGTTTAAGCATAAACTCACTTAAGCACAAACTCACTTAGTTTTGATGGATTTTTTTTTCAGAAAACATTACTATCTTGAGTAATCTTCTCAATGCTATCTGTAAAAATACTATGTAAGATTTTTTCTATTTATTCTTTTTACAGTGCATCTTATTCATTAAATGCAGTTTGTGTAAGAGGCTTTTCAGAAGATAACATTGTGCTAGTCTGATGGCCGTTTTCAGCAGTTTAAATGAAGTTTTATTGCTGCATCACCCCTCTTTTCAGAAGACCCTAAATATAGTTGTGTCTCAGAGGGCTATTTCTTTGCCTTCATTAAATGATGTGTAAAAAAACGATAGTCTTTCTCCTGTTATTACCTGCATTGGTCTTCAGGTCAGGGTGAGGTCAGGCTCCTTAATGAGAATCTTTGTGTCAAGTGTAGTGTTGCTGTAATAGATCACCTCTGTTCCAAACCCTAGGGAGCTGCCTTCCTAGACAACATTTTAGACATCATGCCCAACTCTTCTATTCTATTCTATTCTATTCTATTCTATTCTATTCTATTCTATTCTATTCTATTCTATTCTATTCTATTCTATTCAACTTCACTCTATTTGTGTGGCATGCCTGAGTGAGCATTAATGGACTTGCTGTATTTGTAGAGCAGTTTAGTTCAGCCACTCTTGGGGTTTGATTTCGATTACGATGCTGTTTTATAAAGCCGCTGCTTGTGTAGACAGTAGACGGCACAGCGGCTCGCTGGGGTTTGGAACCGAGCCAGTGTGTGTGTTCTGGAATCTCTGCTTTCCAGAGAGAATCACGGCATCTCCGGTGACCTCCTGTGACCAATCGTCATCTTCACGCTTTAATTAACATCTTCACGGTGCACAGACGGCGGCTCTGAGTGGCTACTAACACACACACACACACACACACACACACACACACGTTAGCTCTGTTCCAAAACCTAGTGTGAGCTGCCTTGCTGTCCAGTGCCTACTGTAGAATGGGCTGCTATCTTTAAAGGCAAATTCCTAACTAAAACAGAACTTCATAAACAACTGATTTAGAACCATATACAGGTTAAACACAAATAGTGCTACTTATTTGAACTCACAATTGATTCCAATAGATATTGACATTAACATGTTGCTAAGCTAACAACAAACACTAATAAGCATAATGCACAAATAGTGCAGTTTTAATTAGACTGACACATTTTTTTTTTCATTTTCTTTCTTCATTTTTATCATATTTATACATATTTTTACTGATTAAATATATTTAACATTACTCTCAACACATCCACCATCTCAGATAATTTTTTTTAGTGAGCTTGTTGGAATGCATTCTGGGATTTATATATTCTCGCTGGAATGTTATTTTAGTATTATTTATATTATTATTTATATATTTTATATTATTATAGTTTTTATAATTTTTTTAATTAGATTTTTATATTTTCAGTTTTAAAATTTGATTTAAGTTAAACTTTGTTATTTTGTTTAAATGTGTTTTTTTTATATTACTATTTAGTTTTGTTTTTTTTTTTGTTTAGTTTTAGTTATTTATTTATCAAGGCAATGTTTCTAATTTCCATTTAGTTTAAGTTTTTTTATCTAACATTTATTTATTTAATTTATTTATAGCTTTAGTTTTTATATTTTTAGCTTTCATTTTAATTTTAGGTTATTTTTAAGCTTTTGTCATTTTGTTTGTTTTTATATTGCTATTTAGATTAATTTTAAAGTATATTTTTAGAGCTTGAACTTGAATTTATTTTAGTTAATTGCTAAGGAAACATTTATAATTTTCGTTTAACGCTTTTCATCTAATATCTATAAATATTTTATTACAATTTTTCATTTTAGTTTAATTTTAGCTTTTGGTCATAAAAAAAAAAATAATAATAATAATATATATATATATATATATATATATATATATATATATATATATATATATATATATAGTTTTAGTTTTTATTTTTTTCAAGTTAATTTATACATATATAATTTCCTTTATAAAAGTTTTCCCATCTAATATTTATATTGTATTTTGTTTCAGCTTGATTTCAATGAATACACATGATGCTGCTTTATAATCCAGCCTATATAGGCAGCACACTAGGTTTTGAAAGAGAGCTGTCATCTTTCGCCACATTAGAGACAGCCTTATTTCCCTTTTAAATATTTGTATCCAGTCGAGACACATTCTCACTCACACACACACACACACACACACACACACGCCTGAACTCTCTGTGCACATTACATTTCCTCTTGCTGTTTTTTTAGTGGACTGCTGTTAATTAAATTAAAGCAGACGCTGCTCATCCTCATCCGTGCTTATTTTCCCCAGCGCAGCTCCGTGCTGAGATAACCAGTGCTGGTGAAAGGAGGAACCGTCTCCAAGAGGATGCCGTGTGCAGTTCAACAAGGAAAGGAAAGAATGAGATTTACAGGATTAGAGCTGGCTAAAATCCGCCAGTGCTTCCTCTGCAGAAAGGACGAGGAGTTTCCTCCCTCTGCCAAATGGCACCAGCTCGGCATCCTCCACCAACATCCAAAGGCACCAGATAGATTTCTCTCTTCTGTTGCCATGGGCAACCAAAGTCTTCCTCCATCCTTGGGTTATGCCTTCCTTCTCTTTCTCTCTCTGTCTCGTGGGCCACTTGCCGGCGGAGATTCTCTGTTTCCAGGCGGTTTGCCACGTTTCTGTGTCTCTGCGAGCGGTTGGAATAAAGTTCTGTGATAATGAGGTTAAAAACCTCATGATGATGTCGAGGAGATTTTCTTTCTTTATGTCATTTTGCCCGGTAACAAACTGTCTCCGTAGAGTCGGTTCAGACTGACCTGATCGTTTGAACCGGTGCTTCATGAGATGAGGTGTAGTTGTGGCTTCCCTCAAATAGCTTCCTGATTATAATTATATGTATCTTTCCCTCCCCTGCATCAGCCCTTTCAGAATATATAATATGCATCGTAATATGTTACGTTATATGTTAATATAATCAGTTCTTTGATGTTTACAGAGTGCCGCTTCTTCACCTGGCCCCTTTTTACTTCATCTTTTCTTATGATTTCCCATCAGGATCCAAAATTAGATTTGGTAACACTTTCTTTTGATTGTCCACTTTAGACATTATGTAAGTAACTTTGCAACTACATGTCAACTTACTCTCATTAGAGTATTAGTGGACTGTCTGTTTAATATGCTAACACTTTATTTTGATGTTCCCCAATAGACATTATACTGACTATAAGTCACCTTGCAAGTACAGTCTAATACTCAAATGAGAATTAGTTGACATGTAGTTGCAAAGTTACTTATAGTTAATAGAATGTCTAAAGTGGAATATCAAATTATTGTGTAACACTTGCTGATGATGGTGACTGAATTGGGGAATTTAATCAGCCATAAATATTTCTTACTGATCATGAAACTTTTTTCCCTTGCATATTTGGCGCTTTGCAGTATCATGCATTAGCAAGTTTCTCTGTGAAACTTAAAATTGAGATCCATCATGATCTTGATCTTCATATTTGTTAAATCCTTTTATCTTTGTTTACGAAGCTTTGCAACTGTATAGGAGTTAAATAATTGCCAATCCTTTGACTACATAAATATAGTAGCTATTTAAGAGGACGATAAAATACTTGCATGTAAATGTATCCAATTTATTTTTGTAGAAAAACTTCTAGTTTCCCTGATAAACATTTGATGAACGAATTTTCGAATGATTTACATGTCATGTGACAATCACTGAGCTTTTTCCAAGTAACCAATTGCATTGTCTGATTTTAATCGCTCGCATCTCTTAATATTTATATTACGATTCATGTATTATGTTGTGAATCCAAGGGCGTAGGTTTGGTTTTGAGATTGGTGGGGACATTCCCAGAAGCTGAGGAATCAGGAAATTAATAGGATAATATTAAGATTTTTAGTCTATATTGACCTTAACAATACGTTAATGAATTCTGTAATGTTAGGACAACTATTAAAGACAAGAAGGGAGTTTAACAGAGACTTAACTTTACTCCGTTCATTGTGCAATGCAATAGTGCAATACGGTCTTGTTCCTTGCTTTTTGAAGAAGCCAAACACATGTTTGCATCTGTCATTAAAGGGATAGTTAAGGGGATGTTAAGGGGATAGTTCACCCAAAAATGCAAATTATGTCTCTCCCACAAGTTGTTTTAAACCCTTATGAATTTCCTTCTTCTACTGAACACAAAGGAAGATATTTTGAAGAATGTTGGTAACCAGACAGTTGATGGGCCCCATTGACTTCCATAGTTAGAAAAAAAAAAATACTATGGAAGTCAAAGGGGCCCATCAACTGTCTAGTTACCAACATTCTTCAAAATATCTTATTTTGTGGTCAGCAGAAGAAAGAAACTGGTTTGAAACAACTTAATGATGAGAGAATTTTATTTTTTTAAGGAAACTATCCCCTTAACAGAAATTAACTTTTGGCATATTTGTTTCACATCATTACTGTCCAGTTTATCCTGTTGGACATGACACACAGCAACTTGTGCCATTGTTCTGAGCCATGTTTTCAGTGTCCTAAGAGCAATGAAAAATATTTCAGCCTCAGCTGATGAGACTTGGATGGCAAGGGTTTTAACTTGATCAAACAGACCTCTCATTTCAACAGACCAAGCAATTTTGTGTTTTCATGTTTAATGTGGACTTTCCATAGTCGTAATGATTTATATACTGTACAAAGTGATTCTATCCCCCCTACACTAGCCCTATCACAGATAACTTTCTGCGTTTTCAAAAAACTTTATATGATTTATAAGCTGTTTTCCAAAAAAAAAAAAAAAAAAATCCCACAAGGATTTCGGAAATTGCCATCTTTGTGTGGACATTTTGTCTTTGTCCCGACAAAAATGGCAACATACGAAAATCTTGTCCTTGTGGGTATTTTCTTTATTTTATTTTATTCGCTTCGCACAATCAAATGTAGCCTCTCACAAGTTAGAAAGAAAACACAAAGCCAATCAGTTTAGCGATGTGTGTTAAGCAGGCGGGACCTAGATCTATTAACCATTTGTGTTCCAGGATTTGCGCATTTTTCTCAGAACGCTCTTGTTTTTAGAGATTTTAATCTAAATTAGATATTTCCTGGTTAAATAAAATAAGAAATATGTAAAACCCACAAGACCCAACCAGGCAACAGTGGTTATATATAAAAATATTTTAATTTTTGATCGAAATTATTGCTAGGGACAAATCAGTCTCACTGGATATTGGTAGGGACACGTCCCTAGAGTCCCTACTAAATTCTACGCCCCTGTGTGAATCTGATACCCTCCAGTGTTTTTTTATTTACTCAACAAAGCCTATTTGAATCTTATTTTGGACTGTTTCCCATAAGTCTCTCTTTTCCCCCCACAGGTGAGTACACTGTGATGACGGCCCACTTCCACCTGAAGAGGAAGATCGGTTATTTTGTGATTCAGACGTATCTGCCGTGCATCATGACCGTCATCCTATCCCAGGTGTCCTTCTGGCTGAACCGAGAGTCTGTTCCGGCCCGAACTGTATTTGGTGAGTTTAATTTCTGAGTGAATCTCCAATTTACTCACAAACTTCAGATTGATCTGGGTTTTTGGGAATATTTCAAACTTTGGACGCTACTTCAAAGACATGACATATGGCACTATAATAATACAATTGCAAAGAAAAAAAACTTAAAGAGACCGTCTCCGGTTACTATCGTAACCTCGGTTCCCTGAGAGGCGGGAACGAGACATTGCGTTAGCCGCTGTGTTCGCTGTTTGATCAGCCGTGCTAGCGTTCAGTCGTGATTCTGACGCAATTGTGGCGCCCATACATTTTATACAGCGAGCCTGTCAGTATTTGCATACTTGGCGACAATTGGCCAGCTGTTCCAAGCTGGCGTTCGTTATGGAGTGTTCAAGTCCTCCTGGGAAGTTCGTACTTACGAGGTGGGAAGTCGTGTTTATGACGGCATGTGCGTTCAAGTCACTTTCGTCGGAGAAAGATGGCGGTGTACTTTCTCTTAATTATTTACACTAAAATAGAGTAAGTTTCTTAAACTCTAGTTCTAGAAAATGAAGAACGAAGAAACGTGCATCGGGTTTTCTTTGTTTTTTTTATGTTTTTAATTAATTTATGAAGCCACTGCAACATTTATCGTTACATATTACATTATGTATGTAATATGTTATATTATATTGCCATTATGTTATATTATAATGCCATCATATTCTGTGCAGGCAATTAGCTTACTTCGCTGTAAATAGAAAAGTCTAGCAATATCACTGCTATACCTTTAAGTATTGTGGTATTCCGCCATGTTTCTCAGTGACACGCCCCCAACTCGTAAAGATCGGGGCTTAAAGAAAATCCCTAGCTTCCCACTCGTATTTACGACATGGGGTGGTGTTCATGTGCGCTCAACTAGTAAATACGATCTGTACGAGATGACTTGAATGCACCATTAGCCCATAAGATTTCAACTAAAGTGGAGAAGGGAGGAGTTCCCGCAGCGTAGCTACGCAATGTAGAGTTACCGCTCTCGAAAGGGAACTCAATGAGCATGCAGTTCCTCTTTGATTTTATCTGGCTGAAAATACAAACACATTTTTTGCTGTTCCTTGATGCATACTTTTATAGTGTATTGTTGCTTGAAATTCAAATGTGAGGTGTTTTAACTCTCTCAGCCACTGCCAAAATTTTTGATCATTTTCACAAAACTTACATGGCCCCCTAGAATTTGTTTTTGTATTAATATCTGAATATGCAATATATCAAAAGAGAGCTCGAACAGACCATCTGCTTTTAAACAAACAAACAAAAACAAAAAAAACATTTATTCTAGCTTAATGCATTCCTTTTTTTAATCAACACTTGAATGTGGGTATGTTTCATAAAAAGCAACATTTGCATTTTTGTCAAAGACTACGTCTGGATGGGATTCAGAACGATGATCAAAACACAGGTGGAGTAGATCGAGTCCATCAACACACACCGAAAGCTTCACAGTCCTGTAGCTCGTCCTGGGTCGACATTTCATTCAGCAACATTAGGCAGTTTTGATTTATATGCTTTTTAATGTCGATGATCGCTTTATTTTCCATTTTCATCTGCTTACATACGCTATCGCTTGTTTCTGCATCATCTTCACGTGTGTTTTGATCAGGAGATTCAGTACTCTTTCAGAAGATGCGTAATAGCGCCCCCTACCGAATAACAGGGAAAACGTGGAAAGCCGGGATTTTCCATCAATGGCAGGGAAGCGTTGTCTCATAAATGACGGAAATTTTCGTCAATGGTGTGGAAAGAGTTAATATCATAAATGGAACGTAATGATCAGTGATGTTTTTGTCATGTAATATGTTGAGGTTTCAATTAAATGGTTGGTTACATTTAAAATCTTTCCACACATTCGCTGTTGCCAAACTAATATTCTGACTTCTGCTGGGTTTGTGACGCACTGTTGGCCTCCAGCCGAACTGATGGAGAAAATCTGCATAAATTAATTTACTGTGACAGATTAATGGAGGACTAAGGTCACGCTGAGCTGAACGAAGGTTTGATTTTAGATTAAAATTGACATGGCTGTGATTGAGTCTAGATTTATAATTCTAACAATAGATATATGCATGTACGTATGTGTTGTCATATTTACCCATGCAGGAGGAAATTTTTGACAATCATGTCAATGTTTTGAAAACAGTTTTTGACAATCTTAGAAAGTATAACTTTCTATACTAGAAAGTATAATAAAAATCATTTTACTTTTCTAGAATAAAATTAAAAAAATTAACAAAGATTTCACACTTTGAGTCCCAGACTTTATGTATGATCAGCTCAGAAGAGAAAGTCCGTTATCTTGGCATTGTCTGATATCTTTGTAGCACCAATGTACTGTTAATATTAGGCAATTATTTCACAACCCCAGAAAAACATAGAGGTCCGAACCTCACTGGTGGGTACAGCCATGGCCATGAAATACGAAAGTATGACTTTTTTTATTCTAAAACTGGAGCATGTTTTCCAATATACCAGTACACCTGATTGTAGTTAATTAGTAAAGCCTCTATGACCTAAATTGGTTATTTTAAGTAGAGGTCGACCGATAGTGGATTTTACCGATATCGATAACTAGGTTGGACCACGCTGGCCGATAACCGATTAATCGACGGATAGTTTTTTAAAATGGATACTGAATGAAACCAGCATAACACATAAAATAGTGCTGAACATTATTACAAAAATTTAAAAAAAGAACTGAACCATGAAAACCATTAATAATTTGTGTTAGTTTAAATTGCATTTACTAATGTTAAGAGACATAACTTTAAAATGTAAAAATGTATTAGTAAATGTTAAAATTAACATGCTTGTATTAACCTTAGTTGATGTTACAAATTGACTTTAATGTAAAGTGTTACAATTTCATACAAATCCAAACAGTCATGCTTGCAGAAAGCCATCTTTAAATATCTACACGAACGCCATAGCATTGAAATTAGACACACATTTGCATACTCTCACACTTTATTTGTTTCTATTTTAAAACTCTTGATGATTATCTAATAAAAATAACGAAATATGTATTACTGTGACAATGAAAAAATAATTGAAATCAAATGCGTTTCTATCGGCTGCATGACGATACAGTTTGCTTTCTCATGTCACTAGCTTTAAATATGCAACTTCGCTGGCTAATGAATGCATAAAAGCGACCAGCTGGATATAAACTCATGCAAATAAATGGTGACATTAAACATTTGGGTCGGGCTGGCGTGTGTTCCTTTCACATTGTTTTAACCACTTGAGGTATTTGTTAGCGTCCTCTCTGGTTACTCAGGCAAACATACTGCTGTTCTCCACTAATGCAGCATCTAGTCAACAAATTCATTACTTTATAATGATATGAAAACACGTACTGTACTGTAGTGTACTGTATACATACCGTTTCATAGTTTGTTTTAAATCTGCATCTGAAGTGTCTGCTCTGTGCAGCGTGCAGACTCATGTGTCAAAACAAACTCCACGAGGCGTCAGTGATGGTTTTATTTGACCTCTAGAGGCCGCTCTCGCACTGTTTAATGACAGCGGACCCTTCCTAGCCGCTCCAGCAAACGAACGCAACCCCTGAAAAACAGTCGGTATGGATTTTTGCCGATAACCAATTGTTCCAGTAATCGGTAATCTGTGCAGATTAAACAGCAAAACCGGTTGACTCTAACTTAAAGTTTTGAAATCATGCAAAATGTGCATTGCCGGTGTACTCCAGGATCAGGACTGTGAGAAACACTACTGTAGCTGAAGAAGCTGGATTGACCTTCAAGCCATAAAATTCACAAGGAGCCCTGGGAGCCTCTGGCTCCAGAGTCCTCTGCCCCAGATTAGAGACTAGAGACAGGGAAGCCTGTCCTTTCTGGGCATTTCTGTGAGGATTTATGAAGCTCAGATACAGAATAATTCAGTTACTGTGGAGATTCCCTGAGCTCTGTTGCTAAGCAGGTAATGTTGAGAAGATCAGCCCTCCTGGCATAGGTTCAGATGTCTTTCTGCCCCTACCGTCTGTCTCTCTTTTTGTCTTTGTCTTTATTCTACCGTCGGTTTCTCTCTCTGTCCCTGGAGTCTTTCTGGCAGTTCTTCAGCTGTCCCGGCCTCTTTCTGTCTCTTATCTTTCTCGCTCTATCCATCTATTATACAGCCTTTTAAACAACCTGCCATAAGGCAAATGTTCAGAGCTAGCGTTCCCAAAAAAAGATATTGTATTGCCAAAAAAGAACGCTAAAAAGTCAGTATATTAATGCCACACATTAATTGTAGAGTATCACATTAATTGTTAGCATGTTGTGTATAGCTAATTAGAGTTACTGTAAATGATGTCAAGATATTAAAGTTGAAATAGAGAGAATGGCATTAAAATGGAGCTCAGATGTGCATGAACGCGGTCGAGAGCTGCATAATTTAAAACTTGCTCTGGGTTAAATAGTGTTATCTAATGTAACTTCATTATGATGCTTGTACGTACGCTGTTCGGTCATGTGTTTTTCAGTTTGTTACATTACTAAAGTATTAAAGGATTAGTCCAACCGAAAATGAAAATGCCATCATTTGCTCACCCTCGTGTTGTTGCAAACCCAGAAGAGTTTCTTTCTTCCGTGGAACACAAAGGCAGTTACATTGCCGAATGCCCAGAGTGCTTTTCGAAATGGGGACTGGGGCTTTCGAGCTCCAAAAATAACAAAAAAAGCACCATAAAAGCAGTCGGTATGACTCATGCATTATATTCTCTAGTCTTCTGATGTGATGCAATTTTGTGTGAGAAACACAGCAAAATTACGTAGTTTGTGGAAAATCTTGCCAACGGCGACAACTCTCAAATCTTCAGCTCAAATATGGTGTGTTAAAAACGCATTGCACCAGGTTACATGACAGTGATGCCAAATCCCTTGGTTTTTCACATGTTGTGAATGATTGGCAATTTCGAATAAACGGGTGTGAAAATGGCACGATTTGTTTTTGTGAATAAATGACTTAAATTTGAGTCTGTTCCTCACTCAAAGCTATCATGTGACTTCAGAGGACTTATAGCGTATAGCATATAGCGCATGAGTCATGTGCATTAATTAATGTACATTGTTTGTTCTTGTTTTTTTTTTTTAGATTGACAGCACGTTCATACACATTTTCTTTTGTTGAATGGAAAAAAAAATATTTTGTGCTACATATAAAAAATAATGTATTATGGTTTTGAGTGCGAGTGTAAGCAAATGAAATAGAATGTTCATTTTTGTTAGAAAATGAAAGCATCTAACTTGACTGCGGAGAAGAAAGTGACTGGTCTCGCCATGTATTATGAATGGTATCAGCTAGGTTTATTTGCAGCTCAGTCAGTAATGATACTTGATGGAAACTGAAAAATAATCTGCCAATCTGTTGGTCACCATTCCATTTTATAACCTAAATTTAGGATGATGTTTTTTCAGATTGTGTTTTGCTTTTTTAAAAGTGACAACAGAAGCATTTGAAGTCGTTGGAGGCAGTATGGAGTTCCTTTCATCTGCATGAAGTGTTCAAGTGTGTTCGATTACATTTCTCTCAAGTCATAACTGATACTTTACCATCATGCAGTCTCTGACAGCGTCTCTACGAATGAGTTGAATAAACAATTAAACTCTTCAGAAAGCAAATCACCTGCTACCCAGGCGATCAGGCTCTCCGACGCTTCTTTACTGCTCCCTATACAGCTGTATAATACAGTCAATATTAAATCAATTTTAATCTACCATGTCTTAATTTATATTCTACTTTAAATTAGTACACATTTATTTATTTATTTATTTATTTATTTATACCTTACTTTTAGTGATCAATGACTGTTGAGATGTTTAATATAAACAAATGACAAAAAATATCAAATTTTATTATATAAATATTGTTTAATTTATTAAAATTATAATCACATAACAAGCACACATTTATTTATTTATTTAAACCCTAAACTAAATGATTATTGACTGTTGTGACATTTAAAATAAAAAGCTGTCTTGTTACTGTCATTTTTAATATATAAATATTATTGTATTATTTATTAAAATTATAATCATGTCACTGCAGCACTTTGAACTACTACACTTGTCTAGTAACCATTTGTTTATTTATTAAAACCATACATTAAGAGATTAATGACTGCTGTGATTTTGAATATAAACAAATTATAAAAATGTCAAATCCTATTATATAAACATTGTTTTATTTATTAAAATTATAATCACATAAGTGTTGCACTTTAAACTTGTATTTATTTATTTATTTAAACCCTAAATTAAATTATTAATGACTGTTGTGATGTTTAATATAAAAAGGGTATGTTTTTTTTACTGTCAATTTGTATTATATAAATATGATTTTATTAAAATTATAATCATATAACTGTGGCACTTTAAACTAGTACACTTGGCTAGTACCCATTTATTTTAGCCATACTTTTGAGTAGAAGGCCTAATAAAATGGTACACAATGACTAATGGGTAAATATCTCCACTTCCTGTGTAAACTAGTTCTATTTTCTGTTTGCATATTGAACAAATACACGTCTTATGATTTGGAATATTATTTAAAATGGCCATTCAAAAAAGTATCCTTTGTGTGCGGTTACTGACCACTTTCGCTCTTCACTTTCACTGTGGTGTCTTTTTTTATGACTGATGTGTTGTCACTGCTTTATCAGTGGATGATATCTGCATTTTGCCTCAAGATTTCTGATAGTCAGGGAAGAGTGATCCATCCAAAACTCCTCGTCTGTTGCTCTCTGGTTGTCAAACCGTTTCAAACCAACATCCGTTGGCTGCTGTCATGCCCGTCCCACCCGGGATTGAATACTGAAGAGTTTAACGGCGATGGAAATTAATTGGAGGCATTTGTTTACGTGCATGGTCGCAGTCGGAGTCCCCAAGCTTGCCGTCTGTCAGGTGGATCTGTCATTGCAGACCTGGATCAGGCTGGAGTCAGGAACAGGTTCCTCTCCAGAGTCTCAGCTGAGAGCGTTCAGAGCATCACACACTAAAAGTCGTGAAAGTGCCCGAGGATTCTCATTAAGGGTTATTGTCTCTCCGGTCCCCGACCAAAGAAGGCTGTCATCTTGTTGTATTATTCCCTCAAAAACAGAATTATTCAAGCCCTTCCTTGTAACTCACAGAGCGCTTTCTAAAAATACTTTCATTTTGCAGTAAACACAGCAGAGATCTTAGTAAGGGACAGAAATGTGAAAGATTGAGAGCGATTCAGGCATTTAGTGGCCAAAGTGTTGTCGTGTTTTTGGTGGATTAGAAGCCGGAAGACTGGAAAGAATGTGGCACACCACAGATATAACAGCAGGGACATCCCTACAGACTCGTTAAGTTTTTCAAAGTCATTGTGGTGAAGTATGTCATTTTTGTGATGTTAAAATACTTTAACTTTTGCGCTCATGAAGACCTTGTTTCAGGGGGAACTTGGGTTATGTTACATGACATCCATCCATCCACCCACACACACACACACACACACACACACACATACATACATACATACATACATACATACATCCAGCCTCTGTATTGTCTAACCAATGAAAGAAAATTATTTCCAGTTTAACCAGTTTTTATTAATTATTTTATATATTTATTTAACATTGTATTTATTTTTTTTATCAGTATTGTTCAACTAATGGAAGATGTATATTTTATGTATTTTTTGGAACAATTCTGACCAGTTTTTATTCATTACTTTATATTTGTATTTATTGTTGTATTGTTTTATTTATTTATTGTTTTATTTATTTGTCAGTATTGTCCAACCAATGGAAGATGTGAAGTGTTTTTTTAAAAGATTCTGACCATTTTGACCAGTTTTTATTAAATATTTTATATATTTATTTTTGTTGTATTGTTTATATTTTTAATTTATTTTTGTATTTGTATTTGTTTTATTTATTTATCAGTATTGTCCAACCAGTGGAAGATGTAGAGTGTTTTTGGGAGCAGTTTTGATCATTTGTTTTATATATTTATTTATTGTTGTATTGTTTATTTATTTCTTTATGTATTCGTCACTCTTAAAATTATTGTTTTATTTATTTATCTTGCCCAACCAATGGAAGATGTGTTTTGGGGAACAAAAGTTTGTTTAAAAATATTTATTTATAACTATTTATTTTTAATTCAGTTGTGTTTTAAATTGTTTTATTCCATAAAAAATGCTATGCAATGCAACACATTTTTGTGTGTGTCTACGTTTGTCAAAACCATTTGCATTCTCTGCAAACGTTTACTAAACCGGTTTTATTTTTCATATAATGTTGGAATTGATTTCTGCCACGTTCGTGAGATGCCATACAACTTCATCTTGGCGAAAACTTTTGAGTTGTATTTCAGCATGAGTTTAAGTTGAAAGTCTAACTTCATGAAGTTCTAAGTTTGAATTGAGCTCTGCATTGGTTTATTATAGTAATTTGCATTGCATTGTTATTGTTCATATTCTTCTCAGGTGTGACCACTGTCCTGACAATGACCACTTTAAGTATCAGCGCTCGTAACTCCCTGCCGAAAGTCGCCTACGCCACAGCCATGGATTGGTTCATCGCCGTGTGTTACGCCTTTGTCTTCTCCGCCCTGATTGAGTTTGCTACCGTCAACTACTTCACCAAGCGCGGCTGGGCTTGGGATGGCAAGAGCGTGGTCAATGACAAGGTAATGATCATTAATCATCTCCCAGCATGCTTTGTGTTGTTCGGGTGGGGTGCCGTATGGATCGGATTGATTAACTTGGTGACAGTGCGTTCAATTTTTGAGTAATGTGACGTCTCAGGTGACAAATTAAGTGACTGACAGGAAATTCAAGCCTGGAAGTAACTGCACACAATTGCATATTTCTGCTTTGTTTGGGTCTATGAATACAATTTTGAATTAAAAAGCTTGAGTATGAGCTGCGTATTCTCACTATATCATATGAGCCACATCATGTAAAAAAAAAAAAATCTGACAGTTATTTCAAATGTCATACAGGGTTAAGCAGAGACTTTTACTGAAATTTACTGTTTCTCAGTTGTTTCTCCTCAGAAACAGGCCATAATTATCTCACATTTGCTCAACATGTGAACTCAAACATTTCTTGTTAAATCCATCTTAAATCATCATTTGTCAGACAAAGCTGATACCCAAATGAATGCTTATTTTCTTTTAACATTTTATGTTTTGTTGTTGTATACATCCAATGTTTCTCCATCTGTTTAGTGCACCTTAGAAAGAGTGATGTGTCTCATTACAGTTTACCTCTGTAAAATATATAGACTTTCATTTTATATGCTAAACGAGAACTGATGTTCACTGATGTCCTGACTTTAAAGCCATGCTGATAGTCTATGATACATGAGGGTCTCTGCATTTCTGCTGCAGGTCAGAATGAGATAACCACAGAATAATCCATAATGATTTTATCATGGACCACTGCATATTTTAGTCATATGAGAGTATAATAGAGTATAATATGTCCTGTTTACACCTGGTATTAAGATGTGTTTTGTTGGATCGGATCACAAGTAGACGAGGGAGACACATTCCTGTTTATACACTTCTGTCCTGATTTCTTTGAGGGGAGGGTCTATTGGAGGGTAAATGTATGGGCTTTTCACATCTTCCGATTTAATGTACAAAATATGCACACGCAATTTAGATATGAACGCGACTGGAGACGACGGAAAAACACAATGAGAGCAGCAGATTTAGTTTCTGCTCTGACAGCCGCAAGACCAGCCGAACACTGTGAGTGTGTGTTAGAAATCAGGACTGTTGAGAGAACATTGTGTTTGGTTCGTTTTTCATCTTCAAGCCAAACTTGGGTCTTCAGCCGACAGTTTAAATCCCGTCTGTCTAGAGATCTTCCCATTCACGCGTTAGGTCAGTAGGTGGACAGTAGGCGTCTTTTGTGGCTGTTCGAACACATTGAGAGTCTACTGTCCGAAATCTATCCGGACGAATGTGTTTTCAACTACCACTGGAAGTGGTTGAAAGTGGACAAGCTCAAACGTTTTAGACCCCGTTTACACCTGTATTTAGTGTCGTCCACTTATCTTAATACCAGGTGTAAACCGGGCCATAGATCCTTGTTATCCCAATACTGTTATAAGAAACAAGAAAAGGGTTGGTGGAGGAAGAGATCTTGGTCTCTGAGAAATGTGGTTTGCTTTGGCTTCCATTACTTCAATTGTCAAAAGTAAAAACAGGTCTAATGGCTGCAACAACAAACACATCTGTAGTAATTGTGTTGAAGAAGGCCATGACAAGGAGAGTTGTGAAAAAACATCTAATTTTTGTAATTGCACAGGTGATCATTAAGCTGCATCAAAACAGTCCTCCATGTAAATCAAACAAGAGGAAAAACAGAAGTTCAGATGTACAAAGAGGATTGTTTGTCCTGAATCAAAGGAAATGGTGGCTGCACCTGTTTAAACGTTTGCTTCTGCTGTCAAAATAAAGCTGTGAGAACAATAGATTGCCAGACAGGAATCACCTGGATGCATAAAGATAAACCCCAAACTGTTCAGAACTATATTCAATCTTAAACTAATCTTTTCTCAAGGACGAATAATACAGTAATTCAGAGCGAAACTTTTTCAAATTACATTCATCTCAGTCAGAGTTCAACAATTGAGAACCAAAAGCCAAATAAAAATAACAGAAAGACAAGCTCTTCACAATCAAAAGATGAAACTTGAAAGACGAGACAAATTAAAGATGTGGAAATGAAAGAGAGGGAACACCATAGTAGAAGCCCATCTCCTAAAGGTAGAATTGGGACTGTTCCTATTCTTTCTAATAGGTAATGGAAAATGTTATCATCCAATGAAACTGTCGTGGTGTGAGGGGTAATTTTATGGAGTTGCTGCGTTTAACTGCAGTTATTAATCCTCTTTTTATGTCTTCAGGAGATACAATTACCATTAGATTGGGCTTTCTCTTTTAAAAATGTGACTATTCTGCCCTAATAACAAGTAGGCTTCCGGTGGTACAGCCATTTTAATAAGAAATGAGGTGATTCATAGTCATATATATATATACACTGTATATATATACAGGTCCTTCTCAAAAAATTAGCATATTGTGATAAAGTTCATTATTTTCCATAATGTAATGATAAAATTTAAACTTTCATATATTTTAGATTCATTGCACACCAACTGAAATATTTGAGGTCTTTTATTGTTTTAATACTGATGATTTTGGCATACAGCTCATGAAAATCCAAAATTCCTATCTCAAAAAATTAGCATATCATGAAAAGGTTCTCTAAACGAGCTATTAACCTAATCATCTGAATCAACGAATTAACTCTAAACACCTGCAAAAGATTCCTGAGGCTTTTAAAAACTTCCAGCCTGTTTCATTACTCAAAACCGCAATCATGGGTAAGACTGCCGACCTGACTGCTGTCCAGAAGGCCATCATTGACACCCTCAAGCAAGAGGGTAAGACACAGAAAGAAATTGCGGCGTGGCATGGAGGCAATCAGCCTGTGGCACTGCTGAGGTGTTATGGAGGCCCAGGATGCTTCGATAGCGGCCTTAAGCTCATCCAGAGTGTTGGGTCTTGCGTCTCTCAACTTTCTCTTCACAATATCCCACAGATTCTCTATGGGGTTCAGGTCAGGAGAGTTGGCAGGCCAATTGAGCACAGTAATACCATGGTCAGTAAACCATTTACCAGTGGTTTTGGCACTGTGAGCAGGTGCCAGGTCGTGCTGAAAAATGAAATCTTCATCTCCATAAAGCTTTTCAGCAGATGGAAGCATGAAGTGCTCCAAAATCTCCTGATAGCTAGCTGCATTGACCCTGCCCTTGATAAAACACAGTGGACCAACACCAGCAGCTGACATGGCACCCCAGACCATCACTGACTGTGGGTACTCCAGTGCTGCTTCTCTGTAGCCCAGGTCAGGCGCTTCTGCCGCTGTTTCTGGTTCAAAAGTGGCTTGACCTGGGGAATGCGGCACCTGTAGCCCATTTCCTGCACACGCCTGTGCACGGTGGCTCTGGATGTTTCTACTCCAGACTCAGTCCACTGCTTCCGCAGGTCCCCCAAGGTCTGGAATCGGTCCTTCTCCACAATCTTCCTCAGGGTCCGGTCACCTCTTCTCGTTGTGCAGCGTTTTTTGCCACACTTTTTCCTTCCCACAGACTTCCCACTGAGGTGCCTTGATACAGCACTCTGGGAACAGCCTATTTGTTCAGAAATTTCCTTCTGTGTCTTGAGGGTGTCAATGATGGCCTTCTGGACAGCAGTCAGGTCGGCAGTCTTACCCATGATTGCGGTTTTGAGTAATGAAACAGGCTGGAAGTTTTTAAAAGCCTCAGGAATCTTTTGCAGGTGTTTAGAGTTAATTAGTTGATTCAGATGATTAGGTTAATAGCTCGTTTAGAGAACCTTTTCATGATATGCTAATTTTTTGAGACAGGAATTTTGGGTTTTCATGAGCTGTATGCCAAAATCATCAGTATTAAAACAATAAAAGACCTGAAATATTTCAGTTGGTGTGCAATGAATCTAAAATATATGAAAGTTTAATTTTTATCATTACATTATGGAAAATAATGAACTTTATCACAATATGCTAATTTTTTGAGAAGGACCTGTATATATATATATATATATATATATATATATATATATAGTCAAATATTATCAGCAATCTACAGGTGACTGATGCTGCAGAAAACCATTATAGTCTGTTCTATTTACATTCCTCCTGATTTAAATTTGACACACATGAACCTTTGATAACTTTGTCGCTCAGCTCCCATCTCCCTTTATTCTAATGGGAGATTTTAATAGCCATAACTTTATGTGGAGCATTAATCATTGCAATACATAAGAAAAGAAGATAAACAAAATACAATCTTCGTCAACGCAGAATGGTTTCAAGTTTTCACAAACAAAAACTGTCTCCATGCATTTCTGTCAGCTTCGTTCGTTCATTATACAATGAACTAGAGTTGTTTATGGATGGAGTCCCCATTAATGTTGACCAGGGTTCTTGGTATCACCTTTGACAGAAATCAGTCTTTTATTCATCACATTACATTACTTACAAAGAAATGTTTTAAAGCCATGAATGTTTTATAGGTTTTATCCTAAACCATGTGAGGAGCAGACAGTTAAACTCATATGAATTTGTACAGAACTTTGATTTGCTCAAAGCTTCACTATGAAAGTATAATTTATGGTATAAAGTATATGTAAGTATAATTTATCAGCCAGGAAATAATTTATATGACTTTTGGATACTCTATACCACCAAGGCATATGATTGGCTTTTGGAGCTTATAGAATATCAATCCAAAGTCCATATGTGGAAGCCAGTGAACAGTCCTTTGAAAATCAGACAAATAAAGTTGGATTTAAAATATGCAATCAAACTTAAAACAAATAAGGAAAATCCAGCCTATTCTGCAGTTAGATCCGTCCATTTGGTCTACGCATTTAAAACCATCTGGAGAATCTGAAAGTGGATTTAAACATTTTGAAACAGACACGTTTTTGCAGAATTCATCCATTTCAAAAAGCCTGGATTCAACAATAAACCAAACATCTACAACTCATCCGAATGATTATCATCATCAATTTTTGGAAATGAGAGCAATGTTCCCACAACATATCCCAATATACACAGATGGATCTTAATCTGGAAATCAAGTGGCAGTAACTTTTGCAACTCAACTCCATCAGGATATACGCATCCCTGACCAAAGTTTAGTTTTCACTGCAGAGACAATGCTCTATTATTGGCAATGAAGTTCATTGAGATATATTTGCTACAGGATTGCTTTTATAATAACTGGTTCAAAATCATGTCTTGAAGCGTTGGAATTATTAAAACTGATCACAAAAAAACATTGCAGATTTGAATCAAATTGTCATCTCTTGAATCAAAGAATTGTAATATTATTTTCTGCTGTGCTGGCCACACACGAGTCTCTGGTAATGAGCAAGCAGACGTTATCTACAGAACCAGGAAAATACCTTTCACAGATCTGAGGCCAACATTAAATGGATACACCAAAAATAAGTGGGAATCGGAATGGGATCAGTGCTTAAACAACAAATTACGTGAGATAAATCTTGATAATGGGACAAAACATATATTTCCTTGTAATTATTGATGGGTTCCAGTCATTTACACACGATGCCGGATAGGAGACTCAAAACTCACACATAAATTTCTACTATTAGGAGACAATTCACCAAAGTCAGAATTCATCTTGTCAGAATCCACTGTCCATTAAACATATTTTGCTTGGACTATAATACCTCTACCCATTGGTTGAACTTCTTTTGTTCTGTTGATACTTTTGAAAAGTTTTTTAACTAAGTAAATCCAAATGTAATCTCAAAGGGGCTATGTGTAGCTTTTTACTTAAAAAAATCTTTAAGATAAAGTTTTCATTTGTACATTTATGAGCCAACCATAATGTAATAGAAAGAATGACACCTTAATGTCCACCACGAATGTCTCTATCAGCCTGTAGACTCAATTGTGTGTGGAGGAGTCGGGTCCGAAATGTCGCGAAAATTCAAAAGATGTGACGTCATGCGCGTTCTCGTCTACTTGGGCTTACATCCGGACGCCAGCCATTAGTAAGCAGCGGCAATCGCTAGCAGTAACGTTAGTGTTTCAAATGGAATCTGCGGACGGAAAGAAGCGACCAGCCTCCAGCACAATCCAGACACCCACGGAAACTCCTCGTAAGTAAAAAAAAAAAAAAGCCTTATCTAGTGCGGCCAAAATAGAGAGTGACCGGCGTCGGGCAAAGACAAGAGTCAACAACAAGGTTAGAGTTCCTTTACCTTACCATAATGTTATTGCTATTCTACAAATAGTATAGTAGTACAACTACAATAGTAATTGTACTAGTATCTAAAAATAAGCATAACGTCTTCAACTCAATTATATAATTTAGCGTTACTCTACAATAGTCAAAATAAGAGGTCTGTGAGTGTCCGGAGTGTGTGTTACAGTGTAGTGTTACAAAACTTTTAGAAGTAGACTTCAGTTGATAATATAAAGTAGCACTGCAACATTTTACTAAAATATGGTGTCAAACAATAACCTTACATTACTGTAACTTTTCTTACCTCTGTAAACATGCTGGTGAATCTCGATGAGCCATCTGTGGTTGCTGCGGCAACTCTCTGCTTGCTGTGGTCGTGCTCGTATGAGTGCGCACTGAGAACTGGCTGCAGTTTCTCTAACGGCCACTGGTGTCAGTAACGGTTAGAAATTTCAGAACCTACGCAATGCTCCTTTAAGGTTTTGAGAATTTTTTTTTTATCTTAAAAAATCTTTAGTTTTAAATAACTTAACCTGGCTTTAGCCATGAACAGCCATAGAAGCTGGCATGGCATATAAAAGCAAAGAAAAAAATATATCAGTTATTAGATTCATTAGAGATTATTCATACAAACAAAATGGGCTGATTGATTACAGAAGAAGATCTAGATATGATTCATTGTGCAGATATGGTTTCACATGTTCGTAGTACAAACAGTACAAGTTATGCTCCAAAGTTTAATACTTGGAATAAGAGATTTTTTAAAATCTCATTTACAGTATGAACCATTAATGATGGAAAGACGATCCAAGATTTATATACCAGAATATACAGCAAGAGACATTTATTTGCAGACAAGACTCATGACAGCACAGTCAGTTAAAATTAAGCCCAAGCAAAACTGCATTATATGCTATTTTCCAGTCAAATGATTTTAATGACTATTGAGATTTTAGTACTCTGAAAAGAATTATTGTAATCCAGTGAGGTCAACCCTGAAATTTACCCGGTCTCTCTGACAGACATCCACACAATCAATTCTGGAGTCGTATTCTCGTTATCTGAGATTGATTAATATCAGTTTCTTAAGGGTCTCTTCCTTCTCTAGTCAGACTCAGTAGCACAAGATCATTGCTTATTCATGAGCCTTCGAATCTTCTCCACAAATCACATTCTTCCCACTAAAGGTCAGTCAGCCAATCAGAAATGACAGCCTGTAGAATTGGTATGTTTATGCAGATTTTAGCACTGTCTGCCTCTGTCACAGTATCAGAAAGTAGACCTATATTTCTTGGTTTAAAGTTTTTTGGAGTCTGATGCACCAGAAATAGATCTAATCAATCTAATAGATACGGTGCAACAGTGAATCTTACATAACCTGTCAAGATAATGTCCAAGTCATGTTTTCACTTCGAAAAGCAAAAGAAAGAAAAACTAAATTGTTTCATTAAAAAAGGTGAAGCCTTATTCACATTGCCATAATGCAAATCAATCTCGCTCTCATTACTGCAGTGCCAACAGAATTGTTTTTAATATTTCATGGCATAATTGTGAATAAAATATTGCCATGCAAAAATAAATATTTTAAATGAACAAAGAATAATTTTCTGTATGCAATTTTTTTTTATTTGTGTGTGTGTGTGTGTGTGTGTGTGTGTGTGTGTGTGTGTGTGTGTGTGTGTGTGTGTGTGTGTGTGTGTGTGTGTGTGTGTGTGTGTGTGTGTGTGTGTACACATAAACATTTTTATCTTTGATTTTGGGGTTATTTATGACTTCTTCATTTATTTATGATTTTCTTCATAGATTGTGTGAGATTAATTTCCTAGTGACACAGAAAACACATTGTGCGCATTGTGTCCCATTTGTTTATTTAGAGTTTGCCACATACATTTTCTAAAACAACATATAAATAAATTATTTAAGCATGAAATAGGCTCTGTGGGATTTTAAATTGTCATTTCATTTGTTTCACTGAGGGCAGTTTGACAGCATATGCTCACGTTGTCAGTGTTCATTTTAACATGCACAGCTAAACATGGCATGCATTCAGGCTGATTTTAGATGCTATCAAACCTCGTATTACACTCTGACCTGATGCTCAGAACCTTTAGGATATCTTCACTGATTTGATTCAAGACTTCCAAGTGACTTCTAAGGAGTAGCAAGTAGTTCAACTAATTTCCAGTGATCAAACATTGTTTCGGTCCTGGTTTGCTCTTCATCTTCATCTGAATTTCAGTGGTGTTTGAGCTGACAGTGTAGCAAATGGCCTCTCTTAATAACCATCCTGCGTTTATACTGATGCATTACTATAGTTCCTGTCACTCTCTTTAATTACCGCAGCGCTGCTTCCCGGGGTGCATTCATCAGCTCTCGGGGTGAGGGGGAGGTGGAGGTCTGTGGCCTTTTGAAACACCCGGAATGAGAGCAGGGCCTGCGGGCATGTGCCGAGAACCCAGCTGGAGAAACAGACTGAACGCTCGGCGCACTCACCATCAAAACACCTGCGCGAGTCAGTCCTGTTTCACTGCTGAGTCATCTTGTATCACTCAGAGCTGGACTTTCCCTTTAAAGTCAACATGAAATGGCATTTACAACCCATTTTACTTTCATGGTGATGTGTTTCCATTTGAAACAGGATGCTTGGTGGGAAAAATAAATTGATTGTATTGTGAAAAGTGGTATATAAGGTGGTGTATATGTGTATACTGTATATATGTGTATGTGTGTGTGTGTGTGTGTGTGTGTGTGTTTGTTTGTGTGTGTGTGTGTGTGTGTGTGTGTGTGTGTGTGTGTGTGTGTGTGTGTGTGTGTGTGTGTATATATATCATCGCTGTCGGGTGGAGTTAAGAGGTTTAGTCCCACCCTTTTTCTAATATTTTTCATTGGTTAAATATATGCAAAACTCACAGACATACGTAAAGGGTGACTAATTGTAATGATTTACAAAAAAAATTAAATGATAAAATAGGGAAATATGAGGTTTCCGCCCAACAGCGACAATATGTACATACACACAAACACGCATATCATTTTTTACTATATTATCCAGACCCATATGTGTGAATTGCATGTGTCTCTTGATGTTTGTGTGTTTGGGCATGCCAACAGAGAGAGAAAGTTGTTATTAATGAGTGTTTGTCATGTGTGGGATCTTGTTATTTTTCTGTGTTCAAGCGGTGCCGGCACAGCAGATTTTTTTCCACTGCTGTTATGACAAGAACTTATTGAATCATGAATCTTCCTCCCTGTTCTTCATCATGAGCCTGCTCATCCTCGACACCTCCAGTTGTTCCATCAACTCCTCATCATAATACATCTCATGTTTTACAACTAGTGCGGTTTTATCCGGCAAGTGGATGATGTATAACACACAAAGGCTGCATTACCTCAATGTTTGCGATTGACAACCGTATTTGAGGCTCAAATTGTCCTGGAGACTGGAGCAGATTGAATACTGGCCAATACGTGGACAATGGCCAATCATCTTATGTTAACTATCTGTATAAATTGTATAAATAGATTGGCATTGGAAGTTGAGTCACAGCTGAGCCTTTATTTCATTTTTCCAGTTAAATCATGACAACTCTTGGAATAGTTTTAGCATGTAATTGAATATGCTGCTGCATGAATAGACATGTATAAATCCTGTAGCAGATCTAGGCAGGTGGAGCTGGGGAGGTGGAGGGGTTCAGAGAAACTCTGATAGCGCTCTGTGGGACTAGCTTACAGCAAACAATCAACCAGACTATTTAAATGTTGAGCAAGCAATCTCATTGGCTGCATGATCAGCAGAGGCCAATCAGCTTCTACCATGCAGTAATGAAGTGATTGTTTGCAGATTGCATTTAGAGGACTTATCAGTCTGCAATCTCTAGAGTTTCATGACTGAACTACACATTTTTTATTTTAATTTTAGAATAAGTTTTTTTAGATGCTTTTGTATTTTTTTAGCAAATAAAATAATAATAATTTTGATACATTCGGTTTTGTCATAAAATATTGTTCTTATTCGCTTTCATAACCAAACTATCCAACCAGAATTACAATTAGCTCTCCAAACAGGACTGACAAGCATATTCCAAAGTAATGACTTCTTAAAAATGGCAAACTCTCAATTTCCCACAGAAAAAGGAGAAAGCTTCAGTCATCAAGAAAAACAACGCCTATGCCGTCGCTGTGGCGAACTACGCCCCCAACATCACCAAGGACACGGTCCTCCCCACCATCGCCAAGGGGAACGTAGCCGAACCGGGAAAGACCAAAGCTGACGGAAAACCAGCCGAGGCGAAGAAAACCTTCAACAGTGTGAGTAAAATCGACCGCATATCCCGTATCATGTTCCCAGTTCTCTTCGGGACTTTCAACCTGGTTTACTGGGCGACGTATTTGAACAGAGAACCCGTGATCAAAGACATGGTGCCCTCTTATTAGACGGCGTCCAGGGCTGCGACGGGATCCACTAAGCAGGACTAAAGACTAGGCCAAAACCACCCAGGGACTCTGAATATAATCACGCTCCGACGCTCTTTCCCATCTGCTCCAGACAGACGTGTCGTGGATTGTTGCAAGATGCCTTTCTATCTCTCTCTATCTCTCGCCGCTCTTTTCTACAGCTTTTTCAGCAGTGCTTTTGAAATGACATTTGCCTTTGTACATATGTACGTAGTGAAAATGATGTTACGTTTGGTTTGACGTGTTTTGCTCTGTGAGATTCTGACTTTGGACCTCTCTCTGTGATATAGATTAGCAAATTATAGTGATTTATTTATTTATTTATTTGGTTGGTTTCACTTTATTTTGATAGTCCACTGTTGACATTCTACTAACTGTAAGTCAGACATGTAGGTGCAACATTGTTGTTTGCAGATTACTTGTAGTTAACAATGTCTTAAGGGGACCATCAAAATAAAGTGCTTTTATTTATTTATTTATTTATTTATTTATTTATTTATTTGGTGTAAATGTTAAGATTTTTTGTGATGGTGCTTGTTTTTGACTAGCCTTTTTTATCTATAAGACCATGTACGTTAGTGCTTATGGTCTGATATTTTGTGCTGGGCCCATACACAAAAAAAAACAAAAAACATATGAAATCAACCGTTTACACACATTGCTGTATCTTTACCGTATGTGATTTTATTTTCTTCTGTTTAAACAGAAATGTTCTATTAACAGTATTTTGGATGATGTCAACATGGTTTTCAATCCGTTTACTGTATTTTTTTTTATTCTATATCCCTTTATAAAGGTCTCTAATGCAGCAGCATAATTCAGGGTGGTGTGGGAAGCTCAGCCTGAAATTTGAAGTCAAGAATCTGTATTTGCATCCCATATTGCATTGTTAAAAGCAAGGTTTTACCCAACAAGAAGATTTGTTTCAGAGTCGAACAAATTATTATATTTTAGTGAAAGATTGGGAATACACATTTTTTGTGAAATTAGTCTTAAGAAAGTAAATGGGGTCCATTTTCATTCCATGTGGCTTTACATGTAACTACATTTGGTGCTTCATGATTGTTAAAAAAAAAAAATTGTTTTGTTAGTTATTATTTAAAATGCATAAACAAGTGTGCTGCACACGTCCTGAAAAGTGAAGACAGAGTATTTCGATCGCCTCCTGGTGGCTGGCTCCAGTATTGGTCCCTCTTCATGTTATCGAATGGGACTCGAGCCAAACTAAAAAATCCGCTTACATTTAATTTTCTTTTTTCAAAGATGGTTTCTGTCATTTTTGGTAGTTTTTATCATGCTGACGTATGTTCAAGTATTCGTTTTTTCAGAAAGTTTGATTTTAGTTAGTTATTTGATTCTACAAAACAGGGGTGTAATGTCATGATTGACAGCTGTGCTTGTGATTGAGTCTGTGGGAGCGGGAGTGTGTGCGGCAGAGAGCTGCACGGGTCCGATTTTGTAAATCCGCACCCGCCCGTACCCGCAGTGCTTAAAACCGCATTCGACCCGTTTTCCGACAGCAGCACTAATTAAAATCCGCGACCCGACCCGCTTAAAATAGAACCGAGACCCGACCCGCACCCGAAATAAAATCAGTTTAGCCAATCACATTATAGACACACTTTTTTCAAATTTGTATTACCTTTGGCGGCTTGCCTTAAGACAAGGACAACAGCCGAAGCTGTCAAAAAGCCGATAGCCTATACAGAACATGGTTAACGTTACCACAAAACAATGCAATTTCGTCTAGCACATCAGACAATTTCACACCACACATAGGCCTACTTAACAGTTTTAAATTAGACAATAACAACAGTGTACTGTAACAAAAGATACTGTTCGATAGAACTGGTGTTCGGTTTGTTACTGCAGGTATCTGCGTGCTTCCTCAGCGACGAAGTTCCATATTTTCGGCTATCGAACACGAAAACTTTAAGGCAGGTTTATAGCAGCAAAGCCTTTCACAATGTTGCTTTCTTCATCAGAGATGACTCCAAATTTCTCCCACACACTTGACTTGAGTTTCGATGAAGTATTGTCGACAACTTTATAATCTCCTCTAGCTATTTTTTTTTCAACTCCTCACTATCCATCTAGACGACTCATCCAGCAGTTGGAGTGGTTGTGATTTTTTAAAAGTGAATGTAACGTTAGGCCTAGAGACTCATGGGAGGGCGAGGGCTCAAATAAACTAAAAACAAATATTTTATCAACTTGAAATACAGGGCAGGCATAGTTTTGTAGATGTGTTCCTAAAAATATGCATTTATTTTTTCATTTGCACGTGACTGTTTTGAACCCGTGTTTAGACCCGCGTTTCCCCGTGTCCGACCCGACCCGCATCCGTATCCGACACAGTTGGATATTTTTCACCCGTTTGAGCAAAATCGGGTACCCGAACCCGTGCAGGACTCTGGTGTGCGGGACCTTGATGCCTCGGCTCCACCTCAGGATCACTATACTGCGCAGGCTTCGAATGATGTAATCGGCAATGACCGTCAATGGAAGGAACTGGAGACCAGTCGTCCATCTTTTTTTTGCAGTCTATGTTAATAAATAACAGCAGTTTGAGCTTTCCTCACACTCTTTCTTCAAAGGTGAAGTGTGTCATATTTTTCACTCAAGTTTAAGTGCTTTCTCCTTGTCCAGGTTTAATGTGCTGACACAATTATAAAACTTTGTTTATAACCTATATAATTATAGGTTGCCTTCTTAAAGAGTGTGAACACTGTGGCTTTGTGGCACTTTCAGATCTTTAAAGGGGTCATCGGATGGCCATTTTCCACAAGTTGAAATGATTCTTTAGGGTCTTCATGTAAAGTTTGTAACATACTTTGGTTAAAATTCCTCAACGGTTGTGTAAAACAACACCCTTTTTACCTCCTCAAAAACAGCGCTGTTCACAGTGACCCGTTTCGGTAGCCTGGGAAAACCCAGACGAACTTCCGGCAAATTTAGATTTGCTCTGCAAGTTAGTCTGGCGAAGAGCCCTTTCAAGCTCATTTCCAATCTTTCCAAATCGAGGCACCAATCACAAACATTGAGGCGGGCTTTACAAGATGACGATCGATCTGATTGGTTTTAAGGTCTATCCAATTGCGCCCAGAGGCCATTGAGCGATGTCCTTTGGTGACGCCCCTTTGGAAGTGAGCTGTCAATGAACCTTCCCCAGACACCTAACTCAGTTACGACTGAGAAGGGTCTGGTTTTAACCAGTCTACCGTTTCGGTGCATGTCTCTCTAAAAGATAATGAGCAACTGCTCACCCCATCCCTCTCTTCCGTGGGGTGTGGCGACACAAGACACGTAAAGAGCTGCCTTGCCAGACAGTATACAAATGGCTGGGGGCGGAAATATGCTAATATGGGACAGTCCGTCAGTGGTGGTGGGCGGAGCATGAACAATATGACATCAATATGATATTGCTCAGAAAATCCAAACAGCTTGATTATTGAGAGTGTTTAGGCCTTTTGAGGATTAAAAAAAAAAGGAGTGAATGGATTTTTTTTTTTTTTCATTTTATGGTGGTTGTCCACACACTGCAAAGACACATTTATGTACAAACACCATATAAGAGTGAATTATGCATCCAATGACCCCTTTAAGTATTTCAACCAATGGCAGGCAGGGGGAGTGTTTGGAAACAATCTGATTGCTGATGCTAGTGATGCAGAAATGGCACACTTCATCTTTCGTGCTGGATCTAAGGAAATTAGTGAACGGGAAATTTTTTTATATATATATATATATATATATATATATATATATATATATATATATATATATATAAACATGATGATTTAATGTTCAGTAATTTCCTCATTTTGCCACTGTGCATTCCTCTTATTGAACTCTTACAAACAAAGTTCTTTTTGGACCAAAAGACCGAAGTGCTTCAACTATTGCATGTTTACTACAATTGTTTACCCTCCAAAATGAAGCTGAATATTCCTAAAATTTAGCGTACTAAATATGATGCAGTAAAACCGTAGAAATGTCACTGACCGAATTCTGCAAATCCAAAATGCCTGTCACAGAGTTGACAATTTTTTTGTATATATGTAAGGAATATTTGTTCATGTCGGTGTTGTTGTACACTTGTGTGTAATGTTTTATGTTGACTGTTTGTACAGTTTTATACACAAAAAAATAAGCATTGCGGAGTTTCTTATTTGATTGTTTTTTTCATTCAGTTTTCAGTTACAGTATTTCTAAGGGAAAGATGTTCATTTAAGCATGCTGCAGCCTCATTGGCTCTATAGAAAATGATACAATTGTTCGGGAATGGTATTCATTGTTGTTATGATTATTTAGCACTATTTATTATTGTTAATTTATTCATTATAAAAAATATACTTTTCTAAAGTTTAAGAGTTCATATCAAACTGTCAATATGTTTCTAAATATTTATTTAACTATATATTTATTGAAATATACACATATTCATTTATTTCTGAGTATTATTTGACATGCTGTCATATTAAATCTGTTTTCTGTGTGGTATAATATCGTTTGGAGCTCTGCTTTGATTTTCACATTGCTTTGATTGTATTGAATGATGGTTGCATCTTCGTTATGCATAAACTGTTTGAGCAATAAAAAAGAGGTGAAATGTAAACTTCCTGGCATGGAAAAGAGCTTTCCACACACAGAATGTATAGCTTTTGCTCTCTTTCATTCTCTCTCACTCTATCTCATACATCCCATATGAAACATGCCCCAGTGGTTTATGTTCTCAGATGGGATGTTCTGAACAGAATGTTTGAATATTATAAATGTTTTGGGGTTTTTTATTGTTAGGTGTTACAACTGATCTGTCAACCAGCTTTTAAAATTATTATTGTTTATAAGGAAAGTTACATCCAAAAATGAAAATTCTGTCTAATTGAACCCACTGACATGATGTTCTAAACGCATATGCTGTTATTTTTAAGGTGTTTTTTTGTTCTTTTTTGGAGCTTTACAGACATGGTCACTATGAAGCTGCATGAAGATTTTTCAGAAATTCTCAGAAAAATACCAGCATACGCATTTGGAACAATATGAGGGTGAGTATAAGCTGGCGTTTACATAACACTGTTTTCAACTTAAAACGGAAAACTTTTTATGCGTTGTAGCCATTCATTTACATAACAACGGTCTTTTGGGGCCTGAAAACACAAACCTTTAAAACGGGTTCTCTGTTTAAACTACAAAAACATGAATTTGTGAAAACGGTGACGTCACGTATTACATATTCAGTCTGGTGTGGCAAGGCAAGTTTAATTATATAGAACATTTCATACACAGTGGAAATCATCTCTTCAAATGCAATGTGTAAACTTTACAATGTCTGTCTTTGACGGGTTCCAGCGTCCTTTCACCCTTAATGGAGTGTGAAAACTTATATACCTGCTTTACACAAGTGTGTATTTACACCATCCACGAGTTAGAGTCCTGGGGCCTCATTTATAACTGTTGCGTACGCACAAAACAGGCCCTGAAAGAGGTGTACGCCACTTCCGACGCATAAATTGTGATTTATAAAAATAGACTTGACGGGAAAATTTGCGCACCTGCACGCAAACTCTGACCCATGCGTACGAACATTTTGGAAATGGAGCAGTTTGGCGACACTGATGGTGAGCTGGAGTTAAATGTCTTTTTGGTCACTTTTAGACAGAAAATTTAAAGAAAATTATACATACAGAAAGATAATACAAATATAATTTCACTCACCAAGCCTATCACTTGAAGAAACTATCCATCCCTTCTTAAATGTCCGCGCCAGCGAGCGCGTTGGGTCGTTTACTGAAACTGGCGCATATATAGCCTATCTAAAACCGTAAATCTTCATTATAAGTCCTAATCATAAATACAGTGCATGTTCACAATAACAGTTTAAATAAATAAAAGAATGATTTAAACTGTTTTACTTCTGATATAAACATTTAGATTAAATATGCCATTCTCATTAATGGAGTTACAATTAACAGAGTACACTTAAACGCAGAGTATGTAACTTTTGGCCACCAGGGGTCACTCAATCAAAATAATAACAAAAGACGTACTTTGATGATGTTGGGAAAGTGCGTGGGCTCATGGGAGTTGTTGTCATTGTCACTGTCAAGCAGCGAATCTGGCATCTCCAGCAGAAAACATGTTCACTGACGAGGTAATGTGTTATATTACATCTCTATTGTTGTTACGTTTAGTTACGGCTTTTCGCTTTATATAATGTCAATCTAATGAAATAGCCGCGAGCTACAGTTAGTTAACAAACTTATCAGTAACGTTAGCTAATGTGTGAGACAGAATGTTGTGCGTGTGGTCGCTATGTCAACATACCTATAAGTTGAGTGACTTATATGCATCTTATGTGACCATAATGGTGTGTTCACACCAAACGCGAATAGAGCGTCAAATACGCGTCTATCGCGTCTAGTTAGACAGTTTTTAAAAAATAGTTTCAGTCTCCCAAAACAAATGGATCCGCCTGTTTGAAACGCCCATACAATACAAAATATATTCGTATTCAGCTAAACGCGTCTCAATGTGGTCAAGATCGCTATGCAATATGCAAACATACAGCATGCTATGATTATACGATTATTATGTTCGCTGAATGGTTACTTAACTTACCTGTTTATTAAAACGCAAGCGAGATCAGCATCTCTCTGCAGTGCGAGCTTGTCACGAAGCTTTCGCCATCTTTCAAAGGCTTCTCCAAGGTTTACACGTCTCTTGCTTCTTCTATGGTCCCAAAATCTTCTCGGGTCATTCTTTTCACCCGTACGTTTTACGCTTTGTTGAGCTGGCAGAATGTACAGCCAAAGAGTAGTCATGATCCATTATCATACAGACTTTTTTATACGGGTGTTCCCCTTATACTGTCAGTGTTCCTCTTTGAGTTTGGCGGTTCCGCCGAGTTCCGCAGGAAGGAAGACGCAAACGCGGATATGACGTGATAGACGGGCGACATGACGGAAATAAAGACACGGTCCGTGTCTTCGAATTAAAATATTAATTTCTCTGGATTTAGAAGTTAATTGGAACTGTCGGGATAATGTAAATACACAACTCTAAAAAATATATAACATAGATATAGTGATTTCTTATATTTTTAAAGCAAAAAAATTACATATTGTGCCTTTAAACTACATGAATTAATTACTGAGAAGTTACAATATTTTTTATATTCAATAAATAGAAATGTTTGTTGTGGATGCAATGCTTTTGAACACTTTTCCTCTGGCATGCTGTGTTTTAATGTTTTAACTACAGAGATAAGTGCTTATCACGATGATAGCAGATTGTCTAAAAATAGCTTTGTGCAAATAATGCACAACAAGGTCTATCTGTTTCCATTACAAATATAAATCAATTAAAAATACTATTTGGCCAGTGGAAAAGATTGAGAAAAACTTTCTCTGAAATGTATTTTACACTATTTGATTTATTTATTCAAAAACAAGGCAAGAATAGGCTACTAAATGATTTGTATTACTGTAATGTGACGGCACATCCGTATTTAATATTTTCCTAATTTCTTGTACCGTTAAACATGTTATCACGTGGATGAAAAATCATATGCAAATGATATGCAAATGAGGATATGCATAGTAAAACTAGGCGTTGTAAGCTCCATATATGGTTATTTCCGGGACGAGACGCATGTGTGCACAACCTCCAGCTGACTGGATTTGTAAAGTGAATTCTGCGCAGGTTCTTCAGGTTTTTTAAGTCTGAATATTTTTTTGCATACGCCATTTTTGGCTTCCGGGCGCTTGTACAGTACACTTTTAGTAAGGATCCTACGCACAGTTTTATAAATGAGACCCCTGGTGTCTCTTCACTCACGTCTGAGTGCACGGCCAAAATTATCACTCTTTCACAATTCCTTTCAAACTTTCCCGCCAGACATTAAAACAGTCAAGATTAAATCCAAGAATAATCAAAACAGTTCTAAAATAATTAATAGAATAATAAGATAAAGTGCAATCAGTCTGACGTACAGTGGTACAGTGCTCATTCAGTAAATGCACAGCTAAACAGATGTGTTTTGAGTTTGGATTTGAATGTGGATACTGTTGGAGCACATCTGATCTCTTCTGGAAGCTGGTTCCAGCTGTGGCTGGCATAATAGCTAAAAGCAGACTCTCCTTGCTTTGAGTGAACCCTATATTTCTAACTGACTTGATCTACATGACTACTAAAACTAAGGTCAGACTCCTAAAATCACACCAAGATTCCTTACTAAACGTCAAGGTATGTATTCACCTGGAGAATTTCATCTTTGTTTTCAAATGCAATGACTTAAGTTTTGTCTTTGTTTAACTGAAGAAAGTTCTGGCACATCCAACTGTTGACTTCATCAATGCATTGGCACAGGGAGTCAATGGGGCTAGTGTGTAGTGTGTCTTTACAAAGTGACATCACCAACTACTGGCCTGGCAGCAGCATAATACAGCATTTTTAATAGTTTTTGTGGATCTGTGTGAACGGCGACCGTTTTGACAACAGTGTCTTCTGTATGTGAAATTTTTCAAAACCGCAAAGGAAAAACGTTTCCGTTTTTAGTGAATCATTGTCATGTAAATGAAACTTAATTAGCAGTATTTTCATTTTGGATGAACTTTTCCTTTAATTGAGAATGTGAAGAAGAATCAACAAGTTGTAAATCTTTGCAAATTAATCACCAAGACCAGCTCTCACTAATGTCTGTTTCCCTTCTATATAATGAGTATGTTGTTTCCTATAATGTAAATGTGAATTTGGGCACATGACCAGTACAACTGAACCGCTTAGTCTTTCAACAGCTGGGACTCATTTTCAAAATATTGGTACTCACTCTTCCAAACATCATTCTACTTACTCTTTCAATAGATTGTTGCTAAATAAACATGAACAAATATAGGATTAATTCTAAGTCTGATTCATTCATACATTTTTAGGGCGTTGTTTTGTTTTCCATTGTTCAGTACTGTTAAACAAATGCTTCTTTTGCTGTAATTTGCAATTATTTCATGCCAAGTTGCATAATAACCACAATAATATCTTGGTCAAAGACTGTGACATCTTTTAAAATACTGTAGAGTTTGATCAGACACATCAATAGCAAACGATGTACAGTAACTTCTGTTTTATCCTTCCCTTTAAAACCTGATAAGATTTTGCTATCCTATCTATGCATTATTATACACTGTAAAAAATAAAACCGTAATTTTTACGGTAAAAAAACGGCAGCTGTGGTTGCCAGAACTTTACCGTCAAAAATACGGTAGCAACGTTATTGGTTTTACAGACTTAACTTAAAATTTACAGTAATAAACCATATTTTATTATCTGATATAATGTTAATTTACGGACCTATTGAAGTATTAATTTCTGTTTTGTAACATTGTAATGCACTGACAACCAACAATCTTCACAGCAGTGATGAGAGTCACATGAGAAATCAAAGCTCTTCACAAGCACCTCTTCCACAAGAAAGTTAAAACTACTATATAGAAGCTGCACAGTGTCATTCGCACAAACATTAAACACCATCATGGTAACACACATGAAATTTTAAAAATGCAATAAACATTCATTTAACAACATTAAATGTAACATAAAACCCTAATGTACATAACTGATTAGAAAAAACTAAGAAAACTATGAAGAAACATAGTTATTTCAACAAAAATACTTCAAATGTGAAGTGTCACGCAGGGAATTGTGGGAATGTCAATTTATGGTTTTTCACTGTAAATTATACAATGAGTTTTCTTTTTCACTTTCAAAAACTGTAAATTTAACGGTATTTTACAGTAAAATTACATTAAATGTACCATTAGATCTATCACAGTTATTTACCGTATATAGTAAGGAAACTTTCTGTTAACCAATTAACGGTTTTGCACTGTAGCATTTTTACAGTCTTTTACCGTTAAAATCACGATCATTTTTTACAGTGTATGGTTAGGTCTATTTAATTAATTGTTTTTTGCATATATATATATATGTATATATATATATATATATATATATATATATATATATATATATATATATATATATATATATATATATATATATATATATATATATATATACGCTCTCAATTTTTAACTGTCAACCCTACAAAATATCTAAGAAAAAAATTCACCTTTTGAAAAAAAAAATGGATCTGTGAATTTCAGTCTCAAAATGCATTTTACAAAAGTTCTAGGAAAATTCTTATGCATTCAGCATTACGGTGTAAGACAAGAGCATACACCTCAGGAAATGAGCTCATGGAATTACATCATCAGATACAGGGATTTCCCTCCAAAACTTTTCAGTGGGGTCAGAGGATTGAAATACTATGAGTGTGATATGTGATACTCCACATTCAGATTGATTTTAGCGGAGGAGGCATCTCTCCACACCACAGCTTAACTCTCATACACTCCGAAGCAGAGATCCACCGTCAGATCCATGAGACAATTTCATTAGCAAGACACTGAGGGCAGGAAGTTAATGACCAACGATTTCTAAGCCAGTGCCTCATTTAGGTCAAGAACGGTTTGAGTCTGAGTTTGTTTATTTATGTAATCCCTTTGCCTTGACCTCAGTTAATAAAGTGTACAGTCTTTGTCCAAACTGCACAGCAAACCTGTCAAGAACATTGCCTGGGTCATATTAAAAAAATATTTAAGAAATTATATTTTGTTTTAATGGAAACATAGTAAAGCCTATGTTTAGGACTATGAATCATTTTTCTTTTTCTTTTTTTGGCATTGCAAGTAGTGTGGAACAAGCAATATGAGATTGAAAAAAATGTGATTTATTGGTGATAAATATTTAAACCTTGTTATTAACACAGTCAGTTTATTAGTACTATTACAAAAAATCATATCTGTTTCCACTGGGATCAGTTTGTTTCTATTTAAGGTGAGTGTTTAATTCTGTTTCCTGTGTTTTCAGTTAGGAACATGTTTGATTATCGGTTTCACCTGTGGATTGTTTTCATTGATTGGTTTGTCTGTCTATTTAAGCCTTGTGTTTCTTCTATATTTTGTGTGATCTCGTCGATGGATGTTTAGTTGTTCTGTTCACGGTTCTGTTGTACCAGTTATTCTGAGAATTGTATTGTGAGTTAATTAACATTAAACTTTCACAGTATGCGTTTAGATCCCGTTCTTTATTTTTGTATGCTTGCAACTCCCGCTGACATTATGTATGACTGAAAAATGTGCGTCACATTCAATTAGTTTATGTTAAAACTGCAATGCAAATGGTTGGAAATGTTATATGAAATTCAAATAATTAATCTTACATAATAAAATAACCATTTAAATTTAGGCCTGAATATTCTTTGATTGCCACTTCCTAGTATTAGTTATTTTTTCTTAAATAAGTACTTTTTACTATAATATAATGGAACTGTGTATCTGAAATATGCTTAATTATGAAGAAAAGACTTAATTTCCTTTATGCACCATTTATTTCATTTTTTTCCTTTTGATTTTGGGGTGAAATTTGATTCATCTTTTGTTCTGCCTTTCTTTATCCCTTTTATGGGATTTTAAAACAAGTATTTTCAAAGCCCAACCTGTTGTATTGGTTGTCAAACCAGATTGCGGAACAAGGCATCCTGGCTTTTTCATACATGACCTTGCGTCACACATGAAATTGAGGGCAGGGGAATCCAGATGAGGGCTCGTTTCTGACAGGGCTGCTGTTTTCCCGCGCAGCACCAGGCGGTTCATTCTGACTGATTAAAGAATAACCCTTAAATGGAGTTCTAAAAATGGGCGAAGAGGAAGAGGTCGTTATCCTTCATCAGTCAGCAGAGGAAGGGCCCGATGACCGTGAATGATGGCTCCTGTCTAACAATACCAAGGATTATGGCACTTCATTTAGGCTACACTCTTAAAAATAAAGGTTCTTTATTGGCATTTAAGGTGCTATGAAGAACCTTTAACATCCATGTAACATTTCTATAACAAAGAATATTTAGATTTTTTTTAAATGTTCTTCACACTAAGACATTTTTATTTAAAGGCACAGTATGTAAGTTTCGCCGCTAGATGCCGCTCATTCAAAACAATAACAAAGCTTGATGACATCCTGAATGAGCGTGGAATTATAGTTGTCATCTTCACCTCCAGAGCCGATGGAAAGCAATCTGTCAAAAAATCCTTTTCATGGATGAATTAATGTATTAAAGTTTAAAGTGAATTTAATGCAAATTTAAAAGGAGCGGATCAAAGTTTTGTACACACAAGTATAAGCAAACGTGAGCATCAATCATTCAACAGCATATAAATCAAAACTGCCTGACGTTACAAAATGAAATTTCAAGAAAGAGACAGGATAGAGAGAATTTATGTTTTGACTTTGTCTAGCTGCACACTTTCAAAATGTTTACAGGTTATTTAAGCCTAAACTAAATACATTTCAGCATGAAGTTCATCAGGACACCTTGTGAATTATCATGTCAAAGGCCACATGCACTGCTAGATTTGTCAATGGCTGGTTAAATCTTCAAAAGTCCCAACATTTAGAAAAATCCCAGAAACAGAATCTTAATATCTTGCCAAATCTAAACTAGCGTTTGAACTTGTTGACTGAGACTGATGTGTTAGAAGCCTGTGAGGAATGGATTACATATACAGTATAAGAAACAACTATTACCAGCAAAAGTGCGGCTGGCATTAAAGCGGCACTATGTCGTTTTTTCGTTTTTTTCTCTCGGGGTCCCCCTACAATTGGGAAACAGTATTGTCTTCTACTACTGTCGTAAAATCTGTCATGGTTACACCAGGGCATACACATGCATTTGTTGACAATCCGATACCGTCTTGAGTTCTCGCGAGTTCTCACGTCTTGGGCAGACTGCCAGCGTTGCATGTGAAATGTCTTCATCCCAAGTACATTGGCATAGTTCAGCATGTCAAATGAATATAATTTCATGGGTTTTATTTTTTTTTCAAACGTCAAAAGATCGCATAGCTCACGTTTACAAGACAGCGTCATTATAGTAGCCTATTGGCTACTGTTTTACATAACGGATATGCTAATTCAATTCAATGTTTGTGTGGTATGTAATAGCCCTATATCGTCAATATTATAATATCAAGCTACCATAGATGAATCTGCAAATTTGAAAATCGATTTGCATTATAGCCTGAGGCAAGAAAAATAAATAAACAAACATGACTAATGTTACCAGCCTGCAGACATTAGGATAGTTATCCTGAAAGATTATTTATTATAACCATCGTAAACTAGCATGTTAGCGTTTAACATTACTAGCTACAAGATTGATAATTTGCTACTCTACTTGCATTAACTTACTTGATTCATGAAGATAAATGGAGGACCAGATAGATTCCATAACATGGCCAGGCCATGTTATTCAGCCTTTTACATTTTGCGCGGTAGTCAGCTCCCTGACTCCCTGATTTATTTATACATTTATAAACACTTTATAGATGACTGACTGCTGCGCTTGTGACCGGGTGCATGTTACCAAAGAGTATAGAAGAACAAGAGGCGAAACTCTGATGCTTTTTTGGTAACAGCCACTAGGTGGCGCTTCGGCAGCGCGGCCGCCATTTTGGGGTGAAAATTCCAACTGGAGTCACTGGACAACAGCACAGTTAACAGTTTTTTGAGGTAGTTTTTCCTTGCTTTATTGAGTATTTCCATTTTATGCAACTTTACACATTTACTACTATTATTAGTTACCAACTCCACTAGGCCTGAAATATATTTTGTACGTTTTAATCCCCTGGATCATGCTACAAACATGATGATCTTATAGAACATGATGGACAGTGGCTGTGTTTTTTTGTTTACATAGTCTTGCTTTAACGGTCATTAATATAAGATAGTACTGAGAAAAAAAAACAGTTGACTGTAAAGCTATTCTATTGCTGTTATATATATTTATTGTCCAACATTCCAATTATCTGATATAGCATGTCCTATACTTCATTTTATATGTTGGTATTAATTCAGTGTTTGTAATGCTAATACTAAAGGTTTTGTGGGGAAAAAGTAGAAAACTTGTCTAAGTCTGTGAAATAAACTGTTAAAAGAGATTTGATGATCACTAGTCTAGTGATTGTATTCTGTGTTGTCATCATTCAGTTTGGATTTGATCATTAATGTAATTTAAAAAAAAAAAATTACAAAGCAGCTGATATTGACATAGCGACAGCAAAAAGCTAGTGGATAGTGATGGGAAGTCCGGCTCTTTTAAAAGAATCGGCTTTTAGAGCGGCTCGTTCGCGAACGACACATCAACACTAGTGGACTGCCGAGTCGCTTTCATCCCAAAATGGCGGAAGCGTAGCGCTGCTGCTGGGCGCTGGTGTTGCAATGGAACGTTCTATTGAGTTTCGCCTCTTGTTCTTCTATTGGTGTGTTCTATTATTTATCCGTCTCGGAGATCCGAATCGGAAGACAGACGTTGCCTAGCAACACGCCCCCTTTCCTCGGATTTCTCCTCTCGGACGTCGGACAACCGTGAGGACACCGAGCAAGAATTCCGTTTCGGAATTCAAGATGGCTGCGCCCTGTGTGATTTGTAAGTATGAATTGTTTTCATTGTTTTTGAACCGCTTTGGTATTTTAAAATTATCTACTATAACGTCGCTCAAACTTTATCAAACATACTTAAATATAAGCATACCTTCTGCGTCTTATGGCCTCTTCCTGGAGTTCTTCCTCTGTGTTCTGTAGGTCAAGCACATACTTATTTTGGAGCGCCTGGTACTCGGCCAGTGCTACCATTACAACAGCTTTCCGGGTGGCGTCCATTTTTTTCTCCGACTCGGACGCGCAAAACATAATAGAACGCTTGAAGTGTGGACGTGACGTCATATCCGAGGTCCGAGTCGGTTCTTTGGCTATAATAGAACGCACCATATACTCTTTGATGTTACGAGCATATAGAGAGAGAGCCAGTCGCGCGCGCGCACTCTCACCGTCTTCAAACTGTCTTGCTCTCCCTCCAATATTGATCCTCGTTCGGCCTTTTAATTTGTCACTCTCCCTTTTTCTTTTTTAGTCTCCTCTGACAAAACCTTTGCCTTCTTCCTTTTAGTTGTTGCTTCGGCCATGACAACAACACATGGGTATCAAACGCTAGTTGGGCTCTCACGTCAGAATTTGAGGAAGTGGGGGAAGTGACGTATGCCGTAAAGCAGTCGAATTTTGTAGTTTTTTTGTGCTCGGGTTCCTACCCGAAACCCGAAGTTACATAGTGCCAGTAAAAGTGATACAGACACTGTCAGGCTATGGCAGACGTGTCATTCAACCTATTGTAAGTCGATGTACCATGTCAAGGGTCTTGGAAATATATTATGAAGGTTGAAAAACTACATAGTGCTGCTTTAAGAATTTAAAGAGAGTGAATCTTCTGTCCTTCTTTACAGAAACATGTGATTGTCATGAATTTCAAAGGGTCAAATAGGTCCAAAAAGCAATTATGTAACTGTGCTTGTGGAGATTTTCTTCAGCCTTGAGATGAAACAGAAGCTGCTCTTGTTATTGCAGTGTGTCTTTGGTTTGCTCACATTAGGGACTTCATATGATTCTCACTTGTGACATTTTTGAAAATGTCACCATGAAGAGGGAGGTAAAGATGAGATTTCAGACTCCACAAATCGTCTCGGTTACGGATGTAACCCTCGTTCCCTGAGTAGGGAACGGAGACGTTACGTCGAGTGACGGAGAATGGGGGTTTCGCCTAGAAAGCCTATCGACTTCGAGTATTACAAAACGAGCCTATGGCAATGAAATGCCATGGGTCTGCGGAATTTGCATAGCGTATCTCCGCCCCACCGCGTGGGTATAAAAGGAGGAACGCCGGCAAAGGCAGATCATGTCTTCGCTGAGGAGCCGAGACTGAACTCAGGCGTCTACCCAGCGGTACAGCGGAAGTGGCAGGGAGACGTAACGTCTCCGTTCCCTACTCAGGGAACGAGGGTTACATCCGTAACCGAGACGTTCCCTTTCGTAGTCACTCCGAGTTACGTCGAGTGACGGAGAATGGGGGTCCCCGTGTAATCACGCCACCTTCACAGCTGTCTTCCAGTGCCCTGCGAAAGTCTGATCCCCCTGTCGTGATACTGGCACGGACGAAGGAGTCCTACTTAACACAGGAATACCAAGGTACACTGGGGAGCATATCTCAGAGGAGATATGCCGCAGCATGCCTACCCGTAGGGAGGACTTAGAAATACACATATGGCCGGAAGGCTTCATATGGAGGAACACTGGAGTAACCAGCCCGTGGGGTGGCAACTTCCAACTCCAGGGGTGGCAAGGTGGCTTGCCGAGGGAAAGACACATGCTCAAAGAGGCTTACAGTGGACATACACATGTGGGGGTTACTCAGGGGAGGAACCATGCACACGGAGGCACCTAGCCGACGCACAGGCAATAGACACTGGCGCCAGCGTCAACAGTGCTGGAGGAACTCAGGGCTTCAGAAGGGAAGGCTCACCTGAGGAGAATAACCGCACGTATCCAGTCCGTGGAGTGGAATGGCGAGCAAACGAAGACACCTGAGCGGGTCCTGAACTAGCTGGTTGAAGCGAGTACATGGGAGGACACTGGCTCCACTTGGAGATTATAGAATCTGGCGAATGTGTTAGGTGTCGCCCAGCCTGCAGCTCTACAGATGTCTGCCAGCGAGGCGCCATGCGCTAGAGCCCAAGAGGAAGCCACACTCCGGGTGGAGTGGGCTGTCACACCAAGGGGGCACGGTCGGCCTTGCTGTTGGTAAGCCAAAGCAATGGCGTCCACTATCCAGTGAGACAACCTCTGCTTTGAGAGAGCCTTTCCCTTCAGTCTCCCACCATAACAGACAAAGAGCTGGTCTGAGGTCCTGAAACACCGCGTCCTGTCTACGTAAGCGCGGAGAGCGCGTACTGGACAGAGCAGTGCCAAGGCTGGGTCTGCCTCCTCCAGGGGCAGCGCTTGCAGGTTCACCACCTGGTCCCGGAAGGGAGTGGTAGGAACCTTGGGCACATATCCAGGCCGGGGTCTCAGGATCACGTGAGAGTAAGCCGGCCCGAATTCCAGGCACGCTTCGTCAACGGAGAATGCGTGCAGGTCCCCTACCCTCTTAATGGAGGCCAGTGCAACCAGGAGCGCTGTCTTCATAGACAGGAACTTAAGCTCCACTGATTGCAGAGGCTCAAAGGGAGCCCTCTGCAGGGCATTCAACACCACTGAGAGGTCCCAAGAGGGAACGAGAGGAGGACGAGGAGGATTCAGTCTCCTCGCCCCTCTCAGGAACCTGATGATCAGGTCGTGCTTTCCCAGATACTTACCATCAACTGTTTCGTGAAATGCAGCTATAGCGGCCACATACACTTTCAGGGTGGAGGGAGACAGCCTTCGCTCAAGCCCATCTTGCAGGAAGGAAAGCACGACACTTCAGGCATCTCCAGGGGTCTTCTCGGCGAGAAGAGCACCGGTTAATGAAGAGGTTCCACTTCAACGCATAGAGATGTCTCGTGGACGAAGCTCTAGCGGAAGTGATAGTAGCCGCCACCGCAGGTGACTGGGTACTCAAACCTGCCTCGTCCCGTCGAGGAGCCACACGTGGAGTCTCCAAAGATCGGGACGAGGGTGCCAAAGGGTGCCCCGTCTCTGAGAGAGGAGGTCCTCTCTCAGAGGAATTGGCCAAGGAGGTGCTGTCGCGAGGAGTACTAGTTCGGAGAACCAGGTCCTGGTGGGCCAATACGGCGCAACCAGAGTGACCTGCTCCTCGTCCTCCTTGATCTTGCACAGAGTTCGTGCGAGAAGGCTCACTGGGGGAAACGCATATTTGCGTAGGCCCCGCGGCCAGCTGTGCGCCAGTGCATCCGTGCCGAGAGTACCCTCGGTCAGGGAGTAATACAGGGCGCAATGGGATGAGTCGTGGGAGGCAAACAGGTCTACCTGTGCGTCCACGAACTGATCCCAGACCAGCTGGACAGACTGGGGATGGAGTCGCCATTCGCCAGGGAAAGGACGGAGCCGAGACAGCTCGTCGGCTGCAAGGTTCCGAACGCCCGGAATGTAGATAGCACGAAGGACCTCAGGTGCTTCTGACTCCATAAGAGGAGGTGGCGAGCGAGTTGCGACATACGGCGGGAGCGTAGACACCTTGACGGTTGATGTACGCTACTGTTGCGGTATTGTCTGAACGGACTAGCACGTGTTGACCCTTGAGCAGCGTGTGGAAACGGTGCAGGGCAAGGCGTACTGCCAGCAACTCCAGGCAATTGACATGCAGAAAGCGCTGGGGTCCTGTCCAGGAGCCCGCGGCAGCATGTCCGTTGCACATGGCGCCCCAGCCCGTGGAAGAGGCATCTGTGGAGACAACAATATGCCTGGAAACTCGTTCTAGGGGGACTCCGGCCCGTAGAAAACTGAGGTTCCTCCACGGGGTGAAGAACTGGCGGCAGGTCGGAGTCACTGGGACTCGGAGCGTGCCGTGATGCCATGCCCACCTCGGGACTCGATCGCGAAGCCACAGCTGAAGCGGTCTCATATGAAGCAATCCGAGCGGCGTTGCCGCGGCTGCAGATGCCATATGCCCCAGGAGCCTCTGAAATAATTTCAGTGGGACCGCACTCTTGCCCTCGAACTGACGAAGACAAGTCAGCAGTGAGTGTGCGCGCTCGCTCGTAAGCTGCGCGGACATGGCGACCGAGTCGATCTCCATACCGAGAAAAGAGATCCTCTGCACGGGGCTGAGTTTGCTCTTCTCCCAGTTGACCCGAAGGCCCAGACGGGCTAGGTGCCGGAGCACAAGGTCTCTGTGTTCGCAAACCTGAGCTCGAGAGTGGGCTAGAATCAGCCAGTCGTAGAGATAGTTCAGGATGCGAACCCCGTGTTCGCGTAGGGGAACAAGGGCTGCCTCGACGACCTTCGTAAAGACGCGAGGAGACAGAGCCAACCCGAATGGGAGAACCGCGTACTGATATGCCTGCCCCTCGAAAGCAAACCGAAGGAACGGTCTGTGTCGAGGTAAGATGGAGACATGAAAGTAGGCGTCCTTCAGGTCTATCGCTGGATAAGATAAGATGGTTAAGATAAGAAGGCCTATCACTAGCGGGCACCGTCATTGAGGAGGGGGGGCTGGGGCGTGGACACGGAGTCGGCGCCTTGTTCCAGACCAACACCCTCCGGTCACCCTGGCCACCAGCCGAAGATCGGGTGGTGGATGAGGGGACTCTCACTCTTGCGAGTTCACCGAGTCTCGACCTTAATGACACGATGGTCATATTCCCACAGAGAGAACATGAGTCATCCACGAGCGCTGCTCTAGTATGATCAAGCCCAAACATACCAGACAACGCTCGTGCCCATCAGAGTCCGATACCAAGCTGCCGCAACCATTCTGTTTTTTTTTGTTTTTTTTTAAATGCACGGGCGAGCCGTCTTTAAAAAGACGTGCCGCGTGCGAGCTCTTTTTGTGAAAGGAGAGAAACTCCGCGATGTTGAAGCGAGCAGGGAGAAACACACTCACTGGCAGATCACTGCACAGACCAGCAGGCAATGTGAATTCGCTGCAGATCGCCGTCACACCAACACCGGAGAGTGGCTCGTCTCGTAGAGCGAAGTCAGAAATAGCTGTGGAGTGAAGAGATACTCTTGGCTCCGAAGCGAAAACATGATCTGCCTTTGCCGGCGTTCCTCCTTTTATACCCATGCGGTGGGGCGGAGATACGCTATGCAAATTCCGCAGACCCATGGCATTTCATTGCCATAGGCTCGTTTTGTAATACTCGAAGTCGATAGGCTTTCTAGGCGAAACCCCCATTCTCCGTCACTCGACGTAACTCGGAGTGACTACGAAAGGGAACCAAATTTACAGACTTAAAGCTCATAAATCATAATTTGTCAAGTTACGCCAAGTTAAGCTCTTTTGTCATTTTTCAGGCACACTCGGTTTTATTTGAAACAGTAATATTGTGAAAAATTATAACTATTTAAAATATATGCTTTCTATTAGAGTATATTTTAAAATGTAATTTATTCCAGTGATGCAAAGCTGAATTTTCAGTATCATCACTCCAGTCTTCAGTGTCACATGATCCTTCAGAAATCATTTAAATATGCTGATTGGCTGTTTAAGATCAATTATCAATGTTGAAAACAGTTGTTCTGCTTCATATTTTTGTGGAAACCGTGATACACTTTTTTTCAGCTGCACGGATTCAATATACTGTTACACACACATTTTAAACACGCTTTCTCAATTATTTACATTCACTTAAGACATCACATAACCGACTGTGTTACGAAATGTATGTACATTTCGCCTGGTCTCGTAGTATGTGTAGAGGAGGCCGCCTAGGGAACAGTATCTCTTTCGCGGCTTAATGCGCTTTCAATAACACTGTTTAATATCAGGCACGATCCGCAGTTTAGCAACAGTAGACTGTATTTTACATCACTCACTTATTCAGCTGAATTGGATGTTAAGTTTGGCTTAGGGAGGAACGAAAGCGCTGTGAAGGAAGTAAAGTGTGCTAGACGGAATGTGGAAGCCAAAAATTTAAATCAGAATACGATTAATCGCATAGCCCTAGTATCTGTACTTTTAGTCAAATGCTCAATTTGTGTACTTCATCCACCACCTGCACTATGACAAAGCGAGGACCGTCGCAAGCAAACTCTTCCTCATTACTCCACCGCAAGAGCACAGCGGCGACCCGCCATACACCCTGCGAGAGCTGCACTAAACAGATTGTTGTCTTTGTGCGTCAGCTGGTGCTTGCAAATAAGGAGAGCCATTTCCACGGATGTGATGGATGCCTGACAGTTAAGATGTCACCAGTATAACAGATCCTCACGTCTGCCTTTAAAAAGGCGCTCAAATGTTTTTGTGTAGCTGTCGACGCTATCTGCTGCTCTGTGGCCTTTTTGGCGAATGCACTGCGCTTCAAATAAATGATTGCTTTTCTTTTGTCTTTTTTCTTTTGGCATGCCTAGATTTGTTATCGAATGCTTTTGGGGATTGAGGGACTGTGAGATGGATCTCCATGACCGATCAACAGAATGTTTTTTTTGTCAATTAGCTTTGAGCAAATCAGTGCTGCAATGGTTTTGCTTGTTTAAAAGACCACATTAAAGTTCAATTTAACCAGCTTTGTAGCTAAACCAACAGCTTGACTGATCATCACCCTGCCATTTTAATTTGTTGATTTAATGGAAAGCTAAATGGAAAAGAAAGGCTACTGTTTCCGCTGCGCTATCAAGCAAGCTAAAGAAAATAAAGCCAAATTAATGTGTGGCAGTTTACTTGGCATTAACGCCACTAGAACGAAACTATGATTAGAATTTCCCAAGCTCAATTAATTGAGCTTTTCCAGTAGTTTCGGCTAGGCTGATTAGCTCAAGTATCAGTTTAATTGCCAATGTGACCGGTGGTCTATTTTTATACCTGAGAGATCTGATTAAATATTCAAGTTAAAATTACCATGTTGCAGTTAAATGAGGATTTATTAGTTAGTTGTGGTTAGGCTACTTTGTGAAAACAGGCCTGATTCCATAGTGAATGGTTCAGCCCAGCAAAACCATGTAATTATTTATGAAGTCACAAGTTATCCAGCATCTTAGCTTCCCAACTCTTCCAATCAGGTATTATGCAAATCCTCATCAGTAAAGAGAAAATGTCTATGTACACAAATAATAACAATGCCGTTTCACAGCATCTCAGAATAATCATTCCTGCTTCGCCTCACGTAATTGTTCGCTCCACACTGAGATTTTTAATACAGACTTGCAAATGCAGAGACACTGTAAGTGATAAATATCAAAAGAAAAATGAAGCGTCATTTGCATGCAAATTGTCCAGATGAGCTCTTCAAATCTAGGTCGTTTTAGGAGGGGAGGAGTTGAATGTGTTTGTGCGCGTCACGAAAAGCAAAACTCGTTAATTATTTGCTCAGCCATGAAAAGTGAAAGCGAACAGAACAGCATCTGTGAAGCGAGAACACACACACTCCACGGTCACGTCTTCAGAGTGTGTGTTTGCGTATCTCCTTTCAAACCAACATACGTTTGAAGGCCTGACTCATGAATTACCCTTTTATCTGCATTGTTGGAGAAATGCAGGTAGACGGATGCAACGCCAGTGTTGTTAAACTTTGCTTTTTATAGATGCAGAAAAGCAAGTTGTTCTGATATTTTTGCTTTGGTTTTGGAAACCATTGCAGATGCAGATCACACTAATGGAATATACAATTGATAATATCTAATGAGCACTTTTAAAAATTGCTGTAAAAATACAGCCAATGTCCAACAGTAAAATACTGTTATTTCAATAAACAGTTTAATCCTGTAAATATACAGTCTATGTTCCATAAATTAATTAGGCTACTTGCGGTAAATTTACAGCATTTATGTGTAAACCAGTTTGTTCCTGGAAAAAAGTCTTGGACTGTAAAAAATAGCACGTGGGGGCGGGGCATCTTCAACGCGGTCTATTTTCGAACAGAAAGCAGAATTGTTTCGCAACAACACAACACTCCTCTAGGCTGTTTTAAAGAAGGACACTGTTCAAGGTGAGTTTGTTTCTTTGCTGTTATTCTATTATGTTACTCCCAACCTGTTAAATCGTCTTTTTCACGAGGTATTTTTTTACTGTGCAGACACAGTACGTTTACGTTTTGCAGACAGAGCTCTCAACGGTTGAGGGCTTTCGCCTGCTCCGATTACAAATATGCGATTATTACTGCGACTTCTTTGCTTGGTTAAAGTTAAGTTACCATTTAGAAATTAGTTGGGCTTTCTTTTGTAGTAGGCTAGCCTAACCCTTAACTCGATTTACATGAATTTGTTATTCAGTAACGTACACGATGCGAATCTTACCAGATGCATCAATTCGAATAATATCATGCACATAAGATGGAGAATAATTACAAAACTACTCGAAATATATAGATCCATTGTAGTAATTAAAATGTAGTGGGTCAATTTGTTTAGTTTCCATGCAAATAATGTAAAGCTGTTAAAATTCCCAAAGCAAAATATATTGTATTTTTTTTCGATTTAGTGGTGCAAGTACCTACGTTTTTGTGAGATTCACATGTAGGCCTAACGTTACATAGTATTAAAAAGTCAAAGAGGTTGTTTTTGAAAAACGAGACGGATATTCTTGACGGCGCGAAACACGTTTTTGCAGAGTTAGACAGACAGTTCTCAACAGCTGAGGCATTTCACTATTCAATGTTCTCCGTTCTCTGACGTCGAATTTCTTTGCTTGTTAAAGATTTCGAAATAATTATTTTCTTCTTTTTGTCCTAGGAATCATTCACTTGATGTAAATGTTTTACTGAGACAGCTTGCCCTATTATCTTTGGTGAGTATGCATACTTGCAAACTTTGTGCACAATCATGCTTTATCATTTGTGCATTTGTTATTCGAGAAGTAGGCCTAACAGAAGCAAGGGTCACTGACACTTAGCATTAGCTTCACAATTGACTTATGTTACCATTTCCCTGGTGTACAGTCTTATGACAGTAGATCAGACGTAATGATTTATAGTTCATTTAGTATTGAATTTTTTTGTTGTTTTTCTTACACAAAAATAAAATGAGTTAAAAATATTAATATTTTTATTACACACATCTATCGTTTGGCTTCAGATTCAGAAGACATTCATTCATCCACTGGGGTCGTTGTGTTGTTTTTTAAGTGTCAAAAGAATTAGTTAACTAAGATTAGTTAAGTACATTAACATGATCATTTTATGTCTCTTTTAAAAGTGTTTGCAGAGTGTGATCACTAGTTTTTGCCATGTGCTTTATTTTACTACTAAGATATTCTTGATTTTCTTTCCTCTCAGACCTGGATTTCCTCTCAGACCAGATGTGTCATAAGCTGATGTGGGACGTGTTGGCTGTTTTTTGCCGCTTCCTACATTTTTTCACCTATTGGTACTCGTGATTATGTCCTCGCAGATCCGGACTTCCTCTCAGGCCAGATCTTTCAAAATCAGGTTAAGGCAGTTTTTTTTTTTTTTTTTTTTTTTTCTCTATCAAGGATTTTTCATCCATTGGTTCTCAATGTTTTCCTCTCAGACCCAGACTTCCTCTCTGGCCTGGTTGCTGATGTGACATGTTGGCTGAAAACGAGTAGCGTTTTTTTTTTTTTTTTGCCTACTGGTGCCTCTCATTGAATTTTAAAATGTATTTTCTGTGACTTTTTTTCCTTAAATACTGTTAATGTATTGTTAAAACCTGTTACCTGTTTTAAATAAATGGCAAACAATGTACTGTGCCATAATCTATCTTGTCTTTATTTTTTCCATTGAGTGACAATTTTTGACTTTTGTGAAATTACAGCACAGCCGTAAAATTAAAAACTGTAAAATTACTGTAAAGGGCTGGAACCACAGCTGCCAGTACTTTACTGTGAAATTACATTATTGTTGAAACTGTAAAATTACGGTAAAGCGCTGGAACCACAGCTGCCAGTACTTTACTGTAAAATTACAGCATTGTTGAAACCGTAAAATTACGGTAAAGGGCTGGAACCACAGCTGCCAGTACTTCACTGTGAAATTACAGCATTGTTGAAACTGTAAAATTACGGTAAAGCGCTGGAACCACAGCTGCCAGTACTTTACTGTGAAATTACAGCGTTGTTGAAACTGTAAAATTACGGTAAAGCGCTGGAACCACAGCTGCCAGTTCTTTAATGTAAATATACGGGTGAATTTTTTACAGTGAGGTTATTTGTTAACTGCACAATAACTGCCAGTTATTATAGATAGATAGATAGATACTATAGATAGATACAGATAGATAGATAGAATAATGTTCACAGTTAAATCATTTATAGTAAGTACTGCAATATATCATTAAAAAAATTTTGATTTCATGGTGACTTTAAGAGGCGTGTAGAGGAAAATTGTGACATCACAAAAGGGTCGATTTCAAATCCTGCCGTTTATGATGGATAGAAAACAAAAAAGTCATTTTTTAAACTAGGGAGTTAGCTTTAAGGTACATTTATAAAACTTGCAGTATGTTCATATTGTAGAGCAGAGGTTTAAGAGGTTTATTCCATTTTATGACCCCTTTAAAAGGGTCTTTACAATCACTCAAATACCTTTTCCAGATCTATAACTGTGGCCCAGCAGTCCAGTAACTATTTTACCCCGTCGCTGAAACTACAACCTCTCCGGTGAGTAGAGAACCTCTCAGTGTTTATATGTCCAACTTCACAGAAAGCAATAGCGACAGACATGGAGAGGCTGAAAATTGGATTTAACTTGTCAGGGGATGATTGATTTGAATGTGCTGCCAAATTTAAATCAATATAATTCTGTTCTGCTCAGTCCAGAAACCTATGCAAGACAGGGTCACCCTTCACATATTTTTTACCTTACACGGAACTAAAGACTGAGTAAAAGTTGGCTTTGTTCAGTAAATAAAACAAGGTTACTCGCCAGTTGGCCGGTGTAGCAAAAGGTTCATTTGTAATGAACATAAAACATGAACCCAGTGACACTGTAGATAAAAAACATATATAGTTGTGTGCTTTGCTATGATTGACAAATCAATCAGCACTTGGAGAAAAAACTAATCCTTCAGCACTGACTGAAGGCCAGAACACGTGTGTGTGTGTGGTTTATAATGTGGTTTGGTAATGAAGATGATGTGCAACATAAAATCACTGCACTTGTCCGTTAAAAAAACAGCTGAGTGCAGCATTCTGGGTAAAGTAAAAAAAAAAAAAAATTCCCAGACATTTGTTTCAAACTATAAATAGACTGCTTAAAGTTGATGCTGCTGCCACCACCTTACCTGTTTCTCAACAGCTATGTGATTTTTTTCTTAATTTCTTTAACTCTAAACTTGATAGTGTTCGCAAACAAATTTCTATTGCATCTGCTCCCACGGTCTCACTTCTCTGTTCATCTGGGTTTACTGGTATTTCTCTCACTAATTTCTTACATCTTGATACTGAGGCTCTCAAAAGGGAGGTATCAAGCATGAAATCTACCACTTGCTTGCTATATCCTATTCCCACAAGCTTATTTAAATCTTGTTTTCGATGTTTTGAGCCCTACTGTCCTCAGTATTTTAAATGACTCATTGCAGATGGGGGATGTTCCAGCAGCATTCAAGATTGCTGTTGTAACTCCTGTACCAAAAGAAGAAAATACTGCCCTGGATGATTTTAATAATTTTCGACCTATTTTTAATCTTCCGTTTATGACAAAAATACTTGAGCATGTTGTTGCCTCTCGTTTGTGTAAACATCTTGCAATTAATAACCTTTTTGAACCCCTTCAGACAGGTTTTCGTAAATTCCACAGTACTGAAACGGCTTTGGTCAAAGTTACCAATGATTTGTTGATGGCTTCTAACTCTGGTGCAATTTCCATTCTCATTCTTCTTGACTTCAGAGTAACTTTTGATAGTGTTGATCATAGTCTATTATTCATCTGTTGATCATAGTCTATTATTCATCCACTTTGAACAAGATTTTGGTGTGTCGGGACAGCTTTGAAGTGGTTTAAATCCTATTTCACTGACCGTTCTCAGTTCGTTTCCATGGGCGGTTTCAGGTCTGAGATTAGCTCTGTTCTCACTGGTGTTCCTCAGGGCTCAGTCTTGGGCCCTCTGCTCTTTAATATGTATCTGTCACCACTTGGTCATTTGTTGCGATCGCTTGGCCTCCATTATCACTTTTATGCTGATGATACGCAGATTTATATACACTCAAAATCTGGTATACACCTTGATGTTGATTTTCTCTCCGGCTGTGTTTCTGAGATAAAGAAAAATGAGTAATAATTTCTTGTATCTGAATGGTGGTCTGAACTCTGGAAGTTATGCTTTTTGGTTCTGTTATCAAATTTCCAAAGCTTGTTCTTTATCTTTGACTATTGATGGCTCTGTCTTGGCTTAAGTGAGGAATCTTAAGGGTTATTTTTGATACTAGTCTTTCATTTGATTCTTTTGTTCAGAGTACAGTTAAATCATCTTTTTTTCACCTCAGAAACATAGCAAGATTGCGTCCTATGCTAAATTTCTCAGTAGCTGAAAAGCTGATGAATTCCTTTGTCGTCTCTAGGATAAATTACTGTAACGCCCTTTAAGCTGAAGTCTCTACATCCACATTCAACAAACTGCAATATGTACAGAACTCGGCCGCCAGGATATTGACTGGGCCCAGGGTATTCAAAAATATTACTCCAGTTTTGGGGTCCTTACACTGCCTCACAGTCAAATTCCGAGTTGATTTTAAAATTATGATGCTGACATGTAAAGCATTGCATTGGCTCCTTATTATTTATCTGAATTGTTAATTTCCTATACCCCAAATCGGAGACTGCGATCTTCACAATCCAACTTGTTGGTTGTTCCTCATACACACTTACGTTCTATGGGGGACAGGGCTTTTTCTTCATGTGCTCCTGTCCTTTGGAATTCTCTGCCTCTTGATCTTATAGGGAAGCTCAGAACAATGACATTTTTAAAGGTAGACTTAAAGGTGGGGTATGTGATTCTCTTTTTTGTCCATTTTTTTAAAATAACTTGAAATCCTATTCCTAACCCACTTACAGCCACTAAGTTAAAAGCACTGACATGAAAATTAAGCAATTTAATCATCTGTGGAACGGGCAGGACTCGAAAAACTCCAGCCAATCATTTTCAAGACCACCTGGAATCATTGGATTGTAAGTTCGTCAATCAAACGGTCTTACCACACCCCCCTCCCCCCAGCGCGCGTGACCCCCTTCGTGCGCATACTCAAAGCTCGTGATGCATGCGCATCTCGTCAGTAAAGCCGGTTCCATGATTAGTAGTAAATCGTCATTACAATCTCTCGCGCATCTGAGTTATCGCTCGTGCATGATTGCGCGTCCATGTTCTTCAAATGGGTGGAGTCAGAACCAGCGTTGGAGGAAAGAAGGTAGGACCATTTGAATTGTGTATTTTCAAAATCACATACCCCACCTTTAAGACATATTTTTTTAAATTAGCATTTGATTGTTGATGTGACTTTTATTATTAGAGTTTTGTATTGATTATTTTGTGTACAGCGCTTTGAGAAGTTGCTTTAAAAGGCGTTTTGTAAAATAAAGTTTATTATTATTATTGCATTTGATTGTTGATGTTACTTTTATTATTAGAGCTTTGTATTGCTTATTTTGTGTATAGCGCTTTGAGAAGTTGCTTTTAAAGGCGCTTTATAAAATAAAGTTTATTATTATTATTATTAAAGTAAGTGGGTCATTTTCAGGTAATGGTGCAATTTTTGCTAAAAAAAATTGTTTTAACTTTATCTTTTTATTTGAATAGTTACTGCTGATAATTTAACAATAATATTTTCCCAATTTCATACAGAGCCCCTAAAGGCATATGGTGATAGGGGAAAAATTAGAGAAAAAAAATGTCAATGCTTTTTCATTCCTCCGAGAAACTTTGCATTTGCTTGCAAAACTCACAACGTTTGAGAGTGTACACAAAGATTCTGGAGAAAGCAAGCGTTTTGCGAGAGAACACAAAATAATTGACATACATTAACATTCATTTTTCCATCACCATGTCCCTTTAGGGGATTTTCATATTCTAAAAAGAAAATTCATATTTTCTGTAAAACCATGATCAATATGATAATATAACAATAATATTTCCCACTTTCAAATTTATAACAGAAAATGAATATTTATGTTTTAATATAAAACATTGACCATATAATATTTTTTTTTCCCATAACAGTGAACCACATGGTCAAAAATATGTTTTATGATGTATTTTTCTTAAATATGATGTCAGAAAGATTAAATGCCACAACTGGGTTGAACAGAAAGTGCACTCAAAATAATACAAGTAAATGGAGAAATAAATTAGTATACTGATGAAACTGATTTGGATAGAAAATAAGCTTTTAAAATTAAAGTTAGTTTTATTTTAACATTCTAAACAGTGTTAAATCTAGTAAAAATGTCACTAAGGTTAGCACCCTGTTAAATATATCATTTGTATGGGATCAGACCCCTGGACATGTGGTTTTGGAGGCCCCTGACAGACCAAGACCTGTGGTCCAGTCCATAATCCAGCCCTCTTCAGAATGAATAGAAAGTTTGTATAGTCAGTGTTCACCGGCTGAAAGGAATCTGTCAGTGCTCAGATCTGATCTGATGGACTCCAAAAACATCATGCAAAGAAGACGAGACACCAGACTCCACAGCTCCTCCATAACTGACAGAAAATGTACCTCAGTGTCACCGAACCGCTGCTGCACTCTTTTACACACACACATTTGACATCTGTCTTTTCTCTGGCCTCTCTCTCCTCCCCGTCTCCCTCTTCTCATTTGGCAGATAAATGATTCCATCCATCTGATCCGCAGCACTGGTGTGACATAATTCTGCGGTGTGTCATGTACAGCTTCGGTCTCGTGTGTGTGTGTCATGCGGTTGTGTGTGTAGGTGCTGCACTTGTCTTGATAGTACTAATCCTTCTACTGCAAACATGCCAGCTCCTCACTCATACCACAACCTGTGACATACCTCAAGACAGCCCTAAAATAATGTCTTGATGGCTCACCAGATACGCTTCTGAGAGCTCTTCTGCTGGGAGAGTGGCCTGACTGTTATGAGAAAACAGAGAGTCCGTGATGTTAGTTGACGGCACAGATCAGGTGCTCTGCTCACAGAAAACTGAGCATCTTTTTCTTCCTTTTCTGACTTTTTGGAAGTCGGGTCATTGTTTTGTTGTAGTTTACCTTGGCAAAGCTTCTGATATCTGATACATATTCTGCAAAAAGATGGCCAAAAAATGCTGAAATGGCCCTGGATAGAAATTGATATTAGCCATAACCATCAATATGGGTCCTTAAAACATTACATTTGTCCCCCCACAAACAAATTGTAAAATATATATATATATATATATATATATATTATTGTTATTTTTTTTTTTATTATTATTATTTTAAATATACCATTCAATACCATTAACATATACCATTCAGAAGTTTATGGTCAGTAAAAATTAATGCTTTTATTCAGCAAGGGCACATTTAATTGATCAAAAAAGTAAAGATATTTACATTTTTACTAAAGATTTATATTTTAAATAAATGCTGCTCACTTGAACTTGCTATTCATTAAAGAATCCTGAAACAAATGTATTGCGGTTTCAGCAAAATCATAAGCAGCACAATTGTTTTCAACGTTGATAATAATCAGAAATGTTTACTGAACAGCAAATCATCATATTAGAATGCTTTCTGAAGGATCATGTGACATTGAAGACTGGAGTGATGATGCTGAAAATTCAGCTTTGATCACAGGAATAAATTACATTTTAAAATATATTCAAATAGAAAACATTTCTTTTTAAATTGTAATCATTTTTACTGTTTTTACTGTGTTTTTGATCAAATAAATGCAGGCTTGGTGAGACATTTTAATAAACAATTTTGGAACTATTTAATTCTGGGACTATTTAATATCTAAAATCTGGGATCTAAGCCCAAGCCAGTGTTTTTTAGTAATAAAATAGTGTATTAATGCCTGCGAAGACAATTTTCAGTGCATTTTTTTTTTTAAAGTTCTCCTAAACTTCATATCCCCCTAGAATCCACTTGTCATTAGGCTACAATGCAATCTGAAATAAAATTTTCACCTTCAAACTTCCATATAGCTGAGAGCACTGTGGGAGTAATACATTCCCGACAGAACCCACGACATGCCTCGGGTGCACCTGAGGCATAATCATAGAGCTAATTTCACAATTATAACGGCTCAGAGTGCATATGGGAGACTGTTACAGTGCAATGATGAAGTATCTTCTGTGAGAAGTCATGAGGAGAAAAGACATTAACGTCACAGGTAGATTTATTGAGCGATTTTAGTCGTTAGTCATTGCTGGTTGTAGAACTACCATCATCAGATTCTGACTGACTTTAGAGGAGTTGTTTGATATGAAGTTGCCTTATTCTCTAAAGAGCTGTGAACTTTATAAATGTATGATGTATCTTGACTGGAAACTTTATGGGGTAATTAACTTTATTACACACTCTATTCTTGTGGTTCATGTACTTCTCAGTCTGAGTTTAATCTAATGTGACCTAAAACGTTTAAGGTTTATTGTTGATGATCCTGCAATTTCATTATTTTTATACAAGAATTTTGATTGTGTTGATGTATGGTATTTCTTACTGAAGGTCCTGTGCTGTTTTAAACGACCTTCAGTTTATTGAGGTCTTCAATTGGTTGAATGACCAAGCAAAGTTGTATTCATATAAAATAATGAGGTATGAAAATAATGATAAATTTACAATGTTATTAAATCAAGTTGCTTCAGAAGGTCTGTTTATATAGCAAGTGTATTTCTATTTTATAGTACTGTGAGACAAATCCATCTACTTAATGATGAAAACAAACTGGGAGTAGTTTTAATTCAAGTCTCTTACAAGTTCCTGTCATATTTGACAAGAGAAACACTAGTATCACTGGGGTCAAAGTAAAACCACACATATGTGTGAAACATGTTTTGTATAATTCTCTGCTTTCTCACTGTCAAAAAAAATATTTTAATGATTTATAACAACATTTTTTATTTTGTCAAGTCAACTTAGATAATCTATGTGGTTCAGATAACATAATATGTTGAGCTTCTGTTGATTAAACCAATCTCCTTCATTGTATTAACACAAGTTTTTAATTTCAATCAACTTAATTTTAAGGCAACCAGGTAACTTACTGTTTTAAGTTAAAGCAACAATATTTTCGGTTAAGAAACATGATTATTTCTGTTGAAATACTAAAACTCTTAAATGAGCTAGTTTGTCTAAATTTGCAGTAATGAGGAAACATCCACGCATCGAGAAAACACCCATATTCTTTGTTTCAATCTTTTGTATTATCGCCATCACACTGATCGTTAGGACCACGTCTGGTTCATTTGCATTGCTGCTTTTATTAGTGACCCATCATGGCAGCAAGAAGCGCTGTTCTCAATATCATTAGAACTGATATCTGAAGATGCATCTTCTTCAGATGAACTTAGGGAACAATAATTAAAATTAATAATTAAAAAAATTGGGGGTGATATTTGATATCAACTTAACATTTGTTCCTCATGTTCAGAGCACTGTCAAGACATCATTTTTTCATCTAAAAAATATAGCCAAATTGTGTCCTATATGTTGTCACTTCCTGTGGCTGAAAAGCTAATTAACATCTTTGTATTTTGATTACTCAAATTGATACACATCATTGATTACTGTAATGCTTTGTTGGCCGGGGTCTCAAAAGCTACCCTTAACAAACTACAGTTGGTATAAAATTCTGCTGCTCGAATTCTGTCTGGAAACAGGACAAGGGATCATATTACTCCTGTGCTGGAATCTTTACACTGGCTCCCGGTCAGATTCCGTGTTGATTTTAAAATCCTAATGCTCACCTATAAGGCTTTGCATGGACTGACACCTCATTATCTTGCTGAACTTTTAACCCCTTACACACCAGCACGTGATCTCCGCTCTTCGGAAGCTGGCCTTTTAATTGTTCCGCATACTCGACTAAAATCCATGGGTGATAGGGCCTTTTCGTCGAATGCTCCAAAACTTTGGAATTCCCTGCCAGCTGAGATTAGGCAAGCCGAATCCCTTAGTGTTTTTAAATCATCCCTTAAAACTTATTTGTTTAGGGTAGCTTTCACATAATTGTTTATAATTGCCTATAATTTTTTGTCAGTAATGCATTGCTTGTTTAATTATGTTTTATGTTTCTATTATTGTGAAGCGCTTTGAGATGCTTTTTAAAGGCGCTATATAAAATAAAGTTTATTATAATGAATCATCACATTATAAGCAGCAGGGACTCATTTATTGACTGGAGTTTGAGTGAGAACTGTAATCTCTCTTCACATCATAACAGGTTTCATCAGAGAGGAGTGCAGGAGGAGACCAGAGGTCAGACAGGCAGAAATGAGCCTCAGTTGATGAGAGGTAACATTAAAGAACTCGTCTGTTTGCCATTACTGTGGAGGTGAAGCAGTGATGGCGTTTTTTCAAGGAAGCATTGATACAAGTGAAAGTGCATTTGTGCATTTGTGCTCTCAGCATCTTTATAAAGTAGGACTCTCACACAAGCCTGAATGATATTCAGAACAGAAGCATGATCATGAGTGGCATAAAGAATATTAAGTAACTTACATTTTACAAATTTATTTCTCCCATTTTGTCCATAAATATGCATCTTGTAATATGGCCAGTTTATTAGGTACACGTCATTTACGCAAAAATCTAATTAGCCAATCACATTGCAGCAACTCAATTCACTTAGGCATATAGACATGATCAAGATGATCTGCTGAAGTTGGAGCATCAGAATGGGGAAGAAAGTTGATTTAAGTGATTTTGAACATGACATGGTTGTTGGTGCCAGACGGGCTGGTCTGAGTATTTCAGAAACTGCTGATCTACTGGGATTTTCACACACAATCATCACTAGGGTTTACAGAAAATGGCCAAAAAAGAGAAAATATCCAGTGAGCATCAGTTCTGTATGTGATAATGACTTGTTGATGTCAGAGGAGAATGACCAGCCTAGTTCAGCTGATAGAAAGACAACAGTGACTCAAAAAAACACTCACTACAAACCGAAGTCTGCAGAAGAGCATCTCTGAACACACAACATGTTGAAGCTTGAAGCAGACGAGCTACAGCAGCAGAAGACCAACAGCAAATTGAGGCTGCGATTCACACGGGCTCACCAACATTAGACAGTAGAAGATTGGAAAAGTGTTGCCTGGTCTTATGAGTCTCGATTTCTGCTTCAGCATTCAGATGGTCGGGTCAGAATTTGGTGTAAACAACACTAAAGCATGGATCCTGCCATGTATCAGCAGTTCAGGCTGCTAGTAGTGTAATGATGTGGAGATATTTTCTTGGCACACTTTGAGCCTCTTAGGACCAATTGATCATCGTTTAATCGCCACAGCCGACCTGAGTATTGTTGCTGACCATATCCATCCCTTTATGACCACAGTCTTATGATGGTTTCTTCCAGCAGGAAAATGTGCCATGTCACAAAGCTCAAATCATCTCAAACTGGTTTCTTGAACATGACAGTGAGTTCACTATACTCAAATGTCCTCCACAGTCTCCAGATCTCAATCCAATAGAGCACCTTTGGGATGTGGTGGAACGGGAGATTCACAACTGTGTGACGCTATCATGTCAATATGTTGAATCTATTCTTAAAATCTTTTTACAGTTGGAACTTGCTACATTCAGTTTATCATCTGCCTCACTGGTATAACTGTACATTATCTGTATTCATTGATCAGTGAAGTATATTGAATTTAGTTCAGTTGTCTAGTGGCCATGTGTGTTTGTCTTATAAAAGCTTGTAGTCTCCGCCCACTTATCCTGCACCAATCAGAACAATCATGGATAGCAGCTGCCCTGGGGTAGAGGAGCTTTCAAAGCTCAGTTCTACCAGAAAGACTCAGGAGGCAAAATGATGTGACAAAGCATACATTTATTAGCAGCCCAGCAAGCAAGTATTGTGATAGTAGTGCAATCCGAGGGTAACGGAATCTGCATTTCCTGCCTGAAGACGAAGGGGTGCAGCCGACCCCCCCAGGATTTATGGGAAGGGACCATCCTGGTCCTGGTCCTGGTGGTGGTGGTGGGGAGGATGGAGGTGATTGTTGGCGTCAGCATCTGCGAACTCAGACATGTGTAAGTACCGATCTTTTACGATTGGTTAGATGAGAAGGTAATAAGTGACTTAACAATTGAGTCTTCCTGGCAGAACTTGCGCTAAATCTTTAATTTCTGGTTTGACTCAGGTGGTCAGGACACAGAAGTGTCTGGCTGTCCTTTAAATTTAAAAGACAGAATATCTCCAGTTTTCCTCCCTGCAGTAAAATTTCCTTATTTGATCTCCCACATCTGTGTTTTTCCTTTTTTTTCTTACATTAATTTGAGCCTCTATTTAGGCTCTTTAATAAGCGTTGTCTTCATGACACCTTTAAGAAAACCTTTTTCTCATTTTGTTTGGAGTTTTTCTCCAGCGTGTTTCCACCTCAGAGCAAAAAATAAATACATTGTAAATGTTTAAAGTAAGAAATAGTGAGATATAAAATCAGTTACCTAAAGGTGGGGAACAAGCTTCCAGCATGCAGAAGAAAAATTACAATACATCAACTTGCTGTATGAGAAGTAAATAAATGATTCATAAAGTTTTTTTCAAGTTCATCAGCCTCTTCCATCAGGCAGATGTTTCATCGTGTCCCTTGTTTCTCAGAGGCAAAACCTTTTCCTCTTGCCATTGGTTGTGTTCAGCATGCTGTGTGAGGTGTTTATCATCTTAGTGAAACAGAGCACAGTCTTCTGAGTGGCAGGAGAGGTGAGCGCAGACTTCAGCCCCTGAGGAGAGATCAGCTGGGACAATGTTCAGATGTTGCTTAGATGCTGTTTGGAGGTTGCTCAGTCGATTGCCGGCATTAGCAGAGAGGCAGATGTCAAGCGTGACAAGAGCCCTGCAGGGGATCATGGGATTCCTGTGTCCTTTTCTAGTTTCGGTTTATAACACTGACCTCACATACTACGTTTATAAAACGCACACACAACAGCAGCAGTGAGCACATACATGCTTACAGTCACACATACACATCAGCTCATATTGGCTCATGCAAGATTGCACTCAAACACACAGGTGAGCCGGTGCTTGAGTGAATGCACACTTTTAAAACATTATTTATGGATAGCATAGCAGAGCATAGACAAATGTGAGCACACTTTATTCTTTGGTGTAGAGCTCTCACTTCATGCCTATTCAAAAGATATGTGTCATGAATTAACCTTTAGAGTAAATCTTTATACACATATATTGTATATTACACACACAGGCTGTAGTTCTAAATTTGGGGTTTGTAAGATTTTAGTAGGGAAGTATGCGATTTTTGGATGCAGCCTAGCATGTTTGATTTTTTTCTGTCCTCCACGGTGGGTTCCATGTTCCTGTGACTATAGTATTTGTAGGTGCCAGGTACGGGTTAATGTCTTTTATTTTGAAATGTTCACTTCTAGTTTGTTTCGTCACTTGGTATAGGTGCATATTACCTGTTAGTTTGCACGTGGATAGCATGTAGGAAGGGGGTGAGTAGCTGGGATGCTCACTTTCTGTTGACCATTTTCATTTCATTTGGTTTTATTTAATTTCATTGCATTTTTTCTTATTTTACCATCATCTATCATCATACTGCTGTTCTCTTTAATATTACAATAAACCACCTGGATTTGCAGTGGAAACACGGGATCTTTTACTCTCTCTACTCAGTCTCTTAGCGGATACTGGTTGCCGCTATAGTTTTGGTGCTGCAAGGTGGAATTATGCAATGGAGGAAAAGTTTGTGGAAATAAGCTAGCAAGCCAGTACAAAACATGCAGCTTTGCCATTGTTTATTTACACTCTTGTTTCCAGAAGTCTTCTCAATGAATGGCAAGCGATATTTGATTGGAAAGCAACCATGACGTTTGTTATCTCAGACAAGAATTTGGGAGTCCAAATCATATAATCTGACACAGTGAATATCTTAACAGCAGTGATGGGAATAACGGCGTTATAAATAAAAGGCGTTACTAATGGCGTTATCTTTTTCAGTAACGAGTAAACAAATGAATTACTGTTTCCCCTGTTACAACGGGGTTACCGTTACTGACAAAAAAAATGTGGCGTTACTATAATTGAGCTGACTGAAACAGTTTTCATCAGAGTGTGTAAGAGAGCGCGCGCGAAAGTGTGCGAGAGAGACCGAGTGTGTAAGAGAGCGCGCTCGACAGTGCACAAGAGAGACCAAGTGTGTAAGAGAGCGCGCTCGACAGTGTGCGAAAGAGACCGAGTGTGTAAGAGAGGGCGCTCGACAGTGCACAAGAGAGACTGAGTGTGTAAGAGAGCGCGCTCGACAGTGCACAAGAGAGACCGAGTGTGTAAGAGAGGGCGCTCGACAGTGCACAAGAGAGACCGAGTGTGTAAGAGAGGGCGCTCGACAGTGCACAAGAGAGACCGAGTGTGTAAGACAGGGCGCTCGACAGTGCACAAGAGAGACCAAGTGTGTAAGAGAGCGCGCTCGACAGTGCACAAGAGAGACCGAGTGTGTAAGAGAGGGCACTCGACAGTGCACAAGAGAGGCCGAGTGTATAAGAGAGCGCGCTCGACAGTGCACAAGAGAGACCGAGTGTGTAAGAGAGCGTGCTCGACAGTGCATAAGAGAGACCGAGTGTGTAAGAGAGCGTGCTCGACAGTGCACAAGAGAGACCGTGTGTGTAAGAGAGGGTGCTCGACAGTGCACAAGAGAGACCGAGTGTGTAAGAGAGCGCGCTCGACAGTGCACGAGAGACCGAGTGTTTAAGAGAGGGCGCTCGACAGTGCACAAGAGAGACCGAGTGTGTAAGAGAGGGCACTCGACAGTGCGCGAGAGAGACCGAGTGTGTAAGAGAGGGTGCTCGACAGTGGACAAGAGAGACCGAGTGTGTAAGAGAGGGCGCTCGACAGTGCACAAGAGAGACCGAGTGTGTAAGAGAGCGTGCTCGACAGTGCACAAGAGAGGCCGAGTGTGTAAGAGAGGGTGCTCGACAGTGCACAAGAGAGACCGTGTGTGTAAGAGAGGGTGCTCGACAGTGCACAAGAGAGACCGAGTGTGTAAGAGAGCGCGCTCGACAGTGCACGAGAGACCGAGTGTTTAAGAGAGGGCGCTCGACAGTGCACAAGAGAGACCAAGTGTGTAAGAGAGCGTGCTCGACAGTGCACAAGAGAGACCAAGTGTGTAAGAGAGCGGGCTCGACAGTGCACAAGAGAGACCGTGTGTGTAAGAGAGGGTGCTCGACAGTGCACAAGAGAGACCGTGTGTGTAAGAGAGGGTGCTCGACAGTGCACAAGAGAGACCGAGTGTGTAAGAGAGCGCGCTCGACAGTGCACGAGAGACCGAGTGTTTAAGAGAGGGCGCTCGACAGTGCACAAGAGAGACCGAGTGTGTAAGAGAGGGCACTCGACAGTGCGCGAGAGAGACCGAGTGTGTAAGAGAGGGTGCTCGACAGTGGACAAGAGAGACCGAGTGTGTAAGAGAGGGCGCTCGACAGTGCACAAGAGAGACCGAGTGTGTAAGAGAGTGCGCTCGACAGTGCACAAGAGAGACCGAGTGTGTAAGAGAGCGCGCTCGACAGTGCACAAGAGAGACCGAGTGTGTAAGAGAGCACGCTCGACAGTGCACGAGAGACCGAGTGTGTAAGAGAGGGCGCTCGACAGTGCACAAGAGAGACCGAGTGTGTAAGAGAGGGCGCTCGACAGTGCACAAGAGAGACCGAGTGTGTAAGAGAGGGCGCTCAACAGTGCACAAGAGAGACTGAGTGTGTAAGAGAGGGCGCTCGACAGTGCACAAGAGAGACCGAGTGTGTAAGAGAGGGCGCTCGACAGTGCACAAGAGAGACCGAGTGTGTAAGAGAGGGCGCTCGACAGTGCACAAGAGAGGCCGAGTGTGTAAGAGAGGGTGCTCGACAGTGCACAAGAGAGACCGAGTGTGTAAGAGAGGGCGCTCGACAGTGCACAAGAGAGGGCACTCGACAGTGCACAAGAGAGACGGAGTGTGTAAGAGAGGGCGCTCGACAGTGCACAAGAGAGGCCGAGTGTTTAAGAGAGGGCGCTCGACAGTGCACAAGAGAGGCCGAGTGTGTAAGAGAGGGCGCTCGACAGTGCACAAGAGAGACCGAGTGTGTAAGAGAGGGCGCTCAACAGTGCACAAGAGAGGCCGAGTGTGTAAGAGAGGGCGCTCGACAGTGCGCGAGAGAGACCGAGTGTGTAAGAGAGGGCGCTCGACAGTGCACAAGAGAGGCCGAGTGTGTAAGAGAGGGTGCTCGACAGTGCACAAGAGAGACCGAGTGTGTAAGAGAGGGCGCTCGACAGTGCACAAGGGCATTTGACAGTGCACAAAAGAGGCCGAGTGTGTACGAGAGGGCGCTCGACAGTGCACAAGAGAGGCCAAGTGTGTAAGAGAGGGCGCTCGACAGTGCGCGAGAGAGACCGAGTGTGTAAGAGAGGGCGCTCGACAGTGCACAAGAGAGACCGAGTGTGTAAGAGAGGGCGCTCGACAGTGCGCGAGAGAGACCGAGTGTGTAAGAGAGGGCGCTCGACAGTGCACAAGAGAGGCCGAGTGTGTAAGAGAGGGTGCTCGACAGTGCACAAGTGAGACCGAGTGTGTAAGAGAGGGCGCTCGACAGTGCACAAGAGAGGCCGAGTGTGTAAGAGAGGGTGCTCGACAGTGCACAAGAGAGACCGAGTGTGTAAGAGAGGGCGCTCGACAGTGCACAAGAGAGGCCGAGTGTGTAAGAGAGGGCGCTCGACAGTGCGCGAGAGAGACCGAGTGTGTAAGAGAGGGCGCTCGACAGTGCACAAAAGAGGCCGAGTGTGTACGAGAGGGCGCTCGACAGTGCACAAGAGAGGCCGAGTGTGTAAGAGAGGGCGCTCGACAGTGCGCGAGAGATGCCGAGTGTGTAAATATTTTAGAATATTAATTTATTCTATTTAGTGTCCATTTCATTCATGTAAAATATTATTGGGGCATCCAAGTTATTTGACATATTTAAAAAAAAAAGTAACGCGATAGTTACTTTTCCTGGTAATTAGTTACTTTTATAATGATGTAACTCAGTTACTAACTCAGTTACTATTTTTGAGAAGTAACTAGTAACTATGACTAATTACGTTTAATAAGTAACATGCCCAACACTGCTTAACAGACAAAAATATCATGTAGTCTGAACCTGGCATTATGCTCACTAAGGCTGCATTTATTTGATAAACAAAAAAATGACTATACTATTGTACTATACTATTGTGAAATATTGTTACAATTTAAAAAACTATTTTCTCTTTGAATATATTTTAAAAAGCAATTTATTCCTGTGATCAAAGCTGCATTTTCAGCATCATTACTCCAGTCTTCAGTGTCACATGATCCTTCAAAAATCATTTTAATATAGTGATTTTAAATGAATACATTGTTACCTTTGTATGACCTTTTAAAGACATTGAAATCAAAATTTAAAAAAAAAAAATTCTTATGGAATATTGCAGTATTTATTATAAATGATGTACCTGTGAACATCATATTTTTTTGTAATTCATGTTCCTCAATCTTTAATCAAAGAAACTTTTCCTCATCTCTTCTCTTATCTTCTCTGATGATGTGTTTACTGGCGTGAGGGCGGGGGAACCTGTCACTCACATGAGATCCAACAATAGCAAACCACAACCATCCAATCAATTAGATGAACATAATCAAGTCCCGCCCTACATTTTTTTCTTGTTCGAGAAGCTGTTTCTCTCAGATATACATCACAATAGGGAAGAAAAGACAATCACAATTTCCATTTTCTGCCAAGTTTAAGTTAAGAAATGAATCATAGATAATAGTTCATCAAGACTTCCTTTGCTACAAAAGTCATTCTGAGAGGTTTTTGAGATAGGACTCCCCTTTGTTGTTTTTAATTTCTTTTTACATCAGATGAATTCCAGCAGTATGTTTATTGTAACACTAATTGTTATTTTACCCAGAAATACCCATACATCCGGAATGAACGCAGCACAATCAGAACAGAAGCTTTAGTTATGGTATTTAACAAAAATAAATAAGATGCATTATGAAACATGCAGTATCCACAATTACAGACATTCCTATTGAGATGAGATTAGATTTCCCAGAAAATCACTATGTCATTTTTACACTTTAATTCTGTCTGTGTTTAGTAGTATGTGTGTTTTCAGTTCTTATTGTTATCACCATTCTGATGATGGACCTGGCACAAAGAAATATACTGTGTGTGTCTCTCTGATGTCTCTTGACCCATTTTCCTTGATTGGAGCACACCCAGATAGATTCACAAGTCGCTTGTACTCATAAAAGTTGATTCGCTATTACTATTATACGGCTTCATTGTTGGTAAATTAATAAATGCAATCATTTAGAGCTCATGCTCATTTTCCACAATAATCCTTTAAACCTTTTCAAACCATGACAGACTTCAGAAGCCGCTTTGCTAATACACATCTGAGAAATCAGCAATTACAATCAATTGAGAGTTGGACGGGGAACACAATAAGAAAGCGTCAGTTTGTGGTATGTCCTCACAGGCCTGCGATACTCTGGCATTTCAGGAAAGATAACACATTGTGCTTGTAATAGACTTATTATGCACAGAGTAGAAGCCGAAACGTAAGTACTTTTCTTGATTCGGAAACCGAGAAAGAATACTGGGGGGTGGGGGGGTTCTCATAAATAGTTTCCTTGGTAACGGTAGAAAGAGGGGATTTTCTGGTTTGTGCAGCTAAGCTTCCCGTGACAGGAGCAAAGTGAAGAATGACAACAACATGAGTGGGACATTGCTTTTAAAGCCAACCGCTTCTAAATGCTGCTTTTATCCTTCAGGGGTCATATCGTCATCAACCACGGTCAGGCTGATATTTCGGTGGAAGTCGTGGCAAACGCTGGTATTTTAAAAGCAAGTTAGCCACGGACATAATGGCACTACTTTAATTGCTGTTGCTAGGAAACCTAGCATGTTTAAGTGGCTCAGTCATGTCTTATTTTTGGTTGCGCATTGGCGTCACTTTCAATGGGAGCAATGCTTGAATAAGCACGTACGATGCTGGAGAGTCAGAGAAGATGGCTGACAATGTTTGATTTACTAAGTGATGATGTGACTGGTGGCAATAAATGGAATTAATAGTAACGCTTTAGTTTAGGGCCCAATTCTCACTATTAACTAATTGCTTATTAGCATGCATATTACTAAGATTTTGGCTGTTTATTAGTAATTATATAAGAACATATCAATGGCTTATTCTGCATGACCATATTCTACATCCCTTAATCCACCCAATACCTAAACTTAACAACTACCTTACTATTATAAGCAGTAACTAGGAGTTTATTGAGGCACAAGTTTTAGTTAGTTAGTAGATAGATAGATACATACATAGATACATACATACATACATACATACATACATACATACATAGAGACATTCATTCATTCATTCATTCATTCATACATACACACACACACACACACACACACACACACACACACACACACACACACACACACACACACACATACTAATCTAAAGTGTGACTGAATTAATGATTGTTTTAAACAGGTTTCCAGCACTATACTTCAGTCCCCATCTTGCATTGTTCAAATGGGCAATCCGGCCAGATGTTGTAACTACATCTTCTGACTTAAAGCATATTTCTCTTTCACTGGCCATTTAAAAATACCCATATTTTTTGACAATTCAAAATACATTTTAAAAATAATAATTATTATTACTAAGCCAATTATAAATCATAAAAATAAAATTATCCTAAAAAGCATCTTTCTCCTGTAGATTTTTTTTCTCTCACACATATATCATTATAGTATAGTAAGTCAAGTTAAAATTTCATTCAACGAACGAAATGACTCGAAAAAAGATTTGTTAATTTTGAATTATAATTAAAATTATTTGAATTATATACTAGCCTGCCGTGAACGCGCAGGCTAGTAAGCAGGACCACCGATGACGGCGGATAATAAACAGTTATGGCACATTCACTAATAGGGACGAAACATCAACAATATGCTTTACATTGACTATGGCCTGCCCATACTTTGACTAAAAACTTGGTCCTCAAATCATTATGTATTTTGCAATACATGTAACTTTATAATGTTGCACTCTTTCTATAAGTTATAAATAGCTAGTAAGATAACGTTAAAGGATTAGTTGACTTTTAAAAAAAAAACTTTTGCTGATTATTTACTCACACCCATGTCATCCAAGATGTCCATGTCTTTCTTTCTTCAGTCGAAAAGAAATTAAGGTTTTTGATGAAAACATTCCAGGATTTTTCTCCATATAATGGACTTCAATAGGACACAAACGGTTCAAGGACCAAATGACAGTTTCAGTGCAGCTTCAAAGGGCTTTAAACGATACCAGACGATGAATAAGGGTCTTATCTAGCGAAACGATCGGTCATTTCAAAAATAAATAAAAAACTTTAAGTTTTATAAGCACAAATGCTCGCCTTGCTCTGTTCTGTGATGCACGTTCGTGACTCTCCTGTTGAAACTCGTTCATCAAAATGAACACATTTTTTTTCGAGTCATTTCGTTCGTTGAATGAACGAAATGACTCCGAAAAAGACTCGTTTAAAATTAACAAATCTTTTTTCGAGTCATTTTTTCTCGAAAAAAGATTCGTTCATTTGGATGAACGAGTTCGAACAGGAGAGTCACGAACGACGGTACGCACTCGCGCTGTTAAAGAGAGGGGTGATCAGCGCGTACACGAGCGTGATTGACACTGCTAAGACATTCCTCCTGGCTCTGATTGGTTGTTTCTGACCGGGAGCGGTGTATTTCTGCAAATGGCAATAGGACCACTGGGAGGAGCCAGAGGAGCTTGATTTTTTCACAGATTATCTGTCTCATATTCTACTGTCAGGACATAATGACAGTTTTAACAAATATTTGTTTACAAAAGTTACCTACTGCAGCTTTAACAATTATGACCATTATGAACAATTATGAAGTCATGAATTTAGTTTGATTTACATCTCAACTTCAAATGTAAACAAAGTTTTCATTTTTATTTATTTATTTCGCTTTTTTACACATGCAGGGAAAGATTATTTGTCTTGTTTGTGATGTTCTGCTGAAAATGGGGCGAGCTGTCGGTTTTTGAACGTGACTCCAGGACGCATGCAGAGCTCAGCTTCTCGGTTAGACGGTTTAGTCTCAGTCCTTGTTAGTTTTTCATTAGTTCTAGCTGTCTCGTCCTCTCTCTGGCACCAGGCCGCCTCAGACAAGGGCATTAGAGAGCGGGCTGCCATGACTTTGTTCTTGGCATCTGGCGCAGTGGCATATGGACCTGTATCACGGGGCCTGGCGGGACAGACGCCCCCAGCTCCTGTGTCCATTCAACATTCTCCATACACAGAAAATCTGCCACTGTTGAAAGATTATGTACAAAAGCTTTTTGTGAGCTTTACAGAGCACTTCAGGCTGGAAACATTTAAGGATGCTGTATGTTGTTGTATAATATCAAGAAACAGCAGCTACCCTGTATTTACAGTAATATAATGCATTGCTTACAATGTTTATTCTTGTCTGTTTCTAAGAAATGCCTTATACTATATGGGCAGAGATGTACAGTAGTTAATTATGTACAGTATGTGTGTGTCCCTACCCATTAGATGGAGCGAAACTGTACTTCCAGTACACAGAAGTGTGCGTGTGCGTGTGCACGTGCACGTGCGCGTGCGCGTGCATGTGTGTGTGTGTGTGTGTCATGGTTGAGTTTGCTGGAGTTTAAGGACAGCTTGCACCTGCAAGGCCTTGAGAAGGATCTTGGGAAAGTTACAACTCTTACGTCGACCAAGAAGATTAGAACCTAATAACAAATAATAAGGTTAAAGGTGTTGAGGTCAAAGTACACACCGCAAAACAAGGTATAAAAGTGTTTGAGTCTCAATGCCAATGTATAATTTAAAATGGACATCAATTTAATAACTTTTAAATTCAGTATAATTCATATTTTCATAAGAAACTAAATTTGATCATTTTGATCACTTAAAGGTGCTGTATGTAACTTTTTTATACTCTACTAAAGCATAAAAATACCATAATATTTTTGCAGATATTTAGAAAACATGCTAAGTTCACATACTCGTTTCTCCGAAAAACATTACAGCCAGTTATTTTATTTATTATTTTACACGTTCTCTGTTATCAGTCGGGTTTTGTTTTGGTCTGTGTGATCTCGCCCACTGCCAGTTCACCCAATAGTAGTTCGACACCCCGGGATGCCAGTTAGTAGGAAACACGCAGCCATGGAAACAAGCAAACAAACAGGTCAGAGTAAATCAACTCATTAACTTGCAGTCTGTAAGTCTCCTCGGTTTTCGTCGTCAATTGCGCTTGCTCCTGTTAACACAGTCTCATCCCAAGACGTCATATGACTGCCGCTTTTGACCATACGTCAACATCCGACGTTTTAGGGTACCCTTTAACGTCAGTTATATGACGATCCTAGGGCGTCATCTACTGACGCTTTAACTTTAGCTTCAGTTAGATGACGCGGGTAGGTTTAGGTCTGGGGTAGGGTTAGGATTAGATAGCGTCATCTAACTGACGTTAAAGGGTACCCTAAAACGTCGGATTTTGACGTATGGCGTCAGTCGTTTTTCAGAAGCGTCAGTCATATGACGTCTTGGGATGAGACTGGGCTGCTCCTGTTGCATGTCCTCAGACTGGCAGCCCGTGTGAACGTCGAGTCTGAGGAGGAGGGGGCGGGGGAAACAATGGTCTCTGATATTTGGACTGCAGTGCCTATTTCGCAGTACCTACTTTATTCCTTTAAAGGTGCCAATCAGCAGTAGGGGGCGTATCCACTCATGATGGGAGAGGCGAGAGAGTGAGTGGGCTGCTCACTTCAAATAGCGAGATTTGAAGACTGTAGAAAGAGGGATGGCTGAGAGACATTACAAAACAGAAAAGGTCAGAGGAATATGCTGTGCTGCTGCCAACTAACAACAAACTCTCGCTTGTATATACGCTTGTGTACAGTATGTTCATTTTTTGTTCTTCATTGTTAGTTGCTCATCTCCCATTTATTTTTTTGTGAAGAGTTATTTTGCTTTGCTTCAGCTATGATACAGAGACATCCACTCCAGTGTTGCCAACTATTTTCAAAGTAGCTAACGCCTTCCCTAAAAGTCGCTAAATGTCGCTAGATGACGTCATACGTCAATTAGCATATTAATGACGTCATCGTGTCGTACTGCCTAATGTGTTTTCTCTCTAAATTCATGCTCACATTCTGTATTTTAATATAATATAATATAATATAGCCGAATGTCCAATAAAGCTGTTCTCATTACCTATATTCTTTTTGTCAGACAATAGAACAAGTAGCTATGATATAGTGAACTGCCGCGCGCTCAACACATGAATGTGCTGCTGCTCGTCTCAGCCATTCACTGAACAAGGTAGACGCAGTTAGAGAGAGACGGCAGGGAGAAAGCAAGAGCTTGCGTTCGCAGAACAGTACTGGCAACATCTGGAGGTTACTGAGGTTTGTCTAAAAAGTTGCTAGATTTGTCGCTAGTCGCTTTTTTGAAAAAATGTCGCTAAAGGGGTCTGAAAAGTCGCTAAAATAGCGACAAAGGCACTAAGTTTGCAACACTGATCCACTCTTGCGTTGCATGTTCATGTACTTTGGGGGTGGAGCAATGAAGGGAGGGGTGTGTTTGTTTGGGTTGATTTCAAATATCAACAGTGTTTCTCAGAGATCGCTTACTACACTTTTAACCTTTGTTGGCAGGCTGCATGGGGCATATGTACAGAACAAGTAAAGGTATTAAAGATGTATATGCCTGAGCATGCACCAACAAACTCAGTAATATATTATTTTACAAATAAATAAATTAAACTTTTTTTTAAGTTAGACTTGCCACTTCAGTTATTGTTTATTTCTTAACAGCTCTAAAACTCGAAGGATGCTCCTATACGCATGAAAAACACTCAAGGTTCGACATGAGCTTGAATTGTTTTCCCAGTGTGTAAGTATTCTCTTCACGATGGTCTCGAGAGATAAAAGAGCAGTAGTTGGTAAACCTGTGGTTATAAAAAGCTTATCGTTCTGACAAGCCTAGCAGTTGTCATGCCAACACCAGAGCTAAAGTGCCCACATCTCAATTCGGGAAGACAGCAGATCTCTAGAGGAACGTGATGGGGTCAGCGACTGCAATGGCTCATCCCTCGTATCATTTTCACCGATATAATCTGTAAATATAATTAATGAAGTGTGATTAATTCAAATTAGTGAAAAATGGGATTGCATCCAGCCATATGATTACTATATTTATTCTTCTAAACATAGAATGTATATTTATAAAACAAAATCTGAATGCACAAGCCATGTGATAACCAACATGTAAAGACATGTGACTATGTTGCCTGGCAACTGCATGTAAACACAGTCTATAGTTGGAATAATGATCTGTATTATTTGGTAGAAGAGTGGTTTAGAGGCGACTTGTTCAAATTCCTATCACTTTATGCAATAATACAAAATATAATGACATGCTATTTATTTATTTGTTTGTTGGTTGGTTGTTTAGTTTGATTGAGTTACTTGTTTATTTTTTTTTTAATTAGTTAGTTTAAAGAAGCACAATTTACATATTTCAAACTGGAAATAAGATCACAACAATCAAATCCATCCTATAACCTTAAAGTCCCCCTGCAGTCAATAATTGTATCCCTTAAAACTCATCTTTTATAATCAAAATAATATATAAGTGTATTTTTACTGTGAAAATAATTTATTCATGCCTTAAAATAGCTTGAATGTTACTCTACACCCTTGTTTCATTTAATATACGCTGAAGAATGCAAATTAGATCCTGAATATGCAAATTAGTCCCCGCCTCCACACACTCACACCACTACCTGATCCACTCGGTCAACTTTAGTAAACTCTTTTCAGAAATGGAAATATTCGGCCATATATGTTTGAACCAGCAACTATTCTAGAACAAGTCACTGCATATAAATACTTTGACATCTGGTTGGAAACTTCACTTTCTTTCTCCATCCACATATCAAAGCTGCAATCTGGTCAAGGCCAAGCTTGGTTTCCTTTACAGAAACTGCTCTTCCTTCACCACTTCTGCCAAACTTACTTTTATTCAAATGACCGTAGTCTACCCCTGTTAGACTACGGAGACACTATTTACAGGGTTGCTTGCAAGTCCACTCTATCAAATCTTTGCACTCTTTACCATTCCGCTATCAGGTTTGCCACAAATGCTCCTTTCAATACACACCACTCCGCTTTATATTCATCTGTCAACTGGTCCTCCCTTCAGACTCGCCATAAAATTCACTGGTTCACTTTCATTTACGAGACCCTTCTCGGCTGCTCACATCCTTACTTCCGTACAAGCCTGTCGCATACAACACCCGGTCCTCACTTCGTCTTCAATTAAGTATTCCCAAAACCAACTCTGCCTTTGGTCTTGCTTCTTTCCAATCTGCTGCCACTCGCGACTAGAACGCTTTGCAAAATTTTCTTAAACTGGATACACTAATTTCAATTTCATCTTTTAAATCTATTATATCATCTTTGTTCACGGACACTTGCAGTTGCTTCTCTACATAATAATTTTTGTGTTGTCTACTGTCTTGTGTTTTTAATTGTATTTTATGTAATTGCTTGTATTTCTAATGTACTGTATTTATTTCAGCCCTATTTCCTTTTCCCTAAGTGGTTATTCCACTTGTCAGGCCACTTGTAAATAAGAACTTGTTCTTAATAACTTGCCTGTAAACAATAAAAAAAAATACAAAAAAACTGATTCAAAAGAAGAGGAAAAGCGAATTATGCTACGTCGTCTACTAATAATGTTGCTAATGTTACACAAACCATGTTCCCGTTCACCATCTCAGAGTCAGACAGCTGCCTTCTAAAAATCAGCATCCTTACAAACACTTTGAACATCATAGAAAGTTAGTCGAGAAAGATACAGTTCATGGTCAGGGCACTGATAAGGGAATCAGACATTTTGAGGACTGTCTAATGCTATCTTACAACCAAATTGGGCAACTCATAAAATACATACGATTTTTGCTCAATCGAGTAGTGAGGTCATACAAAGAGTTAGCCACCTCGTAAAATACGTACGAATTGCCGTGAGATCGGGTTGGGCTGTCTAAATCGCAAAATCCTTCGGCTGCGTTTAAGTCTATTTTTTATGCCCTAGCCTTGCTAACTTCCCTCCGTCTCTTTCACTCAGATGTACTTCATTGCTTACGCTACACGAGTGTCCACTACTGGCGGAACCCTTGCAATTTGTTTACATTGAACACATTGGAGCTGATTTATTACTTGTTTTTATTATTTATTATTTAATGATAACATTAAAATAAAATATAAATGAAAAAACTGTCAGCTTAAGGTAGCTACAAGTATTATGCGGTTAAATGTCAGAATAACTATAGACACTATAGGGTTGTGTGTGGGGGGTGTGGGTAAATTGAGCTTGATCTGCTGTGACATCACAATCATGTATTTCAATCGTTAAGTGTACATAATAAGTAGACTCACTCCCTCTGTCAAAATGAAGGGGTCGAGGGTCTCTTCAAATAAAGTTTGCCTCGCCCACTTGAAGTCAAATGCGGTGATGGTTCCCCTGAGGGGAAGTACTTAGGGAAGCTTACGAGTGTATGTTTAAAAGTTGAGTTAAACGCAGCCTTCAAGGGAACTAAATGTCCCAGACTTCACTGTGAAAACCAGGCAACTGATGCTCACAATGTTCCCTCAGCAGAAGTTCTGAAGCGCGAAACATAAATCATGTGAGCCACCTCAATACACATCATAACACGCGATAGATGTTTTGAAGAAAACAAACCGTTATTTAATTATATTTCAGCATAAACATAAATTGTTAGACAGGTAGGCCCACTGAACATAATCTAGCTAATATTTATAATTAATGTCTGAAATGTTGCACGTATATGTAACAATCAAAGTATTTATCATAATGTACATGTTGCACATATTTTGTCTTAAAGCATAGTTTAAAAAAGAAAAAAAACAAATACCACATTAAAAACTTGATTTTAACCACAGGGGGTCTTTAACAAGCTGTACTTGCATAAATTATTATATTAACACATTTATAAATTATAATAATTTGTATTGTAATGATTGTATTGAGAAAAGTGAGTGGAATTAAAAAAGGCATTAGAGATGACAATCAAAAGGTAAATCATTTCAGAGGCAAAGCTAATTACTACATTTTGATGAAAGATTACAAACACGCATTTTAATTATTTTGAATAATGTGCACTGATTAATCATGCACAAGAACATGCATTAAGAAAGTAAATCCAACCAATTTGGATTTCAACCATAGTGAAGTCACCGAGACTCGTGGCCTCTTGTGGATTACAGCTTTCATTTACTATTCCAAATTAAAATAATTAATAACCAAATCCTCAAACCAAACATTTTTTTTATGTTTAATGAGACAGTCAGCTGTAAAACTGAGAAGGAGTTGGAGAAGCTTTGCAGCCTGGAAAGCAGATTTGTGTGTAACCTGTGCAGGGTGGCACAGAATCAGGAACAGATGTTAAAATCATGGATGAGGGAATCCTGCCTCCCTCTCTTTAGAACTGTCATCGAGAGCCAGACAAGATGGCCGAAGGAATCCCATGAGCAAAAATACAAAATGAAAACAGACAGGGACACACACACACACACACACACACACACAACAAGAAGTCAAGCGTCCACAGCTCTGACAGCTATTGGGGAATCCAAATAAACAAAAATAGATTAACACACCCACACACCAGCATAACCTATTGGAAGTTATCACCCAACTGTCAAAGCAGAGGGATGTGAAACTGGAGGTGATAGCATGAAAGATGATTAGTTTTGATTGAGTCAAAATAAACCTGGGGACCAACCGCTGTTTGCTGCACTCATGCCGAAACTGATTAACCACCGATACACAGACGTGCAGACAGCTCGTACCTGACACAAATATTTCCCTGTTTCTGTGTCTGAGATTGTGTGCCCATTTAAAAAAAAAAAAAAAAAAAAAAAAAAAAAAGTCCACAATGAAAAAATAAAGGGTCTAAGGGGGTTTTCATAGTGATGCCTTAGAACCATTTTCCACTGAATCTTTCAGTGAACAGTTCTTAAAATATATATATATATTTTTTTTTTCCTAGTGTAAAGAACATTTTAAAAATCTAAAGAACCTTTTTCCACTATAAAGAACCTTATGTGCAATGGAAAGGTTCCATGGAAAAACATTTATTTTTAATAGTGTATACACATTAATTGTATAGTTATACATATAATCTTACTGTATGTCTACAGTTGTCTCATAATTGCCCTTTTCACTTAAGAAATTGTAGGAGAATCATCCGAGACAAAGTCATCTACTGAGCAATGAAAGGGCAACAAAATTCAACTAGAGATAATTGACAAACATAGACGAACACCCCTGGAAATATTCATGCATGCAAACATTCATGTGTGGAAACACAAAAATACACACGCACATACACTTTACTAACCGATGAAATTGTGTTTGCCCATACGGCACCTGTCAGGAAGGGTTAGATTAGTTCATGGTTCAGTTGGCAGGAATCCAATCGAACCCGAATGCAGCTTTTAGAGAGCCAAGCAGGAGAGTAGGACATTTAGTCTTCCTGTGGCCTGTCACTCTGCTGTGGTCATTAGAGAACAATTCATGAAGGATATGTTTTAGTTTACAAAACACTGACCTTATGGGGTATTTCATGGTTCATGTAGTGCAATATGTCAACATTTCTGTCATACATCATTAAATGGGAGATAAATATTTGGACAGACTAACAGATGGACGGATGAAAATTAGGTTCCCTGTCGAGGGAACTCAACACTGCGTCGAGAATCGACACTTTGGGGACGCTCCCTTAGCGTGCGCCTCTGAAGTAAGAATGAAACTAATCCAATCCTGATTGGTGTTGCGTCATGACGTAACATGTGACGGCACATAAAAGTTACGCCGGCACACACACACATTAGCTTTTCGCTCTTCAGCAAGCACTCTCTGTGAAACTGTCTGTCTTATTTGATGTTGTTTGTCTGTGCTAAGCTCTATATTATGGCGAGTGAACAATACACTAAGTGTGTGCACCCCTGCCCAAGATTATATGCCACGGGTGGGGACATGCATCAGCTGTGTGTGTGTGTATTGTTTAGGGGCGCAGCACGCACTGTCAGCTCTCGAGAGAGCTATGCACACTGTGAAGCACTTCCTATTAGAGTGCTGCGCTCCCGCTTGGCTATATTATTTCCTGATGATGGCCAGGCTCGCGATCCCCGCGATTCGGGTCCCGCGTCCGTTTTGGAGGCGCGACGGCTTAGATCGTGGAGATCGCAGAAGGATTTCGCGGATGAGAACGAGACTGCTGAGGCACCTTTTCTCTCATCATCCGCAGATTCTATGACACTCGTTCACAACGCAGAAGCCCGCGATGCGGCTTCTTCTGCCCGTGACGAGTGCCCAGTGCTCGAGCTATCTGTTTATAAGGAAGTAGATGTGCTCAGCATCGGGAACGAGCAACATGAGTCACACTCACCGGCTTATGTTTCTGCTTATGTAGAGCTCGTGGAGGTTGTGATGCGTGCTGTGGCCAGACTAAACAAATAAATAAGTATATATATATATAAAATATATCAGCTGGCCACAAAATAAGCAGGATGATCCCCGTCAAAATGAACTAGACGAGAGATTCCTGAAGCACCGTTCACAACCTCAGAGCCGGGGCTTACTGTTTTTCCCAGATCTTTATAAAAAAAAAATATATATATATATATATATATATATATATATATATATATTTGTAGATCCTGGGAAAAACCCCACTCTTTACGTATCTCACCACATTCATTATATGTTCATTATATGTTTATGGTGCAGGAAATCGATGTTGCTCTTCCGCCGTTAAAAACGTTTCGGGACACATCGGTTTCCAGCGAACGCAGGCTGCACTGTCCGCCCCACATTTTTGCGGCCAGGCAGCATTCGCGTTCGCCAATCGAGAATCATTTTCGGTCCAGCCCTGCCGGGAACCCGCTTCAGGGGGTCAAGAACGAATCCCGATTAATACCCGAAGCCAGGCTCGAGAGCCTGGTTCCTTTGGTAAAATATTTAGAAAAGAAAAGGTCAGGCTGGTGCGTGCCTGCACTCTATGACGATTTTGCAGGCGTACCAGGCCGATCTTCTTAAAGATCTAAGTGAGGCAAATATTTCCTGTTGGCCGCTCCGCTATCTCCTTCTGGCCTGTTTTCCAACGCTGTCACTACAGTCGTTGACAGGTTTCAGGAAGCGAAAAAAAAAAAAAAAAAAGAGAGCGTTGCCTCTAGAGCCCCTCCTGCGGGAGTTTGGCAACAGAGGAAGCACTCTCCACCGAAGTCCTCCACCCAAGGGTGACCTGAGGGCCGTCCTTCAGGCGAAGAGGTCCTAATGGTAGTGTAGGACCTCTGAGGGCAGCCCACCCCCCCCCCCCCCCCCAAGGGTTCCGTATAATAAAGGTTACGCGCAGATGCCTTCGTTCCCTATTAATATGGAAGGAACCTTGGTTCTTGTCCCAAGGGCTAGTGTTAGGGGCGTCATGTCGCCGGGAAACTGTTTCGACAGACGCTTCCCTCGCTGGCTGGGGCGCGGTCTCGGACGGCCTCTTCGCCAGGGGTCTGTGGCAGGACCATCATCATTCTTGGCATATAAATTGCCTAGAGATGTTGGCTGTGTTCAAGGCTCTGAGGAGCTTCCTCACAGACATCAAAGGTTACCACGTCTCAGTGGTAGCTTATCTAAACCGACAAAGGACACTCAGATCGCGCCCTCTATCCAGATTGGCGCATCAGATCATTTTATGGTCCCAAGGGAAAATATTATCTATAAGAGCAATATATGTCCCAATATATGTCCCGGGGGTTCTGAATCAGGGAGCAGACATCCTGTCGAGGCAGGGGCTGAGGCCCGGGGAATGGAGACTCCATCCAGAGGTGGTGGAGTTGATATGGCAGAGGTTTGGACCAGTGGAAGTGGATCTGTTTGCGTCTCGAGGGACGTCCTTCCCACTGTCCACTTTGGTTCTCCCTCACTCATCCAGCCTCGCTGGGGTTGGATGCCATGGTACAGGCCTGGCCGAGGCTTCGCTTGTACGCTTTTTCCCCGATCGCTCTGCTCCTGGGAGTCCTGGAGAGGGTCCGTCAGGAGGGCATCAGTCTTCTTCTGATAGCCCTGTTTTGGCCAGCCCGAGTATGGTTTTCAGACTTAATTTCACTCCTGATAGCTCCGCCATGGCAGATTCCTCTGAGGAGGGATCTGTTGTCTCAGGCGGAGGGCACTATATTCCATCCTCATCCAGAGCTGTGGAAATTGTGGGTCTGGCTTCTGAGGGGGCTCAGTCCCTAGATGCTGGTCTATCATCTGGGGTGGTCGAAACCATACTTTTCTCTAGGGCTCCGTCTACTAGGAGATTATATGGCCTCAAGTGGAATGTTTTTCTACTTGGTGTAGAGAACTTGGGTTAGGCCCAGTTAACTGCCCAATGGCTTCAGTTCTGGAGTTTCTTCAAGATCGTTTTTCTGCAAATCTCTCCCCATCCACACGTAGGGTGTACGTGGCTGCCATTGCGGCGTTCCATGCACCACTAAATGTTGGGCCTTTGGGGAGGCACCAACTGGTCATACTATTTCTCCATGGTATTGGAGGATGAGACCGACAGTCAGGTCCAAGGTTCCTCCCTGGGTCCTGGCGGTGGTTCTCGAAGGGCTATCCCTGGCTCCCTTCGAATACCTCCAGTCGGCTTCGCCTAGGACCTCACGCTCAAGATAGCCTTTCTCTTAGCTATTTATTTAAAGAGACTGGGAGATCTCCAAGCCCTGGCATTATCGCCAGCTTGCTTGGGGTGTCCCCCCGGTGGAGTTAAGGCCATCCTGCATCTGAGACCCAGCTATGTGCCTTAAGTGCAATTTTTCATGGCTAGGTCCATGGTCCTGCAAGTATTTCATCCTCCACATCATGTGTCGGCAAAGAAGGAGAGGTTCCTTGCTCTGCCAGTCAGAGTTCAGAGTATTTACCTTGAGAGGTCCTCTTCTTGGAGGAGGTCGGACCTACTGTAGTGTGTTTTGGATCACCTATTAGGGGCTCCCGGCTATGCAAACCTTAAGTAGGCCTGCAAGGTGCGCAATTTGCCTTCACCTTTGGCCGCAAGGGCTCATTCTACTAGAGGCATGGCGTCCTCTAGGGCCCTCCTCTCGGGAGTGCCCCCTCCAGGAGATCTGTGAGGCAGCCGGTTGGGCTACCCCACACACTTTTGTCAGGTTTTTAGTCTGCACCTCCCTAGTACGCATGGCGCACATGTGCTCTCATCCTAGCTAGTGCCTGAGATCAGTTTCACTCTAGGGCAAGCCTGTTTTCGGTGCGTGGCCTAGTGGGCATTCGTTACCCAAAGTGTCGATTCTCGACGCAGTGTCTCGTTCCCTCGAAAGGGAACGTCTCGGGTTATGACTATAACCCTTGTTCCCTGAGAAGGGAACGAGACACTGCGTCGTCCTGCCACGCCCCTCGAGGCCTGAGAGCGTCTTGCTTCATCGCTAGGCTAATGTGTGTGTGTGCCGGCGTCACTTTTATGTGCCGTCACATGTTACGTCATGACGCAATACCAATCAGGATTGGATTAGTTTCATTCTTACTTCAGAGGCGCACGCTAAGGGAGCGTCCCCAAAGTGTCGATTCTCGACGCAGTGTCTCGTTCCCTTCTCAGGGAACAAGGGTTATAGTCATAACCCGAGACGTTTTTCATGTTATGGCAATGAAAATTATTTTTGTTTACTGTATGTGTATTAAAACAAGTTGGGATGAAATTATGATGTCAATTAACTTTAATAAATAATATCACAATGCAAAATTCTTAATGGTCTTAAAATAGTTTTTTTTTTCTTTATGCTAAATATAATTTGTAATTATTTCTTGCAGGGTTAACTAATGTTAAAAGTGCTTATATAACAATTCAACAGCACTGAGGCTTTTTACAACCTTATACCAGTACTGTATGTTGCGGCAAATTAATGTTTTTATGACTGAATCATTAATCATTCATTCAAACGATTCTTTAAAAAACGACTGTCTTAATGAATGAATCATTCACTCAAACAACAATCTTTCAGGAAGGAAAAACAACTGCATGGTTCTGCTGTGGTTTTGTTTGTGACTACTTTTGTTAACGGAGCAAAACGAAGTAACTTGCAATAAACTCAGTCACCCAGTGTTAAACTCAAAAGCAATAGGCCTATCACACAATTTTGCATCCTAAATCATGAATCCGCTGCTCATAGATATGGTCTCATTACTGAAAGTTCACGGGCAAAAATGTATGTTGCAATGTATGAAGTACAGCTAACAGTCACTTTCAAACAAAGCAGCTTTCTGTTGGTGATCTAGATGTTGGCGATTTCACATGACCAACTGAACCCAATGCCAAATCCCCATTTACGTGGATTCCCATTTAAATGATTGGATTTTGTCCTCAAAAATTAGCAGAATAGCGGTACATGCACTGCTGCACCATAAGAAAGTATACTTCCATGCACGAGTATTTCGTACTTCCATAGCCTACTTATCAATTGAGCTTCTGTATAAAAGCAATATCACACTAAAAAGCACTGATCATATTAATAAATGATATTTATATAGATCAATACTAAAAGGAGCGTGTTATGGCCATAATCTGGAAGGATAGGCTTATATGCTATCCACCTTATTTGCAACATAAAAGCAGCAAAGGGGATTTGTAACGTAAATGTGCAAATGTGGTTGTAGCACAAATAGTTTTCTTCTATAGTATTTATCTATATACATGTAACAGCTAATGAATCGGAAGTTTTGCACCTTTACAGAAAATAGCTTAGTCTACTTCCACATTGCAAAATAAGTGAATAGGCTAACTGCATTTAAAAAAAAGTATACATGTTTATAATTTGTGCTTTGTGTCCAGACAGAAGAGAACAGCAGAAAGCAGCTATAGATCCTTCACACACAGGCATGGAGCCAAATTACTGCAGGCATCAGCAGGACTCAGTTTAGTTAGCATTTCACAAAGTCTGAAGTTCCTCTGATCTGAGATCAGTGACAGCTGTGGCCAGATGTTGATTTGAGCATTCTGGCATTGTTCTAATTATAGCAGGTAAGATCTGAGACATGGAGACAATTAGCTGGTGGACCAAATGACTGGAGAACTAACATGAGTCTGGCAAAGCATGAAGAATTTATGAAACAATCCTCATTTACAGAGTCTATTTATATCCAGCACTGTGTGGAAAGACACTCAACGGCAACGTGATCTTTGAAAAAAGAACAAAAGAAAACAGACAGTTTAATTTCTGCCCAAGATGAAGAAATGGAAATTTTATTCAAAGAAAAAAGTAATAATGAGTGCATATGTTCATATGTGCACACTTGCCTGTTATTAAAACTCCACATGGCTTGTTCCCGTCATAAAGACAGCATAACTCTCTTGAAATGAATACACGTATGCAGCACTGAGCTGCATAATGTCAGCAGAGCACGATATTGCATTGCGGGTGGCACCGGCTGATAAGCGTTATGATGAGGAGCAAGGTGTGATGAATGACCTCCGTGCGTCTGATATAAGACCGACCCAGGGGGTCACATCCGTATCCGTATCCCTGTCTACTTCCTGAGGTTTCCATCTGGCTGTATAGGGAATAGTCATTAGATGAGATAAACTTTCGAAAACATGATTACTAATGTATGATAAATCAAGTTCGAATTGATAAAGTTCAAGTGTCTGAGGTTGACCAGATGCTATACATCCTTAAAAAACAACACAAGCCTTTTTATTTACAAAGTTCTGAAGGTGTTGCATAAAAGGAATGACCCTGTTAATCCAGAAAAACTGCCCGAGGCTGTGGAGCGAAGTCAGAATATATGGGCATTTAATCAGTCAGATAAAACAAAATGTACTGCAGTAATCAAAGAGCTTTGGCAGTGTGTGTGCAACATCGGCTGATTACATCAAGACATGGAAATTCACTTTAAAAAAATCTATGCATGTAATGGGTGTGTGATGCTCTGTGTATTTATTTGTTTGTTTTTTCAGGCATGAATGGTTTTGTGTGTGTGTGTGTGTGTGTGTGTGTGTGTGTGTGTGTGTGTGTGTGTGTGTGTGTGTGTGTGTGTGTGTGTGTGTGTGTGTGTGTGTGTGTGTGTGTGTGTGTGTGTGTGTGTGTGTGTGTGTGTTTTCCAGAGATGTGGCCGAAGCAGACGGACCACTTTGCATCCCATTACTCATGCTGAGGAATGCTGCTCAGGTAATTGGAAGTAAAAGCAGAGAAAAGAGCAAAGCCTTTTTAAGACAACAGGCACCTTTTTGAATTGACTGATTTGATTGCAAATTCAATATGACAAATCCCCTCTGCTGGCTTCTTTTGTAATTGCCCCAGGGAACTGCTCCAGAAAGAGGGACGAGAGGCAACAGAAAAGAACCAACCTTTAGCTTTACTTTCCAAAATAAACTAGGAAAAAGATGCATATTGGCAGGAAACACATCATGCCGGTAAGGAAGCACATAGTGAAAAGTAGAAAAACGCTTTTTGATAATTAGTTGGCAAAGGTTGCGCAAGAGAGTTGCTTTATCATGGTAAATTAATGTACGTTTGCAATTAAACTCTTGGCAGATGCATTTATTTACAACACCAATTACAAGATAAATCGATTAGATACGTTAAAATCCTCTAAGCAGGTGGATAAAGTTTCAAATCAAGCAGAAAACAGTTTATACAAACCCGTCCTTTCTCCAGACGGTGTCCCGTGAAGAGTCAGGCGAACCATGCTGCTAAAATAGTAGAAACGGCAGTAGATAAAAAACTGAGAACCAGTTCTTATTCAGGTTCTTTTTATTTTTTAAATAAATCAAAAATCTACAGCTCAACCAGTGATGTAAGGCTCACAAACAAATGACTCTGAGTCAGTATTTTTTAGCGAATCAAAGATGTTCAGCTTTCAACTAATGAGACTTGCATCAATGGAGTGGAGTAGACTGCTTGTAGACAACATGTAGTTAAAGATATCATGCATTTTGTCAGTATGTAGATTTTATTAAAAAAATAAAATGAATGAAATGTTACACTTTTGTCTTTGTAACATTGTTTAACAGATAATGGCAAATATAGTTTTTTTTATTTAAAAACAGGCCAAAAAAGACTGAGAAGTTATTAAAAGTTGGTGAAAACACTTTTTTGAGAATTCGTTTATTATTAAAATCATTTGCCAACTGATTTAATTTTTCTTTAATGTACAAAAAAATGTTGTTAATGAGACTTCTAAGGAACCAAAATCATTAAAAGGAATAGAATCAAAATCATTCTTTATAATTCCCATTCCTACACTCTTAGAAAAAAAGGTTCAGAATTATGCGCCTGTCCCCATTATGTTTAGTTTTGTTCATGGACTTTCAGGCCCCGTTTACACAAAGGGAAAACGCAGATATTTCCCTGCGGTTTGGCCTCTCGTTTACACGAAAACCCCGTTTTTATCACAGAAAACAATTATTTCTTAAGAACTCCGGCCAAAGTGGAGATTTCTGATAACGCCGGTTATGTGTTGCCGTGTCAACTGGGAGAAACGGGGTTTTAGGTTCTCAAACGTCACATTATGTGCCAGAAAATGATTAACGTCATGTGAGCGCCCAGTTTGACATAGTTATGATGGCGCTCGACGGCATATTTATGCGGGTTGATGTAAATGACAACTTTTTTGAAAACGTTCTTATGTGCACAATGTTATTATTGAAAACGGAGGGGGGGAGGGGGATATTTGTTTCTCTAAATACCCGGCTATGTGTAAACGTTGCCTCAGTTTGTTCATTATCACGTGTTTCCTTGTTCAGATTCCCGCCACTCATTTGTCTCTTTGGTCTCGTCATTATTAGGTGTCAGCTGTGTAATTAATCATCCTCATTTGTGTTCACTACTTAAGTTGTTCCTTCTCCTGCACTCCTGGTTTGGTCTACATTGCATTTAGTGTGTTTTGCCCTTTCTGTCTATGTATTGCTAGTCTTAAGGCGGGCATACACTGTGCGATTTTCGTCCGATTTTGAGCCGAATTCTGACTCGTGCGACTCTTTTTCGAGTCGGGCCGATTTTCAGCTTTGTCATGCGTTGTTTGTCTTGCAGTGTTCGTGCAGTGTAGGCTACATGGAGAAACGAGAGCCGATAACCTCTCCCGATCCGCAATCGGATGGTCGGATGAATTTCTGGCATGTCAGAAATTTTGGTCGCTCCTCGTGACTATATCGCACAGTTGAAGCAGAGCTACGAACCGATTGCTCTAAACTCAGTGTTTTTCCCTCACTGCACCTACGTGAAAACACAATTTTAACCATTTCAATCTGCAGCAAAAAAAGAAGAAAAAAAAAAAAAAACGAAAAGAGGGAACTCTTTAAGTTCTGTAGTTCAAACTAGCTACAAATTACTGTTGCTTACCTCCAGTTTGTCCAGTTATTAGGCTACCCACGTCTTCCAAGCTGCGATGTAACACCGTGCCTCTTTTATTAATTTGTTAAACAATGTTTTTGAAATAAACCTGTTTTTAATTTTCATTTATGACTAATTATTGCAGTGTTTGGACATATTATAGACTGTTAATATAGTTATAAGTGTAACGGAGGCCAGCTAGTAGTTGCTGTGCGAGTAAACCTCACTCCTCTGATCTCAATAGGCGCTCTAGCGACAGATGCTAGAGGCTGCAGTCTTTAGCCTCCTTGTTAGAGCGCCTGACTCTCATTCCGGAGACCCGGGTTCGAGGCCCGCTCGGAGCGGGTCGAGTGGGACCCGGGTGAAAGGGGTTACACATATGCCTATAATTCATTGTAATCGACCTAAATGTTTTAGACAATTTTCAATGAGGATCCTCATTGAAAATTGTCTAAAACATTTAGGTCGATTACAATGAATTATAGGCATATAATTATATTATTATTATTTTATTATTCCTCGAGGAGTAAGCTTCTATGTAATATTTTATTATCCTCACAGCGCATTGCTGTGATGTGCTGTGAAATTATTGCGTGGCAAATTAATTATAATAGCAGATCTAATAAAATTAGCCTTCCCTAATACAATAATACTAATAATAATTTAATACATAAATTGGAAGTGCTAAATCATCTTGATATTGATAGCTGATGCTTGTTTTGACAATATCTCTGGATACATGATATCGTCTAGGTGCAACCCAGCACGGGGGTTTATCGCTATATTTCAGTCGTAGAGTGTGAGCAATCAAGCCGCAGCTCGACGTTTGGACCTTATAGTGTGAGCACATAAATCCCGAGCTTTGGCTTTACATCACATGCGATTTACTCGTTCAGTGTGAGTCAGAACCTTGCTGAAATCGCAGAGACATCGCACAGTGTATGGCCGCCTTTACCCTCATTAAACTTCGTATTGGAACTTTATTCTTCATCTTCGTCTGCCTTCCTGCAACCACCCGCTCAGCAATCTTTACAATTTTGAGTTTGAACTTTCGTTTTTTGCGGTAGCTTTGTATATTTCTATGGCAGCGCTGTTGAAGAGTAATGATCTGGTGAAGTACGTAGATTTACTTATTGTAGAGTTAACGAAAGTTATCATGAGCATTGCAATGTTTGAAGCGGATGTCATTAACAAATGTGTTTAAAAGATTTTAAAATGAGCGGTTCCTTCATAAATCCATAAGATCTTTCCTTCAGGCTGTGAAAATACAAACTGGAAGACAGAACACAAGAAGTGCAGCGCTGAAAAGGAACGGCACTACAAAAGATCTATTTAGAACCCTAGGGTTCTTGACTCAATTTTAAAGAACCCTGCCAAAAAGTTTTTATATAGGGAGAAATGTCTTAAATGATGCCATAATGCTTTCATGGTTAATGGGTAATTTAAGTTTTTTCTATATATATATATATATATATATATATATATATATATATATATATATATATATATATATATATATATATATATATATATATATATATATATATATATATATATATATATATATATATATATATCAAGTATGTTTACGAGCTTTTCAATTGGTAAAATTTAATTAAAATTCAAAATGAATGAAAACTAAATGGATTAAATAAAACTTAAAATTATCTCATTATGGAATCCCTAAAAGGTTCTACTTATGAAGCACCTGACAGAACCTCTATGGAACCTACAGTATATAGAACCAATAAGGTTCTACATGGAACCTTTTCTTTTAAGAGAGTAGCCAATAGTTTGCCACAGGCGTTCTGTAACATTATATGTTGAAGGGCTGCATTGGCACTATGGTATTCACTATGGTATACAAGAATCCAGTATTACAGCAAACTCTTGGCAAACACTGTCACAGATGAATTGCATGTTTTCCACAAAGTAATACTTCTTGCAAGGATGGTGCCAATGCAGCCCTTACACAAGTATAGTGTATCAGCAAATTCTTGCCAAACATCGCCACAAATTAAAATGCAGTTCTGCTGCAAATAAAGTTTTTGCAACTTCTGATATCTAGAGGTGTCCATATAAATAGAAATGATGTGTTTGCTGATTAGTGGTTAGTGATTCATACACAAGGATGTTGCTCATCGCACATTTCTGCTTTAATTGGTGCTTGCAATGTTTTCGCAAATGGTCTAAAGGGCCATTTACATGCCCACTGAGTGTGTGACTAGATTTTGATTTCAGTTTGGTTTAGTGTGCCATACTAATACAGCATTCCAGCTGTGCCAAAATGCACAATATGAAGTTTATTTAACAAGTTTGGGAGGAGCATCTTCAGATAATCCAGCCAATCAGCACAAGAGGAAGCCTATAAATAGCCGTCTCTCACCTCCGTTCCTGAACAGTTTTCCAGGACCCCTCCACCACCCCAACTCCACACTCTCGGCTGGTTCCTATCCCAGCCAGAGAAGTCCAGGGGGAGTACCTTGGGTTCGGGCCAAATATGCCTACTCTTTACCCTGTCTGATTATATGTGCATGTAAACTCCTGAAATAGTAATGGACAAACATCTGTTTACCAGCTATTGTCAATAAGGCCTAATGAAATACAACGATTAACTTAGTTTACATTTCAGGAACTATTTTCTTCTAGTGCAAGGATTCATAATGAATTTGTTTAATAAAATATTTCAATGCAGTTTAAATCAAAATTGACAATTCTTGTTTCTTATAGAAATAAATGATTTATCCGTGCATATCTTTATTTTTTAAAAGAATGTGTTCTCATAATCTTTAATCAAAATAACTTCCCCTCCCTCTTGCAGCTCATCTCTTCTCTTCCCTGATGATGTGTTTACTGGCGTGAGGGTGGGGAAACCTGTCACTCACATGAGATCCACCAATAGCAAACCATCCAATCAATTCCTCACGGACAAAATCAAGTCCCGCCCACATTTGTTCTGAAAGAAGAAGCTTCACTCAGATACACGTCACAATAGGGAAGAAAAGACTATTGCAACTTCCATTTCATCCCGACTTTAAATGCTTAATAATTTGTTTACCATTTTAATGAAATAATTTTTATATAGGCTTAAAGAATAGGCTGTTTATATTGTGAATAACGTGTAAAGTCGCTCATTGGCTGATGCATTTAATGTTCTCCAATGATCAGGTCACAAACAAAATGTGTTATGATTTCATTGGGCTCTACAAAACAATGACATAATTGTGTGCAGGGCGTTCAGCTTTATGTTTGTCTCTACAGATGCCAAATGTAGTGTAATTTCAAAGCTTTTGCCTCCTGTCCACCCACTCGTTCCTTTCAGTCGTTCCCCAGGCTCCGTGCCGGCGCCGAGGCAAGGATTGTCAGGACCTCTTTTTCTTCACAATGACTCGCCACCAACACAATCCCACTTTTCCTCTTTAACCTTTGTGTGGCACGGTCAGATGGAAACTGAAGCTGGTCTTTATTCAGAGGCTGCAGAAATGAAGTGATATTGAAACAAGGAGTTGATTTCAAATGAGGCCATTTGGCATCCTGAGAAAAACAATTGCAAGAAAATGACTTGAAATAGCACCGAATATAAAATGCATGCTTTTTGGGAGGGTTTGGACCCTCGGAGGAAGACAAATTGTTTTCTCCTGTGAAATTGACTAGAAAGGTTTCTCTCTTAGCTTATGTTTCATAGCCTGACATTATGATCCCAAAACAATCTCCACTTTGACATAGACTTTCTTTTATTATATGTGAACTACTGCAGGTATTACTATATATAGTTCTGCATGGATATATTAAAACACTGCTAAGTGCAATACTTATTTAGATTAGCACAATGATTATTATGATTTCCCTCATTGGTTCCCTGATCACCACCACCTCTCCAAATGAGTACAGATGTCCACTGCATCATAATGTGCATATTTTCCAATGCATGAGTTAATTACATAATTTTTAGGAGCTCTACTAGAATGGGTTTTCATGTTTGAATGTTAAAAAAAAAAACATTACTTTGTACATATTTTCCATTGTTGCAGCTCCTCTCTTCCCAGTCTGTCTGTTTAGTTCCTGTCTCTATGAAGCCCCTCCTTCTGAAAAGTCTAATGTGCTCTGATTGGTTGACTGGACCAGTGTGTTGTGATTGGTCAACCGCTTCGAGCATGTTTCAGAAATGTCCCGCCCCCTACCATATATTCTCAATATCCCTCCTCGTTTCCTCGCTCCTCCGTCCTCCATCCTATGACCCGGAAACCGAGCTCAGCCATCTTGAAGGACATCTCGATTCTCTAATTGCACTGCGAGGAGTCGAGGATCGAGCGAGGAGCTTCCTGAGAAGTTATGAGCGAGGATACACGGGTGTATCCTATGTGGAAGTGTTTTACTGACTAAACGTGACGCATGTATAAATTCTCCTCCCCCTTCACATCGTCACAATCATTTTAATTTATACTTTTGCAGTGTAAATAAACCACACATCTCACATATTTCAACAGCTTTATTATTATTGATTATGAATTTCTTAAATAACCTAACTAAAACAACATAAGGGCAGATCCTTTGAGCGCAGCTGATGACGTAAAGTGACGCTCGAGTGGTCAAGTATTCCAATGTATAAAAAAGCTTTCATTCAACTTTCCTCCTTTTCTTTCCTTGCTTCCTTCCCTCGTATCCTACAGGGGTGGAGCTGAGACGCGAGGAAAGGAAACCAGGATGCACAAATAAGAAATGAGAAGCAACACACGTTTCAACTCACTACTAACTAACTCAATCAGGCCCCGCCCCTTTATTTTGCGAATGTCTTGAGCAGGAATTATTTAAATAAGAAATATTGTGATGTGTTCGTTCATGGAAGAAAACTCAATAAAGGCATTTCAGGGAGTTCAGAAACAGTGACACTGATATAGAGAAAAACTCCCGCTCGAGTGACTTTGTGCTTTGTTACTTTGCAGACTTTTTTAATGCTGAAACAGCAACACACTAAAAGTTGAATGTGTAAAAAAACATAATAGGACCCCTTTAAGGCTTTGATTCAGCTTATTTTAGCTTTATTTCTTATTTTAGCTTATCACTGAAAACATTTATTTTTATTTTAGTTAACAATAACAACACTGGTAACTGTGTCTTAATATTTGCATGTCTTAATACAAACTCACAAGTGTGTACTATCACCAATGAGGTCCATACTTTTAGTATTTAGTGAATTTGTAAATTGGTGTACAGCCAGTGATTCACCCATCTAATTTTAGGGTCATTGAGTGTGCAAAGCTTGGGCTTATAACCTAATTATACAAGTCAAAGCATGTCTATGTTTTAAACGTAATATTATTCTGTTAAATCAGTGTCTCAGACACAGATCAAAATCTAGATTAAAGTGTTCAAAAAGAAATCTCAGAGCGCATTCACTAATTTAACACCAGATTTGGCTGGCCATATATGATGTGAAACCTTGTTTTTCGTGTATTGATTTTAATGGTGCACTTAGTCATGGCATATTGTTTTCATCTGAAATTTGTGCACGGTGACCGTCATGTGACATGTAGAAGCGACCCTGCTGTTTGATGCTTGAGTCAAATGTTGTGTGATATTTAAATGCTCAGCTCTCAGTGGACTAACCTCAGCAGAACAGACTGATTTCTCTGAGAAAGGAGCGAACGCTGGGCTGGATGTGGGTGGCACAATCATACTAAGGAGAATGCGTGGGTCCAGGGCTTATTTCAGGATCTGATCAGCACGGCAGAGGAGCACGGATTTAATGAGCGACACTTTACTAACTGCCATTATAGAAGGGACAGATTATCACAGGCTATCAAAGTGATGTTGAACACAGTCGTACATCATTATTATGGGGCTGAGGCCTACAGCAAACATCCATCAGGCAGTGTGAGAGGTCAATGGGAAGAGGAAACATGCTAATGATGGTGACTAAACCTGAACTGCGGTTCCATCACAATCCGTTTGCTTCCAGCTTTTTCTTTTGTCCCTTTATATCTGAAGAGAAATAAATCACACATGATGAATACAGTGCTCAGATATCAGGAAAATAAAACACCATTAATAATGGCCTCACCATTTCTCTGCTTAAATTCAGTGCTGAAATGTTGCAAGCCTCATTTTATTAACTCAACAAAGACGAGACATCTTTATCAAGCAGTGTTTTAGAGTATACCTAAAATGCAGATTAATGTATAGCATCTCAGACTTTCTCTTACACAGTCATCCACAATAAACACATAATTATAAAATCATATACATACATTAAACACTTCATGATTAGGCTAATTCATACATGCATATGTACTTAAACACTCCAAACTGCAATTTCACATAACCACTCTCACAGCTGCAAACACTTTTCATAACATAACATGAGTAGTGTTCTATAAATATCATATGTAAAGGCATCAGATCATGAAATAAAATAAGACTTTCATCCGCAGCGTTGATGTTAGGAAACTGACAGGAGCAAACACAAAGCCACAGAGAGGCCTGACAATGATGAATCTCAACCGGCGGCCGTCAACCAGGAAAGCATCTCTCATTTGATTTCTTACTGAAGCAATATTCAGAGGGACCTACTCACTATGAGTGGGCTGTTATGTTGCCATGGTAATGATTTTCTTCCCACTTCTTCCCGCTTCTTAATAAATTGTGTTTAGGGTGACACCTTGTGGGAAACAAGAGGATCTACATTCAATCAACAGCTATAAGAAAATAAGTTTTATAGGTAGTATACTGAATTTGGTCTTTTAGCAACACTGTCTTACTACATTAATCATGCTAAGCATTTTTCAGGTTAAGCGTTTTGTCATTTGGAGGGTAGACTGCACTGTAAATAGTGAAAGGTTGACTTGAAAAAAAATGTTGCCTTAAAATTATTAAGTAAATGAACAATGGGTAATTGAAAAAATTAAGTTATGTGAACTTGACAAGTAAAAGTTATTGAAACAAAAAAAGTGCGTTGTGATAACTTTTTATTTTAAGTTGGACTAACTTAATTTTATTAAATTGCAATTATTAAAAATGTCAATCTACTTAGCTTAAAACTAAAAAGTTTTGTTCTGACTACTTAAATTGAGGAAACCCGATGCCTTGAAAAAAAATAATTAAGCCTGTTTTACATTTTATATATATATATATATATATATATATATATATATATATATATATATATATATATATATATTTATTTTTTTTATATATAAAAGGTCAAAAGGATTAACAAAGCAGATTTATTTTCACTGGCTTCTTCGTTCATTTTACCAAAGGTGCCAGTAATCAATGTAGGGTTGCTTTAAGTGTTTTTATTTGAAGAGAAAGAAAACAACATAAACAAACATCCACTTCTATTTTCAACTTAAACAATCAAACCCCTATGGAGGCAATAAAGGGACATGGTGATGGAAAAAAAAATATGATATGGGAGAAAATATATATACATATTCTAACGCTTTTGAGATCTGTCACAAAAAGTTTTGCGTTCCCTCAAAAAACTTTGCGTTCATTCACAACGTAAGTTTTGAGAGTGAATGCAAAGTTTCTTTGGGCCTCGCACAAGCATTTAAAGGCCGCTTATGTGACCCACAACAAAATCAAACAAATATACATTCAATAAGGGATGCAACATCAGAAACTATTTTGACTGTTGCCAATATAGTTTATACAGTGATTAAAAAAAAACACTTAAATTTAAATGTATTATTATTGTTTGATATTGACAGCTGTTTGAGGGATTATTTTATGGTGCCAAAATGTTTTTTGTTTTTTTCTGTACTGAAAGGCTTAATAGGTAATGTCTACTTCTAATCAAGATCTAAAGCAAGATTGGATTCGTGATCTACTCTGATTTCAGAATCCTCTTTTTAACAAACCATTTTCCAGATTTGATCCAACCCGATAGCCATAATCCGATCAGATTACTTTTGAACAACTGGGTCCAGGAGATTCAGGTAAGACGTGAACCAAAGCCTGAGAGAGGATGCTGTTACTATAGCAACAGACTGATAGACTTGTGTTGATGGAGACCTCGTGTGGTGAACTTGAGTAATGCCAGAGATCTCAGTATGATCATGACAGTAATGCCTTTCAGTACAACTTGGGGCTCTTAAAAAAGGAAAAAAGCAACCCTTTTTTTATACACTTTCAAGCAATACATCATTATAAATATCCTTATGCACAGTAAAAAAAATTGCTGCCTTAAACTTTTTCAACTAAAAAAAGTTAAAAATTGCAAAATTTGGTAATATAAATTACTTATATTTGAAGCAATGGTAACTGGCAACTTGTATTTTGCTGTCTTTATTTCCATATTTGACTCACAGGTCATTGTGTCATTTGTCCCTCATATTTTAGTTTCAGTGGTTTAATGACAGGAAAATTCTTAATTTGTGTCTCCACATGGGAAAAAAACACCAGATATCCTATATAAAATGTGCAAAACAGATGTTTTAGTTAGTCAGCAATGGTTTTCAAACTTAACACAGCCAATTTTACTTACGGTCTGCTTGCTGAGTGTTAATTCTAGATCATATGGTTATGAAAGCAACCAAGTGGTGACAAAATCAGCTAATTAACATACTAAATAATGTCTTTTTATAAAGTTTATAATTGCAGAAGCATAAGTCAATGGAAAGTCCCAACCATTATAGAAAAGAAAATGTATGTGCTAGTTATTTTTGTACCTTGTGCAAGACTTCAACTGATCCATTATTACTGTTGAATGATCTGAACTTCCTTTTCACTTCCTTTACGGGAACTGGGTAATATTCTTATACATATATTGTGACCACAGATGCGTGTCAGCAGGACTCTTCTGTCAGAATGAGAAGTGATGGTGTGACTGAAGCTTCATTCACACTCTTCTGTTAAGATTTAGCTCTTCTGGACTTTAGAGAAATGATGCTCATCTTTGGACTGATGCTGCTGAAAACTGCTTTATGTGAGTCAACTTTCAGCTCAAACTGATGTTATGATGCTGTTCACTCACTGATGAATTTTTATGTAATCTGATTATAATTCATGATGAGAGGTAGGCTATATTTATGTACAAAGGTCTGTCAAGATTCTCGATTCTGATTGGCTAGAAGGTGTGTGTTAAAACGGTTTAATGCACAGTTGGCAGTGAGTTTAATCACCATTCTATATGATTAATTATTTTCTCAGTTAGACACAAACACTACCAAAACTTTATGTACCTACAAGCCAATTTGCACATGTTTACATTCTCTTTTCAAAACTGTTAAACTTACTGTAAGTTCAAAACCATCACAACACAAAAATGAATAAGACAGAAATTTGCACCATTTCTACAGTGAAACCATATTGAAATATATTCTGAATATATTATAAAAATCAAACAAATTAGATGTAACTGAAGACCTACACGTGTTAGTCTTTCAGTTTCATTACTGTCCATTCAAAAGGGGAAACTTAGGAATAATTTACTGTAATGTAAACATGGACGATGGACGTAACAGAAACTGCAGTGAATTGTGAGCAGTAGACAGTGCCATTGTTTTGGAAAGAAATATTACAAAAGAAAATATCCTAGTATAATGCCGCCTGATGTTAGCGTTTTTTTAGGTGTGTGTTTATGATTGACAAAAATGTAGTTTGTTGGTGACAGACCTTTTTTAGTGTTCTGTAAGAATTAATTTTTTTTTAGACATTCAAGTGTTTTGGTAGTTTTAGTGTATTTTGAATGTGAAATTAACCGCCGTGACAAGTTGGTTTGTAGAACTGTGTGTAGAAGAGTTTGGAAAAATGACCAGAGTATTGAGAAATGTGCCCTAGCGATTGTGAAAAACTGTAATGCACTGCTTTCATTGAAGCACACTCCTGATCGTCACTCACACACAGAGATCAGAGAATATTTTAATTAATGCACTCTGCTTGTCATCAGACGATCCTCTGACTTCGTACATTAGTTTAATGCACAATTATCCGTGTAATATTCCTTACATAACACTCTCACTCTCTCTGTGTGTGTGTGTGTGTGTGTGTGTGTGTGTGTGTGTGTGTGTGTGTGTGTGTGTGTGTGTGTGTGTGTGTGTGTGTGTGTGTGTGTGTGTGTGTGTGTGTGTGTGTGTGTGTTGTTCTTCAGGTATGGAGTTTAATTGCAGGTTTGATCAGTCAGATCCCTGTTATTCAGCTCTGGGACACAAACTCAATCTGCAGATGGTGGATGCTAGATATTATAAACTGAGGATAATAAAGAGAATAAACAACAACGCAGCTGATCCAGTTTGTAGAGTAAAGAATGACACGAAACATGAGAAGGAATGTGATCTTTTTAATAACAGACCTGAAGTGACAGTCATTAATGGGACTCTGATAATAAACCGTGTGATCAGAGCAGATTCAGGGAATTACACTTTATTACTCGATAACTCAGACGGCACAGAAACATCTGCAGATCTTCAAGTGAATGTTGAAGGTACAGTAACTCTCATCAGACTCATTACATTCTCATGATCTCCAATGATCTCACTCTCATGCAAACAAATCAGTGGAATCTCTGTGAAGGTTTTTATCATGCAGCTCATTATTGAACATCTAAGAATTTCATTAAAAGCAACTGCACTTTGTTTTCTATTTATTTAGATATTTTATTTGTGTTTGTTTGTCATGTGACTGTCATGTGTCCCGCCCACCAGCTCCTATTGGCTCAGTGGAAGTGTCAATCATCTGCTCCTCCAGTGGGGTGAAGTCAGTGTCCTGCTCTTCTGACGGGGATCAGCTCATCTACAGCTGGACTCTGAATGGAGATCCACTGATGGATGCAAACACCAACATTCAGCTGAATGAGACAACGGATGGAGACATCATCTGTAGTGTGAAGAACCACGTCAGTCACCAACAGAAGAACGTTAGTGTAGAACACTGTCCTGGTGAGCTTTTAATACATGAATCTCCATGTATTTACTAAACAACAGCAACAAGAGTGATGCAGAGAAGTGAATCTCACAAAACCTGTCAAGAACATGTCAGTCACATTTTAGTCAGACACAGCAACACCAGTGATGCAAAACAGTGAGTTCTCTTCAATGGACACAGTTCATTCTCGAAACGTTTCTGGCTGAAAATTAGTTTATTTCAGCACGAGTTTATCTCGGCAGTAATTTGTATTGGCGTGTTTTCAGTTTCGGTGATTACAGTGATGTTTTCTTACAGGAACAGCGACTCCAGCTGTGACCTCTCGTTTGACCTCTACACTGACCAGTAGCACACAGACATCAGAACATGGTACGAGTTTGAAAGAACACGCTTCAGGAAACATGATGGACTGGTTTTCTTTCTAATTGTTGTTTTCAGTGTGTTCAGAGTCTGTGGAGTTTGTGCTGGTCTGGTGTTTTCAGCTGATGGTTCTGTTTGCTCTGTTAGGAGGTTTTCACATCTACATGAGACACACGTCAGGTGAGAGACATTTATGATCATCATTGTGGATTTAACATGTACATATTAAGAGATGATGATAATGTGATGCTTTTAGAAAGAAAACAGGATGATCAAAAACTGAGAATGAGAAGATTTAGAGAAGAACATGAACACACAGCAGAAGATTCATGAGACCAGCAGCAGATCTCAGCACATCTATGAGAAATCTCCTCCTTTTGCTTTCCTGTTTCTATATGTTTTCAGGCGACATCAACAATTGCGAAGATTTCAGATGATGGCAACTTTGGATCAACGTGCCAAACTTTCAGATATTATCCTATAATATTTGAATATGATCCTTATATTGTAAACGTTAAAAGCACAAGTTGTAACAACTGCCTAACATATACGCTGTGTCAGCTTAACTGAAAACATCAAGTTATCTAACTAACATGTACTATATTATAGCTGTATATTACTGCCATATTACTGTGACACACTCATCTCTGGCTGATAACAGAATATATCCAAAATTTTAACATTAAAACAAGCATTTTCTGTAAAGCTGCTTTGAAACATGTATTGTGAAAAGTGCTGGAAAAATTAACTTGAATTTACAAGTTTCTCTTGATCGTGTCTTGGTTTTGTCTGGTGTTTTGCTATTCGTGCTTTTACACTTCTGCTTGTATTTGCAGTTTTTTTGAAGATGTTTAACACGTTTAGCCACATGCGTGCTGTGATGCAGAAGAACTCGAGTGTTAAGATCCGAGAAAAATTCAGGCTCAACCCGTAAATAGCTTCTCTTCAGAGTATGGTGGTGTTTATTTACAAGTGCACCGAAAGCTGAATAAATCAGCAGAGATCTCAGGTATAGGTCTCTGAAGGAGAGTAATAGGAGTTACCAGATCAGTGAGCGGGGTCATAAACAGAGGGGCGTTTTAAACAGTATAAACTGATTTGCTGAAGTCACAGTTAGGGTAGGGTTTAGGGGTCGGGTCGGGTGAAGGGCATCATTTTCATTGCATGATTTATAAACACCCACCAGTTTGAAAACTCCCACAAATTTAGAAACACTCCTTTTTGTTTCGCAGAGACCCCATACTCAGTGAAGACACAAGTGTACAGTCCTGTAAAACAACGTAAAAAAATAACTCAAAGAAATATAACTATACAATATTTACACTGATTCATGAGTATCCACAATGTACAGGAAGGGTTTTTATTACAGGCGAGTTGAGAGCACAAATCACAAAATCTTTTAGTGGTCATGATGATGTATTCAGATTTAGCATATTAATGATGACACAGACTACATGAGCTTGTGTTTGACGTCACAGCCCCCAGCAACACGGCTAACATATAACTCATAATTGTACAATAAAGCATGTGTGATAGACTGTGTGTGATATGTCCAGAGGGAATAACAGAAGGGAATGTGGGAATGTACTGCCGTTCCCAGCGGTGAAGATCATATCTTCACACGTGCATTTATCTTTACCAGATCTTTGTCATTATAATATTGATAAATATTCTTTAAGAATTGTAAATTGAGTCTGTGTTGACACTTTTAAGATTAACTTTTTGCTATAGATTTAAGTTAATGAAAATAAAACTGTTTGAAATTAAACATTTTGCTGTCAAAAGATGCAACCTCATTTGATTTTTTTATATTTATAAATGTCTTTTTTATATCCTTTTCATTTTAATTAACAGAAAATGCACATTATTAAAATTTTAACATTTGGAAGTTTGCAATGTAGGCTATGTAATTTTTCGCCACTAGAGGTCGCTTTTTTAAAATAGAGGCATAGCTTGATGACGCTTGATTTCGCGGGATCATGGGAGTTGTTGACTTCACTTTTACAGCCAGTGGAGAATATGACGGGACTCATATTCATATTCATGGATGACCGGTTATGTATTAAAGATTTATTAACGTTACGAAAGCCGTTGTATCAGAACGAGGCCGCTGGAGAGATTGCTAATGAGAGACGTGCGCGTCACACGGTTCGAGAGCAGAGGAGCTTTTATTATAATACAGACGCTTCTGCTTCTTCCGGTCATGAGTTTGTGGGGAAACTGCTTATTTCTCTGGATTTAAACATTCTTAGAAACATTTGGGATAATGTAAGTAGCCTTCACAAATCAACAAAATAAATAACATCGTTCTCGTGATTTTTTTTTTTATATTTTCATCCGAAAATCTTACATAGTGTGTCAGATATCAAATATAATACAATTTATTTTAGTAAATGAGTCCAGCTGTACCAAAGCCGTGTGTCCACCAAAGCGTTTTTTCACACAGCTGGCATATAATTCCAATTGTTTTCAATGGGAGTGCGCGTTTTTTGAACGCCATGAGCGTGACGTGGCGCTGAGCGTGTATTTAACACTCAAGCGCTGAGCGCCTGGCGTTTTTTACTGGTCGCCGAGAGTTGAAAAATGTTCAACTTTGGGTAAAACTGCACTCATCACTGTCACTTTTTACCCAGCCGTCCAATCACAGTGGAGGAGGGGCGGGACATATACCACACTGACCAACTGTCACAACATTCTTTCTGTACAAAGACATCAACCAGCAGAGCTAACCGAATAAAATGGATGAAAAATAATTTTTTAGTATGAAACAAATTATCTACGAAATCATTTACAAGTAAACTGTGGAGCGGATATTCTGTATCATAGCCACGAATCGTCTCAACTAAAAAAAAACGCAGCGCTGCCAAAACGCTCTCAAGCGCCCACAGCTAGGCGTTTTCAGCAGAGCGCCTAGCGTTTTTAGCCAGCTGAAAACGCTAGGCTTTGGTGGACACACGGCCTAACTCTAGTTCCCTTTCAAGGGAACTCGAGCTGCGTCAAGCTGTGGGAACGCCTCTGCGTTGTGCGTCCTGAAGCACGTATGGAATCAGCCCAATGGAGAGATGGAACGTCATAGGCGGGTGACGTCATCGACCAGGAAACTATAAAGCACCCCATAAACACAAGCGCAATAGCTTCTGTGCCTTCAGTCTGCCATTAAGGACGCTCCGCTCCCGCCGGGCGCTCTTCGAGGAGAGCGGTTCAGTGCGTGCTCCCCGCGGTTCGGGTCCCGCTCTTGCCGAGGCAGAGCGACGACGCGTATCGTGGGGATCGCATATGGATCTCTCAGCGGGGTTAGAGACGGGCTCTGCCTTATCTCTCCCTTCACCTGTGAGATCCAGTGCCTCAGTCCCGTATTCGGAAGCACGCGCTGCGGTTTCTTCCGCTCGGGCTGAGGCACCAGTGTTGCTTCTATCCAGTTCTGAGGAGCTGGATGTTGCTAGTATATATAAGGGAGATGTGGAGGATTCGCCACCTTACATTCCCGAAAGCGATGAGCTAGTGGAGGTATTAACAAGAGCTGTAGAAAAACTCAGCATTGTATGGCCAGTGACTAGACAGGAGTCTGTTTCTAAATTAAAATTAGATGAGAGATTTTCGCCGTCACGAGTGCAACCTCCACGCCGGTGCGTGCCGTCTTTTTTTCCCGATCTCCACACTGAGGTGTCGAAATCGTGGGAAAAACCGGTGTCATATAGAGAAAATGTTTAGTCCCCAGACTTCAACATATTTAAATATGGTGGGGGATAAATCATATGGTTGTTCGGCTATGCCTCGCGTGGTAGAGACGCTTGCGAGTTTTCTCTCCCTCGAGGCTGCGTCATCTGTTAAGGCACCGGCATTACCCACCAAGCCTCTTATGAATATTTCGTTTTTTGTGGGTAAAGCATATTCGGCAGCAGGTCATGTCTGCATACTATGTCTGTTATGAAGAGAAAAAAAAAAACGGGCATACCAGGCTGACCTGCTGAGGGACGTGAGTGAGAGTGAGGAGGTCAGTGCTGACGTGGTTCGCGAACTGCGTCAGGCGGCTGATTTTTTCCCTGCGTGGCCGTAGAAAGACATCTGTGGTTAAATCAGACAAATATAAAAGGGAAAGGAAAAGCTTTCCTTTTAGACACTCCTCTCTCCCCCCTGGGTTTATTTGGCGATGCTGTAAATTCTGTCATCAATAAATTCCAGGAGAAGGAAAAGCAAATAACAGCTTTTAACAAATTTCTCCCTTTTAAAAATTCATGTCCCTGGGACTGCTGGGCGGGAGCAGCCCCGGCCGTCTGCGAGCTCATCACATAGGGCGCTGAAGCAGAGTGTCGCGTCTTGTGCTCCCCCTGCTGGACAGTGGGCTCAGCCGCGCCACTCTCAGCCGAAATCTCCCAGTAATAGAACTGATCTGAGGACAGTTATATTAGCTAAGAAGGCTTCGGCTGAGAAGAAGTCCTGGCGCCACGGCGCGCAGGACACTGAGGGTGGTTCCCGCCGAGGCGGAAAGGTGTTCACCTCTTTCTACGGTGCCCATTCCTCCTCGGTGCCCTCAGGGGCCCGTTCTGCCAACCCCGCCTTAATGCCGGGGCACAGACGGCCCCAGCGAGCGATTTCCCGAGGGACGCTCGCTCCCTCTGAGGAGGGTTTCAGAGCGGTTAAACCAGTTGTTCCCTGCCGGTGTGCCGTTACAGGGTGCTGCGTTTGCTGCTCAAGTTACACCAGAGGCCAGTCTCGAGAGACTGGTACCCTTAGTAGAATTTCTGGCAGAGGGGAAAAGCCTTCCAAAAATATCTCATTGGGTCCTGCAGACAATAGAAAAGGATTATGCTATCCAATTCAGGTGTCATCCAGCAAGATTCAGAGGGGTTCTGCCTACAGTGGTGGGCTCCGAGCAGGCTCTGGTTATGGAACAAAAGGTGAAAGCACTCCTTCAAAAGGAGGCTATAGAACGGGTTCCTCCTCCCAGTGTGGAGTCAGGCTATTACGGCCGATATTTCATCGTTCCAAAGTAGGATGGGGGGTTGCGTCCAATTTTAGACCTGCGCCTATTGAATCGCTCGGTAGGGAAGCCAAAATTCAGGTTGCTCTCTATCAAGCAGATCGTGTCACAGATCAGATCCGAGGACTGGTCTGTCACGATAGATCTAAGGGACAATCTTCCACATTTCCATCCTTCCACAACACAGGAAGTTCCTGAGGTTCGCCTTCGGGGGCGAGGTGTACCAGCACAGGGTTCTTCCGTTTGACCTAGCTTTATCTCCCCGCACTTTCACGATGGTGGTTCGGCATCGAGATGTCGTTCTCGTTCATATCAGGAAGTTGGGGTTGAGGCTGAACGCAAAGAAAAGTGTATTATCTCCTTCTCAGAAGACCACTTTTCTGGGTGTCGTTTGGGTTTCGGTTTCGATGCAGGCGCGACTCGCTCCGACCCGCATCGCTTCGATTCTCTCAGCTGTGAAACAAGTAAAGCTAGGCCAGCTACTTACTGTAATACAGTTTTAGAGACTGTCGGGTCTGATGGCAGCAGCGTCCAACGTTATACCTTGCGGCCTGTTGTACATGAGACCGCTACAGTGGGGGCTCAGGACCAAGGGGTTCTCCTCGAGGGGAAATCCGCTCCGCACGGTCAAAGTCACGCGGCGCTGCCTTCGTGCTCTGGTCATGTGGAAAGAAACTTGGTTCCTGTTCAAAGGTCCTGTGCTGGGTCGCGTGGCGCTAATGGCGGATGCTTCCCTCACAGGGTGGGGGGCGGTCACGAGTGGTCGTCCAGCCCAAGGTCTGTCTCAGGACCATCATCTATCATGGCTTATAAATTGTCTAGAGATGTTGGCGGTGTTCCAGGCTCTGAAACACTTCCTAGCAGACCTGAGAGGTCATCATGTGTTAGTTCAGTCAGACAACACGTCGGTGGTCTCTTATATAAATCATCAGGGGAGCCTGCGGTTTCGCCGGCTTTACAAGTTGCCCCGTCAGATCCTCCTGTGGTCCCAAGGGAGGTTACTATGTCTGACAGCAATGTATCTTCCTGGGTATTTGAATGTGGTAGCAGTCTCCCTGTCGAGGCAGGGGCCGAGGCCGGGGGGTTGGAGTCTCCACCCCGAGGTGGTGGAGCTCCTTTGGTGAGTTTCGGTCGCGCCGAGGTGGACCTATTCACTTCCAAGGTGACCACGCACTGTCATCTGTGGTTTTCCATCAGCCATCCAGCCCCTCTGAGGTTGGACGCTATGGGGCAGCCGTGGCCGAGGTCACGTCTGTTCACCTTTTCCCCGATTGCTCTGCTACCTGGAGTTCTGGAGAGGGTTCGCCGGGACGGGGTCAGCCTACTACATAGTAGCCCCGTTCTGGCCGGCCTGAGTACGGTTTGCGGACCTGATTTCTCTCCTGGACGGTTCTCCTTTGGAGCTCCCGGTCAGGAGGGATCTACTCTCTCAGGCGGGCAGCATGATATTTCACCCCCGCCCAGTACTGTGGGCTTGGCCTCCGAGGGGGCCCAGCTCATGAACTCTGGTCTCTCAACCGAGGTTGTTGAGACCATTCTTCACTCCAGAGCTCCATCCGCGAGGAAGTTTTAGGCCTTGAAGTGAAAACTTTTCACTTCTTGGTGTGGAGAACACCTTCAGGACCCGGTTAACGGGTTCTCCACAGGGCTCCACAGGGCTATCCCCCTCCACACTAAAGGTGTATGTGGCGGCACTGGCTGCTCACCACGTCCCTTTCAGTGGAGTTTCTCTGGGGAGACACCCGCTTATAACTCGTTTCCTTCGTGGCACATTGAGGCTGAGGCCAGCAGTTCGTACGAGGGTGCCGGCCTGGGATCTGGCCATCGTATTAGAAGGTCTTTCCCAAGCTCCTCTTGAACCTATCGAAGAAGTTCCTGAGAAGTTTCTCACGTTTAAGACTATCTTTCTTCTTGCTATCTCCTCACTAAAGAGAATCGTGATTTGCAGGCTCTGTCGGTTTCACCCTTGTGCCTGGAATTTCGCCTGGCATGGTTCAGGCTCTTTGACCTACAGTTCTGCAGGCCTTCTGTCCTCCTTCATTTCTGTCGTCTGACCAGGAGAAACTTAATTTACTCTGCCCTGTTAGGGCGTTAGACTCCTATATCCACAGAACTGCCCTGTGGAGGAAGACAGAACAACTATTTGCGTGTTTTGGGCCTAGACTTAATTCCTTCCCCTGGGGCACAGGTGCTCTCGCCCTCTGTGCGCTAGTTCTCACATGGCGGTCACTTGGTCCTATGGCGACGTGGGTATTAGCGTTTCCACAGCTTGACGCAGCTCGAGTTCCCTTGAAAGGGAACGTCTCGGTTACGTATGTAACCTTAGTTCCCTGATAGGGAACGAGACGCTGCGTCATCCCACCATACTCCCGGCATTCCCGTTAGCGCTTCCTTCAGGCTATCAGAAGCTATTGCGCTTGTGTTTATGGGGTGCTTTATAGTTTCCTGGTCGATGACGTCACCCGCCTATGACGTTCCATCTCTCCATTGGGCTGATTCCATACGTGCTTCAGGACGCACAACGCAGAGGCGTTCCCACAGCTTGACGCAGCGTCTCGTTCCCTATCAGGGAACTAAGGTTACATACGTAACCGAGACGTTTCCTCCTGCAGATGTCGCTAATAACTAGGAAAGTGTCTGTCTTTGACACTTATTTGCTAAACATCAATAGACTTTTATTACAGTGTTTATTTTTATAAAGTTTATTTGTTTAAAATTGCACTAAAGAGCTCTAGGTTATCATCCACCATGTGAAACATAAAAATGCATGTCATGTGTGGAGTAGTTTAAGTCAGTTGTGCTTCTTCTGAACTGATGAATCTGCTGGTTTGAGGAATCGTACTGGTTTATAATGATCACAGTATCAGAGCGGATCTGTCGTAACAAGACCGCTGACAGAAAAGTGTAGGCCTTAAGATGCCATATGATCTACGGTGTATAATATTTGTCGCTGTTGGTTATTCCCCAGGGGTTATTTAGACCAGTGTTTCTCAACGGGTCGCAGAGTGCTGTCAAAGACACAACATCGACACAAATACGAGTAAAGGAAGAGAAGAAGAGCTCTCAGTGAGAGATGCAGGAGCAAAATAATGTATGAGCTTGCCAATATGAATATATTCAGATCAGGAAAGAATATGTTAATCATGTCAAAAATATATTTTATAAGAATCAGCTCTGGTTTCTTGGTATCACATTCTACGTAGCTAAACATTTCAGATTTAACACTATAGAAGCAAAACGAGCCAAATAAGCCTTTCCACCAAGTCTGAACTTTATGCTAATAATACTCTCTCTATTTTAATACTATAAATGACACCTTTGCTATTAGACCGGAAACCAGACTTTGCAGAAACATGTCTCAACTTTTAGCAGTGACACAGCTAGCCAAAGGTCTGTTTGAATAGAATATATGAATATAAGTATATGAACTATGAGTATATGATATCAAAGTATATAACAGACAAAAATATAATTCATAAATGGATTAATACAAGAATAATAATATGTTCAGGATTAATCATAAAAGAACAATCATGATAATCATAAGCATTTTTTCTTTTTTTATACACCACCTTCCCACTTGCTGTTTTAAATGTATGATTTACACTTGTTTAGGAAGTCTACCTGAAAATTGCACTTCTTTTTACATCTTTCTAGTTTCAGTGTCTTTTGTTAGACGCAGGTCTATTTCAGTGCACCATCATCTGCCTTCCCCCATATGAGGAAACTTCCTCTTTTCTCAGATATTTCCTCATGTGTCAGTGCAGAGTGAGTCTCTCTGTGAGGAGCTTCATGAGAGCCAGAACACAGACGACTGAAGTCCAGACACTCATGTCAGCATCTGAAGCTTCATCCACACTCTTCTGCTGCCGCTGGGCTCTTCTGGAAACGGGACTTTAGAGAAATGATGCTCATCTTTGGACTGATGCTGCTGCAAACTGCTGCATGTGAGTCAACTTTATGATGCTGTTCAATATCGTCAATCTCTCAAATAAAAACACTGTAATATTACATTAATAGTGTTTTCAAAACTGTCTGCAGTGATCTTGTCTTAGTGTTACTGAACTTATTTATAGTGTGTGTTTGTGGAGGATTCACAAAATGTGAGAGAAAGTGTGTTTGTTTCTTAATGTCAGTGTACAAAAACGTTTCATATTTTATAAATGTAATCATTTATTTATAGTAAATTATCATGTCTCTCCAATAAATCTGATGTCATGAAGATTATTTAAAAAGAAAGAAATTTCACTGGATTGAACTTTTTTTACGTACTAAACAAAGTAAATTTCCAGTAATATGGTTATATTTATATTAGTCTGATTCATTTCATTGATTGTGTGTGTGTGTGTGTGTGTGTGTGTGTGTGTGTGTGTGTGTGTGTGTGTGTGTGTGTGTGTGTGTGTGTGTGTGTGTGTGTGTGTGTGTGTGTGTGTGTGTGTGTGTGTGTGTGTGTGTGTTGTTCTTCAGGTATGGAGTTTAACTGCAGGTTTGGTCAGTCAGATCCCTGTTATTCAGCTCTGGGACACAAACTCAATCTGCAGATGGTGGATGCTAGATATTATAAACTGAGGATAATAAAGAGAACAGACAACAAAACAGCTGATCCAGTTTGTAGAGTAAAGAATGACATGAAACATGAGAAGGAATGTGATCTTTTTAATAACAGACCTGAAGTGACAGTCATTAATGGGACTCTGATAATAAACCGTGTGATCAGAGCAGATTCAGGGAGTTACACTTTATTACTCGATAACTCAGACGGCACAGACACATATGCAGATCTTCAAGTGAATGTTGAAGGTACAGTAACTGTCATCAGACTCATTACAATTTCATGATCTCCAATGATCTCACTCTCATGCAAACGAATCAGTTTAATCTCTGTGAAGGTTGTTGTTATTGTTATTATTATTATTATTAATATTAATATTATTATTTAGTCAAAAGCATCTGAACTTTCCATGTACTAATACTATTTTCAGAATTGAAAACTAGTTGTTTACTGTATATTGCCTACTGTTTCAAAGTAGTTTGTGAAAGCATTTCAAACAGTAATTTGCTACATTGCTGTCACATGAATAACCTATTGCTGCATGTTTAATTCAGTGATGTCCAGCTATTATCGCAGTAATAAATGTTTAGAAATGTCTTGAAATTGAGTTGTGACTGTACTGTCATGTGTCCCGCCCTCCAGCTCCTATTGGCTCAGTGGAAGTGTCAATCATCTGCTCCTCCAGTGGGGTGAAGTCAGTGTCCTGCTCTTCTGACGGGGATCAGCTCATCTACAGCTGGACTCTGAATGGAGATCCACTGATGGATGCAGACACCAACATTCAGCTGAATGAGACAACGGATGGAGACATCATCTGTAGTGTGAAGAACCACGTCAGTCACCAACAGAAGAACATTCGTCTAGACTGTCCTGGTGAGCTTTTAATACATAAATCTCCATGTATTTACTAAGCAACATCAACAAGAGTGATACAGAGAACTGAATCTCACAAAACCTGTCAAGAACATGTCAGTCACATTTTAGTCAGACACAGCAACACCAGTGATGCAAAACAGTGAGTTCTCTTCAATGGACACAGTTCATTCTCGAAACGTTTCTGGCTGAAAATTAGTTTATTTCAGCACGAGTTTATCTCGGCAGTAATTTGTATTGGCGTGTTTTCAGTTTCGGTGATTACAGTGATGTTTTCTTACAGGAACAGCGACTCCAGCTGTGACCTCTCGTTTGACCTCTACACTGACCAGTAGCACACAGACATCAGAACATGGTACGAGTTTGAAAGAACACGCTTCAGGAAACATGATGGATTGGTTTTCTTTCTAATTGTTGTTTTCAGTGTGTTCAGAGTCTGTGGAGTTTGTGCTGGTCTGGTGTTTTCAGCTGATGGTTCTGTTTGCTCTGTTAGGAGGTTTTCACATCTACATGAGACACACGTCAGGTGAGAGACATTTATGATCATCATTGTGGATTTAACATGTACATATTAAGAGATGATGATAATGTGATGCTTTTAGAAAGAAAACAGGATGATCAAAAACTGAGAATGAGAAGATTTAGAGAAGAACATGAACACACAGCAGAAGATTCATGAGACCAGCAGCAGATCTCAGCACATCTATGAGAAATCTCCTCCTTTTGTTTTCCTGATTCTATGATGTTTTCAGGCGACATCAACAATTGCGAAGATTTCAGATAATGGCAACTTTGGATCAACGTGCCAAACTTTCAGATATTATCCTATAATATTTGAATATGATCCTTATATTGTAAACGTTAAAAACACAAGTTGTAACAACTGCCTAACATATACGCTGTGTCAGCTTAACTGAAAACATGAAGTTATCTAACTAACATGTACTATATTATAGCTGTATATTACTGCCATATTACTGTGACACACTCATCTCTGGCTGATAACAGAATATATCCAAAATTTTAACATTAAAACAAGCATTTTCTGTAAAGCTGCTTTGAAACATGTATTGTGAAAAGTGCTGGAAAAATGAACTTGAATTTAAAACTGTTGCTCTTGATCGTGTCTTGGTTTTGTCTGGTGTTTTGCTATTCGTGCTTTTACACTTCTGCTTGTATTTGCAGTTTTTTTGAAGATGTTTAACACGTTTAGCCACATGCGTGCTGTGATGCAGAAGAACTCGAGTGTTAAGATCCGAGAAAAATTAAGGCTCAACCCGTAAATAGCTTCTCTTCAGAGTATGGTGGTGTTTATTTACAAGTGCACCGAAAGCTGAATAAACCAGCAGTGATCTCAGGTATAGGTCTCTGAAGGAGAGTAATAGGAGTTACCAGATCAGTGAGCGGGGTCATAAACAGAGGGGCGTTTTAAACAGTATAAACTGATTTGCTGAAGTCACAGTTAGGGTAGGGTTTAGGGGTCGGGTCGGGTGAAGGGCATCATTTTCATTGCATGATTTATAAACACCCACCAGTTTGAAAACTCCCACAAATTTAGAAACACTCCTTTTTGTTTCGCAGAGACCCCATACTCAGTGAAGACACGTGTACAGTCCTGTAAAACAACGTAAAAAAATAACTCAAAGAAATATAACTATACAATATTTACACTGATTCATGAGTATCCACAATGTACAGGAAGGGTTTTTATTACAGGCGAGTTGAGAGCACAAATCACAAAATCTTTTAGTGGTCATGATGATGTATTCAGATTTAGCATATTAATGATGACACAGACTACATGAGCTTGTGTTTGACGTCACAGCCCCCAGCAACACGGCTAACATATAACTCATAATTGTACAATAAAGCATGTGTGATAGACTGTGTGTGATATGTCCAGAGGGAATAACAGAAGGGAATGTGGGAATGTACTGCCGTTCCCAGCGGTGAAGATCATATCTTCACACGTGCATTTATCTTTACCAGATCTTTGTCATTATAATATTGATAAATATTCTTTAAGAATTGTAAATTGAGTCTGTGTTGACACTTTTAAGATTAACTTTTTGCTATAGATTTAAGTTAATGAAAATAAAACTGTTTGAAATTAAACATTTTGCTGTCAAAAGATGCAACCTCATTTGATTTTTTTATATTTATAAAAAAAAAATTTATATCCTTTTCATTTTAATTAACAGAAAGTGCACATTATTAAAATTTTAACATTTGGAAGTTTGCAATGTAGGCTATATAAAAAATGAAGGGCACACTATGTAATTTTTCGCCACTAGAGGTCGCTTTTTTAAAACAGAGGCGTAGCTTGATGACGCTTGATTTCGCGGGATCATGGGAGTTGTTGACTTCACTTTTACAGCCAGTGGAGAATATGACGGGACTCTGAATCATATTCATGGATGACCGGTTATGTATTAAAGATTTATTAACGTTACGAAAGCCGTTGTATCAGAACGAGGCCGCTGGAGAGATTGCTAATGAGAGACGTGCGCGTCACACGGTTCGAGAGCAGCGGAGCTTTTATTATAATACAGACGCTTCTGCTTCTTCCGGTCATGAGTTTGTGGGGAAACTGCTTATTTCTCTGGATTTAAACATTCTTAGAAACATTTGGGATAATGTAAGTAGCCTTCACAAATCAACAAAATAAATAACATCGTTCTCGTGATTTTTTTTATATTTTCATCCGAAAATCTTACATAGTGTGTCAGATATCAAATATAATACAATTTATTTTAGTAAATGAGTCCAGCTGTACCAAAGCCGTGTGTCCACCAAAGCGTTTTTTCACACAGCTGGCATATAATTCCAATTGTTTTCAATGGGAGTGCGCGTTTTTTGAACGCCATGAGCGTGAAGTGGCGCTGAGCGTGTATTTAACACTCAAGCGCTGAGCGCCTGGCGTTTTTTACTGGTCGCCGAGAGTTGAAAAATGTTCAACTTTGGGTAAAACTGCACTCATCACTGTCACTTTTTACCCAGCCGTCCAATCACAGTGGAGGAGGGGCGGGACATATACCACACTGACCAACTGTCACAACATTCTTTCTGTACAAAGACATCAACCAGCAGAGCTAACCGAACAAAATGGATGAAAAATAATTTTTTAGTATGAAACAAATTATCTACGAAATCATTTACAAGTAAACTGTGGAGCGGATATTCTGTATCATAGCAACGAATCGTCTCAACTAAAAAAAAACGCAGCGCTGCCAAAACGCTCTCAAGCGCCCACAGCTAGGCGTTTTCAGCAGAGCGCCTAGCGTTTTTAGCCAGCTGAAAACGCTAGGCTTTGGTGGACACACGGCCTAACTCTAGTTTCCTCCTGCAGATGACGCTAATAACTAGGAAAGTGTCTGTCTTTGACACTTATTTGCTAAACATCAATAGACTTTTATTACAGTGTTTATTTTTATAAAGTTTATTTGTTTAAAATTGCACTAAAGAGCTCTAGGTTATCATCCACCATGTGAAACATAAAAATGCATGTCATGTGGGGAGTAGTTTAAGTCAGTTGTGCTTCTGAACTGGTGAATCTGCTGGTTTGAGGAATAGTACTGGTTAACAATGATCACAGTATCAGAGCGGATCTGTCGTAACAAGACCGCTGACAGAAAAGTGTAGGCCTTAAGATGCCATATGATCTACGGTGTATAATATTTGTCGCTGTTGGTTATTCCCCAGGGGTTATTTAGGCCAGTGTTTCTCAACGGGTCGCAGAGTGCTGTCAAAGACACAACATCGACACAAATACGAGTAAAGGAAGAGAAGAAGAGCTCTCAGTGAGAGATGCAGGAGCAGAATAATGTATGAGCTTGCCAATATTAATATGTTCAGATCAGGAAAGAATATGTTAATCATGTCAAAAATATATTTTATAAGAATCAGCTCTGGTTTCTTGGTATCACATTCTACGTAGCTAAACATTTCAGATTTAACACTATAGAAGCGAAACGAGCCAAATAAGCCTTTCCACCAAGTCTGAACTTTATGCTAATAATACTCTCTCTATTTTAATTCTATAAATGACACCTTTGCTATTAGACCGGATACCAGACTTTGCAGAAACATGTCTCAACTTTTAGCAGTGACACAGCTAGCCAAAGGTCTGTTTGAATAGAATATATGAATATAAGTATATGAACTATGAGTATATGATATCAAAGTATATAACAGACAAAAATATAATTCATAAATGGATTAATACAAGAATAATAATATGTTCAGAATTAATCATAAAAGAACAATCATGATAATCATAAGCATTTTTTCTTTTTTTATACACCACCTTCCCACTTGCTGTTTTAAATGTATGATTTACACTTGTTTAGGAAGTCTACCTGAAAATTGCACTTCTTTTTACATCTTTCTAGTTTCAGTGTCTTTTGTTAGACGCAGGTCTATTTCAGTGCACCATCATCTGCCTTCCCTCATATGAGGAAACTTCCTCTTTTCTCAGATATTTCCTCATGTGTCAGTCCAGAGTGAGTCTCTCTGTGAGGAGCTTCATGAGAGCCAGAACACAGACGACTGAAGTCCAGACACTCATGTCAGCATCTGAAGCTTCATCCACTCTTCTGCTGCCGCTGGGCTCTTCTGGAAACGGGACTTTAGAGAAATGATGCTCATCTTTGGACTGATGCTGCTGCAAACTGCTGCATGTGAGTCAACTTTATGATGCTGTTCAATATCGTCAATCTCTCAAGTAAAAACACTGTAATATTACATTAAGAGTGTTTTCAAAACAGTCTCCAGTAATCTAGTCTTAGTGTTACTGAACTTATTTATAGTGTGTATTTGTGGAGGATTAACAAAATGTGTGAGAGAGTGTGTTTGTTTCTTAGTGTCATTGTACAAAAAAGTGTCATATTTTCTAAATGTAATCATTAATTTATATTAAATTATCATGTATCTCCAATAAATCTGAAGTCATGAAGATCAAGACTTTATTTACAGTTTTTTTTTTATTCGCTTTGGTACTATTTTCACAAGTAAGGTGTACATTTTCAAAACTCTTAAGTTAGTACAAAAATCCAAACTGATCACACTTGTAACGCAGCTAGTCATTCTTTCAAAACATGATTCCATACTTTCATTACAGTTATACATTTTTCAGTCCACATAATCATTGTTTCAAACACAAGATTATTGTTATATATAATGAGAACGTTTGGTTTAATCACAGAAACACAACAGTATGATCTTCTTTCAATTTAGTACTTTTAACAATCAGTTCATTCAACAGCAAACAATGCAAAACACATGTTTCAAATCACTCTTGTTGTTGAAATAATTACAGTAATGGCTACAGTTGCCACATTAGAAAATACACGTGCATTACCTAACTTATGTAATTGAATCCATAATGTTTGTAATAGTATCTGCAGTGAGTTATCAAAAGCTGTGATGAAGTATGACACAGCCATGAGGTCCTCTAGAACAGAGTTTGCTGGCAATACAGTAAATGATTTCACTCTATACCATTTGACTGAATCTGGACCATTACAGATGAAGGTTGAGTGACAGTAATGTGGCAGTCTCTTCCATGGTAATCTGTTTACAGTATCACTGTATGTATGGCATACATACTGTAATGTAAAATGCTGTATTTGATGCCATCTGTCTCCCTTCTACTGATGCATCTCTAATCAATCTAATGTTTTACAGTCATTGACCGTTTCCTCTCCCTTATACTCTATTCTGCTTTACAGTGTTTTCACAAATGGCAAATTTCTCTGTATCTCTCTCACACACACACACACACATATGCGTGTGCACACACTTTGAACATAGTGGTGGTTATCTATAAATCACTTATGTAAAAAGAATTAATTACATTTGGTTATCCATATCGGAAATTGCAAACAAGTCCTATAGAAACTGTATATAGAATCAATATCTATAGAAATCTATAGGTGTACCGAATGATTAATTGATTAACCATTAAGATCAGTTGGATTAAATAATAGACAAATGTATTACAGTTTTTTTCGATTGGTAAATGACAGTGAGCACAACTGGAGCTACATGTGAAAAACTCTAACTACAGTCTGCACAGCAGCAGTTCATGTGGACCAAACTCTAGTTAGTTTTTCATTGCTTGAACACAGTTTTCAAAACTCTACACACTTATCCCATGACTTTAACCACAACCTGCACAACACTGTGGATTTACAGCACTTTGTTCAAATGCTAACACACTGCTGTCAAAACTGTGAACCACACATTCAAAACAGAATAGATTTCAGCCTTGTGCCTTTCAAACACTGCTGATTGCAATTTCAGCTGAAAGGCTAAGCAGGTGTCTTGTTTGTTATTTGTTCGAATTACAGTATGTACTTTTAGTTTCTACCTTTTTTTTCTCATTACTGTAATTCCGTAAATTACTACAGACTGAAGATTGAAGCAAACTGCTAATTTTCATTTACCTTAAATAATTGTTATGTTCTAAAAATGTAAATAAATCATGTGAAAGAATGTCACTCTTTTCTTTGAAGAAAATATTACTTTGTATGAAGTCACTGAAATTGTTCAAACTGTAAAGATGAAAAGTTAGTATTTTCTGTACTGGTGTTTCATGCTAGTGTTTTTACTCTCAGTGTGTTCTGAGTGACAGTGTGTGTTATCTTAGTGAGGGTTGTGCATAGTGTTTGGCTGCACTGAGCCTGTTTTGAGCCATGTGTTAAGAGTTGTGTTGCTTGGAATGAGTTTTGCAGGTGATGTGAACTGTTTAGCTCAGGTGACTGCTGCTGTGCAGACTGTAGTTAGAGTTTTGCATATGTAGCTCCAGTTGTGCTTACTGTCGTTTAGCAATCGAAAAAAAAACTGTAAACTGAACAAAAAGAGATGAAAATCAAAAGTTTGATAATAAGAGCTTTTTGAAAGGCAGTTACTGTGAATGAAACATTAATGTAGATGAAACACTTATTTTGTGTTGTGAAAAAGATACTTTGTGATTTTGTGAATTGTACTAACACAATTGAAAACATGATGAAATGTTTGGAAAAAGTGCACTTTTGATGATCTGTTGTGATAATAGCACTAAGAGTTTTGAAAATCTACATCATACTTGTGAAAATAGTACCAAAGCGAATAAAAAAAACAATAAAAAAGAACTTTTTTTTTACGTACTAAACCAAGTTAAATCTCCAGTAATATGGTTATATTTATATTAGTCTGATTCATTTAATCTTCTTTAATTCTGTGAATGTTTGTGTAATTTGTGTCTGATTTTAGTTTATGAACAGATAAGTATTTGCATCAGTAGTAGCACTCTGTATGTATGTTGATCTCTGTGTGTGTGTGTGTGTGTGTGTGTGTGTGTGTGTGTGTGTGTGTGTGTGTGTGTGTGTGTGTGTGTGTGTGTGTGTGTGTGTGTGTGTGTGTGTGTGTGTGTGTGTTGTTCTTCAGGTATGGAGTTTAACTGCAGGTTTGGTCAGTCAGATCCCTGTTATGCAGCTCTGGGACACAAACTCAATCTGCAGATGGTGGATGCTAGATATTATAAACTGAGGATAATAAAGAGAACAGACAACAAAACAGCTGATCCAGTTTGTAGAGTAAAGAATGACACGAAACATGAGAAGGAATGTGATCTTTTTAATAACAGAGCTGAAGTGACAGTCATTAATGGGGCTCTGATAATAAACCGTGTGATCAGAGCAGATTCAGGGAATTACACTTTATTACTCGATCACTCAGACGGCACAGAAACATCTGCAGATCTTCAAGTGAATGTTGAAGGTACAGTAACTCTCATCAGACTCATTACAATTTCATGATCTCCAATGATCTCACTCTCATGCAAACGAATCAGTGGAATCTCTGTGAAGGTTATTATTATTGTTATTATTATTATTATTAATATTATTATTTAGTCAAAAGCATCTGAACTTTCCATGTACTAATACTATTTTCAGAATTTAAAACTAGTGGCTTACTGTATATTGCCTACTGTTTCAAAGTAGTATGTTAAAGCATTTCAAACTGTAATTTGCTACATTGCTGTCACATGAATAACCTATTGCTGCATGTTTAATTCAGTGATGTTCAGCTATTATCGCAGTAAAAAATTTTTAGAAATGTCTTGAAATTGAGTTGTGACTACTGTCATGTGTCCCGCCCTCCAGCTCCTATTGGCTCAGTGGAAGTGTCAATCATCTGCTCCTCCAGTGGGGTGAAGTCAGTGTCCTGCTCTTCTGACGGGGATCAGCTCATCTACAGCTGGACTCTGAATGGAGATCCACTGATGGATGCAGACACCAACATTCAGCTGAATGAGACAACGGATGGAGACATCATCTGTAGTGTGAAGAACCACGTCAGTCACCAACAGAAGAACATTCGTCTAGACTGTCCTCCTGGTGAGCTTTTAATACATACATCTCCATGTATTTACTAAACAACAGCAACAGTAACAAGAGTGATGCAGAGGAGTGAATCTCAAGAACATGTTAGTCACATTTCACCCCAAAATCTAAATAAATTATATTTAGTATGAAGAATGTATTTTGTATGAGGACTTTTTTTTTTCACAACCATTCTTTTTTTCTTTTTTTTTTTTTTTTTTGCATTGTGACAATAAGTAATACACTCCCTAAATTTTCTTTATTCCAATGTTCCAGAATTAAAAAAAAAATTTAAACAATTATTCACAATGATAATTTTGATTTGATTATTATTACTCCAATATTTTTACTAAGTCTATTTTTAGGTCTAATGGGATGGTTTTATTTAGCATAATTTAAAAATGGATAAATACTACCATTGTACATGCTTCAACTTCATAATATATTTCTATAAATTATCATTTTTCTCTCTTTTTTTTATTACATTTTCCTAATTAGATGCGAGTTTTGGGGTGTAAATGTCACAATGAAATTGGTTCAATGCCCCTAAAAACAGGCAGTGAAACACTATGCAAAATATTACCTACTATTTACAGTTTTGCTTTTGATTTTGAAGTGAAATGTTAGCTGGATGTGTCCTTGAAAGGTTTTCTGAGATTCAGACGAATTGATTCCTTTAATTGAGCGATGTTTCTTCAAAATGATGAGCTGTAATTTGTGTTGATGTGTTAGTTAATTGGTTGATAGAGAATGCAGGTGATTCTGCAGTGATGTTTTATTACAGGAACAACGACTGCAGCTGTGACCTCTCGTTTGACCTCTACACCGACCAATAGCACAAAGACATCAGAACATGGTACGAGTTTGTCATCAGCTGGTATGAATATCACTACCACTCAGAGCTCTGGAATATTGCTGAGTGAGTGTTGAACTACTGCACATAGCCTACTGCAAATTACAAATAAACCTAATAATAATAATGATGTCAGTGAGAGGGGGACACAGGCTGTTCTGAAGCTAAAATTATATTTGAACTAATTTACTTTGCTTTTAGTTGTTAAAGTTCTTAAACTCTTGTTGCTGTTGCAGTTGATTTGAATGAACTTTTAGAAGCGGGTTTGGAGTTTGATTGAAATGACCGTGTGCTTCTTTCTTCCAAAGATATAAGCTATTATATGATCGTTTTGGGCTGTGTTGTGCTGGTGCTGATTCTGCTGTTCATCACTGCATGTCACTTTTACAAGAGGAAACAGCTCAAGTCGACGCCAGGTCAGTTCATTTTGAATCTGTAGTCAGTATACTGTAGTAACTGATGTTAATGTAAATGGGTAACACTTTAGAATACGGTTCCTTCGTTAATGAATAACTACACAGGAACAAATGAGTAACACAATATTAACAATCTAGTAACTACTATTAACTAACAAGAAATTCTGATTAACGAATTAGTAAGTAATAGCACTAAGATGAAAGTGGTAGTTCACTATTAACTAATCAATAACTACTATTTTTTAATGCTTCCCAGAGAACTACTGAAAAAGTTTCATAATTCATGCAAAACTAATCAATAACCAATGCATGACAAATGACTAGCACTACATTAACATTTTAACTGCTACTGTAAACGAATACACAAGGTTTATCAATATGTAATAGCATAGCAGACTTATGATTTGGGAAATAATTAGCCGATGCTCTCTCCTAGAAAACTATTTATCAACTGAATAATTTTAAAGAAATGGATTTTTAAATGCAGTTGTCGGGACCTTACTTGTCCTGTGGCCAATTTTCTGGCATTCCTCTGGACTGGCATTGAATTACTAGAGTCACGGTGACGACTGCAAACTTATTGAGTTATCAGCCATCCAAATACCATATACAGTGATTTTATTATTTAACCTACCTCACAAAAAAAAAATGTTTTTATGTATGTCTCCTAGCTCATATATGTGTGTGCAAATATCTTGTGAAGGATTAGAAGATTCTACACTTTAGGATTGACTTTTCATTAGCAACTACTGTAAGAATCATGGTAACTAACTAGTAATGACTGAAGTGTTACTACATACTTCTAAAGGAATTACTAATTATTTGGATCCGTATTCTAAAGTGAAGATTGTGGTAACTAACTGGTAATGACTAAAGTGTTACTACATACTTCTATGGGAATTACTATTTAAAACTTCACCAAAAACCTCAAAAGCTTAAAATAATTAGTAATTCCTTTAGAAGTACGTAGTAACACTTGAGTCATTTCCAGTTAGTTACCACAATCTTCACTTTAGAATACGGATCCAAATAATTAATAATTCCTTTAGAAGTATGTAGTAACACTTCAGTCATTACTAGTTAGTTACCATGATTCTTACAGTAGTTCTCTGGGAAGCATTAAAAAAATAGTAGTTATTGATTAGTTAATAGTGAACTACCACTTTCATCTGTGTGCTATTACTTATTAATTCGTTAATTAGAATTTCTTGTTAGTTAATAGTAGTTACTAGATTGTTAATATTGTGTTACTCATTTGTTCCTGTGTAGTTATTCATTAACGAAGGAACCGTATTCTAAAGTGTTACCTGTAAATGTAATGCTGTATCATGCAAGCAGCAATTACAGAGCCAAATGCATTGGATAATATTCCTCAAAATGCTGAGGAGATTTGTGGCATACATGTGTTATATATGCTGCATAGATTTGGAAAGACAATTGGTCCAAAGGCCAGAAGTAGAAACATTACAGTTGTGGTGAAGATGATCTGAGACAGTTTCGGTGGAGATTTGACAAACCTGGTCAGCTGAGTCATGAAAAACAATAGGCAAATTGGTTCAAAATGGCAGAAAGGCCTCATGAATATATAAAAAGAAAAATCTTGACTTTAAACCTGATTATTTGACTAAAAAAATATTTTTGACCATTAATTGTACTCGTGTATGATCATTATAAAAGTCATTGGGCCTTATTCATAAAACACAGTTATTTTTGTAAATCGTTCATAAAGCTTTTCTGACATAAATGTTTGTATTTTCAATGTAAGGTGGTATGAAAAAAAAAATGTACGCCATCTTCCAACATATAAAAGTTGTATATATATAATATAAAAATATATAATTACAAATTAGTTGAATGTGAAAATAATTTGCTCATGCCGTTTACGAATTCATGTTTAACTATAAAGTCTGAGTTTTATGAAGCATTTGTGAATCCAGAGGAGAGTTTATAGGACGGTACTTTTTACATGTAAATTACTGTGAATTTACTTAAATATTTACGGAAGTTTTATTAATAAGGTCCGATAAATATGCGGGTGGAGAAGATTCTGTCCTTTCTGTTGATGTGATGTTGCATGATCTGAGGATTATCTGTTATAGAGGCTAGTTTTGAAGCTAATAATTTGTTAATGATTGAAATAACAGACTGGAGTCTATATTTAGCTAATCTCAGTTTTTCTCATCAGCCCCTGCTGGAGATACGGAGCTCGTTTATGCTGAGGTCTCTCATGAGAAACACAACAAAAAGAGTGGAAAGAAGAAATCAGGTATGAACAAAAAACACCCTGAAACTACATCATTTACAAAGAAATACAACAAAAGAATCTTTCAGCTTGTGGCTTATTTAGTGATGCTACAGCGACTGCCTACAACCTAAAGGGATATTTCACCAAAAATTAAAATTTTGATTTCACAAAACAAGATATTTTGAAGAATATCTCTTGACGGTAGCCATTTTTGTATCTACTATGGAAGTCAATACTGTCAACAGTTTGGTTACCAACATTCTTTAAAATATCATCTTTTGTGTTCAACAGATTAAAGAAACTCATACAGGTTTGGAATAACTTGAGGTTGATTAAATAATGTCAAAAATTTCATTTTTGGGGTGAACTAATCCTTAAATGTCATACAGTCACTTCCACTCGATGTAAAGCCTTCTAGTTGATTTGTCATTGCAGATTGCTTTCAATGTCATCACCCTTTTATACTAAACGCAAAGATGATGTAACAAGTAATTGCATCTGTCTTTTGAAATCATGTATTTTACCGTTTGAAAGCTGTTTAATGGATTAAGTAATGAAGATCATTCAAACACTGACAATATGGTGTTCAATAAGTGAACAAATATTTCAGCTGTAAATCAGTCAGACTATTGAATTGTGTTGTTTTCACATCTCATGTTCAATGCAAACATCTTAATGCATGTTTTTAAAAATAGACAATTTCGTGTCGACTACATCTGTCAAGCTCAACCATTCAACACTTTTTATTACATTAACTGTTGCATTTTATAATTTCATTTTAAGTTAAATTGTATTATTATATTAAGTAGAATAAGTTTGTTGTTTTCAAAGATTGTAATTTGTAAACCAGAATGAAAGGTTTTGGTCGTGGGTGTGATAAGTGTGATAAATAAGTGTGACTTCATCTCTGCTAAAACAGCATTAGAAACAAAGGTTTAGACTTCCATTAAAATGGATGAATCATACAAATGAGTAAATGAGCTAATTATTCTGTAGAGTTGAACTTGCTCCATTTTTTTGTATGGATCTTGCATTTTGTTTGCTACTTTCTCAGTAAAACAGTTTCACTACTGAAAAGCTATGTTCAAATTTGTCAGTTTCCAGCTCTGGTAATGTTGCTATTGAGTAACTAACAGTAACTAACAGTCTTGTCCTGTCATCATTTTTCCTCTTCTGTCTGCAGAATCTCTCCCGGTTGCTGATGTTGAATACGCTGCGGTCGGGCCGCAGACGAAGAGAAAGGAGAGAAAAGAGGAAGAGGTTCATTATGGAGAGGTGAGGTTCACTCCGAACAGCTCGAACCCTCACCAGGAGCCTAAGGAGGAGTGTGTGTACTCTCAGGTACAGAATCAGAGACGCTAGTTTCACAACCAGACTTGTGTGAATGAAGTCCTTGTGTACGTTTATGTTCACTTTTGGAGTTTTACAGTTTATACAAAACATATTCATGGAATATCGGAGAAACGTTTTGTAACTTTTTTTGATGATGGTATTGTGTGTCGTGTTATGGACTATCCAAGCCAAAACATGTTCTTAGAATGCTTTGCTAATGTTCCTATTAAGTTATGCAAAATTTATTTCTGAATGTACTCTGAATGTCGATTTTTATTTTTTTCTATGGTATTTCTTGGTTATGCAAACGTTAAGGGAATGTTCCATTTCATTATTGGAAACATTATTAGAATATTACTTTTGAATGTTCTCTAAACATTCTGAAACAAGTAGTAACATTTAAAAAACATTAGAAAAACGTTCCGTAGAAAAAATGTTCCATTGATGATGTGTAAATAAGGTTTTTATGTTAACATTCAAAGATCATATAACTTTGAACGAATATTCTATTGATGTCACTGGATGAATGTTTGTTTATAACTTTAAGAGAGCTTGTCAGAATGTTAGCTGAAGTTCCTGAGAATGTTTCCTGTTAGCTGGAATAGTGTGTGTGAGTATTAACATTCGTGTCTGGGTTAAACTGTGAAACATCAAGTTAACCAAGCTGAAGGAAAGAAAGAGGAAACCAAATATCTGTTATTTTCCATCAAACTAGCACTTCTGTTTTTAGCGCTTCATGAACTGCTGTTGGCAGCTATTACAAGAGGAAACATTAAATGAAAGCAAACTTTAACTCATGAGTCTCGAGGAGGGGATCTGATGTGGTCAATTACTCAAAAGTCATGAAAATACTGCCATTTTTAATCATATTTAAAACATTTCAAAGCAATTAAAAATCTGAGCTTCGCTGGATTTCTAGCAGATACTAGTTAGTGAAGAGAATTTAACTTTAAAGCATGTCAAACATCTGCAAATGAGTTTTATTTATATGATACATGTTATTTCAAAATGTTTACAGAAAAGTATTGCTGTAATCATTTCTTACATTTCCTAAGTTCGTCGAGTACAAAGAGCAAAGAAGTCTAAAGGTTTGCTCACACTGACTGGGTTAAATTGCTTAAAGTTACTAAGTCGTGTAGTGTTGGTTGCTAGTAGACTCGGTTAGTTTCTATCAAGTAAATTGGTCAAGGATTCAATTCCCAGATAAAAACATTATTGCTTGAATACACAGCAAGCTTTGGATAAAAGCATCTGCCAAAGGCAGAACTTTCATTGAAAATTAATGTTAATTAAAATTACATTAATTGTAATTAATTTTATTCCATTTATATTATTTGCCAGATCTAGTATACAGATAGATAGTATATCCAACTTTATTTGCATACATACAGTACACTCACGTAAAGGGAGACATACTGTATAGCAAATCTCAACTGCTTGATTGCTTGTATATCATCGCAAAATGTAACTATTATTACCGTTTTATGAGATTATAAGGCATGAAGATATTATTATGATAATTCAAATTTTTACATTACGGTTTTCTGTCAAGCTGCTTTGAAACCATATGTATTGAGAAAAGACAATATAAATAGTAAAAAAAAATGACTGTCAGTGTGAAAGGCCCTTAGAACGACTCTAATCAGCTTTTCTTCATGCTGATTGAGAGCATATTTTGTCGTTACTGTATGTAAGAGTCATGCTCGGTCAGTTCCTTCAGCTTGAGTTTGGTTTATAAATGTGAGGTTGGTAAACACTGTCGATTTACACCGCTTTATTATGATCAATTTTTACCGGGGTGAGTTGGACAATCTTTGCGTGGGCTCCAGAAAGCTGGTTGTCTGATGTGGATTTCTTAAATGTGGTTTCCTGATCATATCATGTGATTTCCTGTGATAGGAAACACCTCATCCCTTCTCAGTGCAAATATTATATATACACACACACACATAATATATATATATATATATATATATACACACACACACACACACACACACACACACACACACACACACACACACACACATACATATAAATAGATATGCAGGATCCCACAGCTATTGGTCATTTAATTTTCCACAAGTTTTCAGATAGTTTGATTTTAAATAGTTTGCTTGGGTGCATATGAATGATGTAAATTATTATATTTGTTAGTGTAAAACTCTTTCTATAAAATGTAAGCGAGTAATGTCAGTCAGATCGAGTGATTTGGAGCATGTTTTGATGTGGGGTTAAAGGGATGGAGATGTTGCATCTTCATTCTCCACTTTACAACTTCACATGGCTAATGATTAACATGCATGTGAACACGATGCAGAATATCATCCTGCTGTTATCTGCACGGCTGTAAACAGACTCTCACCAGAAAATGACAAAGGAAATAAAGCATATAAGTTTGATTCTCTCGGTTTGATTCTCCTGTATTCTGTGTTTACAGATCGAAAATAATGTGTTTCTCTGAATCCTATCCACGTCATGCACACTGATTCATTCACATACGTTTTTTGCACTTTTCAGCAGAAAGAATTTCACTAGAAATGTATAATTGAAACGAATACTATTTTTCTTCTCTTTTCTTCCTGAAACCTAAAAATGTGTTTGTATGGTTGTCTATTACTTATTTCATCCAAAAATAAAAGCCCTGTCATCATTTACTTACCCTCATGTAATTCCAGACCTGAATGATAGTATTTCTTCCTATAATTTAAAAAATAAAAAGCTCAGACAGGACCCCATCGACTTTCATTGTATAAGCAAAAACAGTTTAAACATTCGAAATATGAAATTTATGTTCAACAGGAAAAAAAAAAAATTAGTTTGGTGAATATCTTTCTTGAATACTCTTGAAACTGAACTCCTTACCTGATTATGTTTAAGGAAAAATCACACTTTTATTGTTTCTTATAATTTCCTTTTTGGAGCTCCCCCAAATTTTACTTTCGCTTTAAACAACCAATGAAATTAATTTAAAAATATTATGACATTGTTGAATTCATCTTTGCATTGTTGAATTCATCTTTGCTTTAGGTCAAACAGTTTTTGACCTAAAGCAGTTTTTTCATTCCAAACCTCAATGACTTTCTTTTTCGGTGAAGAACATTTGAAAAGACTTTTTTAGTGTTTTGTGTACCCCATTGACTTTCATTGTATAAACAAAAACTTATAAAAACATAAAAATATATATATCTTGTGTTTCACCGAAGAATAATTTTATTTGTATTACAATATCTTACGTAAATACTCTTAAAACTGAAGACTAACTTATTACTTGATTATGTTTACGAGTTAAAATCACACTTATAATTAATCTCAGTGTAAAATATAATTCGACATTACTGAATTATAGTAAAGCATAGTCTGTGGAGATGGACAGACTTGATTGAAGTGTGAACACAGTTGACACATTTTGACACTTCAACTTAATATATAGTGTCAGTACTTTTGACACATCTGTGTGTGCCTTCAGATGAGGGTCAATGGTGACATTGTGAAACCAATCAAACATTAACAGTTCAAGCGTGTGATCTTGAAGGACATGAGATGAACGTTACTGGCATCAGCTCTTTATTGGCTCTTTAATTGACATGAATCATCTGACTTTGAACAGGCCACACAGCCGTCGCATGACGTCCGTACGGATCGCAGCTTCTGCTGGAACTCTGGCTTGTCTGTCAATGATTGAGCGCGTTGAGGACGTGGTCACCGTTTCTGCTTCTGTTTTTATCAATAAGCTGTGTTTGTTTCCTTGTGTTATCGCAACTTATGATCCACACAGTTCATTGTAATCGGTAAACACTCACATGGTTTCCGCCCTCTCAAAGTACAGCTTGATTTAGTGTTTAAATGTTATTGTAGGATTTAGTTAAATCTGATAAAAACCAGTCCGGAATATGTCGAGGTCATATTTAAGATATTTAAGTAAGAAATTATACTTTACTTTAAAAATTAAAAAAAATAATCTTTTTTTTTTTTTATAGAAACGTTACGTTTTTTTTTTTTTTTTTGTCCAATTACGCAAGTTTCTGCCCCAAATTCTCTTGCAAAAAAAATAAAATAAAAAATGTGGACAAATATTTTATTTAAATTGTGATATTTATACAGCATTGTAGTATTTCATTGATTTATTCTGACCTATAAAATCATTAAAAAAGATTGTATTATAAAAAAAGCAGTAATGAGAATCATCATTGAAAATAATGACAATTACACAGTAAAAACTTCAAAATGTGTGTTCTCTTTTGTCTAATCAACATAGATAATTTGTGGTTCACATAACATAATATTCCTAGTTTCTGTTGATTTAACCAATCTCATTCATTGTATTAGCATCGTATTATTTTATTTCAATGAACTTAAAATGTTGTTTAAAAAAACAGTAATCAGACTTGAGGAAAATGTGCTTAATTGTCATTGAAACAATGTCAAAATCGCAAAAAAATGTAAAAATAAAAATAAAAAATTAGTTTGATTCAAATCCTTCACAGAATGTCCAAATGAGCAGTTTTACATTCTCCTCAAATATCTTTTTATTAAAAATTTTACACTTTTTAAAAATAATAATTACACAGAGACTCCTTGACTCCTTGTTTTTTTTTTTTTAAATGTCAGTTTTCCAGTAGGTGTAAAATATTTTACATAGCAAAGCAGTAATGATGCACGCGCTGCAAATATAGTCATCAAATCATCATCGTAGTTAGTGAGGTCATCAAAAGCAGTACGCAAAACAATTTAGAAAGCATTATGACATGTCTTCAGTCGTCCGACATACTATGAGATCATAATTTTTTACAAAAATTGAAATACTGTGCGCATTATCACAATAAAACATGTCATTTGTGTAGTGCAATATGAACGTTCCATTCAGTGTCGCTGAAACTGTGTAAACATGTACTGTTCGTCCTTCTGTCTGAAAGGTTCTCAGTATTCCTCTTTAATGGTGGCCGATATATTGTCTGTCATCAAAGCGTTGTTGGTGCTGGAGACCATGGTGGCGTTGGCGTGACTGGGCATGCTGGGAGGTGTGGACGCACAGCTCTGCTGAGCCTGCTGCAGTCGCTTCTTGTTCATTTTCCTTTCTTTGGCTCGTCTGTTTTGAAACCAGATCTTCACCTGTGAATCAAAGAGTCAGCGTGATTTACCTGATTCATCTGGAGCTAGAACAACACGTTACTACATGTACTCACTATCGTAATAACAGTAAATTATGCATAATTACAAGTAACTAACCCTAAAGCAAACCCTAACCGTAACTCGTTAATTAATTTTACTCTTTACTTATTTGAGTAAGTACTACATCACCTTAAAATAAAGTGTAACCTGATATAGTAGACACATCCCATCTACTCTTACTCGTGTGTGTGTGTGTGTGTGTGTGTGTGTGTGTGTGTGTGTGTGTGTGTGTGTGTGTGTGTGTGTGTGTGTATTTTATATATATTTTTGTACTAGCTGTAGTAGATACATCCCATCTACTCGTACTCATGTGTGTGTGTGTGTGTGTATTTTATATATATTTTTGTACTAGCTGTAGTAGACACATCCCATCTACTCGTACTCGTGTGTGTGTGTGTGTATTGTTTTGTATATTTTTTTGTAGTAGCTGTAGTAGACACATCCCATCTACTTGTACTCGTGTGTGTGTGTGTTATTTTATATATTTTTTTGTAGTAGCTGTAGTAGACATCCCATCTACTCGTACTCGTGTGTGTGTGTGTGTGTGTGTATTATTATATATATTATGTTTTGTAGTAGCTGTAGTAGACACATCCCATCTACTTGTACTCGTCTGTGTGTGTGTGTGTGTGTATTATTTTATATATTTTTTGTAGTAGACACATCCCATCTACTTGTACTCGTGTGTGTGTGTGTGTGTGTGTGTGTGTGTGTGTGTGTGTGTGTGTGTGTGTGTGTGTGTGTGTGTGTGTGTGTTATTTATTTATTTATTTACATTATCCTCATTAGAGCTAATTCTAAGTATATAAGAATTGTTTTATTTACATCATAAATTAAATTGATGTTTAAATACTTTGATTTAAATTACCGGAGCTTTAGTTTGAACTAATTTCACTTTTCTGAGCTATTTTTTGCAATGATTTTAGTTATCACTTTATTTTAAAGTGACATAGTTACACGTTACTACATGTACTTACTATCATAATAACAGTAAATTATGCATAATTACAAGTAACTAACCCTAAAGCAAACCCTAACCGTAACTCGTTAATTAATTTTACTCTTTACTTATTTGAGTAAGTACTACATCACCTTAAAATAAAGTGTAACCTGATATTTAACTAGTTGCAGATGGTCTTCTTAAACTGTTTTGTCTGTCTATATATGTATATATAATTGTTTTAGGGTGACATGGACGTGTTCATGGTTTTTCTGAGGTTCACCCTTACTATTCCTACATTAATGTGATTTTAATAAGGCATTAGCTGTGTTTCCATCTAAAGTTACGAATTAAAAAATGGAATATTGCATAAAAAACATTTGAGAATGAAGCAGCGTTTCCATCCCACGTGTTTGAGAGAACAAAATTGTCACTTCCTGAGAAATTAGAGAAAGTATCTGTAATAAAAATGGAAGTTGCTGCAATCAGGGAAGCCACTGTGGCTCTTATTTCTCAATTAACGCATGTCATGTTATCTTGTGCTCGGATGCTGGTGTTTGGGTTTTTGTTGCTCACCGAGGGATTTATTGGGTAAATGAGTGTACGTTTTTAAGTGCATTTTTAGAATTGATGTGCATCTTGGCGTTCACATCCAGTGTGTTTTATGAGATATACCAAAATATGAATACAAATAGGTAAATGAAAAACTGACTAGCTGTCATCTTCCTCTTTTCTAGGAAATGTAGTACATTTAGTTTTGGGTTTTTTCCTGTGTACCATTATATACACATCACCATCATCATATGTTTTTCTTATTCTGTACAACAACATTATGCCCTTTAAAGGTGCAGTGTGTGATTTTTAGGGGCATCTAGTGGTGACGTTACGAATTGCAACCAACAGAAGTTACGGTGGCCGACAGGAAAACATGTCATCGTCTGAGACAGCAGAGAGTAGCCAGTTCAGCAATGAGGTTTCTTTACAAAGATAAATTAAGAAATTATGTTTACTTAATTATTCAGTAAAACTATATGTTATTGCGAATATTATTGTTACTTGTTCATCGTTGTGTCAGTGTTTTATTCGCTGAACTAAGCTTGCTTCCTTGCACGAAGAGCAACATATTAACGAAACGCGTTTGTCCGTTTAGGGCCACTGTAGAAACATGTCGGCGCATTTCAATGTAAGGGAACCCGTGGTGTATGTAGATAGAAACTGCTCATTCTAAGGTAATACAAATATAACGGTTCATTAAGTAAGGTCTTTACACACTACTGAAAACTTCTTTTTCAAGGTAGTGAGGAAACGCGCTCTGTAGCGCTGTGTGTTCGCTGTCGGCAACGGTAGAAACATGACGACACAATATGTCGACCTCCATAGAAGGGGGCGCCCGCGGTTATGGAGTAGGGGTGGCACGGTACATGAAAAAACACCCGAACCGTTCGGTTCGCTTGTCTCGGTTCGGTGCGTGTGTGCGTCGCACGGTTCGTTCGACGGATGCACAATGTAACCTCGTGCCCGTGACCTCAGACAGTGCGTTTACTTTTCGCGCGAAATAAGAGATGTGTGGACATACATATGAGGCTTGTTCGACTTGAACCGGCACTGCACAGACTGATCGATGAATAACATCAAAGTACCGCGAGAGCAACGGCTCCGTATGCTTTTCAATCACTCTCGCAGTACTTTGATGTCATAAACCGATCGGTCTGTGCAGCGCTGCAGGTCACGTCACGTGTAGAAATGGCAAGTGGGAGAGATAAGGAAGGCTAACAGGAGTTGGAGGATGCACCAGCGTCGTATAAGTCCGGTGTGTGGGAACATTTTGGATTTCATGTTACCTATGATATTTAAATATATACAGTGACACTAAGTTTAGATAAGAACTCCAGTCATATGTTTCCAAATACTGCACTTTAATTTCAAGTGAAAAAAATGTATCCTCACTCTCAGGGAATAGAAGCATTGTTGATACTGTTTTTGTGTTGAGGTTGAACTTATGTTTCACTTTATGATTATGGCCTTTGCTATTGTTACAGCAATAAGAATTCCTCTCTTTTTCTTTTAAAAGATAAACATTTTGTATGAGCTACAGTGAAGTTGACAGTTTGATAAAATGCAAGTTAATTTTAATCTTTGTGTGCTAAAAATGCACATAAGTTCCTGTAGAGATAGCAACACACATTCTCCCTTTTTGCCACATAAACAAAAGCATTTCATCAATGTCTTCTCTCTTGCTGTATCAAAATGTCACCGGCTTTCCTTTAGAGATGGTCTCAATAATGTGCTTAAAGTCAAGTCAAATTCAGTTTTTGCATGATTACATGATACACATTTTTTTTTAATACTGTATCCTGAATTGTGGATAATTTAAGCTATAGCCTATATCATATGCTGAAGTACATTTCTGGAGTGTTAAAGATTAAAAGAAAAAATAACAACAAGAACTGTACAGAACCGAAAACCGTGACCCTAAAACCGTGATACGAACCGAACCGTGGGTTTTGTGAACCGTGCCACCCCTATTATGGAGATATAAATGTCTCATTCTAAGGTAATAAAAACATAACGGTTCATTATGCAAGGTCTTTATACACCACTGAAAACATACTTATGGATCTTATATTGAATTTCTGTCAATAGATCCTCAGAAATATTACACAATGCACCTTTAAAGGGACTATGTGTAGTTTTTTAGGTATTTTATTATCTAAAATCAATATTTTTATTCATAAATATGTCCTCAACGGTGTACAAATACCTCTGGCAATTATCTGACTTATCCTCGTAAACGATCTTTATATACATGTGACGGATAGGTCCACGGAGGCTTCCATGTCGTTCCGCCATCTTGAAAAACTATAAAAGCAGAGAGGGTCAAAAAGTACTAGGCCAACGCGTTGTTGTTCAGAGCCAGCGTCACGTGACTGAAAGCAGCAGAAACGGAGGAGCAGAGCAGTGAGAGGCGCTTCACGGCCCCGGCAAGTTTAAAAGGCTGCATTGCACTGTTATTATTCATACTGTAACATTCGTTTGTTCGTTGTGTCAAGTTGCAGTTTGTTTGAAATAACAAACCTGTTCACCCGAAGGAAAACTCGACGAAGTGCTATTAGTCATAGCTTTTTGGTACATAACAGCTACCGCAAATGCAACATGCATTAGAAAAAGCGAGGCGCTGGAGAGCACAATTCGTTTGAATGCAAAATACAATTTCACCGCTAGATGGGAGAAATTCCTGCACAATGTCCCCTTAACACAAAACTCAGTTATAATTAGACGGCATGAATTTGCAGGTTCATTTAACTTCCTCTTTCGGAGTGTTCATGACCTACCTGGCGTTCTGATAGGCTCAGGGCTCCGGCGAGCTCCGCCTTCCTTCTGATGGTGATGTATCGGCTGAAATGAAATTCCTTCTCCAGCTCCAGGCGCTGAACGTCACTGTACACCACTCGGTATTTGTCCTTCGTCCGCGTCTTCCCTCCTGCCAGCACAACAGGGATATTTTTCTCTTTAATTATCATGTTCAGTTGTTGTGGTTGCTGAATTAAAAAAAATATATATTTTATAGAGAGTATTATTATCCATTTAATGGAATTAGTATATTTGAAAGCTGTTTATTTGTATACAAATATCTCCCAATAAGACAAAAACTGCAATTTGTATTATTCACAAAGAGCATAATAATTTTCAGCTTATTAAAAGTCATGGGCACACTCATAGAAAACACAGGGTTCTATATAGAACACTAGTGTTCTTGACTCAATTTTAAAGAACACTTTATTAAAATATTTCTATATAAGGAGAAATGTCTTAAATTATTGTATAATAATTTCATGTTTAATGGGTTATTTAAATTTTTCTAGTGATAAAGTATCTTTACAAGCTGCTTTCATAAAATGTTATTAAAATTAAAAGTGAATTAAAACTAAATCCATGAAATGATGGGAACCCCAAAAAGTTCTATATATGAACTGTCTGACAGACAGTGATGGGAATAACGGCGTTATAAATAACGCCGTTACTAACGGCATTACTTTTTCCAGTAACGAGTAATCTAATTGATTACTCTTCTCATCTTAATAACGCCGTTACCGTTACTGCCAAAAAATGCGGCGCGTTACTATAACTGATGAAGCTGTTTTTTTTTTTTCATCAGACCAACTAGATCTCTGAGCGAGAGGCAAATACTTTTTTTACTGTTCTTCCTTGGTTAGTGGGCAGAGCACGAGACAAGCGCATAAATGCTGACGATTGGCTATAAGGTAGAGTAAAATGTCATTGTAAGCCAATCAGAGGTAGAGTTGGGCGGGTGTTCGAAAGCACGCATAGTAGTGATGGCCATTCGGCTCTTTTGACTCAGCTCACTGAAAAGAGCCAGCTCTTTTGGCTCACAAACGGCTCTTTAAATGACTTTGACTATAATATTTCAATTTTTATTACATAATTATTTAATTTCTATAGGCTAAATTTGTAAAAATAGAGTCGGCTCTTCAGATATGCGAGCCAGCTCCCAACGTTCACCTAAAAGAGCCGGCTATTAGAGTCGGCTCATTCGCGAATCGCGAACGACCCATCAAAAGCTCATTCGCGAACGAGTCGATCCATCATCACTAACGCTCATTCGCGAACGACCCATCATCACTAACGGCTAACGCTCATGAATTGCGAACGACCCATCATAACACATAGTCGGGCAGGACAGGACATACAAGGAACAACACAAGCCAGTCAGTCAACGAGAGACAGGTATGGCGACGAGCTTAACAAGCTTAATTTAATTTTGCCCAGTTGTGGCCTGTTGAGGGGCAATAAATATGAAAATTTCCAAAACATCTATTGTGTTATTTGCATTGATCTACTATATAAACATAATATCTACATACATGGCGTTTGATTGGAGGCTAGTCTCACTTTGTCCCACAGCAACATTTTTTTTTTAGATGCGTGTACAATGTTTCATGTTTCTGTTAATAATGTATTGTATTAAGTGTCCATTTCATTATAATATTCAAATTTATCATAAATAATTGAACATGCACATGTATTTTAAGTTCCGTTAAAGAGGGGTAGAGGTGGGGTCACATTTGAGCATTTAAAATTTAATTTTACTTGAAAGTAACGCAATAGTTACTTTCATAAGTAACTAGTTACTTTTAAAATTTGTAACTGAGTTACTAATTTAGTTACTTTTTGGAAGAAGTAACTAGTAACTGTAACTAATTACTTTTTAAAAGTAACTTGCCCAACACTGCTGACAGAACCATTTAAAGTTCAATGTAACTTCAATGTTATTTAAATACAAATTATAAATAATCGAAAAATGTTGTTGAAGTGTTTGGGCGTCAAAAAGGAAGTGCCGCAGATGAGATCGCAGTTCCTGTTTTCATAATCTTTCACCATCCAAGACCAATAATGACATGAATATTCCTCTACAGAAGCTGATGAAGGATTTAACTGTGGTAAACCACTTTTCTATTCCTCTCACAGTTTTTGGTTCCTCTTAAGATGTTGTTTGCATGATGTTCTGTTAGCGTTAGCCACATTCTGACACTAGACCGCCTCGTCTTACCCCACTAAACATGACATGAACCTCAAAATAATCACAGGGAGTATTTTAAAAATGCATTTAATGTTGTGGCACAGAAACATTGGACTTATTCAGAATCATTTTTCAGCAGATCCAGTTTTGTTTGCATTTCAATTTCCATCAACAACATGTTTTTCATTGTTTCCTTCATCTTTCTGTTTGATACAAAACATCTAAAATCGACATGAAATAAAAATTTACCCTATTTACTTTGTTAGTGTACATTATTAGTCTTGTGTTGAATAATCTATCCATGCAAGTTGATTAATACACAAAAAAAAAATCTAAATCTGATCAAAATCTGCTTCCCAGCGAGCTGAATGAAACACCCACTTTTTTTAGATCCAATCAATTCCCAGTGGGATAAAACAAGCCACGCCCTCTATTTTTCTCATTCAGTATTTCATTTCACTCAGAAAATCCGTCACAATACTAAAGTCGTTCACAACTTCCAGCTCACGTTGACTTTAACAAGTAGTCACCTTTATTTATATGAGCTTTATACAATACAGATTGCTCCAAAGCAGCTTTACAATGATAACAGGAAAACTATTTAATGAAGCAAACAAAGATCATTTCAGCTGTGCAGCAACTCTAAAAGAAAACAGTGTCATTGTTTAACTGAAGTCAGTTATTAAATTAGTTCATTTTTAATCTATAAAGCAGTGATGTCATCCACCAGCTCAGTTCAGTTCTCATGCAATATTGTCAGAGCAGTCAAATCAATAATATTGTTGAATAATACTGTAAGTGTCCCCAACTAAGCTAGCCTGAGGTGACGGTGGCAAGGAAGCCAAACTCTATCAGGAGAAAAAAACGTTGTGAGAAACCAGGCTCAGTCAGTCCTCTGGCCAACGAATGAACACGTGTGATTATGATTTAGGCTGCATCATAAGTCATAAATTAAAAAATGCTGCATTCCCAGGTAGGAGGGCATCAAGGCACAGCCGAATCTAATGTCTCCTGAGTACATTCATCTGCTCGATTGTTAGATAGATGGATCCTTCACTGCCTTTGATATCCCACAATCCTCTGCCTTGCATTCTGTGACAGTTAAGCCAAAGCTGCTTTAAGGCAAGCCTCCAAGATTAGCAAAAAAATAGCGTAGCGCTGCGGTATACAGAGGGAAGGAGGCTAGAGGCCGTTATTTTTTAGTGGATGTCAATGGAGGAGAGGCTTCACTACACTGAATAAACTGCTTTTGTGGGGAAACGGCTTATTTAATCACTCAACAGCTAATCTTCAACATGTTTGCTCTTAAACATTAGTTTTAGATTGATCTATTTTAGGAGGTTCTATTTTACACCACATCATGGACAAATATGATTCAGTTTATGGCACTTCTCATTTATTTCTATTGTCTCCGCAAACAGTGATTGACTGTCGCACAACTCTGAATGAAATTCAATGACGTCAAGACTGATTGGTTATCAAGGCACACGTGATCGCTTTCTTCAGTAGAGCCACGGACCCTCATATCTCCCAATAATAATACTATCTATGGTTAAACTAAAAAATAAAGATGGCGCATTGGTTGCATTGGTGAACGATGGTAAATGTACGGTTTTGACCAACTTTTTCAAATTTGATGTTATTTATAGCGATAAATTACTATTGTGTTAATACAATATTCTTTTAGTTATCACTGTTGTAGACCATTAAACCGTTACGCTGTATTCTGCTGCCAGGCCAGTAGTTGGCAATGTCACTTTGTAGAGAAACACTGTGCGCCTATAGACTGAACACGTAATAAGCATGCGCGTGATGTCACCATTTGCACAAATTTGTGTTTTTGTAGTTTACAAAGAAATGATAACAGTCTCGGTTTCAAAAACTTGCACTTTGAAACTGGTTTTCAAACGTTTGCGTTTTCAGGACCATCGTCGTGTAATTGAACGGCCAAAATGTATAAAAAGTTTTCAGGCCTGTCTGTTTATAAATGAGAGTTTGGGTTTAATAACGGCCAGAAACTAAAGTAGCAGTGTTATAAACAAATCCTTCAGCACTGGGGAAAAACTAGAATCTCCCTGTGAATTACAAAATGAGTGGAAGTTTTGCAACAGACCTTTACAAGCTACATCATCTTTGTTTCTCCATTGATAAACATCAGTCAAATACAGTGTTTATGTCTACATGTGGCCATCATCAGGTTTTGTCCAATCAAATGCTTCAGTAAACATACAGTATACCAAACACTCAGATTTCTGTTTCAGCATGTCTGTGTAAACTTGAAATCTGCACATCATTAGTTAATCTTAAATTTACCCTATTGCAATTTCTATTTCACTCATATTGCCTCAATTCTCTTCCAAAGCACCGCATTCATAATACGGGCGTATTACAGTGTTTCCTGCTGGTCTGTATCGATCTGAGTGTGTCTGATATCAGATCGCAACACAAATATACAACACAACAACAACAACAAAAAAAAAAAAACATTTTTTACTTGAAATAAATTAAAATAATTATTTTTTAAACGTAAACATTTTATTCCAGCTAGCTGCCAAAGCAATATTTCTCATTTTCATTTACGTGATGTACTAAACACTCTTATGAGAAAAAAGGGTTCTGTCAGGCACTTCATATAAAAGACTTTATATTGCTATGAATGGGAGAAAGTGTGACTCTCAATATGGCAGAATAAGTCCCGCCTTCTAAATAAAAGAGCCAATCACCAATTGGTAAAGTCATCGCTTCATAAAGTCGTTAAAATCGCATACTCTCTTGAGTAGGAACATATTTTGAATAATTAATTACTTCACAACCGCTAAAAAACTATGTCAGTATGAATGCAATTCAGATGTGCTACATCTGCCATGTTGTCATTATCATGTGACCTACCAGCATCAGTTATGTCACCTTCATTCATAAATCCTCTCCCGTGGCTTCATGGGATAGTAAAGTGTAAAGTATTTTTCCCCATTTAAAGAGATAGGAGCTGTACTTGCACGACTGAAATAACTGCCTGAGAGGTGTTTCAAACATGGCCGCCGTGTGAAATGACTTGCTTTAAAGGGAGTTGCATTTTATGGATTTAGTTTTAATTAATTAATTTTGTTTAAATTAAAGTTTTATGAATTAAGCAGCTACTAAACATACTTTATCACTAGAAAAAAATTAAATAATTTTAATTCTATTTAAGGACATTTCTCCTTAAATAGAACCTTTTTGACCTTTGTGTTCTTCAAAAATGAATCATAGAGTCATAGTGAGTCATAGTTCTTTATAGAACCTCAACTTTTTTTAAAAGTAATAAAAATGACAAAAACTTAAATTAAAACGTGAAACATACAAATGAAAACTAATTTAAATGTATAATAGTATCTCAATGAAACTAAAACCTGAAAGCCCCTGAATGCAGTTTTCACAGACTGAAACTCTTTCTCAACAGTTTTCTTCCCTTTTCTCCCGCAGCTTTGGCTGACGTGTGTAAACACACACACACACACACTGAGTCTGGTCCCCTTATCAGTGTTCTCCGGTCCTCCCACAGTGCACACAGCAGGGTGCGGCCTACGCCTCAGACTCACTGGCCTCTGCCGTTATTAGCTTTTCACAAAATCTTTCACTTTGTCGACAGGACGTTCGACTCTCAAGGCGCTTGTGTTTATACACAGATGAATAATCGAGCAGCTAACATTGAGCAACACTGCTCCACCTTCATACACGATGGCATTATACACCACTGACTCACTGTGTCTCTGCACGAAAGATGGCGCCTCGGCGCTCTCGTTTATCTCCTTCCTTAAATGAACATATAGGTCTGTGTCATTATTAATACATAATATGTTTGGTAATGACCATCTGAGAATCCTGGGAAAACCAATTATTTGTACAGCGATTACAAAACCGCCTTCTTGAACTAACAGAAGATCTTGTTAAGTGGGCATAAAATGTAGTCGTTTTAAATGGATAACTGATTTTTACAGTGGTTTATCTCTTCAAACCGGTTATAAGAAGGCAAAAAAATTTAACTTGGATCAGTGTACGCTCAGTAAATCAGGGTTTACAGTGTTTAACCTCATTATACCGTGCACACATACACACAAGTCATCACAGTCATATGATGTGCTGTAATAAACATAGACACAGAGGTTCACACGTAGATAAAGACAGAATTTGTTAGATCTGCCAAATACTAGTGTGCTGCCTACCTAGACGGCATTTTAAGGCATCACAGACCAGTGTTATTTTCGTATTCTTTTTTATGTGTGTAAATATATATATGAAACAGAATCTTTTATTCGCTAGTGTGACGTATATCCTAGTGAAACAGCTTCTCAAACAAGAACAAATGTGGGCGGGGCTTGATTTTATCCGTGAGGAATTGATTGGATGGTTTGCTATTGGTGGATCTCATGTGAGTGACAGGTTTCCCCGCCCTCACACCAGTAAACACATCATCAGAGAAGAGAAGAGATGAGCTGCAAGAGGCAGGGGAAGTTACTTTAATTAAAGATCACGAGGCACATGAATTAAAAAAATAATTATAATGATGTGCGCAGATTAATCATTTATAATATATACGCGACGCCAGCGGCAACATAAAATTGCCATTTTATGCAATATTCCATAAAATAAGAATTAAGGGAAACACTTTATTTTGATGGTCCCTTTTGAACATTCTGTTGACTATAAGTAACTTTGTAACTACATGTCAACTAACTCTCATTAGATTAACTGTCCGCTTAATATCTGCTAACTCTTTATTTTTATGCTCCCCAACAGACATTATACGTACTATAACTTTGCAACCATATGTCAACTTATTTTAACTCTACCAGTCTACTAATAGTCTACTAACACTCTAATAAGAGTTAATAGCCATGTAGGTGCAACGTTACAGAATGTGTTAAACAAACCATCAAAAAAAGTGAAACCAAATTAAGAATTTGTCCTTTTTTATTTCATGGTGACTTTAAACTAAACGATAATTAGAAATGTTGCTTTGGCAACTAGCTGATAAAAAGTTTACATTTTTATATTTCATTTAATTTCAGTTAACATTTATTTTATTTCAAATAACGGTTTTAGTCTTAGTTAACTATAATATTAATAACCCTGTCACAGACTGTTGCAAAAGTTAAGCTGTCTTCCACAAAAAAACTTATTTTGCCTAAATTCTAATGCAGGTTTTAATTCCTTTAATTCATCTTGATGAGCTCAGGTAAAAATAAATGCAAGATGGTGGACGAGGCAAGGGAAATGTTGATCATAATTTCTCTGATACTGGAATGCATTGATAAGCAGACAATTTGAATTAAAACGGTCTATTTTACCAAATATCTCTTTACGTCATTTTCTTAGCAACATCCTGACATCAAACTCTGTTGAAATCAATCACGTGTTCCAGATCAGTCTCTAATATGAGGCTCTATTTCAGTGAGGAAGCTCAGTAATATATGGACAGTAAGCAGATCTAGTCTGCTTCCCAAGCAAACTGTGAAGGAGTCAACTGTGCCAGGGTTCAATTCAATAATAGATAGAAATTTTGTCAGAATCTGGAGTGGTAAATATCAACATTATTATAACTAAGGGATCAAAATAAAGTCCTATTTATCACAACACGTGTCAGAAGCATTAGGTGTGTATTACTGTTGTCCAGTAGGGGGCAACAATGGATTACATTTAAAAGAGTGAAAAATACTTTTTCATCAAATAAAAGCTAATAGTTTGAATGCATTCTTTTAGGGGTAAGGTTTGGATATGGGTTAATCTGTTGCCATTATAATTACTCTACATAAAAACAAAAGAAGTCAACAGTATGTCACTACTGAGATAAGTAAAGTGATTTAGATAAGTTAGTTAAGACAGGTGCACGTGTGTGTTTTCTAAGGAAAAAGTAGAGTGGAAAATTAAACCAGTTCAGATTAGCGTTTCATTTTTTTGCAGCTGTATTTCCTGAACATTCTCATATTTGTTTTTGTCACATGATCCATATTCGTTTATAATCTGCTCGTGTAATGATATCAGAACGTTTGAACAGTCAAACAGGATGACCACATTTGCATCTTGTCCAACAGTGTTAGACAACGGCCCTTTGAAAGACAAAACTAATGGGCATGACTTCATTAACTCCTTTTGGTCTGTTTAAGAAATATGAACAGTTGCACAGACTGCAGTTCATTGTTATTGACAAAAAATAAGACTCTGATCTTATGCACCCATTTATGTACCGTTATATTTTTTACATATATTTATTTACCGATATATATATATATATATATATATATATATATATATATATATATATATATATATATATATATATATATATATATATTGTGAAAAGTGTAATACAAATAAGTTTGAATTGAAATGGATCAAATTGGATTTGGAGGCCAAATATGATTTAGCAAAAACAACAACTCCAGACCATTAAAAAGCTCATGCAACACAAATCTTTTAGAACTAAATGAAATGTGAAAATCTCTAACAGTCTCGCTCCGTCTGAGCTCTATAACTGTGCCAACCTGACTGTGTGTGACACATTTACACAAATATTCCCAGAAGAGATTAGTTTATCACTTGGTAAACTATTAGCCATAATGCACTTCTGATAAGGCCGCAAACATCTTGACTGTTCAACTACACGCTCCTTTCGATCTCTAGATGTTGTTGAACATCAAAGATCAAATAGATGAATTATGCTGGTATTTTGATCTCTCAGCTGTAACCACACGCCTTCAGCATTACTGATTCATAAACTGATCTGAATATAGATCAGATGTGACTGTACGTCACAATAAGCAGAACTATTCCTACAACACAATGTAAGTTAGCACACCTAAAATGCTGTTAGTGCAGAAAGGACCAGTTTTTTTTTTCTTTCTGCGCATTGAATAGTATCAGGTGATTATACTGTAGCAGTTTTGATCATGGTATGATTTCCATATTCATATATCATGGTTTTTAGGTGGTACTTCAACATACTTTAAAGAATAACATGGTTTTATATGTTCAAAAACACGGTATTACCATGATGCATGTCTAAAAAGCATGGTATCGTCTATTTCCAGTCATGTTGCCCCAAAACTATGGTGCATTACATAAAAGCATCAAAATTACAAGGTATTACCATTATGCATGCCTAAAAACATGGTATTACCAATGGTATTGTCCAAAAAAATTGCTGTTGTCTAAAAAACACTGTATTACTAGGGATTGTTTCATAAAATCGTCAAATTACATAGTAAGCTATTATTATCATGATGTATGTCTAAAAACATGGTTGCACTTTATTTTACAGTAGTTACCCATGCACATACTATGTTCTTATTAGAGTTATTACAATAACTGGGTAATAATAACTATGTACTAACCCTGAACATACCCCTAAGTAACCTTAACCCATGTAGTTATCTTATATTAACCAGTAGTACTGTAAGTACAATAAGTGGATGTATTTTAAAATAAAGTGCAACCAAAAGCATGGTATATTGTCCAAAAAAAATGTAGACTATTGTTTTTTTTTTGTTTTTGTTTTTCAATAAAAGCGTCAAATATCATGGTATTTCCAAGATGAATGTCTATAAAACATGGTATTACAAAGGTATTGTAAAGAAACACTGTACTGCTACGGTATATATTTCTTAAAAGCATCAATTTTCATGGTATACCCATTATGCATGTCTGGAAAACATGGTATTACCAATGGTATTGTCCAAAAACAATGTACTGTATATTTCATAAAAGCATCCAGTTGTATCATACATGTCTAAAAAAAAACTCCAAGGTGGAACTACGATGCATGTCCAAAAACATAGCACTATGGTATTTTTGTGATCGTGTTGAGGAAGTGAATGAGTGTGAGCCAGTAATGAGCACTGGAGGGTTTAGGGGTCATGAGAGGTGCAGATCTCTCACCAGTGTTCCCGGGACCCGCGGCTCGTCTCATCCAGTCCTGCGGCTCTTCTCTCTCCAGCAGCGCCTGATCCACCGGCGGAATGATGTTGACCTCCACGCCGTTAACCGGCAGCGAGTGACCCGTCCCGTGCCCATAGAGCGGCGGCCACTCTTCACGCGAACCCGGGCCAAAGCCGGGACCCCACGAGCTGCCGGTTTGATGCAGGTCATTCCCGAGGGCAGGACCCGGGTGGTACCCGCTGTAGTCCGCGTACGGGGCGGACGGGTACACGTTCAGGTGAGGCTGGTGGCTGAGGTTCAGGTGTCTTGCGGGGTTGCCGTACATGGCCGTGTCCATGAGGAAGCTCACGGACATTTTCCTCGCGAACTGAAAGTTTTACTTTAACTGAACTTCACCTTGCCTGAGCGCTCGCGAGCGCGCGTTTGTTTGCCCAGCGCTGACGTCACTCCGGGACACCCACCTGAGCTGATTTATGACACGCGCACAGGTGCCGCCGACTGGCCGGAAGTCCTATCACCCTGAATCATGATCAACAGAGAGCTGAACTTAGATAGTTGAAGGCCCGAATGCCGCTTTATCTCCGACGCCACATCTCCGCTGGCGAAGCGACAAACTCATTATAATATCTGGCGCGCGCTCGAGTGCCTGTCAGGTTAAAATTTCACATAGGCTAAAGGTCAAAATTTGACCTGAACCGGCCAGGATGCTTTACTTGATGATGAAGAAAATGTGATGAAGGATCATGATGGTGATAATGAGAATGATAATATGTCATGGCATGTTTAAAATAATGAAGATGATGATATCTAGTATAGCCAATCAGGAAAGATTTTGATTAAGATCAGCATGAGAAATGATTTAAAGTGAGGATGATGATGATGATTTGAGTGATATCTTTCAGTGATGAAGTTCGTGATGACGATGATGTTTGGTGTGATGAAGGCCGTGATGATGATGATGATGATGTGGCGCTGGAATCTCACGGCCTGTTTTTGGGGAGTCAGAGCGGCGCTCGTGACTCTACATCAGAAAGCGCTCGTGCATTTCAAAGGGTCTCGCGCGGCGCACATCAAAGAGCCGCAATAAAAGCGACAAATGAGCGACACTGTAAATCAAGGCCTCTGTATTGAAATGATGAGAACAGGCGGGCTTCTGCTTCCTCTGACAGACGTGAGAACCGAGAGAACATGTTCTGAGGCCTGGAGACACTGATGCTGCGAGTAATGCCACTTTACATTCACACTTACACTGCATTTATTGCCATTCAGCACGTAGGCCTACAGCTCATTATTTTACAGCCTATTTTTCTGCTAAAAGACCAAAAAGTTCTGTTTTGCTGTTAGGTTCATTTTTTCTTGTCACACTAAATATAAAGTGTAGAGATTATTATATAATTTGCACTTAGATTTTATTGTTTTCTTAGAATGCTGTTAAGTGGGAAGACGATTTTTAAATCCTGTTCATATTTTTCATGTGTCCTCAGGGGGGCAGTAAACCACTGTCAGACACTCACTAAGAGAATTTGTCTCAGAATTTGTCTCAGATCCTCCTCAGAACCCGGAGCCCGATGATGAGCAAGAACTTTTCTCAGTCTAAAATTTACTTGACGTGAATTACAATGTGAGTTTTAACATTCATTAAAGGGATATTTCACCCAGAAATGAAAATTCTGTCATCATTTATTCACCCTCAAGTTGTTCCAAACCTGTATAAATTTCTTTCTTCTGTTGAACACAAAAGAAGATATGTTGGACAGTTGACGGTAACCATTGACTTATAGTGGAGGGAAAAAATACTATGGAACTCAATAACCACCGTCTTGTCCGGTTACTTACATTCTTCAAAATGCTTTTGTGTTTAACAGAAGCAAAAAAACTCATACAGGTTTGGAACAACTTGAGGGTGAATAAAGGATTTCTGGTGAACTATCTCTTTAAGGACTTTTACATTGTAGTGCAAATGGTTTGAAGTCAAATCAAGTTAAGTCAAGTCACATTTGTATAGTGCTTTTTACAATACATATTGTTTCAAAGCAGCTTTACATTGATAACAGGAAAGCTTTATTTATAAGCTTTAATTTTGCTTTTAGTAACCGGATCGGATGGATGCTGTCAGCAGACCTACATTAACGGATTTCATTCTCCAGGTAAGTAAAAGGGAGATACAGGTAAGTGTAGATAAGTGTTGATAAGTACCCTATTAAAATATTCTCAATCAGCAATACCTTTAGTAACCCAGATTTACACACTCTGCATATATGCACAAACTTGTCTTGAAATACAACAGAACAAATGTAAACAAAAAAGAATTTGTTTCACATTCACAGAAATGTTTCTATGAATTTAAAGCTGCACTGTATCAAATGTTCTCCAATACATGTCATTTTTTCATTCTCTCTCTCTCTCTCTCTCTCTCTCTCTCTGATGCATACACAGTTTCCCTCTCTTTCCCCTTTTGTCCACTTAAAATAAGCATTCTCAAGTGAATACACAGACTCACAACGTTGATCCTTGAGCAGCATTTGGGATTGACCATCTCTCCTCCTCCATTTCCTGTCTTAGATGAGAGTCTGAGCTCTGACTTCATCATGTTCCACGTTCATCCGTCATATTTGAGACGGTCCAGCCGTACATCCTCAGAAGCGACCCAAGCCTTGACCTCCAAATGCAAAGAATCAAACTCATAGAGGAACATTTGTGTCAAATAAAGAAACAAAATCTGCAGTTTTTTTTTTCTAATTAATAATAATAATACTTAATTTAGGTATTTTTCAGTTGCATGTATGCTGTGTGTAAATGTTTTATGTTTATGTAAAGTGACTTATTGGCAAATGTAAATATTTTTACCATGCCATATGGTTCTGAAGAAACATGTACATTTATTGTAATGTAGGTCAAATAGCATCAATCTCCATGTTATGCATGTTTTTTCCCTATGAATTTAAATGCATTATTTATGCAATATTTATGCAACAAATGCACAGAATATCCATATGTTAACTTACCACGGGAACTCTTGTCTCATTTCCTAAACAAAAATAAACAGCTCTTGAGATGTGTTTACTGGAAAAGACCAATTTCACCCATAATAAAGTTTTCCCCAAAGTTCACCAGATGTTCTGCTTAAAATAGATAAAAACAAGATTATGAAAGCAGGAGTGAGGTTTTATTGTTAGCTTTGCTGTTTCTGGGCCAGATATAGAGATTTAGTTTCACACTCAGCATTTCTCCGGCGTCTGTTAGTGTCGTCTAAACCACAGCTCTTTAAGCAGGACGTGTGGCGCTGCAGTTCTCCTTCATATAACAGGATATTTCCCTCTGCGAGACACCCAATTCATATTTAACTGTTTATTAATCTCAATAGGGATTAATGTCTGTTCAGATCACATTAACATCAGCGCACATGAGGTCATCTTCTGTCTGTTTTTATAGGGGAAAAATGTCCACTGCCAATTAAATATAGTAGATTTAATATTAAATTAAACTTTAGGCATGCACATATATCTAAACAAGTTTGTGTTACTTTACCAATATACAAAATACTGGTCCAATATTCTGAAATTGTTTAATTAGAAACAACAACAAAAACATGTTGAATATTGTAATAATATTTATATTTTAATCATTTTCTTTGAATAAAGTGGTGCTTTGATGTTACAGATTGTTGGCAGGGCGTTTCGCAGTTGCTAAGGTATTCGTTGTTGCTATGTGGTAAATACAGCGTGGTTGCCTTTAAAGCATCATATAGCAATGCTTGTGATGCTATTCCAAAAAGTGTGTGTGTGTGTGTGTGTGTGTGTGTGTGTGTGTGTGTGTGTGTGTGTGTGTGTGTGTGTGTGTGTGTGTGTGTGTGTGTGTGTGTGTGTTAATGAGCTGTTTTTTAGTTGAGTGTGTTACTGTGACATTCCAACTTTAGAGACTTTAAAAGGAAGCACCTCCTCCTCCCAAAGGACACACACATACACACACACCATTTACTGACAGAGGCCTGACCAATTAGTTCCTTCAGTGGCTCTTTATGAGACGGACTGCAGATAAAGCGAGCTGTGAGAGAATGCAGAGAGAGAGACACATGCTCCGGTGCTTTTGTTTACTGTCCTCAACTCAGTCTGACTAATGAGAGAGTTCACTATGAGAATTGTTGCATTATTCCAAATAAATAGATTGAGATCCACAAATAAATGTAAAGAGATTTACAAAAATATATCAAATTCACATGTAAATAAATTAAGATCCACAAATAAATGTAAAGAGTTTCACAAAAAATTATAAAACTCACAAATAAATAAAATGATATCTGCAAAAAAATATATATATTTACAAATGTGTTAAATACCACAAAAACAACTCTGCCTGGCATTTATTTGTGAACGCTTTCTGTGCATTTGTAAATCCCCTCACGCAAATGTGGATTTTGAAAATCTTTGTAAATCTCTTGTATAGATTTATTTGTGGATCTCAATCTATTTATTTGGAATAATGCAACAATTCTCACCCCATAGTGATCAGCCTTACATGCCTCAACCAAACCAACAAAATGAGTCTGAGCCACAGGAGAGCTGATCCTGGGTCAGTGTTTATGTGCAATGGATGTCAGAATTACTGAGACAGGAGAGTTTAGGATGAAACTGCTAACAGACACTCATTTTAGTGCTGTGTGCTCATACAGACATCAACATTTTCACTTTAAAGTCTATTTTCTCTCTCCTTTGACAGATTATTTTTCTCTCTCTCACTCAGTCAAATGTTTGTTGGACTGTGGAAAAGTCAAATAAATGTCCAGTCAGTAGGTCACAGAACATCATAAAGACAGACAGTATGTTTTGTGTGTGTGTGTGTGTGTGTGTGTGTGTGTGTGTGTGTGTGTGTGTGTGTGTGTGTGTGTGTGTGTGTGTGTGTGTGTGTGTGTGTGTGTGTGTGTGTGTGTGTGTGTGTGTGTGTGTGTGTGTGTGTGTGTGTGTGTGCGCGGCTGCATATGTTTGTGTATTTTCTGCATATGTTTGTGTGTGTGGGACATGCTGTCAGACACACATGAGGATGAACAGCTACTGTTAACGTATCTAGTCCCGTCTGCATTCGGCTCGTGTGTGGTCACAGAGTTTAATCAAACTCATCTCATAACAGTCTCGTTCACATTGTTTGTAATTAGAGGATGTTTACTGAGATATTTTCAGGCCCTTCACAGATGGACTAAACCATAGGCCTACGTTTCACAGATTCAGCGCTGTGTTGACGTTTCTCTGAAACTGTTGTTTTCTGATTCAGCAAATAACGCTATAACAGACAGATTTTAATAACTTTGTGTATTTGGACAGTTTGTTCCTTCCTTAAAACAAAACAGTATTTGGGTGTTTTTGCAAATACGGGCACTTTTGACTCTCCCATATTTTAAAAAAATTAACCTCTATGAATTAAAATTTTAACCATCACAGTCCATAATACATATAAAGATGTACACAAAATTGAATGTAGTCGTTAGGATTTTAATCTGGAGCATGTTTCCAGGTGATCACTTATATCAATGTTATATATATCATCATATCGTCTAGACTTAAAACTTGTATAGTTTTTTGTCAGTGTTTATTTAAAAATGTCAAATTATACAGAATATACAGTGGTAAATATTTGATTGATGAGTTGTCACTGCAATATATAACAATACAATATATAGAGAATGATTTTACCACTAAATTCAGCATATTGACACAAAAATGATAACTGCAAATCCACCAATCGCTGCCTGGAGTCCAGTTGTTTCTATGAATTGCAACGATCTATTTGCTTCTCTGTTCTGTAGCTTTAGGTAGTCTGTAAAAATATACCTCATATTTCTTGTCAAATCTAGTTGTACAGTCAGTCTCAAAGCTCTTTCCAGTTTTAGACGCGTTTTGTGTGTTTTTCCGCAGCATTCACGCTGAAAACCAATGCTGCCGCACAGTCTTTTTGCCACTTAGTGGGCGTAACCGCAGTCACTCCGACCAACGGTGACGTCACGTGCATACCCTCTATTGTGCGCTTGAATCAACGATTCGTGATACGCGTTCCAATTCGGAAGCAACAATTTGAGTCAAAAGCTTCGTGACGGTTTCGAAGGACGGAAATCAGCTTCGTGAGTCAGAACGTGCCCATCAATTCATACGAGAACTCGTCTTATTTGCTTGTCATCATGAGTAGCCTATCCTAATATAAATATAAACATGTATTTTATTCTACTAAAGGACTTCTCACCAGGAACGATATCTAAAGCGTGCACTGCCATTATGTTGTCTGCCGCTCGAGCTCTTTAAAGTAATATTATGATAGGCTGTCAATGTTTTTATTAGGGCTGGGCAAAAAATATCCATTGTTCATTAATCGTTTTTAAAATGTGGTCGATTCAAAATCGATTCTCAACGGCCACGAATCGATTTTTTTCTATATTCAGGGCTTGAATTTCGGCGCTGGTATTGCGCACAATTTTATTAATTCCCGCAGACTCTATTTAATGTGGGAAATTCACGCAAAATGTATTCACTTGTAGATTGTATGAGTAAATTTAATTCACACAGATTGTAAAATCAAATCAGTAATTTTAAAACTTTCTCTGAGATGCAATTTCACAAACAGCGTGTTTTCAGCGGTGCTGCGTCTTCTCTCTCTGCACGGCAAGCGCTGCAGGCGTCGATAAACACTCGCGTTTAGGAGTCAGGACGTCAGACGGCACAATCGGGCAAGCATTGCGTCGTTTCACGTTATCATTTTCACGTCTTTTTAAGTTTTACCAGTTTAAACATTCAAGCGATTTTAAACTATCCAGTGCAGAGCTGCCAACTTTTGAGTTTTGCTTGGAGTGAGATTTGTTGAGGGGGAGGGGAGGGTGTTGTAGGCTACTGTATCACGTGCCGTTTGAACTGACGCGCTACTACAGTGATCTGTCACATTTAAAAGCGCCAAAACGTTATTTATTGTGTGAATCTCGTAAAAATATTGACAGAATCTGACAGCTGAGAATTTGTTCCATATCAAAAGTAACCTTCTCTGTCTTGTCTGTCGGTGTCAGTGTCCTCTTTGTCCGCGCTTTTTCTCTGCGTGAGAAAATGGATGTGTGGCGTGAGAGCGTGTGAAAAGGGTCAATTGCATGAGTCTCACTGTCAATGCGATGTTTTTCACTTCGTGCACATACAGTAGAGCCTAAAATCCGCCTCACAAACAGCTCGCCAGTAACAAAAGTTCTTTTTCGCGGATTATATCGCTGTAACGGTCAAAAACATGCAAAATTATGGGTTTAACTCTGGTCTTGGTGAGTAACCTTGTAAAGACAGTCGGTTGACAGACAGTAGCCTATAATGAAACAGTAATGGATCCATGCACTAGTGAACGCAGCCATATGTGTCTGTCATTAAGTTTGTTGTCAAAACAAAATAATATAGCTTTAATTGTAAGTAATCAGGATTAATAACTTATGTATTTAATTTAGTCAGGACTAAAAGACTATCCAGTGAATAGGGCATATTCACCACCTAATGTTAGCCTGCTCTACTATGATTCAACAAGACCACACAAACTCTGGTGAGTCGATTGATTGAGTTTCATCATTTTTTTTATTATGTATCTGTTTTCTGTCAACTTTGTCACACAAATTGTAATGAAGTTATTTGGGACTTTTAAGTAATTTTTATTTTATTTTAAGTTGGTAGCCTACAATAGCAGCAACCCAGTAACAACAAAATGACTGCTGTTCTTAAAGAGATAGTTCACCCAAAAATGAAAATTCTGTCATCAATAGCTGTGTCCATCCACATATTTTTATGCATATTTTGGGATATCGCATAAAAAAACTGCTGGATGGAAACGCCAAGATGCGCATGAATTCGAAAATGTGCATAAAAAACGTATGTGCTCGTTTGAGTCGGATAATTATTCTTTTATTCGATAAGAAACGTGTTTAAACTAGCTGGGTTTCCATCCAAACGAGAAGTAAATCTTTTCAATGTTCGCACAATTTTTTTTTTAATTCATCAAGTTGTTCGCTGGATGACAGCGGTATTGTTAACCTACAGTAAATAAAACACAATCGGCGGAAACGTGGGTCACGTGGGTTTAATGTTTTTTACGTCCGAATTTATTCGGCAAATATGTTTCCATCTCCTATTATTCGCATTCAATTTTCGAAGTCAAAAACCACCTCAAGTGAGTGTAAAAACTTTTACACTTAAATTAAGGGATTTTTTTCTTAATTTGGCGTTTCCATCAATCGTTTCTAATGCAATACTGCAAAATTGGCATAAAACAGGGTAATGGAAACATAGCTACATTTACCGAATAAATTCCTTGATGCGCATCAAAAAATCACGTGACTGCGCGTCGGGACAACATAACTTGACAAACTTGCAGAAATCTTTTTTGCACAGCATTTTCCTCCAAAATGCGTTTATTGTGTTTCGTCTGCGCCCTCTGAGACGCAAGTCATTTATTATATATACGAAAAGTATTATATACAGTGGCTTCTCCTACTTCTATATTTAGCGCCAGTTTATCAGGAAGTGACGATTTTGTTCTCTTCGACTGGATGGTAATGCTGCTTTATTCGCAAATGTTTTATGCAATATTCCCATTTTGCGCAGTTAAATTCACAACTTTGGATGGAAACAGCGGTTTACTCACCCTTAAGTTGTTCCAAAACTATGAATTTCTTTCTTCTGCTAAACACAAAAGAAGATATTTTGAAGAATGTCTGTAACCAAACAGTTGATGGGCCCCATTTACTTGCATTGTATTATTTATTTTTTTCCCATATGGAAGTCAATGGGGTCCATCAACTGTTTGGTTACCCATATTCTTCAAAAATATATTTCTTTTTGGACGAACTATCCCTTTAATACGAATGTGATACAGCAATCATATTTTGCATTTCAACATCTTAAGCAGAAAAAAAAACCCAAAAAACTAAGCCCAAGTATGTACAAAAACAAAATGTCTGTGACAAGCCAGCATTGTAATTCTTTGGCACAGAACCTTTTATTCCTGCACTTTTGTGTGTAGCTTGTTGTTGTAGCTCCTGTGTGTCTGTTCAAGGCCTCTAATGAGTCTCAGTTGATCAGGACATTTTGTGTTCACTCACACAATTACAGGGCGAATGCCAACAACTTCTCTCTCCCTCTCTCTCTCTCTCCCTGTAATAAAGTGAAAAGGTCTTACTCAGCTGTTGGATGTTGTTATGAATTTGCAAGCTACACTGCTTGCTGCCTGGCAGAGAGAGAGAGAGAGAGAAGAAAAAGCCAAGATTGAAAACAGACCCTCATACTTTGTATATGTGTATGCGTGAGCTCTCGGCACCGTATGCTGCTATTGACACACCTTCCCTACACCAAAACCGCACTTTATTCCATTGCATTTTCTATTTTTTATTTTTATTTTGGCTTGAGTGCCGTCTGCACAGAGTGCTTTTCTGAACTGAAAAGAACTTTCTCTCCTCTTTTTGTTTCTTCTCCTTTTCTTCTCTTCAGCAGGGCAGTTCATTGTGAGAGTTGCCAAAATCCATCTCATTTCCCTGCGGCTCGTGTTTTCAGCGAAACAGAAACGGGCGACTGTTGCTGAGGAGTTCTGGCTGGGCTCGTGTTGTTGTGTTTCCTCAGGTCTACTAAACCTCTGGAAGAAAGACACCTTCTCCACACGGTACGCTGTCTTTGTTTTCAGGAAAATGTCATTGCTCACCACCGGTTGCTCTTTTATAGCTACTACTGTTCAAAGTTTTTAAAGAAAACAATACTTTTATTCAGCACTCACTCATTAAATTGATCAAAAGTGACAGTAGAGACATTTATAATGTTTCAACAGATTTAGGGCTGTGAAAAGATTAATCGCGATTAATTGCATCCAAAATAAAAGTTTGTGTTTACATAATATATGTGTGTGTACTACAATTATTTTGTATTTATGTATATAATATATATATAAAATGTATATATATATATATATAGCCTAAATACACACACATGCATGTATATATTTAAGAAAAAATAAGCAAGTATATAATGTATATTTTTATATATAAATAGCAAATGTTTATTAAAAATATACATGCATGTGTGTATTTATATATATATATATACAAAATAATTATACACCATACACAAATATAGCAGACCCCAAATTTTTGAACAGGAGTGTAATGGTGTTCTCAGTTACTCAAGTAAATAAAGTAAAAAATAAAGATGTTTCTCTTAAAACAGACCCGAATTAACCACTAGTCATCATCCTGTAAGCAATAAAATGAATGTGGAAAGCATCTCAGATCATTCAATACAGATTGCAAATCTGGGCAACGATTTTAGACATTGTTGAGATTCTTCTAAAAACTCTAAAGGAGACACACGTGAGATTATTGGGATCTTTCTCAAAAGAAACTTGAGACTTAAGCAAAACTCTCTCTTTGCAGAAATAGTCAAGACATTAAAGTGACTTTTCTGTTATTAACTGCATTAGGCTTTAGTCAGTGGTACCTTTGTAGGGATGTTGGTTTTACTAGCGAGTGAGTGAACCCTGCTGTGGTCATTTGACTAAATAAACAGATCCGCTGCCCAACCTCCTCTCCGTCTGGGACCCTGGAGACCGAAGCTTTAGCTCCATCCCTCCCTCACGCAGCTGTATGAGAGACAAGAGCGAGACGAGGAGAGGCACACAGCGAGAAGTTAGGCTTTTCCTAGACATGCTTTTGATCTGACGTCCAGGAATCTACGCTGCTAAAGGTGAGAGACGGGAGTGGATTTAACTGACGTTTCCTTTCCATTCTGTCGGCTTTTACTCCATGAGGTTTTGGAAAAACGCTGGTTTGATGTATTTTTGTAGTGTTAGTGAACGACAGTGAAAAGCTAAGCTGTTAAAGAAGCTGGTCAGAAGAATTGTGATATTTTCCAGAAGTCACCGTAGATGCTTGCGATTATAGACTGAACTTTGTTTTGAGGACATTCGTAACCCTCTCGCGTTATTGAAGGTTAATGCTCGTGCTGTCACAAAGAAGTTTATCGTTTTCATCCAGATGTGGGCAATGATCGATGGCTTGTGAGATTTATCTCATCTGAAAGAATTTCCGTGAGACTTGTTCTGCTTTTATTTGGGAAAGGCCAATTCTGCCGTTTGTTTGTGTGTTAAACACTTTGCATTTGAACGAGAATGTGCTGAGTTTAGCGAGAGCAAACAAATCTGTGTTTTACAGCCTGTGTTTGAACGCATTTACACACGGTCGTCAACATCGGTGAGACTTCACAGATGTTTATTTTCATATGTGAGGTGTTGTAATGTAGTGTTGTTGTCCTCTGTGTGTGTTGAAGTGCGGTACTGATGGTTTATTTGAACGCTTCTGCTGTCTTTGAAACTCTGTCTTTTCTCAACAGTGTTTGTGTATCGTATAACAGCATTTAAAGGCCGGCAGCATACCAGAATCTAGGTGGTGTTTATATTCATGACTTTTATCATATGCTGCTTACAAACATTTTGATAAAAACAAAGCAAATGTCACATTGTTTAGATCATTATGATGAGCCTTTGTCCCCAAAAAAGCTCTAAAAGCTGGATGGAAAGCTCTTTATTTTTGTTTGATCTCTCTCTCTCTCTCTCTCTCTCTCTCTCTCTCTCTCTATATATATATATATATATATATATATATATATATATATATATATTAGTCTGTTCATATAAACAAATTTTATATTATGTATGTAGTCTGTTTATACATATACTACAGATTTTATTATATTATATTATATCATATCATTTAGTTTCTGCATACATTCATCCATCCAGGATATTTATAGCTGTAATGCCATCTAGATAGATAGGCAGAATTGTAAAAATAGCATTGAAATATGCACAGTGTTTACAAAAATATATTGTGCATTAATTATTTTTCACTGCAACCCAAACATTTGTAGAAGTCAGAGCCAGATGTAGTTCATTGGCACTGATGGTTATCTTAAGCGTAGGACTTTGTATATATTTCGATCAGTCTGGGCTGTAAGTCACACAGATGTTCAACAGCTGATCTCAGTTTCCAAAGCTCTCGTATGCTAATGCACTGGTGCAGAACCTTCATGGCACGGCGTCCTGAAAGTCCCATTACTCATGCGGTTCTCATTCAACTCATTGTTGTCATGATGAGTTTCTGTCCAGTTCTTTTAGAACATGCTGTTATTAGTCACGCGTGTGAGTAAGACATGAGTGTATGCGATATCTGCGATAGGACTGTGAAATCGAGTTGTTGACGATGGGACGGAAGGATTGCTCTATGACTGCTGCGTCACCAGCTGTTTTCTGACCCCCCTCATCTGGGCCGCATACCAGTCCCATAAAAAATGTGCTCCACATTAGCAGCGGATGAGTGGAGCTCATGAACAGGGTCAGGGAGAACCGCACAGACCCCCGTGTGCCGACATGATCTGCTGCGCTTGAGTCACGAAACATACAAAACACTTCAGGAAGGACATCTTTGATTACATCTCTCGGTTCCTTCTACGGCACAATACAGAATACCATTAATGATAAACTAAACTATGTATATGCCTCTAGCTAATAGCTAATTTGATAGGCTTTTAAATGTTTCAAAATTAATTCATTAACTTCAATGCTATTATTTAATTCTGAATTTTGCACTTCATTTAATTGGCTTTGCACAATGACAAAGTTGAATGATTTAAAAAAAAATATATTATTCATTAATTAATTCGATCTTTAATTTATTCAGTCATTCATTCATTCGGTCATTCATTCATTCATTCATTCATTCTTTCATCCGGCCATTCATTCATTCATTCGGTCATTCATTCATCCGGTCATTCATTTATTCATTCGGTCATTCATTCATTCATTCATTCGGTCATTCATTCATTCATTCATCCGGTCATTCATTCATTCATTCATTAATCCAGTCATTCATTCATTCGGTCATTCATTCATTCATCCGGTCATTCATTCATCTAGTCATTCATTAATTCGGTCATATATTCAATCATTCATTAGGTCATTCATTCGGGCATTCATTCATTAATTTATTGGGTCATTCATTCTTTAATTAGGTAATTCATTTATTCATTCATTAGGTCATTCATTTGGGCATTCATTCATTAATTTATTGGGTCATTCATTTATCCGGTCATTCATTCATTCCATTCGGTCATTCATTCATCCGGTCATTCATCCAGTCATTCATTCATTCATTCGGTCATTCATTCATCCGGTCATTCATTCATCCGGTCATTCATTAATTCGTCATATATTCAATCATTCATTAGGTCATTCATTCGGGCATTCATTCATTAATTTATTGGGTCATTCATTCTTTAATTAGGTAATTCATTTATTCATTCATTAGGTCATTCATTCTTTAATTTATTGGGTCATTCATTCATCCGGTCATTCATTAATTCGACATATATTCAATCATTCATTCGGGCATTCATTCATTAATTTATTGGGTCATTCATTCTTTAATTAGGTAATTCATTTATTCATTCATTAGATCATTCATTTGGGCATTCATTCATTAATTTATTGGGTCATGCATTCATTAGGTCATTCATTCTGTCATTAATTTATTAATTCATTCTTTAATTAAGAAATGCATTCGGTCATTCATTTATTAGATAATTCATTCATTCATTCATTCATTAGGTCATTCATTCATTGGCTCTGTACTAGTATTCTGCACATTGACAATGAAGTTCTAATTAAAAGTTTATTTTAAAAACATCCATCCTTCCATCCTCCTTTCTCTTGAGTCACTATAAGTATATCAATATCCAATTTACCAATATCATCATGGTATTACCATGCATGGTATCATATCTTAAAAACTATTTCATGGTTTTCCATTTTATTTCTTTGCAAATTCATTAATTCTCATTCATTCATTCATTCATTAATTTGGTCATTCATTAATTCGGTCATTCATTCATTCATCCGGTCATTCATTCATTCATCCGGTCATTCATTCATTCATCCGGTCATTCATTCATCCAGTCATTCATTCGTATCTTAAAAACTATTTCATGGTTTTCCATTTTATTTCCTTGCAAATTGTCCAAAAATCAAGATATTAGTATGCTACCCTGTCCTAAAAACTATAGTATCACCATGGTAAATGCCCATAAAAAATGTATTTAAGATATTACTGTGGCAAATGGCAAAGAAACATTGGTATAATTCAGATTTTAGTCTCCTTCGGCACTCGAACAGAAGTTTTTCTTCTTTCATCAGGGTGAAGTTCCTTCACTCGTTCCCTCAAGTGTCTGTTTAATCTGCTGTATCCTGCGGTTAATGACCACTAAGATTACGGCACGCAGAAATAACAATGATGACCAACGACTATTACTATTAAGAATGCAGAAAGAAAGACAGATGATGCTGTCTTCATCAGTGTAAATGAGCTGCGTCTCTGCACTCAGTCCAAGTCAAACAGAGACACAGGGAGACAGTGTTGGGTTCGACTAGGAAAACTGGCTTAGCAGACCAAAGAAAATATGAACAGACTTTCTTTAGATAACTAGCCTAGCTCTCTTTAAGAAAAACAAAAACACTGTGTGTGTGTGTGTGTGTGTGTGTGTGTGTGTGTGTGTGTGTGTGTGTGTGTGTGTGTGTGTGTGCTTGGATTGGATTGGATTTATGCATGACTGTTTGTGTTGTGTTTTAGTCTTTTCACAGCAATGCAAGTCTTTTTCTTTTCCATGACCACTTTTGGGATATTTCAATGCAAATGCTTGTAGCTACACAAATTTGATTTCATGCATTGCTACATTAATAAATGTGTCTGACCAAGTTGCACTGTGTTGAATTCTCAGTGTTGCCACAAGGAGCATTATAGATGTGTGTAAACTTCTACGGTCAGTTTACAAACTACTACAGTCATGGCAAAGTTAGTTAAATCGTTGATGTGTTTATATCTATCTTCCGGAATAATAACACATTCAGTTTAAATCCACAGGAAACATATCACCACCTTGAGTTCCAAAGTTTTCTACTGTGACAATAATGCAATTGCTATGTTTATATCCAAAAATGCTAATTAATTGTGGCAGTATTTGAGATGGTGTGCAATGAGATCGGTCTGCTGGTTAGTCCAGTTATCAATCACATCCTCTGTTGAGGCAGTCATGCGAGTTTTCGATTTAAATGTGTCTTCATCATAGTTTAAGTAAAAAATGTCTAACCAACAAAAAAACAAAAACAATTATCCTCCCCTCCCAGCATTTCCATCTAGGTTTTTTTTTTATATATATTAAAAATAGCTAATAAGGCACATTAAGGGTCAGATTTACTACAGGGCAAATTTGCAAACACGGCAAATTAGCGCCTTGCATGATTCATTTAAATACTCTCCTCCCATAAATTTTGCATCTGAAAGGGAAACTCCTACAAGTGCATATGCAATAAGATCAGCCGCAAAAATAACTGTGTCCACGCCTGTTCAGCTCCAATTCTTCACTGCGTGCCTTGGGTCAATCCTGACAGTAGTTTGAGGGTTTGCACTGGATCAAGCTGTTAAAAATGGCCCTAAGTATCACTGAGATTGCATATTTGCAGAGTGTTGACCAGGCATTCACGTCTGTGTACTAGAGTCGAGTGTGTTTCTGGTCTTACGCTCATCATCCCTCCATCACCACAGGAATGCTAAAGCCACTTCCTCATCCTTCATTTCCTTTCCTTCTCTGTTGCTCTGATAGCAGGCTGGTTGAACTGAGTCCGAGTTTGAGCTGTAATCATTTAAAGCTGTCTCTCTACTAATGTTTCTGATGTGGGGGTGTTTGACGGGTTGTTTGGAGGGATGGGATTTGGTTTGATGAGACTATGACTGTATTATCTTTCAGAGTCATTCCGTCTTTGGCTTTTTGAGTCATTGTTTAGTGGTGTTTAAGGCACGCATCACTTGTTGGTCATAGATAAAGGGGAACTTGGCAACTATTTCAACTTAATAAAACCGTTTAGAAATCATTTGGATGGTTAAATAACCTGTTCTGGTGAGAATGGTGACTTTCCCCGCTCCCCCCAGTGTTCCCAGGCGGAAAACCAACCTTGCAACATGGGGACTAACGTCCCGGTAAATTGGAAAAAGGAAGTCTCGTGAGAAGCGAGAACGAGCGAGAAACACAAACTGCTTTATGGCAAATCGACATAAACACACGCCGCCCTCAATGTGTATGATGTATTACTCACCTCGGTAGACATACTCCACACGATAAAGTTGGCCGGCTCCGATAATAACAAATGCACATGAGCAGCGGTGGAAAGGGGGAGGAGGGGCTGCAAGTGATTTTTTTTACGACAGTGTTGTGAAATATACGCCCCACAGCTGTAGGGGGAGCTCGCTGACAAAACTTGCGACAACAAAAGTGAAAATCAGTGAAGAAATGGCCTAGAGTTGCCAAGTTCCCCTTTAACTTATGGGTGGTGTTATGTAAAAAAAAATGTAAAAAACTTTTCACCTGCTGGACAATAAAACAGGTGAAAAAAAAATTCCACAGATGTGCACTGAGAGAGAGATGCGAGCCACGTCTACAGACCAGATTGCATAAGCTGTGTTGAATTGCAGTTCAGTAAATTCCTCTTCCTGTCATTACAATTCAACTTCCAGTGCATTGTTGCCAATTCAATTTAAATGCACACTCATGAACTGAAAAGGATTCGGTTATTCGATTCTGAATTTTGCTCAACCCTGAAGTCTTTCTAGTGTCCTCAATTGCTTGAGGGAATTCATTTAAAAATGAATATCATGCAAAGCATGCATAGCAATTTTTATTACATTTACATTAAAAGAATACAGCAAATAATCTCCTGTCAGTCAAAACCACATTGAGCTACTGACGTTGTGTCGACGATGTTAGACGTTGTGTCGCAGTGCTTCATCGCGCCCTTAATGGCTTCAGCGGCTGTGTTTTGGAAAGGGTCTGAAACTCCAGATGTGGCCAATAGCTTCAGGCTGCAGTTTTTCCCGGTTCCTCGGCATCCGGAACGGAACTTTCTGGCATTCTCTGGTGACATCTCTCTGGCTCCGAGTCACTCGAAGTCTGCCCGAAAAGTTATAAACATGACCATAAAGTCAAAATTGTGCAGTGCTTTGGAGAATTACGAGAAACCGGGAGAAAAAAAAGAGGCGAACTTTAACTTGTGGATTCGCCTGTTTAATGTGGGATGTTTCTAAATGCTTTTTTTCCATAACAATTCATCCTTAATGAGTTGAGAGGAGAGAACAGTTAATGTGAGTGATGCTGCCTCCCACATGAAACACACTCGCTGCTCCTCCTCACCACACTTATGTCTGCACTCCTCACAGATGCTTTTACAAACCAGCAGCCTGAAACCCCAGACATGCTGTCAGACTATACGCCCCAAAAACATGGGTGTAGAACAATTTTCACTCAGAAATTGCTAGTAAATTTTTACAAATTAATGACAAAGACATGAACAGTAATGCATTACTGCCTTAGTTTTCTGTTTCCTTTTTTGAAAACATGAAATTATGAAAACATATTCCAATAATCTTTGTTTTACTTGCAGCTTTAAAAAAATATTTTTTTACAGTGTACATCAATACGACATGAAAACAAACCTGACGGCTGACTGAATTCAGAGTATCTTACAATTGCATTAATTATGAGATGACAATTCAGAGATTTTGTTTTAGACATAAACTGTTTACCAAAAATAATCTATGCACTGCTTTATTGTTAATTTGATCAAAATGCTTCATTGTTACACTTAATTCACCATTGTATTCTCTTGCTAAATGTTGAAGAACAAAACGTATCATAATTGCATGGCTATTGATTTTTTGTTTTTATGACACCACAATGATCAAAGGGGAGAAGCTTTATTAAAATTAATTTTCCCTCGCTTAAAAAAATGGTGTATAGTCTATAAATTTTTAACTCAGAAATTAACTTACAAATAATTAAAAGAAAAAACAAATAACAGATTGAATTATGAAATTTTGCTGTAGAAAAACTGAATTAGTATTTTCTTGTAAAGCATACCTTATTTAAAATTTCAAAAAAATGTTTTACAGTGTATGAGTTTGACAAAGATCTGAATGATTTTGACTTGTCAGAAACTCATAATACTGGTAAATCTGATATGAACGCACCATTAGCCTTAGTATTTACTTTTCTTTATTTCTAGATTAATTTATTCACTTTAATTTCATTTCAATATCATTAAAATAATCACAATACCAAAAAAAGTACCATTAGTATTACCATTGTTTTTGTTATTTGAAGTAGGTTACCATCTAATTACCATGGTACATAAATATGCTAATCATTTAGTGCTATTAAATATTTCAAACCTTCTCGACACTGAGCATTAAGCATTTAGCACCTTCGTTTTTGTGAACGAAGTATAAATGTTAAGAGACACAAAATCTCTTGTTCTCTCACTTCCTTCAAACACTAAAATACACATCTTCTGTCAACAATAGATTCAGAATGACTTTTTTTTTTACAACCTGATGTGTGAGAAGGAAGTGTGAAATTTACATATTCAGAGAAATCATTCCTTAAAAGATACAGTAATTCGGGTAATTGGTAGGTCAGTCATATTTAGAAAGAAAATAAAAAGTGAGAATGCAGATGGTTGTTAGAGAGTGATGTCACTACATTATATATTTTGCATGCTTTAAAATTAAAACATTGAAGCTCCATTGTTCAGCAATCTTGAATAATCCAACCTATGGAAAGAAGAAAATCCTGCAGGTCTGCTGAGACTGAGTGTTGGTTGTTTTCATACATTCTTAAAGGGGTCATGAGATGGGTTTTTAATTATTTTAATATGTTCCTTGAGGTTCACTTATAATGGTAATAAAGTGTTTTGCACACACACAAAAAACAAATAGACATGCAGAAAAACGATTATTTTCAACCTTCATTCTGACAGTGAAATGATCTGTTTTTAAGCGAACGGCTCCTTTAATGCTTGTCAGTAAACGGCCACTGTTTGTTATGATAAGCTACTGTCATTTCATAGGAAACCGTATCAACGCCCACTCGCTATTGCACGCGAGTAAGTGTTTTGAAAACATTAACCATATAAAACGGTCATTTAAAGCATTATGAAATCCTTTACTTACGGTTTGTGATGCAGCTGCTGTCAGACAGTTGCTGCTTCATCTTTCAACAAAAGTTTCTTTGCTAACTCTCCATTACACTGTGCCTCGTTTACAGAACTAAATGCTCCGAACAAACATATGCTCCTCTGACGCGATCCGGGACGCCATTAAAATAAACCATCCACTTGTTTCCGACACTAGTATCCTTCTGAAGTCTGTACAGAGACACAAATGTGCTGTTTAAACTCGACGCGTAACGCAAACGCACTTTCACTCTTCCAGTTGTCCTGTTGTCCACAGACTCAAGTGTGTGGAGTACATCAGAAACTGAACACACATCTGTATACTGTCATCTGTATCCAGTGTAGACAGCGGCACTGATTATAATGGATTCTGTTTGCTTTTGATGCGATGCTTTTGACATGCCCCTTCAAACTGAGCGTTCAAATCAGAGGCTAAAATCAGACTTGGAAAAATGCCTTTGTAAAAAATTTAAAAATCATAACATTATAAGGGCACCCCAGGAAACATTATAAAATAATAAAATAGTTTTCTAGTTTTCTCAATGTTTTGAGTTTGTGCTGAACCATTTCCTGCTGTTGTGGTGCAAGTAATTTAGTGGGATCTTATTATGCTTTTTTATATTTTCAACTTTCTTTAATGTGTAATATTGCTGTTTGAGGATGAAAAAACGTCTTCAAAGTTACAAAGCACAAAGTCAATCCAAAGGGATTTAATCCAAAGTCTGTAAGCAGTTTCTGAACTTCCTAAAACGCCTCGATTGTAGTTTAGTTTTCTTCCTGGAACGAACACGTCACAATATCCCTAATTTAAATAATTCCCGCCCAAGGCATACGCAAAATAAAGGGGCGGGGTCTGATTGAGTTAGTTAGTAGTGTGTTGAAACTCAGGGTTATGGTAAGGGTCGGGACATTTCACAAACACGCTTGAAGCGGTTGACCAATCACAACACACTGGTCCAGCCGACCAATCAGAGCACATTGCACTTTTCGGAAGGAGGGGCTTCATAGAGACAGGAACTAAACAGAGCGTTACTGACAGACTGGGTAGAGAAGTGCTGCAACCAGTGTTGGGAAAAGTTACTTTTAAAAGTAATGTATTACAATATTGAGTTACTCGCCAAAAAAGTTACTTTTTATGGAAAGTAATGTGTGACATTACTTTTGCATTACTTTTCAGTTTCTTACCTGGCTATGGCTTGATCTCTTTCAGGCCTCGCAGGGATTTTTTTTCCCTTGTACTTTTTACTAAGAAGCTGTACAATTGTTTAACGCAGTAATGCAATCAACAACAGCCTATATAACCTACACCTTCATTTTCTTTTAAAAACAATTATTGAATAATAATATAGAATAATATTATATTCTGAGAACTTCCTGATGCATGCCATATAAAAGATCTATAAACATTACAGATTATTGCAAGTAATGTGTTTGCTACATTTGTACTTGTGGGTAGACTGTGGTCTGCATAAAGTAAATTCACGGTCCATTCTCATAATAAAGAGTGTAATAACGACTAGATAATTGCCATTATGAAGTGGCTGCATCTCCTCAACATTAAAAGCAGAAAACAATTTGTTGAGTTCAGTCGAACTAATTGTTCTACTGGTGGTGAACGTGAAGTGAAATCAAGCTTTTGTTGTTTAGCTTGAGGCGAGGTGCAGGTATCATTCGGCTCTCTCTCTCTTCCAACTCTGTAGTGCTTGGCTTTGCATGCAGATGTTTTTTTTTAATTTGAAGTGGTGTTTTTTGCAGTTGACAAGAGCTTTTCACCTACACATAATCTACACTTAACGACTATTCCCTTCTCCTTTTCTTCAACGATGTCAAAATAATGAGAATACTTCCATCATAGAATACTTTCTGACTGGCGTCTGTTCCCATACGTGTGCGATTCTACGCGACTACGTACATTTTAATTCAGTACTTACATTTTTTTGAATGCACATTAATTAAACTGAAAAGTAACTCGCATTACTTTTTTTTAAAAAGTAACTCAAATATTAATGTGTAAATTTATTAATTAATGTGTTACTTTACTCGTTACTCCAGAAAAGTAATATACGTATATAATATAAACAAAAATAATATAAACGTAATGCACATTTACGTTACCACCAACACTGGCTGCAACCATGTAAAATATGTGAAAAATACTGTTTTTTGTTTTTTTTTGAACATTCAAGCATGAAAACCTATTCTAGTAGAGCCCATAAACAAAATCAAGACTTTAAAAAATGGCATAATAAGTCCCCTTTAAAACATCAGGGCAACTTTAAAACAGAGATTTAGATTTGGCAAAATCTCTAATTCAGCCATGAGTCGTTTAATTCTTTTATAAAATGGCGCAAGGCAAGTTTATTTATATAGCACATTTCATACACAATGGTAATTCAAAGTGCTTTACATAGAAGAAATTAAAATAATCAAAAGAAATCAGAACAATTAAAACAGTTTAGAATAAAAGATAAAATACAGAAATAATCAAAAGAAATCAGAATAATTAAAAGAGCACCAATATTGGAACACCAATATTCAATAAATATTTTTGTAACACTTTTACAATAAAGTCCCATTAGTTAATGTTAGTTAATACACTAGCCAACTGTTTATTGTTGGTTCATTTTAGGTCCATTAAATAAGATTAACACCTACTGCACATCTTTTGATTTTAATAATAGTACATTTTAAAATGTATTAATAAATGCTTTAGAATAATTTGAATTGTTAGTTCATGTCAACTTATTCAGTTGTCTAATGTTAGCAAAGAGAACGCATGTGTTACCATTATAATAATAATAATAATAATAATATTAATAATAAACTGTTTTCTGCCAATTATTGTTTATAGATGGCAGTGTTTAATATCATTGATATTGAATTTAGATTCTAATATAGATATAAGGTTACTATTGTGTGTATTTGTTTATTTACAATGAATTTAAATATGATATAGACATTAGAGCTGAAACAGTCTGTTTAATAAAACAGCTTGAAATGGGAGTGGATGTTTTTCTGGACAGTGTGAAACTGTGCTTGGAATGCTTTGTTTTATTTTCTTCTTTTTTTCTGCATCTCCTGTTGGAAATCACACAGATGTTTTCAACTTCAACTTTCGCAAACTCCCCCTAGAAGTGTTTTGATGTTCCCTGAGGGAGTTGATGGGGGTTTGGGGATCGACATCACCGTCTCATCATCCCAGGGGAAAGCAGGCATTGAAAAAGAGAAACGTTTATTTTAACAGGGACACACTGGATCAGTTTTCCCACAGCCTGTGCCAAAAGTTTAGCTCTGGGAGGGCTGATCCTAAAGCAGCGCCCACCTTTAATAAATGCTAATCGAGAACAGGAAGACAGGATGAGAGTTACAAATGTGTGTGCACACGTGTAGGAGCTGGCCGTCCTCCAGACAGATAACCATCTCTATGTTTGGCCCGAGACCATGCTGCTTTTTCATAACTAGCGATAAGAGCCTGTGAACCTTTTGTACAGTGAGATTAGATGTGATGAATGGTTTGGGGTCAGTCCTCTCGCTGCGGGATTTACTGCCAGTGTTCGTAAAAGAATATTAGAGCTCCATACACATAATGTATGTGCTGGTCATCAAATCTGCTGACTCTGTCTTAAATGTGTTTGCTCTGAGAAAGATGATCAGAGGTGAATAAGTACTTCAGTTAAAGTCACACTGAAATCATTTTTTTTTTTTTTTTTAAATGGAATATTCCAATGTTTACTATAAATGATTATACGTATACCCCATCATTATCATGTGGCCTCTTTAATCAAAAAAACTTGCTGCGACATCTTTTCTCTTCTCTGATGATGTGTTTACTGGCGTGAGGGCGGGACAACCTGTCACTCACATGAGATCCACCAATAGCAAACCACAACCAATCCAATCAATTCCCCATGGACAAAATCAAGTTCCACCCCACATATTTTCTCGTTCGAGAAGCCTTTTCACTCGGATATACATTCAATAGGGAAGAGATATAGATGCACTTTGTCAAACATTTTACTCAATTAAAAGTCTTAAGTATCTTGCCAAAAAAAAAACATTCAGTCAAAATTTAAAGTTTCCAATTCAATTGTACACAAGTACTTAAAAGTTGATTTTAAAAAAGAAGAAACAGATTTTTCTTATTTTGATTCATGCCATGGTTATGAAATAAAGTATGTTATAGTAGTGAAGTTCTATTACTCAAATACTTTAAACCTCTAAAGATGTTATTGCTCGAATGTTGCTCTTTCATTGCTCAGGAGACTTAAAGAGATTGCTCCCCAAAAATGAACATTCTGTCATTATTTACTCATGCCCCCATGTTGTTTCAAACCTGTATGGCTTTCTTTCTTTCGTGGAAAAACATACTTTTTTCTTTTCTTTTTTTTTTTGTGCATGCAATGAAAGTGAATGTTGTTTGAACCATAGCATTCTTCAAAATATTTATTTTGAGTTCCGCAGATATATAGTGACATGAGGGTGAATAAATGATGAACTATTTGTCCTTTTTGGGTCAACACCCTTTTAATGGAGCTCTGAGTCAACATTGTCTGAGATGTTTATAATTAAACACCCTAGCAACTCCCTAGTAACAACCCAAAACACCATAGCAACTGCTCAGCATCATGCTATCAACCCAAAATAGCATAGGAATTGCCAAGCAATGCTAGTAGCAACCACCTAGCATTGTCAAACAACCACTCAGAACACTTTTGCAACTACATAGCAACACCCTGGCAACCATCTAGAACACATAAGTAAACAAGCAAGGTTTTATTTATATAGCAGATTTTTAGCTGGTGTTTAACAGGCATTCACAGAAAAGAAAAAAGCAGACAAAGAAAAAAAGTGCATTGATAATAAGAATTCAAATCCTCAAGGAATGGCTCTAGTAATACTTTTTAAAAGTGCATAGTCTAGTTCCTGAGTCTAGTTCCCTTAATGTGGCTCTGTTGTACTATGAATGTGTTGTCTCATCACCACATGGTGGGGACAGCAGCGGACGCACACTGTGTTTCGCAACATTTCAGGAGCTTTGGCGTCCGAGGGGGATTTTTGGATGGTTTTATTCCTGGTCTTGGTGGTCTGCATGTCTCTCACACACCCACGCTGAATCTATACACATGTTCCCGGACACACACAGGAAGCAGGAGGCCCTGCAGCTGAATGCAAAGAACAACATCTAAAATTGTTTCTTTTCTCAGTGCCTTTGTTTTTCTTTTTCCCACTTTGCTTTCAAGGCTGTGTATGTTTCCCAGGAGTCCATGCAGAAGAACAGACAGCAGTTTTGGTGACTACCCCAAAAAAAAAAACTGGCTCCCACTTCATCAGTGCAGCGCTGCCAGATGTTTAAGGAAAACAATCTCCCGTACAAAGATAATCCCAGCAGAGACAATCAGCTTGGGGGTAGTTTATATGGGTGCAGGAACGACGGTCCTTGCGGAAGCCGTGTGACGTCTGGTGGGAATTCTGGGATGTATCTGTTGTGTGACAAAATGACACATTTAAGAGTGTTAGTAGGAGATCGGGATGCTGGGAAGGGTCAAACGAGCACGCAGTTCCCATCCCATCACCCACACACACTAAAGACACTCAGACACTACATCTGTTTATATTAAGTAAACCAATATATCATATGATAGAATGATAGAGCTATTAGACTCAACCATCACTATAACAAGTGTTCACCATGACTACACTGAAACTACCTAGCAACCACCCAGAATGCCTTAGAAACCGCACAGCAACACTCAAAAATGCTTACAGCCCATTAGAAGCACCCATAATATCTTTAAAACTGCGTTTAAAACACTCTAAAATGCTTAGAAAGCCTTTGCAACTGCATAGCAGTTCACTGGCAACCACCCAGAACACCTTAGAAACCTTATAGCAACACTCTAAAATGCTTTGGATACTCGGCAATTGCATAGCAATGCCCTGGCAACCTCCCAGAATGTTGTTAAAACTGCGCAGCAACTCTTTAAAATTGAACTGTTAGAACCTTGACAACTGACAGCAACACCCTAGTAACCATCCAGAACACCTTAAAACCACACCACAACACACTAAATTGCTTAGAACATTTTATGCATAGTAACGCCCTGGCAACCTCCCAGAACATCTTAAAAAGCATGTAGCAAGACTATAAAATGCTCAGAATCCTTTAGAAACCACCCAGGACACCTTAAAAAACACATAGCAACACTATAAAGTGCTTAGTATGCCATAGCAACACCCTGGCAACCACCTAAAAGAGTTATACTGTGATCTCACCTGCATTCATGAAGGATTTCTGGCTTTTCATGTTGTATAGCTGGTGTTTCTGCCATGCATGCTAATTTAATGTATGAAGTCAACAGTGCCAGGCGAGGGTGGATGACAGTGTCAGCATTAGATTTCCATTATATTCTGTAGTATAATTGTTTTAGCATGAGCTCTTTTCAGTGATCTGACGGCTTCTGCATGAGTCTATGGTCTCTCTGACGCAGGTTGGCCAGAGTGAAGCTTTTCTAGAGCCCAGAGAGACGTTAGCATGAAAAAGAGCCCGTTCTGACATGGACCTCAGCCTCATTCTGGCCTCTCTCTCTTTCCTTCAGAGCTACCATTCTTTAGTCTTTCATATTCTTCTTCTTCTGTTTTTTAGCCAGAATTTCTCTCTCTCTCCCTCTGTAAGGGTTTGATTCAAAGCTCTTTTCATTGCTGGGCTGCTTGGCAGCGAAATATTCCACCGTATTCATCTCTCCTTTTTTTCAGATGTTATGTTTTTTTCTGTTGCTCTTGGTTTCACTGCAGCTTTCAGAGGATTCAGCACATTATAAAGCTAGAAAAGTAACTGCAGCTCACAAACCTGATGCTTCTCATTTTAAAATGGCCTATTTTTATTTGCATTGACTGTTTGATTCCTTCAAAGTTTTATGCATTTTCAGAAGGATTTAAATGTCTCATTGACTCACAATCATGTGTATGTGTAAGCATGACTCCTAGGGTCTCTGTGTGCGTCCCCTGTGTATCGGAGATCATGAGAAAGTTTCCAAGTCTTTTCTGGGAATACAGACTGGACACACTCCTCCTAAAGCAACTGTAACAGCACTTAAGGCTCCTTGGTCTCTTCTGTATGTTGCTCCTGAGGGACCAGCAGCATTTTATGAAGTGCGTTTTTCCTCTGGCAGTATATTAGTGACGAGAGAGGGTCTTAATGGGCATCTCGCAGGATTTGTGTGGGATGGTTGATTTTGATTGCTCCGGTGAGATGGTGATGATAGTTTTAAAAGACACAACAGCTATTGCCTGGTTGTAAAATGTTTTCAATATAAAGTGTATGTGTTTACTGTTCAACTGTTAGGTCTAATACAGTTTGAGTAAAAGCTAGCAGAAATATACTACAAAATATATTTATGTTTATGAGGCAAAAAGGTTATTTCTTCCTGAAATCTGCTTTATTTTTAATGAAGCAACACTTGAGAGCATCAAGTTTAATTGTGTGGCTCAAAATACCTATGATTAGATCACCCTACCAAACATCTTTTACGAGTCAAGAACATTTCCCCAGAGTTAAGCATTTCACTCTTTTTCCAGCGACTCCCTCGAAGGATTCCTCCTCCGCTTTTTTTGCCCTCCGCCTCTTCTCCGCGATATGTTCTTCTCTGGTTTTTCCCACCCTGATTTTGCACCCAGTGATCCAGCTTTAACTGTTTCCAGACCTCCAAAACACCCCCCCCCCACCCCATCCCATCCATTTCCACCCACAACAACCCCGTCTGATCAACTCTTGTGTTTACTCACTCACTCATACAAACACACACACACACACACTCCTGGTGTATTTGGCTCATTGTGATCTCTGACCTCTATGACTGACCCTTAGAACACCTTAAAAGGGATCAGATCTCTTATAATTAGACAGATCCTATAAACTTTGATGTTTATTTGTGCTTTCAGAAGCACTGAAATATACTCAGTCTTTCTGGAAATGAATACATTTATCGAGTTTTTCAGTCATCTTTGTTAGTGGTGTAAGTCAATCCTTACTAGTACTATTGCAGAGGTATTCTGATGTGATCAAACCTCTAAGTTTTAACATTAAATATTCAAGTTAAGTGTGTACGTCATCCTTCAGCATTTGTGCTTGAATGATTCTATTTATTTTACTTATTTAATTTTTTTTTTTTTGAATTTATTTTTGTCTTGTTCTTTTTATTTATTTATTTATTATTTTATTTTATGTTATTGTATTTATTTTGATGTTTTATGTTGTTATTTTATTTTTATTTATGCATTGATTATTTTGTTCATTCAATCACTCACACATTCATTTATTGATTCTCACATCGATTATTTTGTTCATTCACTTATGCATGCATTCACACATTTATTGATTCTCACATTGATTTGTTCCTTTAATAATGCATACATTCAATTATTGATTCTTAAATTAATTTAATATTTATTTGTTGTTGTTTGTTTATTCATTCATTCATTTTATTTATTTGTTGTTGTTACTTTTTGTTTATTTCTTTGTTTATATCTATATAAATTATACATTAATATACTTTATGAATGTAATTTTTAAGTTTAGTTGGGAAGCTCATCGTTACCTCAGTAGATGCCAGTGAATGTGCCGCAGTGAAAAATGCAACAATAAGAGCGTTTGTGAAACATGCTTCTGTTTGTGTGCAGTCAGGCATGTGTGTCCCTCTCTGAAGCCTGTGTGAGAAGCGACCCGTGTGTTATTCCACAGCGATGGACACACAAGCAGCACATCCAGTCTTTTGAATGCAGATATGAAAGAAAATGAAAGATCATGTCATGGAAATATAGTCAGGAACTCTTTGTATATTCTTTCATGCGCATGAGTTTTTAAAAGGACTTCGCTAGAGGAATTTGACATACTGAGGAATATTCTCTTTTGTAAAAATAAATGTTGAGGTAAGTTAAGTAAGATTGCCGTTTCCTTTGGCTTTGAGGCGAATCAAATCCTGAGTTGTTTTTCCTCCGTCTGCAGAGTCTAAACGTGTCCAGCTCTGAAGACAGCATGAAGAGTTTCACCATCAGCCGCTTCCAACTGACTGCCATGACAACAGGTAACAGACTAAACAACCCCCAAAATAATGACTTAACCAAATAAACCCGACCTGAAGCTCAGTGTATTCATGCCTGACTCGCGACGTCTTCTGTGTTTAATGTGCCGAACTCAAAAAACATTCTTTATTGCTTTTTTGACACTTTTGGTTATTAAAAACAAATTTCTGGAACACTAACCGTTTTGGAAAACTAATTTATCTAGATTCTCACATGAAGATATTTTGTAACTTAAAAAGCTGTTTCAAGGTAAGACAGCTGCTAGATATCATCATGCTTCCCCTGTTGATTAAACAGTATATTAAGACCATTGTGTTAAAATGCACTATTAAAATGTTAAATCTAATTAATTACACAATGTGGCAATTAATTAATCGCACATCAAATTACCCCCAAGTGAGTGGAGATTTCTGAATCAGTGCAGGAGAAAAAGCTCACAAACCTTTAAGATATGTATTGTAACTGAAATCTACAGATGCAGATTGATAAAGTTTAATAAAATAAACACTTAGTTTTGATGTTTTCTCTCCACTTGTCTAGTTTATACGATGATGGACAGATGATCAACAGTAACGTAATCATCCACGTCACCAAAGAGTTGAATTTGTTTACAACAAAGAATGGCTTCCGCTGGAGAATTTAGATGTGTAGATTCAGCCATCGCTTCTGTTATAGAAGTTGTAGACAACACATTAATTTTAAAAGAGGAACAGAGAACCGCGAACAAGGCATTTGTCGATGGGAAAGATGTTTTTGCCTTCCTTCCTATGGGATTCGGCAAAAGTTGAATTTATCAGCTGGCCCCGATGGTCGCTCTGATTGGTTGTAGGTCTATTCAATTGAGTGCAGAGGCATTTTCTTTGCTGGTTCAGTTGAAACACGCCCCATAATCACAGCCCTAATGGGGCAATATCAGACTCACATTCTGACTAGAATCTGAATATGACAACGTCAGGCTACCACTAGTCTATAGTGTCTTGAACAAAATAGCTACAAAACTTGTTAATCCCATAATTCTCATTAAGGAACCTTTTTTCAAAATGATTCCTGCAGATATTGAGTTAATGTAGAGCAGTAGTGAGGGAAGTTTTACTAATCTGAATAGGCCTTATGCTAAATGTCACATGAACAAACAGGAAAACAGATCTCATCGCATCCGCTTGTTGGAGAAAGTTTTAAAGGAACTGATGGCGATTTTTTTTTTTTTTTTTTTTTAAGGAAGTCGGCTAACCTAGCTAGTTATTTTGGATTGAAATATCTAAATGTTAGTGAGAAGAAGAAAAATAAAAACTTTTAGATATCAATCTGTAAATGCGATGGACATTGGTTATATCTTTGCTCATCTTGGGTAAAAACATAGCACATACAAATGACCTGAAACGGAAGCGATGCAACCTGTTTTACATAATACGGTAGTTTGTTGCGCAATAACCCCCATGCTGTATGTGTGTGTGTGTGTGTGTGTGTGCGTGTGTGTGTGTGTGTGTGTGTGTGTGTGTGTGTGTGCAGGTTTGGTTCTACTCTGTCTGGGAGGTTCAGGTCTGGAACTCAATCCCAGCGTTTCAGAGGTAATTCTCTCCGTCAACTCCTCCTTCACCATCACCTGCTCCGGCTGGAGGAACGTCACCTGGCACTACAAGCGGGAGGAGAATGTCCCGGCGTTTCACACCGAGGCGAGAAGTCCCACGTCCAGTGTTCTGAGTCTGGAGCATGTGACGTGGACACACACCGGGGTTTATGTGTGCTCTGAGAACGGGACAAATGAGACCAGAGAGGTGGCAGTCTTTGTGCCTGGTAAGAACATCAGTGTGTGTTACTCACGAAAATATTCAAAATGGGTTCATTAATACTCATAGACTGCAAGTAAGGCAAGTTATATTTGAACATTTTAAGATTAGAATGGTAAATGTTAACATTGAAAACATTGACGTTTTTAGGTAGTTTTGAATGTGATTTTCTCATATTAATTTTCAGTCACATTCAATTGTTCTCACATTGATTCGATCAGTCACTCATGTATTAATTTACTCGCACACTATTTTACTGATTCGATCATTTACTCTTTGGTTCATTCACTTAACATTCATTCATTTATCGACTCTCACATTGTTTTATTTGTTAGTTTTTTCACTTACACATTCATTCATTTATTGATTTGCACATTTATTCATTTGTTCAATCATTTACACATTCTTTCATTTATTGATTCGCACATTGATTGTTTTTTTTTGTTCATTCACCCACACATTCATTCACTTGATTCTTTCATTGATTAGTTCATTAATCACTCACACAGCCAAGTCAAGTCACCTTGATTTATATAGCGCTTTATACAGTACAGATTGTTTCAAAACTGTTTGTAAAGTAGTGATAAACAGGAAAATAATGATAAATGATGCATAATTCAATTCTTCTGTAAAGCAGCTCTAAAAAGACTATTGCCATTGTTCAGCTTAAGTCAGTTCAGTGTTGATTCAGTTCAGTTCAAAACTGTAAAGTTTATCAATTATTAAATGAGTTCGATTCAGCTCTGCAGAAAACAGTGATGTCATCATTCATTGATTCTCACATTGAGTTGATCGTTTGTTCACTCACACATTCGTGTATTTATTGATTCTCACACTCACACATTCATGTATTTAATGATTCTCACACTCATGCATTCATGTATTTAATGATTCTCACACTCATGCATTCATTAATTTGATTTGTTCGTTCATTCACTCATGCATTTATTTGTTTACACATTGATTTATTAATTCTGTCCTCCTCAGATCCCGAGGTGTGGTTCCTCAAGAACGATCACAACATGGTGACTAAGACGCGAGAGGAAAGCACGATTCCCTGTCTGGTGACGGACCCGTCGATAAACGTCACGCTGTACGAGAGAGACACAGATACGGTGGTGGAGGGCTCTTACAACCCCAGTGTGGGCTACACCGCTGCCCTGGACGACAGAAACTACATATGCAGAGGAGAGCTGAACGGCCAGGAGAGAGAGTCCATCGCATTCTACGTCTTCAGTATATTTGGTATATTTGCTCAAATGCTCTTTTATGCTTTGAAAAGGTTCATTTTTTTGTCTCTGATGTTGCTCAGGAGATTCGCAGTCACGCTTCATTTAAGGATTAATTTTGTCTCAGATGTTTCTCTGGAATTAAAGCAGACTCAAATGAGTCACTAGTCATCATCCGGTAAGAGTATAGAGCTATAAAATATGAAATCCAGAATGACAAATGATTGAGTGCACATTGAGATCTCTGACTTGCAGACTGCAAATCTGAGTAAAGTTTGATATATTGAGACACTTCAGCAAAGGTTTTTGCTCACCATTTAATTGAATTGCTGTATACACTGCAAAAACACAGTATTTTTGTCTTGTTTTTCAGTAAAAATTAAACATTCTTAAATGGTCTGTCCTTTGGCTGAGACATTAAACTGAGGTCCTGACTTTCTGTGGTCATCAAAAATGAAGACTAGTGGTGTAACCCTGGTGTCCTGGCCAAATTCCCTCCATTGGCCCTTATCAATCATGGCCTCCTAATAATCCCTATCCTTTGAAGTTTTAGGATCCTCTTAGTTTTAAAATGTCTTTATGAACTTTTTAAAGCGTCAAAGTGTCTAAAGTTGTGTAACTGTCTATGGAGGGACAGAAACTCTCAGATTTCATCAAAACGATCTTCATTTGTGTTCCAAAGATGAACGAAAGTCTTACAGGTTTGGAACGACTTGAGAGTGAGTAATTAAAGACAGAATTTTTTGGTTGAACTAAACCATCAAGTCTTGTTTTCTGAAAAACTGATTAAAATTAAGCGAGATTTTGCTTAAAACAAGAACAAATATATGTCAATGGGGTCAGAAAAATAAAATAGTTTTCCCTTTGAATTAAGTTTCTTTTTCTGACCCCATTGGCAGATTTTTTTTTCCCTTGTTTTAGGCATAAACTCACTTAATTTAGATATATTTTTCAGTAAACGATTAAGACTTAATAGCTGAAGTCATTTTGCCTCTCAAGTAAATGTATCTTGATTTAAGAACGTTTAAAAATTTTTTACTTGAAAACAAGACAAAAATACAGAGGAAGAACATCATTTTTATTGATATGAGATCTTATTAAAATATTCGTGATTTTTTCTTTCCTGTACATATAAATTAACTTGAGGTCTGCTAATGCCCTAATATCACAGACATTTATGACCGTATTTAGCATTCATGTATCAACATGACAGGTGATTATTTGCTAAATGAAGCTCATTTTACTTTTCAGAAGATGGTTAAAAGATGAAGAGAGCCCATGTGTTACACATCTGTTCTCCTCCATTATCTGTGTCATCATTGATTGGACCAAGTCTCCTTATAAACACATCAGATGATTTGTTTTCTATCAAACAATAGCCGTTTTTGTTCTTTCTTTCGCACACATGTCTTCAGCTCCCGAGGCTCTGGATCCCTACATCAACGCCTCCAAAACAGTCCTGAAACAGGGCGAGACGCTGAACGTTAACTGTACCGTTCACGGCGTGCAACTCGTCTTCTTCAAATGGGACTTTCCCAACAAAGACGTGAGTGGGCTGAAAATAAAATTCTTTGTTTTCTTTATTTTTCCGTTCGAGCACTTCAAGCTCCCGTGAGAAGGTCCACATGTTGAAATCACCTCAAGATGTGCGGCCACACCTCTCCCCAGACCGCTGTCATGAGGAACACGTTTTTATTAAGAGACAAATCAAAAATTCATAGGGAAAGAAGTGAATAAACCAAAACACCAAAAGGAAGTTTGGAGCTATAGTTTATGCACATCAGCATAATGAATATCACCGAATTTTTGAGGATTTTAATATCTAAACATTCAAGATAAATTTACTTAAGATACAAAATTACAAGATTTAAAGTCTTGTTTTTTATAATGTATCAAAATTAAGTGACTTTATGCTTAGAAATCAGAAAAATAAACATTTTTTTAAAAGTATTAACTCAATTAATTTTTAACTTAATATGTCATTTTGCTTCTCAAGTAAATATATCTTGATTTAAGAAAGTTTAGAAATTTATGCTGCTAAACAAGTCAGCAATAATGAGTTGGAAATTAATCTTTTGCAATGAGTGCAATTTAATCGCTTTGTCACCCCAGCACAGCAAGGACACCAGATTCCCTGTTTTTTTTTTTTTTGGATGTCCTTATCCTCATGGACACTTTATTCCCCTTTTGGACATTTTCTGGTCATTTTTCGTTTATTTTTATGTTAATAAACCCCTCTCCGAGGCCTGATGCCCACAGTGTCTATCTTTTGCTCCTCCCGCCACAATCTATACAGTATAGTGTATATATACAGAATATACGCAGTATGTATATCTCTGCAAAAACTGTCTCAATAGAAAAGTAAATTTCAAACACTGATGCAAAATTTTTGCCTCTCAGGAGGAGGACATTGAGCCCTTGACTGACTTCCTGTCGTCCATGAGCATGCGGTCCTGTCTCAACATCACAGACATCTCGCTGGCCAGATCAGGACAGTATGTTTGTCATGTCCATGAGGGTGTGGGGGAACACACAGCTTCAGCCAGTATTGACATCACCGTTCTGGGTAATTCATCAGGTTTACATTATTCTGTCTATAAATGCATAAAGTTTGGCTACTCGTATCAGTGAATGTCAGCAACAGGGTTATTATTCTAACAATTTCTGAGTAAAAATTGTCTTCGAATTAAAAACATGCAAAACTTTTGCTACTTGAAATGAAAGTTTCAGAAATAAAAATGAACTTTAACTGAAATCAAAATTTAAAACGATATTAGGTAATTAATTTGTATAATTTTAAATTTTATTATTAATGTTATTATTTTATTTTTTAAATGTTTTATACAATATTTTCATTTAGATTTAGCTTGATATACTAAAATAACTAAAAATGAAAAAAAATATATAGACGTATTAAAAAACATAAAACGATATTTACTTAATTATTTTGTATAATATTTAATTTTATTGTTAATGTTATTTTATTTTTCAATGTTTTATAAAACATTTTCATTTAGATTAATGTACTAAAATAACTAAAACTGAAAAAAAAAAATATATATATAGAGAGAGAGGGACCTATTACAAAAACAAACTAATACTTTTACTAAAATAAAAGCAGTAAATATAAAAATAAAAACTAATTGAAAATATGAATAAAAGCTATAATAGTATCTCAATGCTAAAATAACAGTGGTCAGCACCATTTGCTCAGTTTTCTGGTAAAAGCAGAGCTGTATGAAGAGCGGTCTTCATCATCTGATGTGTGCATGGCTTCTTTTCAATGATGCTTTGATGCAAACACTAATTAAATCAGCATCCGTCGCTTTAAAACAAGCCCTCAGTCTCACAGCATCTCCTGTGATGGAAAACTGGCTGTGATTTTTGTGTTTCGTCACGATGCGTGTGAATGCGGACCTTCTGCTGAAGTGATGTTTATATTTAACATCATGAAACCACAGCATCCAAACAGCCGTACACAGGAACCCTTGAGGAACGAGAGTCAGAGGAACCGTTGTAGATCAATGTAGATCTTTGTTAAAGTGTCAGCCGCACTTGCACATACAGCGCTTTGCCTCAACACACAGGATGCTGCAACGTTTATGAAGAAAGTGCTTTTAGCACCTGAACATTTAGACAATGATCTATCAGCCGTGAGTGAGTGCACACTTATGGAATATTAAATAGATTATGTAAGAAGATGAGCAAGCAAAACCCATTCTGTCTTGCTCATAGGACGTCATAGGTTTCATAATGTGGATTTGACACCAGCATTCAGAGTTTGCCGTTGGTAAGATATTTTTAATGTTGTGAAAACTCTCTTATGCTCACCAAGGCTGCATTTATTTAATCAAATCCAAATAAATAAAGTATCATACTGTAAAAACAGTAATATTGTGAAATATCAACAGTCAACATAAAATATTTTCTAATATATTTTAAAATGTAATTTATTCCTGTGATCAAAGCTGAATTTTCAGCATCATTACTCCAGTCTTCAGTGTCACATGATCCTTCAGAAATCATTCTAATATGATGACATTCCTGATTATTATCAATGTTAAGAAATGTGCTGCGTCAATTTTTTTTCAGGTTTTTTTTATGAATATAAAGTTCAAAAGAACAGCATGTATTTGAAAAACAATCTTTTGTAATCAATTTCTTCGCTGTCACTTTTGATCGATTTAATGTGTTCTTGCTGAATAAAAATTTTTTCTTTCTTTAAAAATTGTTTTACTGACCCCAAACTTTAAACAGTATTGTATATAATATAATACTATTGCTAACAGTTAGCCTTGAACTTCAGTGTATAAACATTTTCTGCTCCATTTGTATTAATGGACTGTGTGATTTTCATCTGTCTGTCTAGAAAGAGGTTTCGTGGCTCTTACTTCACATCTGGACAGGAACGTCTCGGTGCACCTGGGAGAAAACATGGAGTTAAAGGTTGAGATCGAGGCGTATCCCAAACCCATCGTTCGCTGGTCTAAAGAAGGCACTGTTATTAGAGGACACAACATGAGACAGGAACAGGAGACCCGGTAATGAGCCCTCTCAGCACAGATCCTCCATTAAACAACATTAAACCTTTCCACAGGATATTAGATGTGTCCTCTGGATCTGATGCAGGTTTGTCAGCACTTTGACCCTGGTCAGGATCCGACTGGAGCAGATGGGTCTCTACACTGTTACCGTCCAAAATGAAGATGCCATTAAAGAGATGACCTTTGACCTAGAGGTGAAAGGTGAGACAGTTTGACATCCTTTTACACGGCGCCCCATTTCCTGAAAACAGACACCCGTGCTGGTCTTTCATTTAAGCGTACACCAAGAATAATACCAGCTGCTGGCCTGCTGAAACTTATCTTAACTTAACGTAACTTAACTTAACTTTTTCTCAGTCGCTTTGGTGCATTTCTCACATCACTATTTACATTTGCACAACAGTTAGTTGAACCTCCACAACATTTATTCATTTGTGCACATCATAGTAGCAGTTCCTCATTCCTTCCAACAAATTGCAAATGCTTTTGGACATGCATCAATTGCTTTCATACAACAACTCTCTGCTGTTTTATAACATTATCATTTGCTTATGTCATGTCAGTCAAAATGAACTATACTTGTGAATGCTGAATAGTCATTCCATATAAAACTAGTAGTCCTCATTGCATTGCTTGAGTCATCACATACAAATCTGTTGAACTAGTTGTCAAAATCTGTCAAGCAAATATTACAAATTTTTGTATCTTTTTTTTTTCCTGAGAATGTCTGACAATTTCTCTGTGGCCAGACAGAGAGGAACGTCTGGATGTGCATGAATGATTTACAGTAATATGTATGTTGTATGTTCAGTTCCAGTATGTCAATATTGTTTACAGGTGTGCACAGCTCTACACAAAGGGAGTTTATAAATAAAGGTGTATTTTTTCTTTTGCACAATACTGTGAACAAATTACAATTGCAAAGAGAATATGCTGTAAAAATGTGAAACATACATATTCAGTGTCTTGTACTCAGTTACCTCACTAAATAAATACAGTAATGTGTAACTGTACTGTAGTTTTCAAATGGCTGTGCAAATAGTGCAGTCTTTTCAGGTAGTGTCACCAAGATCTGACTTTTTTGCATTGGAAAACATTTACAGAGTAAACTGTCGTAATGAAAACATGACAAAGCCATTTGACTATCTTGTTCATAAACGATGGTGCCAGGACTTTTCATCTTGATGACACTGACACTTTCATTGACATGAATACTTGCTTTTGAGGAATGAGTGATCCATTTTGAGCAAGTGCAGTTTGTACTAATTGTTTTGAGAACTGCATTAACTGTTGTGCAAATGTAAATAGTGATGTGAGAAATGCACCAAAGCGACTGAGAAAAACTGTAACTTAACCTAACTTAACTTAACTCAATTTGTATAATTTGATTGATAATGTTTGAAATGTTGGATTGCTGGTACTTCTCATGTTTATTGCCTCCTTAAGATGAGTTGCTTATTGTATTGCTCATTTTTAATTCACTTTGATAAAAGCATCTGCTAAATGAGTAAATGTTAATGTTGAAATGGTTTCATTTATGTTAATTCAATATTTAATTAGTTTAATTTAATTAATAAACAAATTATTTATTGATTGTTTTTAAACATTTATTTAATTTAAATTTATGTATTTAATATTTATTTATGTATTGTTTATTTCTTTGAGGTTTTTGTTTGCATTAATGTTGAGTGCTGTGATTTTCTTGTTTCTGTAGTTCCTCCTCAGATCACTGAACTCTCTGACCATCACCTGCCTGGAAAGAAGCACGCGGTCACCTGTGTGGCGGAGGGGGTGCCGTCTCCCAGCATTCAGTGGTTCAGCTGTGACAGCATGACCAAGTAATACCACACCTTCATCATTTTCATCATTATCATCATCATCATCATCGTGGTGAATTTGTTGGATAGATGGAGAGATAGATAGATAGATAGATAGATAGATAGGTAGATAGACAGACAGACAGACAGACAGACAGACAGACAGGCAGGCAGGCAGGCAGGCGGATAGATGGACGGACGGACGGACGGACGGACGGATAGATAGATAGATATTTTCCTTCTAATGACTCTCATTCATATTTAATATGAGCTGTTTTTGAGAGACGAGTAAATATGAGCATGATGAGTTTGCACAGTACTCTCAGAGAGCATTACATAAACACACATCAGCGTAATGTACAGTGTAGTGAAGGACAAACAGTTGAGCAGGATGTGTCTGTCCATCACAGTGTGTAGAGTGGCTCTGTACATCATCGAAACGCTGCACATTTGCTGATTAAAACACCAAAGAGCTGCACAGAAATACTTCTGTATGAATAATATATAGCATACATGCTCTAACGGCCATTACCACACACCTCACAAGACACTTTCTTCATGGGTGAAGCACACTTATGAGGGATCAACTAGATAGAACTCAGAAATTAAGCATGCAAGCAGATATAATGCAGGTATATTGCGTGTGTTCTGGTTTGAAAATGGTCCTTGTGAGTTTAGTTGAAATATACATAATATTCAGTGTTCAGATTTCACTTTTTGACGTGTTTGGGTTTTTTCTAATGGTGTACATGCTGCTTCACAATTTGAAGTAGGTAGCGTACAGTATATACCGCAGAATATGCATTAATCTGTATACTTTATTAAACAAAATTTTACTAATAATGTAAAATAACTACATTACTTTATGATGACAACTTAAGACTCATTTATTTAAACATGCAATGTGATGAGGTCATGTGACATTGCATACTACATATTGCTTTGCATTTAGTTTTCTACGTAGGCAACATACTGTATACTGCACAGTATGTGGTAATCAGTACACTAGGGCTGAATCCGATATCGGACCCTAAACCCTCAATCCCTATTCCCTATGTTAGTCCACTAATACTGTTCACTTGAAGGAGGGAATGAAAAATAGCAAGTGAATTCGGACAGCCGTTGAGCGTACATCTGTTGTACACTCCTTATTGCAGTGCAATGTGGGATTGAATGAGTGCACTCAATAACATCCACTATGGTTTCGGACAGCACTAAAAATAGCTGTCCCCTCAAATAATGCCCTATTTGAGGCTATAGGGGGCGATTTCGGATTCAGCCTAGTATTCCTGTCTGATCTTATTCATTGTGTTGTTGTCATTAGGTGCAGTAACAGAAGTGCTGTGTGGAGCCCTCTGGTGGAGGATCCCGAGAGTGTGTCCATCCAGACTAATGTCACCTACAACAGCACACGCAGGATCCACCAAGTGCACAGTCAGGTGACCCTCCTCCGGCCGCAGCTGGTCACCGTCCGCTGTGAGGCCAGCAATGAGAGAGGAGCTCGAGCCAGAGACATCAGACTGGTCAACAACAGTGAGTACACTGTGTGTGTGTGTGTGTGTGGAGGGTGTGTGTGTGTGTGTGTGTGTGTATGCGTGTGGAGGGTGTTAAAGCCTCTTTGTGAATGTGTGAAATGAGGATCTGCTGAATGGAGCAGCACCCGTGGAGATCAAACACAGAGTGACTTTGGATTTAATCCCATGATCCTCCAGGACTGCTTTCATTATCACCATGAATGTGGCGTGAAACCCGTTGAGCTCATTGAGAACCTGATACTGGTTCAGCCGTGAGAAAACCCAGAAACACAAACACCTGCCAAAGCTGCAGGAAACACTTCTTATTGACAGATTTATATATGAGCCTAGCTGCCTTGATTTAAAGACAGCACGAACCGTTAGTTTTGTCTCATTAAACTTTCCTAATATGACATATTTTTCTGTGAAATGGATATGAGAAAAAAATGGGACACAACAGTAATTTATTGAATTGTGGAATGTGTCTCTATGTGGAAAATAATTCAAAATACATCCAAAAAAATATATTTTTATTTTATTAAAACTACTTAGTGCCCCCTTCAGCTTTCTTAATTAATTTTATTAATTGAGGTTTTGTTTGTATTAATATTGTTGACTGATGTCATATCCTGTCTCCAGTTCCACTAGTTCCTCATCAGATAACAGGAGACCAAGAAACACTTCTTATTTACAATGTATTTGACATGGCTTGTCTTGATTTAAAGTCAACATGAATATGGAAAGTATTGTCCAATTTTACTTTCCTATTTTACATATTTTTAAGTGAAATTGATTTTCGATGCAAAAAAAAATAGCACAGGAAATAGTTTTATCCATCAATAATTGATTGAATAGTGAAATGTGTCTCTATGTGACTAGTGATTGAAAATACATCCAAAAATGTTGTATTATTATTTATTTATTTTTATTTAAGAATGAAGCTGGATATTCAGAGAAGGGAAAAGTTTATTACAACTCTTGATTCTGTCAATCAAGATAAAATCAGGGTGACATAATTCAACATGTCTCTAAATGACAGGTGACTGAAAATACAACCAAAAACGTAATTTAACCGTAAATAAATAATTTATTAATTGTTTTTATTTTTAAAAAACTATTTGATGTCCATTAGTAATTGATTGGATGGTGAAAAGTGTTTCAGTATGAAAGTGGTTGATAATTCACCCTCCAAAAGTAAAAGTCACTTCAGCTGTAAGAATCAGTATTTAATGGGTTTTATATGAAGATTTTGAGTACATAACTTTCATCTTTTCTGTCCAGCGTTGTTTTCTCAGGTGGCAGTTCTGGCCGCTGTCTTAGCACTGGTGGTCATCGTCATCATCTCCATCATCATCCTCATCGCTGTGTGGAGGAAGGTCAGTGACATCACATCCTGTCTGACTGAGACGCATTATGCTGCTACAGATTTAACATTGTTAAACTGAAACTCGATATTGTTTTTCCTGCAGAAGCCACGGTATGAAATCAGGTGGAAGGTGATTGAATCAGTCAGTTTAGATGGACACGAGTACATCTACGTTGACCCCATTCACCTGCCCTATGACCTGGCCTGGGAGATGCCACGGGACAGTCTGGTTCTGGGTGAGAACAGGACACACTGATCCACCACACTTACTTTAGTGTCTTTTCTAATCAGATTTTCCTGTAGCTGGACATTCAAAGTGGTCAAAAACACTAGATTACCACGTAGTGTTTGTATGTCCAGGTGTTTTGTTTACTGACATGTATCTGTTTCTTCAGGTCGTACGTTGGGATCTGGAGCGTTTGGGCGTGTTGTCGAGGCGACGGCGCATGGTCTCAGTCTTTCCCAAACCACCACTAAAGTGGCAGTGAAAATGCTCAAATGTACGTGTGAAACACACACTTAAAGGGACAATGTGTAGTTTTTTAGGTATTTTATTATCTAAAATCAATATTTTTATTCAGAAATATGTCCTCAATGGTGTACAAATACCTCTGTCAATTATCTGACTTATCCTCGTAAACTAATAATTTATTATCTTTATATACATGTGACGGGTAGGTCCACGGAGGCTTCCATGTAGTTCCGCCATCTTGAAAAACTATAATAGCAGAGAGGGTCAAAAAGTACTAGGCCAACGCGTTTCCACAACGTGTTTTCGTTCAGAGCCAGCGTCACGTGACTGAAAGCAGCAGAAACGGAGGAGCAGAGCAGTGAGAGGCGCTTCACGGCCCCGGCAAGTTTAAAAGGCTGCATTGCACTGTTATTTTTAATGGCTGACCATACATATGCCGAGCCACAGGAGAAGAAATCCTCGTCTCCAAAAAAGTCCAAAATTGAACGTAAAAGGAAACGTGACCGGAGATTACAAAAATGTAAAACTCAACGAAGTGCTATTAGAAGACATCCTGTCATAGCATTTTGGTACATAACAGCTACCGTAGATGCAACATGCATTTGAAAAAGCGAGGCGCTGAAGAGCACAATTCGTTTGAATGCAAAATACAGTTTCACTGCTAGATGGGAGAAATTCCTACACAATGTCCCTTTAAAGGACAATTCCAGCCAAAAATGACGCTAGTGTATGGGGCATCGAATAAGTAAAAATAAAAATCGCTAGTTAATACCACTAACAAGGCTCAAAATATCCTCACACTAAAACAGTAGCATAATGAGGGTCTCTACCTGCAAACCGAAGCATTGAGAACTTTGTAAGTGTACAGACAGTTTAATAAGAAGATACTTTATAAAGACAGTACACTTTGCATATACAGGCAGGAGCCATCTTTGGAAAACAGTCTCGACCAGTCGAACCACGAACGCCGTGCTACATTCTGGTCAATAGTCACAGTTCAGCTCACGTAGCATGCCGTTCGTGGTTCGACTGGTCGAGACTGGACGACACAATATGTCAACCTTCATAGAAGGGGGCGCCCGCAGTTATGGAGATATAAATGTCTCATTCTAAGGTAATAAAAACATAACGGTTCATTATGCAAGGTCTTTATACACCACTGAAAACATACTTATGGATCTTATCATTTCTGTCAATAGATCCTCAGAAGTATTACACAATGCACCTTTAACTAGCGATTTTTATTTTTACTTATTCGATGCCCCATACACTAGCGTTATAAGCTAATCTGTGGTTAAACTAAAACTAACGTTAAAACTTGATGCATTCGATTATCATGAAAACGCATCCCAGAGAACGGTCGACTCGGTACCCATGTGTTATTTAGCCCTAGGTTCATTTTTGGCCGGAATTGTCCTTTAAGCACAGGTATGTGAGTGTGATTGATGGTTGTAGTCATTTGTGTTCTCTCGTCACTGAAGCGACGGCACGGAGAAGCGAGACACAAGCTCTGATGTCTGAACTCAAGATCATGAGTCACCTGGGTCCTCACCTGAACATCGTCAACCTGCTGGGCGCCTGCACCAAACAAGGTACAGTACAATGTCAAGATACATTTCTCAAATGAAAAATCGTTGTGATTTATAATTTTTGAGCAAAATAATCGGGATCATCTATCAACTAAAACTAGACTAGAATGCCCAGACATTTAGTCGACTAAAACGTGACCAAACAAAAACAGGACAAGGTTGCCTAAATATGATAAGTAAAAAGTACATTTGACACAGGACTAAGGCCGTGTGTCCACCAAAGCGTTTTTTCACGCGGATGGCATATTTTTCCAATTGTTTTCAATGGGAGCGCCACGTTTTTCAAACGCTATGAACGTAACGAGGCACTGAGCGTGTATTTAACGCTCAAGCGCTGAGCGTTCGGCGTTTTTTACTGGTCGCCGAGAGTTGAAGAATGTTCAACTCTCGCGTTTTTGGGTAAAACGCAGCGCTCATCACTGTCACTTTTTTCCCAACCGTCCAATCACAGTGGAGGAGGGGCGGGACAAATATCACACCAACCAACCGCCACATTCTGCTTGTTCAACATCAACAGATGACAACAACAAGCATAATAACGGAGCAAAATAATTTAAAACAAGAGCCAGAGAAAATACGTTACATTGTATCAACATTTTAATATAGAATCGACACAGAAACAACATATGTGTGAAATGAGATACTAGTAACACTTTCGCGGATATTCCGTATCATAACAAGCAAAGTGTCTCAACTGAAAAAAAAATGCTGCACTGCCAAAACGCTCTCAAGCGCCCACAGCTAGGCATTTTCAGCAGAGCGCCTAGCGTTTTCAGCTGGCTAAAAAGGCTTTGGTGGACATGCGGCATAAGACTAAATGAAAAAATAACTGACAAAATGAACACTAACAGACACCTTTTCCCCAAAGTAATATAGTTTATTAGCCTAACCAATAGATGTTTAAAGCCACTGATCTCTTTAGATCAGACCTTTTTTTCTGAGATATCTTTTCAGGTTGTATCTTTATTTTTTACGCAGGTCCATTATATCTGGTGACAGAATTCTGTCGCTATGGCGATCTGGTGGATTACCTGCACAGGAACAAGCACAGCTTCCTCCAGTCCTACGCCGACAAGAACCACATCACCAACGGCAGCCTGATCTGTAACGACAGTGACGTGCCAACCGGGAAAGAGTAAGAGAATTACAGCTTTTTTATTTCTCAAATCAATATGTGATTTCATTATTCTACACATGGACACTAACTGTCAAAAGATTGGAATAATTAAGAATTGTTAATGTTTTTGAAAGAAGTCACTAAGGCTACATTTATTTGATCAAAAATACAGTGTAACACTAATATTGTGAAATATTATTACAATTTAAAATAACTGTTTTCTATTTGAATATATTTTAAAAATGTCATTTATTCAAAAATCAAAAGTGACAGTAAAGACATTTCTTTACAAAAGATGTTTATCTCGAAAAAACTGAAAAATCCATCAGTTTCCGCTAAAATGTTTAACGTTGATAATAATAAGAACCATTATTCATAATTAAGCACCCATAATAATTGATAATTATTGAGCACCAAATTAGAAATCAGTTCTTTAAAATTGTAATAATATTTTATAGTATTATTGTTTTTACTGTATTTTTGCTCATATAAATGCAGCCTTAGTGAACATAAGAGACTTCTTTCAAAAGCATTAACAAATGTTAATTATTCCAAACTTTTGACCGATTGTGTACGTTTGAAAATAACCTAAAATACTATGGTGAATATTAATCACATTAGATAATGTGAGACAGATGTAATCAGGTTGTATTGATCGGCTCTGCAGATATGTGTCGTTTGGCAGCGAGTGTGATGGAGGATATATGGACATGACTAAAGACGAGCAGATGGAGTATGTTCCGATGCAGGAGCTCACAGACTCCATCAAGTATGCAGATATCCAGCCATCGCCCTACGAGTCCCCGTACCAGCAGGACATCTACCAGGAGCAAGGTACATATACTGACCTCCAGCTCCACTACAGCAGCATTCATGCCCAAACCTTGCTGTCAGCTCAACCCCTTACATGGCAAATACATATTTCAATACCTGTTGAGATTGTAAGCTAAAATTTAAATCATCTTACAACACATTTGCATGTTCAGGGTTCTCTGATGTTGGTTAATGGTCACATGATATTTTATAATATTTTTTCTGTAAATGTTTTATTTTGATTGTTTTTTATTTTAAAATTATTTAGGGTGGCACAACTTGGACAAAAATATTATTATTATTATATTTTATGTAAATGGAAATTTTAACAGTGATGTAATATTTAATATCATATTAGAATTATACCTTTTCATATGAGATTTCTGTTGTTGATACCAACTAAGACCTCTCTTAGAGTCTTTATTATTATTATTATTATTATTATTTTTAGTTTTAACTCTAATAGAAATTAACACATAAATGTATTACTGTTGTACATTACATTTGTACTGTAAAATAAATAAAAAAAAATATTCTTAAATCCTTCACTATAAAATGTTCAAACCCTTAAGTTTTTTAATATTTCAAATCCTCTAGTTTTTATTTTGGAGGAATATTGGTAAACAAAAAAATATTATATAAAATATAAAATATATATATATATATATATATATTACATTTTTGCATTTAATTGCACTTTTGCACATTTAATTGTATTGCATTTATTAATAATGCTAATAATCACAATAAACAATTATTTCAATATTTGCTGAAATGCCAAATGTCGATCACAGGATTTATTAGCAGCACTGCCACATCTGGTTAACCTTCATGAATTTGCATATAATTCATGTAATTAGTTACATGAAATGTAACAGTTCAGTATGTTTAAACAGTCTTTAATTTTAATATTGTAATATTGTGGTGATTCAGAAAGAGGAAGTTCACATCATGATGTAAGACTGTAAGGTTTTGTCTTGTGGAGATACTGAAACCTGCAGACAAATAGAACTAACATCCTAAAACTCCCATCATGCCTCTGTGCTGGCTGTGTAATCTTTGGCTCTGTGATGCTGCGAGGTCTTCAGGTTGAGCACAGACAGAGTCTGTGAGACATAGAGATCTCTTTCATAATGCTCATTAATGCTGCACTTCCTCATCTGACAGGATGTCCGAAGAACTTAATGAAAGTGAAACGCTTGAGGTTTCTGCGCTATTTAAATCAAGACTAAAAAGTCCCATTGTATATTTTTATATTTATTAATTGTTTGAGTATTTCTTGGGACGTGTTTTAATTTGAGCTGAGATGATGTCAGGATGAGTTCAGCTTCTCTTGGATGTAGAAAACCCTGATAAAACAGTCCAGTGGTAGTGATCACGGCAAACAAAAAGAAAAATCTTACATTTTAAAACTAAGCGTTTATTTTTTTTATATATATTAAAAAAAAAAAATCTTGTTTTTGGCATAGTCAAAGTTATCAAACCTTAATTTAGATTTTTTTCAGTATATTGATTTAAAGTGGCCCTAATATGCTTTTTTTTTTTATATTACCTATATTACCTAGAGTGTAAATGCTGTTTTTGGTAATGTAAAAGGTCTGCAAAGGTTCATAGAAGTGCAGAAAAATGCAGTTATTGCCTGAAACGAGTCGTCAGTTATTCCAGGCTTACATCCTGCTCAAACCTACATAGGTTTGTTACAAATTTGCATCAAACACTGTAGTTGTAGCCGAGACCGCAAGAGTTTGGGTAATCTTGTTGACATGTCTAGAAGACGCTGTTTTCTGAGCTGAGAAAGGAAATCCACTTTGATGCACTTCCTAATGATGAGGACTCAGGCTGGAATTTAATACGGTTAAAACCTATGCAGTCAGAAAAGAGAGACTGAATCCTTTATTGAACAGTTTCAGAAAAGAGCTGATGCTGCACTGTATATTATGAGAAAACAAGTGTTTTTTGACCTTGAATGACCAGAACAAAATTAGGAGCCTTTAAAATAGCAGAATAGGGGCACTTTAAGAATAATTTGATATTTGTACTAGAAAAAAAGACAAAATACTAAGGAAGAAAATCATTTTTTTGCAGTGCTGCTAGAAGCGAATACAATTCTAAGGTTCTTCATGGCATTACGTGTTCTTTTGCGTTTGTTTTTGCATCATCAAATGAGGCAGTGTGATTTATGTTGTGTGTGTCACAGGTCACAGGGTGGATCACTCTCTGGTCATCAGTGATTCTCCGGTTCTGAGCTACGGTGACCTTGTTGGTTTTAGTTACCAGGTGGCCAAAGGCATGGAGTTCCTGGCTTCAAAGAATGTGAGTATCTGTAATAGCTACAGTACTAAAACCGTTGACCTGTAAAATATGATAACATAATATCAGTCCAATTACTCACCGTTCCCCTCGGAAGAATCTGTCAAGCATGTTTTAATATGCCAGCATGTAATTTTAGTAGCATTGAGATATTCTTATACATTTTATTAATATTTTGAATCATTTTAATTTTAAAATTTTCTGGTTTTAGTTTTAGTAATTTTGTTGTGTTTTGGCATTTGTATTAGTTGTTTTTTTATGTCTATATTGTTTTTTTTATTAATTTTATATTTCATCAAGTTAAACTAAATGAAAATGAGAATGTTGCTTTGGGAACTAGCTGACATAAAATGTAAGTTTATTTTTTTTTAAAAAAGGTTAATTGTTTAAAGTATTTCAGGTAATTATTAAAGTTTTTGCTTGGTTTTAGTTAAATAAACCCTGGCCAGTATGAAATCATACATTACCATCTACTGTTGTAAATGGGAATTGCATCCCGTCTGTAAAACAATGTCTTGATTAAGCTTCAACCTGCTGAGTATTGATTTTTGTTTTTTTTTGCTGATCTAGTCAAGTCACCTTCATTTATATAGCGCTTTTTACAATATAGATTGTTTCAAAGCAGCTTTACAGTGATAATAGGAAATTAAAGTAACAGATTGGCTTTACATCAGCTCTAGAATAAAGTTGTTGTCCAGCTAAAGTTAGTTTTGATTGATTCACTTCCGTCGCAACGATCATTGGTTATTTACTTGTTTAATGATCAAAGATCATTAGTTATTAACTTAGGGACCGCTAACACAACACCGTTCTAACAGAAAACCCTTAATACGATCCGGCCGCTCATTTGCACAAAACAGTGCCTGGCGGCTCGAGAACGCAAACCATGAAATAGGTACAAGCCTTTGAAAAATGTATAATACAGAATTTTTTATCGCTTCCGCCTAACCACGTGAACTGGAATCTAGTGAAAGTGTCTAATTTTTTTCTTTGCAAAGTAAAGCACATCTTTCTGTGTCTCTGTCAGTGTGTCCATCGGGATTTGGCAGCCAGAAATGTTTTGATCTGTGAGGGCAAACTGGCCAAGATCTGTGACTTTGGACTGGCCAGAGATATCATGCACGACAACAACTACATCTCCAAAGGCAGCGTACGTAGATCCCTCAACACATGCATTCAAACATGCAGGAAATCACTGAAGTCATAGTTGTGATTTTGTGTTTCTCTGCAGACGTTTCTTCCTCTGAAGTGGATGGCGCCGGAGAGCATCTTTCATAACCTGTACACCACTCTGAGTGACGTCTGGTCTTACGGCATCTTACTGTGGGAGATTTTCACTCTGGGTGAGTGCGTTCACTTCCTCTTTCTCCTGACTGTCATGTTTTTTGTGTAAATAAACATTAAATGTTAATGACATTGATGAGGTTTCTTATACCATATATTGTACCTGAAATGTGTATTGTGTGAAAAAGCATGGTCTGGTCATGGGTTTGATTCCCAAGGAAAAAAATATAGCTTGAATGCAAGCTTTGGATAAAAGTATCTGCCAAATGCATAAATCTGATGCAATGTTATGTAGTGACTTTTACTTTATTTTCACTTTATTATCCAGTAGGGTCCTATTAGTTAATGTGACTTTATGCATTAACTAACAATTGAGCAATGCATTTGTCATTAGTATTTATTAATCTTTGTTAATGTTTGTTAATACAAATTCAACTTTTCATTGTTAGTTCGTCTTATCATTAAATGATATTAACAGATACTTTTGATTTGAAGATTAAAACATGCTTTAGAATTATTTTCAGTGTTAGTTCAATGCATTAACTAACAAGACTTTATTGTAAAGTGTTAGCAATTCTTTCAGAAGGCATGTTTGCTGTTCTTTTATTAGAGATTTAAAACGATACATTTTAAGCACATTGATGAATTAGCAAAAACTGCTTTTACAAATACAGGATTTTTCCTGTTTTATGTGAGTGAAATGTGAAATTAAATGATGTTGCAGGAGGAACCCCATATCCAGACCTGCCGATGAACGAGTTGTTTTACAGCGCTCTGAAGAGAGGTTACCGCATGGCCAAACCCTCATACGCCAACGAGGACATGTACGTTTGCACCGCTCAATACTGCCGTGAAGGACAATTACATAAACATATAGGCTTGCATGCTTATTATTGCATTCATCCATGTTTTGTATATTCATACAGTAAATAAGATTGTGCTCAGTAACAGGCTGGGTTGTCTCTAAATGAATGTGATGATGGTGGGTTTGGATTGAAGGCTGATGCTTTGTTCCTCTGCAGTTATGAGGTCATGAGGAAATGTTGGGATGAGAAGTTCGAGAAGCGTCCAGAGTTCTCCTTTCTGGTGCACACAATGGGGAACATGCTCTCAGATGGATATAAAAAGGTTTCCTTTATGTTCCTTGTTTGGTTTCCATGGTTCAATCATAAATTGCAAAGAAATTCTATTTTTAATATTCCTAAAATGATTTTCTCTGTTATTTTGTGGTAAAGCCTTTCACTCAAGTACTCTAAAATCACACGAAGAAAAGGAACATGCAGAGAATCGTCAAGCATAAAGCAAAATTTAACTCAAATGCATAAATAATCCATTTAAATGGGAGCAACTTTTAACTTTAGAATGAGAGAACATATCGATACATTTTAAACGAACCATCTTTTAACCTCTTAGATTGCAAATAAATTCTAATTGCAATATTCCTAAATGTCTTTTCTCCATCATTCTGTGGTCACAACTTTTGCAAAAGAACTTTCAATAAAGCAGAATTTAAACATTCCATCAAACTCAGATGTATGAATAATCTTTTCGAAAGGGAGACATTTTTAAACTAAGAATGAGAGCAAATATTGATACATTTTCAACAAACCTTTGAGTTTTAAGAAATGCTTCTTGAGCAGAAAATCGGCATATTATACTGATTTCTGAAGGATCATGTGACACTGAAGACTTGAGGAATGATGCTAAAAATTTAGCTTTGATCACAGGAATACATTACATTTTAAAATGTAGTCAAAATTTAATAATCTGTAATAATGTCACTGCTTTTACTGTATTTTTTGATCAAATAAAGGCATCATTGGTGAGCAATAGGGGCTTTTAATAATTAAAATATCTTAATTATTCCAAACGTTTGAGCGGTTGTGGACTCTGAATTCTTCTTCATGAAAGCATCATCATCATCATCATCTCTCCCTCAGAAATACTCTCAGGTGAGCGAGAGCTTTCTGAAGAGCGATCACCCTGCGGTGGCTCGTGTGAAGCCGCTGGTCCCCTCTCCGTTCCCGGGGGCCTTCTCTCTCGAGTCTCCCACCTCAGATGAAACCCCGAACCCGCAGGCCGACGGAGAGGCTCCACACAACGAGTACATCATCCCCATCCCCGACCCCAAGCCGGAGGAGGAGACCCAATACGAGCCTGTGCTGACGGAAACCCCCTCGAGGTAACGCTGGCTTCCTGTGGGATCAGAAATAAATCAGACCATTATAAACCACAGAGGATGAAGGAAAGATGAGACATTACCTCTTCCTCTTCCATACAGAGAGGATCACTTCTGTTTTTTTTTTTTTTGTTTTTTTTTTAAACTGCATGAATAATCTATTAATAATCTAAAATATTTACATGTAAAATAAATACATACTAGCTAGATGAATACATAAATTATATATATATATATATATATATATATATATATATATATATATATATATATATATATACCCACGCGCACACACACACATATATATATATATGTAAAATAAATACATGCTAGCTAGATGAATGCATAAATACATAATAAATATGTATATATAATTTAATTTAATAAAATATAAAGGATATATAAAAAAATATGAAGGATACATATAATATAATATAAATAGTATATAATTAAGTGAAGTGTTTGTTTATTTATTTATTTATTTATTTTACTTATATTCACTTGGCCAAGCCGACATCTGCAGTCATGGTATACATTTTTTCAGTATGTGTGTAAATAGTTATATAATATATGATCAAATATAAATGATATATTATATAAATCATATATAATAGTTTGAAGTGTATATTTATTTGTATATTTATTTATTTAGCATGTTTTATTTTACATTTATTACTCGACATATGCATTCATGGTATACATTTGTTCATTGTGTGTTTAAGATTTTTTTAATAATTATAATAAATATCTATATATAATGTGATATTATAATATGATAAAATATAAAGGATTTATAATATATATAACACAATACTGAGCTAATAATTCTTATCTAAAGAATTTCCAAATTGTTAACAGCACCCCCTGGAGTTTCAAACTTATGCCATGTTAATGTGTCTCTCTCTCTCTCTCTCTCTCTCTCTCTCTCTCTCTCTCTCTCTCTCTCTCTCTCTCTCTCTCTCTCTGTCTTCAAAAGCTCTATAAGTTCTGATGAGGAGACGGTCTCCATGGAAACCCCGAGTACTGAACCCGAGCGAGAGGAACTGCTGCCGGAACATTCTGGAAGTCCAGAAGTGGAGGAGAGTTTCCTGTGACGCATTCCTACTTCCTGTCATCATGAAGTAATTTTAATGTACATTTTGAGCAGATTTTTTTACAAATTGTATGCATCAATTCAAAGGAAATGTTCATAAATACATCGGAATGATATGCTAGACTTCCTCGTGTGCTCTTAAAGGACCGTCTGTGGAGTTTGAGGCTTCAATCAGAAGGCAAAGCTACATACTGTACATTAGTTATTCAAAAGGTACACAGTTTAAAATCAAACACATCAGAAATATTATGTTTTACATTATAGATGGTTTTTAATTTTTACTTTGTGTTTAAATCATTCTCAGCCTATTTTGAACATTATTGAAAAAATTAAGTGCATATTTCATTTCTGTATTCAGGCAGCGGCCTGTGACTTTTGATTAACTTTCTTTTTTAAAGATTCTTGTAGCAAACTTGCACTTTAATTTGAGTAGTTGAAGAATATTTACACACACGTGATTGTTTATGATTCTGTAAAGGGAAAGCAACACAGAACACAAGACTACACTGCAAAAATGATTTTCTTACTTAGTATGGTCTTTTTTTCCAGTACAAATATCTAAACATTATTAATTCAGCATAAATGACTGAAGATATTAAGTCTTGTTTATTTGAGAAGCAAAAAGAAACATTGTGTCTTTTTTTCTTAAAAATGTATCAAGTGAGCTTCTGCTTAAAACAGGGAAAAAAATGTGGTAAGAAATATAAACTTAATTCAAAGAGAAAGCAAGTTTATTCTGATCCCATTGGCAAATATTTTGTTTTGTTTTCCAGCAAAAACTTGCTTAATTTTTCAGAAAACAAGACTTCTCCAGTGAATGTATCTTGATTTAGGAATGTTTAGATAATTGTTTTTGTACAGAATCAAGCCGTTCAATGTGTCATTGATAATAACAGTATATCTGAATGACTCATGGTACATTAGAATCAAAATAGTCTGTTCATCAAATTAGTACCAGTCCAATAACTCTTCCACATAATGTTTAAATACTTCGATTTTCATGCAAACACGGGATATACCCAAACAGAGTTTAAGAAGTTGTTCGTAAGGCTTCATCTTGTTTATTCTTCATCGTCTTTGTCATTATAGCAATTTAAATGTGTTTTTATCTATGCACAAGGCCTTATTAAATTGCACATTTCAATACATATATCACATAGTAAAGTTACACACTCTAAGGTACCAAAGCTATAAGTATGTTTACAAGTATATTTTTGTATAGATATTTTGTACATTGCTCTTTTACACGGTATATGGTATGATGATAAACAATAAAAGCTGTGATAAAGTCTTTAATAATATGTCTGTTGTTCTTTTAAGCCCCAGAACAACAATATAAGCGGTTGCTCTTTCACGGCTCAGGAGAGCTAATGGAGATATTAGTTACACCCGAAAGTATCAACTTTGCCCTAGAAACAACAGACTTCAGCAGAAGTCTCCACTCACTCTTAGTTCAGTGTTATTACTGTCTCTGAGAAACATTAATGTATTTATAAATGTAGTTTACCGTAACTCTTTACTCAACAGCAGGGTTATTAAAATGAATTAAAACTGAAACTATTTAAAGTATTTTTGTTAATTGAAACGAAGTTGAAATGTTGCCTTTGCAGCTAACTGAAATAAGTTTACTTTTAAGCACTTAAATTACTACCTGGAAATAACTGTGGTCATAAAGGGATGGATATGGTCAGCAACAATACTGTGGAGTTTAAACGATGCTAAATTGGTCCTAAGAGGCTCAAAGATTGCCAAGAAAATATCTCCACATCATTACACTACCAGCAGCCTGAACTGCTGATACATGGCAGGATCCATGCTTTAGTGTTGTTTACACCAAATTCTGACCCGACCATCTGAATGCTGAAGCAGAAATCGAGACTCATCAGACCAGGCAACACTTTTCCAATCTTCTACTGTCTAATGTTGGTGAGCCCGTGTGAATCGCAGCCTCAGTTTGCTGTTGGTCTTCTGCTGCTGTAGCTCGTCTGCTTCAAGCTTCAACATGTTGTGTGTTCAGAGATGCTCTTCTGCAGACTTCGGTTTGTAGTGAGTGTTTTTTTGAGTCACTGTTGTCTTTCTATCAGCTGAACTAGTCTGGTCATTCTCCTCTGACATCAACAAGGCATTTTCACATACAGAACTGATGCTCACTGGATATTTTCTCTTTTTCGGACCATTCTCTGTAAACCCTAGAGATGATTGTGTGTAAAAATCCCAGTAGATCAGCAGTTTCTGAAATACTCAGACCAGCCCGTCTAGCACCAACAACCATGTCATGTTCAAAGTCACTTAAATCACCTTTCTTCCCCATTCTGATGCTCCAACTTCGGCAGATCATGCATGTCTACATGCTTAAGTGCACTGAGTTGCTGCAATGTGATTGGCTAATTAGATATCTGCGTTAACAAGCAGTTGAACAGGTTCACATAAAGTGGCCGGTGAGTGTATATTAATAATATATTATGTAATATAGAAAGTATACTAAAATAACTGCTGGAAATGAACAAAACCTCTTGTCAAACTAATACTGTAATGTTTTAGGCAAATATCAGAGGGCAAATATTGGTTTGTCATCAGTATGATGTACTGAAATCAGATTATATAGATCCTGAAGACCTTTCAGTACTAAGATCTGAGTGCACTAAAAAATCGTGTAGGCCTTTGTCCTTCTTCAAACCCTCGTAGTCCAAACAAAAGCAACATAAAAAAGCCATAAAGTGAACAAAATCAATTATCCACTGATCTCAGGCAAATACAGCTGCAGTCTTTCTTCATGTGATATTAAAAGAAGCTGTTGATGGCCTGTTTTTCACATGTCAACACTGATGTTCACCACGCTGATCATGAGGCTGTCTGAACACTGGATGGTTTTGTTCAAGAGGTCACGGACACTTCCATAACTCCCGCAGTTCTCAGTGTTCAGGAACCGCATTGGTTTCAGTTGAGTACCGCAGTGCTGCCGGTTTGGAGGAGTGTGACCGTTCGAGGCCTGTTGAGCTTCAGATTGGAGATTATCAGGACACGCAGCAGAAGGTTTGATGAAGATCTTCTCATCTCTTTAGAGCTTCACTGACACTCAGGTAAACAAACCTTTGTTTTTTGTTGCACTTCAAAAAAAAATCGTGGTATTTTGTGTTTTGTCTTTTTTAGTAAAAATATCTAAATGTTCTTAAAATCAAGATACACACTTTAGATGTACAATACGATATTAATTTGTGTTTTCCGATAAAATTATCAAAATTAAGTGCTTAAAAGATTAAGTTTATTTTAAAACAAGAAAAATAAACTTGCTTTTCCTTTTCAGAAAGCAAGACCTAATAGGCCTATCTTGTCATTTTGTTTCTCAACTGCAAAAATGTTTTTCTTCCACATTATTTTTGTCTTGTTTTCCAGTGCAAATATCTAAACATTCTTAAATCAAGATGCATTTATTTGAGAAGCAAAATAACTTAAGATGTTAAGTTTTATTTTCTGAAAATACCCACATTTAGTGAGTTTATGCTCTAAAATATCTGCCAATGAGGTCCCTTTGAATTAAGTTTATTTTTTTTACCCCACTGGCAGATATTTTAGAATTGTTTTAAGCATAAACTCAAATTTGGCACATTTTTTAGAAAATAATACTTAAAAGTTATTTTGTTTCTCAAATAAATGCATCTTGATTTAAGAATATTTAGATATTTGTACTGGAAAACAAGACAAACATTCTGAGCAAGAAAATCATTTTTTGCAGTGCATAATTTTGATTTTGCGTAATTGGTTTATTTAAGATGAATTTATTTTGATGAATGATCAATATTGTTTTTGTATTGTATTATTTTTAACCCTTTAACTGTCACCCCCCCCCCCCCCCCTTTTTTTCCGCATAGACATAAAAATCAATATCCAAACTTAAATGGTTGTAATTCAAGAATGCTTTGGAATATAGACCTATGGTTGTTCTTGTTAAAGAAAACATTTGCCAGATTATTGTAGAAGTGTAGAAATTATGAAAGTGAAACAGAAAAAAAGTAATATAAGTTTGAGTTTATGAAAATGTACAATGTAAAAATATAATTATTAATATTTTATATAAAATATATATATTACAAAATATATTTTACTCTAAAACTCCAGGAAAATTAAAGCCAAAAATATGAACAAGTTGTGTTCCAAATTTTAGATTGATATCTCAAAAAATGAGCTTTCAGTAAGATTTTATTCGGGCGCAGTACCAAACTTTTTCACTAGGTGAACACCAGACTCCATTACTGCCCATATAAGCCTCCATTTTCATATATGTTTTGAGTGATCTGAACCATGTATTTCCATAATTTTCATACGATTTATGAAATAGACATCCTATTCAGAGGTAGTATGGGTGGTTTCTACCAATCTTTCATGATTTTTCATGTTTATTGCTATTTCAAAATAAAGGCCTAAACACTCCTAATTAATATGAAATATTCTTGTTGCAGATTGATAAATTACTGCTCCTCTGTAATTTATTTTAGAAAACAGCCACCAAATATAAGCTTTCAAATGATATATACGTTAGTCAATATTACTTTAGGTTTTTACTAAGATATTATTGTTTTAAATATATAATGGTAAACTTCCCACCTGTGGGACGGTGACTGTTTCTTGGGATTATTGCTCAATCAGCTAATTTCCCTCGTTGTCACATCCTGTCAAACAGAAATGAGAAGTCTGTGTTGACGGACCAAAGGATCAGTCCTTTTTTGCTCTGAGACACTGAAGACTGATAAACTGTTGAACAGGAGTCGCTCTGAGATGTTTGCGGTCCTGTTCGTCTGTGGGATCCTGTTCGGTCCAGCTCAAGGTAAGAGTCTCAACATTTACAATAATGTATCCAGCAGGGAAGAAAAATATATATTATTTCTCTTACTTCTCAGATGTTTCTCCTGTCAAAAGTCATAATCTCACATGCAGAAGAGATCTGAAAAATGTATCAAACTGTGCTCAAATATACAGATACCAAACTCTGTATTCAGAAGTCATAATATGAACTCATCCTCATCAATTGATCTGATATGCTTTCTCCATTCATTTAATATCTCTTATATAAATATGCTTTTGACTCGTGTTTGTTTCTTATAAGCAATTGTAGTAGAAACATCTGAGACAAATTTGATGAAATGAGACGGAACTGAGATAGATATCCATTAAATCTTCAGGACTATGAAAAGGCAGCTCGTTTTCCAAAATGTTTGATGCCGTATGAATAATCTTGGTTTGTTTTTGTATTGATGTGAATCGGTTCTTGATCTGGTTCTTGTTTCTCGATGTTTCTCACACAATTGTGGATGAATTCGTGGATTTGAAATATGTCTAGGGATTGATCGTGTCATGTGACTAGTGCTGATGGATTTTGGTTTACTGTAGCTTTTGAGAATTAGACTGAAGTGTGCACTTACTCAGTATTTTTGTCCCAGTTCAAATATTCAAAGACATTCTTAAATCAAGATCAATTTACTTGGGATGCAAAAATATATAGATTTTTTTTATATAAATTGATCAAAATTAAATTAGGTTTTCTGATTAATTAAGAACAAATATCTGATAAAGGAATCAGGGGGAAAAGGTGTTTTCCCTTTCAATTAACATTTATTTTTCTTACCCTATTGGCAGATATTTGTTCGTATTTTAAGCATAAACAAGATATAATATAAACATTATATTAAAAATTATGGTTCTTTATTGGCATTTATGGTTCCATGAAGAACCTTTAACATCCATGAAATCTTTCTATTCAACAAAAGATTCTTCAGATTACTAAAATGTCTTTTTTAGAACATTTTACCAAAAGATTATTTGGGGAACCAAAAGTAGTTCTTCAATGGCATCACTGCGAAAACCTTTATTTTTGAGAGTGTGAATTTAGCACCTTATATCTGAAGTCATTTTGCATCTCAAGTAAATGTATCTCGATTTAAACTGTTTTGATATTTGCGCTAGAAAACAAGACAAAAAAATGAGTAAGAACATATTTTTTTGCAGTGAACTCCCAAACAACTGGTTTTCAAGAAGGTGCAGATGGTAAATTACTAGTTGTTAATTGATGTTAAATTCTCATTGAAATGAGTTTAAATAAAACACTCACACAAAAAAAGGCTTTTTCCCAATAAATGATGGAAAGAGACAGTTTTTCAGTGTTTTATTGTTAGACATGCAGATCTTTACCATTCCAGTTCATGCGTTAATGAGGAAAGCAGAAGTGAGAGAAGGATCGGGAGGTTTGAGGCTGATTGCGCAGGATCACTGACTCTTCATCATGTTCTCTCACTGAACACACACACACACACGCACACACTGCTTTCATTTCTCTTCTCATTACTTCACCCCTCATATCAACACATTCAAATGATCCTTTTCTCATTGATGTGACCATCAGCGTTTCAAGAGAGATCTGCAGTACAGAGAGCAGGAAGGATGCTCTGTGTTTCAGTTTCAAAGAAACATCTCATAATCTGACAATTTTGAAAGAGAATTTGGTTGCACTTAAGATTAGGGTCCAATTCTCACTAAATATTAACCACGATTTTTGCCTTAGTAAACTCTTAATTACTACTTATAATAGTTAGTAAGGTAGTTGTTAAGTTTAGGTATTGGGTAGGATTTTAAGGTATGTAGAATATGATCATGCAGAATAAGGCATTAATATGTGCTTTATAGGTACTAATAAACGGTCAATATCCTAGTAATACTAATACTAATAACCAACTAGTTAATAGTGAGAATTGGACCCTAAACTAAAGTTTTTTTTGAGAGTTTTGTAAACCAGGATATATATGTAATATCGGTGGTCAGATTTTGTGTGAAAACCAGAAAACTAGTTTTCTGCATACAGTTGATTTACACTTGATTTACCATGTTTGTGGTTTCATTGCAGGTGAATCTAGATGAATTTCAAAAGAAAACACTTCTACAGTTTACTTTCACATACTTTATAAAAACAGTATGCAGTATATAGTGTGCAGTATGCAGTACACTAGTGTTTCAAAAAGGCCTTGTGCTAAATTCAAATCAAGTCACCTATATTTCTTTCTGTAGTGCTTTAAAGTAACACTATGTAGTTTTTCAACCTTCATAATATATTTCCAAGACCCTTGTGATGGTACATCGACTTACAATAGGTTAAATGACACGTCTGCCATAGCCTGACGTGGTCTGTATCGCTTTTACTGGCACTATGTAACTTCGGGTTTCGGGTAGTAACCGGAGCACAAAAAGAACTACAAAATTCGACTGCTTTACGGCATAAATAGTTTTTCTTCGTTTGTGATGTCTTTCATAAAATCATGCATCATACTCTACTGTACCTTGTCTGTGGCCATTGTTGATTCCAAAGCCGGTGCTGGATAAACAGCGAGCGTGCGCGTGTGACAGTAGGCTGTGGTAGACTAAATTATTTACGACAGCGGTAATGGACAATTCCGCTTCCAACCTGTAGGGGCGACCGCAGAGGAAAAGTTCCTTGGTGTTGCTTTAAACGATACAGATTGTTTCAGCAGCTTCACAGAAACAAACAGGAACTGAATCATTGATGGAAGTTTGATCAAGTTGAGTTCATACTTGTTCAAAAGAATCATTTTTTAGTTATTTATTTATTTAGTGCTGTGGGAATCTGAACTGAGTCTAAAGTTGTAGCGTTTGATGGGGTTTGTCAGATGGAGGAGTTTCAGTAATCTGTTTGAAAGTCAAGGACATCTGGGTTAATGACGGGTCAAGAAAGTTCATTATTCTGAGTCATGCGACATCCAGTGTTGCAATATGATGAGAGAAGCTCTCTGTCGTTTATTTCTGTAGATCAAGTCAAGTCAAGTCACCTTTATTTATAAGCTTTTTACAATACAAATTGTTTCAAAGCAGCTTTACAGAGATAACAGGAAAATAATGTTGTAATAGTATTGTTAAATACAAAATGAAATGTCCCCAACTAAGCAAGCCAAAAGCCAATGGCGACAAAGGCGAAGAAAGGCGAAAAGGCGACAGTGGCAAGGAACCAAAGCTCCATCAGGTGACAGAATGGAGAAAAAAACCTTGGGATAACCCAGGCTCAGTTCTAAATAACCCAGGAACCCAGGCTCCATGATCTAAATTTATAAATCTTATTTTCTCTTCTAAGGGTTTTTGGAGTAACATCTGAAACAAACTTGAAACTCTATAGAGCCATATTTGATACACAAATTTCTAAGGCCTCTAAATGATCAACATGATCAAAACTTTGCTGAAAAACTCGTTGCACATGATCTACTACATGCCTTCTGTCGTCTGAGTGATAGTTTATACTCGTTATTGGAGATATAGAGTGACGACTGATATTTATATGATTTTATGTAGGTAGTTGGTTATTATGTTATAAAGATCTCATTGATTTATATTACAAGCTATCAGAATTTCATCTTAATTTTGCACCAAATTGCATAGTTTTGCTTAGTTTGGGCCGAGCTGTCTTTTTATCCTCAAGTATGAGCTTCATGTTCTCAATATCATACTATATGAGCCATAAAAGCTTGATGTATCAAAGAGGTTTATTAAACTGTTCCATGTGGAATATTATTTGTCTTCTGCATTTTAATTGGCAGGTTTGTCTGAACCGCGGATCAGACTGAACTCTGGCGCTCTGGCCGGTTCTGATGTGACTCTCAGCTTCGGTTCTCTTCTTCATTTGATCTGTGAGGGCGACGGCCCGGTGACGTGGCATCCCCGACTGGCCAAATTCAAACGTTACATCTCCAAAGATGTCGGAAACATCCAGAGTTTCCGAGTGGATCAAGCCACGGCGGATATTACAGGAACATACAAGTGCAATTATACGAACGGAAATTACTCGAACGTGTCGTCTTCTGTTCATGTGTTTGTCAGGGGTGAGTGAACAATCTCTTTAATTTCTACTTCTCAACTCAACACTTTATAAATGAACACTGAAAAAAAAAATTATATATATATATATATATATAAAATGGATAGTTGACCATATATAGAACAACTTGAGGGTGAGTAAATTATGAAAGAATTTTCATTTCTGGGTGAACTATCCCTTTAAATCAAGATACATTTACTTGAGAAGCAAAATGACTTGAGATATTAAGTCTGGCTTTGTGAAAAATCTATCAAAATGAGGTGAGTTTATGCTTAAAACAAGAAAAAAATTCTGCCAATGAGATCAGAAAAGTAAACTTAATTCAAAGGGATTATTGGCAGATTTTTGGATATTTGTAATGGACGTCACAAGAGTAGTTGTGGTGTAGTGGTTAAAGATCTGGTCACTGGTGAAGTTGAATGTTCAATAACATGTGAAACACATCTGTGTTGTTCCAGATCCCCAAGTTCTCTTCGTTTCACAGAGTTCCACTCAGCCACTTGTGCGGAAAGAAGGTGAAGATCTGTTGCTCCCGTGTCTTCTGACCGACCCCGACGCTACGGACTTCACGTTCCGCATGGAGAACGGCTCAGCGATACCTTACGGCATGAACGTGACCTTTGACCCCAGGAAAGGTGTCCTGATTCGCAACGTTCAGCCCGGATTCACCGCCGACTACATTTGCAGCGCTAAAATTGGAGGGGTTGAGAAAGTGTCAAAGATATTCAAAATAAACATCAGGCAAAGTGAGTTTTATTTAAGCTGCAGTCCTTACTAATTTTTATATATTTATTTTTTATAAGTATTTTTGTGTTGTTTTTCAGTCCAAATATCAATATACATTTATTTTTATATCAAGATACATTGATTTGAGAAGCAAAATTACTTCCAAAATATTACATCTTGCTAGCTCCAGATTTTAAGAATAAGAATAAATTGATACATTTTGGAATTTTGTGATTTCACAAACTGTTCCAAAGATGAAACGTTTGAAAAACTCACAAAAATCCAAATGTTTCAATTTATTCTTAATGCAGAATGAATAATGTAAAACAGGGTTTCCCAACTTGGAGTTGATAAAAAGCAAATTATTTATTAAATCATATAAATTTAAATAAATAAATAAATTTAAATGTATAATTTGAAAAAATATATATATAGATATACATATTATATATGTAGTCTGCTATAATGTTAAAAATATCTCTTTAAATAAAAAGAGAAATAAAGTAAATATTGATTTACATTAAAAGCTATCAGAATTTCATCTTAATCTGCACCAAATTGCAAAAGCGTGTGGGAATCCCTGATGTGCAACATTCAGTAAATCAAAATTGTAACAAAATATCAAACTTAATAAAAGCTACTCATTTAATATCTCTGCTGTATTTTTGAATCAGGGTTACGTTTTCCACCGTACGTGTTCCTGAGGAGAAACGAGTATGTGAAACTGGTGGGAGAGAGCTTTCAGATAATTTGCTCCACAAATAACCCAGACTTTTACTACAATGTCACATGGACACACTCCACTAGAAAGGTACGACCTTTGAAACTCTGGACTCATGTCTGATTCTGGGTAAAATACTTTTAATGATATATATCAGGCCTCTTTCAATTGACTAAAAAGTCAATGGTCGATTTTAACTCGCACATTTTTGGGAAACAATTGTATTATTCAAAAGCAACAGTAAAGACATTTATAATGTTGCAAAAGATTTCCATATCATATAAATGCTGTATTTTTTTACTTTGTATTCATCTAAGAGTCCTGAAATCTTGCTTTATCTTAGTTTCCACAGGAATAAATGACATTTTAAAATATATTTGAATAGAAAACAGGCATTTTAATTGGTAGTAATATTTCACAAAATTACATTACAATAAATGAAGCCTTTGTGAGCAGAAGAGACTTCTTTAAGCGTGTAAAGAGTCCAGTAATGTTGTTATTCTCATTCCCAGCTGCCTCAAGCAGAAGAGAAGTCAAAGATGCAGGGGGATCGTTTGGCCATCGAGAGCATCTTGAACATCCCGGCTGTTCAGCTGTCTGATTCTGGCAACATCACGTGTACGGGCCAGAACGAGGCCGGAGCCAACAGCTCCACCACACAACTGCTGGTCGTGGGTGAGAATCATGCTTGATATGTCATAGTTTTCAGTCATGTGACTGACACAGAGACCTGGGCCTAGTTTCACAGACAGGGCTTAGATTAAGCCAGGAGAAGTCCTTAGTAAAATTAGGACATTTAAGTAGCCTTTATAAAGGTGCCTCTGGGAGGAAAAGAAAAAAAATTCTGGTGTGCATATTGAGACAAAACAATAGTAGTGACATATTTTAAGATTTACATTTTTATTATATTCAAACATGCATTTTAGTCTGCGACTAGGCTTAAGCCTTGTCTGTGAAACTGGGCACTGGAGGGCACAACATCCATAGAACTGAAGCACGGGCCGGTCCATTTTTGTTTCGAATATTTTGATCACCTCTCAAAAGAAAAAACTAAACCATGTGAACAGTCTTGGGTACTATCCATATAAATCACCAGCTGCAGCATTTCAATAGTCCTGCATCTAAAAGGCTTAACGTGAAAAACACTTAAAGTGCTTTAATGTACACTGATATTAAAGGATCAAATTCAGCATACAGCTTATTGATGTTGCATACTATATACAGGCTTGCAGATCAGCCCAGAATATGAACAACACTAAATGGTTAAGCGTTTTCTTTATAATGGTTTTCTATGGAAAGGCGCTTGAGAGAAACTGCACGTCGTGTTTATATTCTGGGTTCATCTGCTGGTCTTTTAATATCACTGACTGTGTGATAATACAAACCTAATGAAAATAACTGGCGAGTTTTTCCCTCCAGGTGGTCGTTTCTATAAGGGAGTGATATCACGTGAAAACTAGGAGTTGGTGTTGTTTGGTGTCTTTAAAACTATTAAACCACCTTTCGATTTGTGACAGACGAGCCGTACATTCGTCTCTCCCCGAAGCTCTCTTCTAAACTCACTCACCGCGGTCTGTCCATCGAGCTGAACGAAGGGGACGACGTGGATCTCGCTGTTCTGATCGAAGCGTATCCTCCTCTGACCTCACACCACTGGGAGACTCCAACATCCCACAATGCCTCACTCCCAGAGAACAGGTTTTACAACTACAATGACAGGTCAGTAGAAAGAACGCATTTAGTGAATAAATGATCTTAAATAAATGACAATGTATAGCCAAATGCAATTATCAACGATTGCAAGCCAGATGTATTTTCATGCCAGATTCACACCTTCATAGGCCGACTGTGATTGTTGGGATATATTGAGCTCAGGGTTTGTGAATGTGTAGGTACGAGGCGCTGCTGTTCCTCAGGAGACTGAACTTCCAGGAGATCGGCAGCTACACACTCCATGTGAACAGCAGCATGAAACATGCCTCCATTACTTTTGATATCAAAATGTACAGTAAGTACAGTTAGCCTGTTTACGTCTGCACATCATCCAAATGTGTGTGTGTGTATATAGTAGAAGTGTGTGTATAACATTTTTTTCCCCATTCAGTACCAAGTAAAACTTTACCAAACGAGCACTAGACATGAAGCTTGTAATTTTGTTTAAGCACTTGAATGAATTAAAAATGTGTCTTAATATTTGAGCTGTAAATTTGTTTAAATCTTTTTTTTATTTTTTATTTTATTCATTTTTGCTTTTAATCACCAATTTATTTATTATTTAGATTTTTCTTTCTGTAAAAAAAATCAATTTCATATGTCCGTGCAAATGTTTGTGGCAGAACTTAATATACACTACCGGTCAAACGTTTGGAATAATTACGATTTTTTATAGATTTTTTAGCAGAATGATTTCTGAAGGATCATGTGACACTGAAGACTGGAGTAATGATGCTGAAAATTCAGCTTTGATCTCAGGAAAAAATTACATTTTAAAATATATTCAAATGGAAAACAATTTTAAATTGTAATAATATTTCACAATATTTAAAATTTTACTGTATTTTTTCATCACATTTGGTAAGAAATAAATTCGGCAGCTTTGGTGAGCATCAAGAGACTTCTTTCAAAAACATTAGAAGTAATTATTCAAAACTTTTGACAGGTAGAGTATTTCATATAACGTTGTACAGGAAAGGACTGTATTTTCAGTGCAGTGTATATTTGGGCAATCACAAGTGCAACACAAAAAAACCCTGAGGACTGAAATAATTCTCTGTGTGTTCAACACTACTAATAGAACTGAAGTTTGAACCTTCCTGTGAAGAAATCAAGTCAAAGCAGCAACAAAACTCCCGTCTGAGATATTCAAGCTAATTTTGTTTGACAGAGAAACCTGTTGCGACGGTGAGATGGGAGAATGTCACGACTCTGACGTGTAGATCTCATGGATATCCAGCTCCCAGTATCCTCTGGTACCAGTGCGCAGGAAGCAGAACCACGTGCGTGTTTGCCTCTTTATTACACATCTGAAAATACTGACACTGTTATGAGCTGTGCAGTTATGTCAAAATCAAGCCATTTTGCTTTCGAAATATACATTTGGGATTTTATTGTGAATGATTCATTAGTTATCTTCAACAAGAAACTCAGAAATGCATCCAATTAAAGAAGTGAAACTTGCTACCAAATTTAATATCTTTTATTAGAGGTGGTTGAGGAGATTCCCCCCTTCTATGTAAAGCGCTTTGAGTGCCAAGAAAAGCACTATATAGTATTATTTAAAATATCTATCCATTTGGAGTATACAGTTTTAACATAAGCTATTAAACTTAATGTGATGCATATTTGTCAGTCATACTGTATATAAATGAAACAGGTAAGCTTTCTGCGACTGAATGCGTTTTAAATACACAACAACACAGTATTTATCATTAATGAATGCTCATAATTTATCTCATATACAGTAGTCAACATTTGAAGTGGATCCAAAAAGTGAATCAAAGTTGTCCTAAGACAAGAACTGTTATTGTTCAAAATTCATGTATAACTTTGATGAAAGGTTTTGATCCACTTCAAATGTTGACTACTGTATTTGAACTCATTGAATATTGACTGACAAATATGCATCACATTACATTTATTCTATCCGTTTTTATTAAATACTAATTTATTCAGAATAAACATTTTAAATAGCCTGCAGTAATTTACATGTCGCCAGAGCCTCTCGTAAACGACATGTTATTTTGTTGTATGGAAATGTTAGATGCAGCTCTCCAGGAGATGATGATGATGATGATGATGATGATGGCAGTGTTTGTGTTGAACAGTTGTCCAGAGAACACCACAGACCTTCAGCCGATCCAGACTCAGACGGTGGAGGTCCATAAGGAGCCGCACGGGTCGGTGGGAGTGGAGAGTGTCCTGACCGTGGGCCCGAACCGCAGGATGACTGTGGTGTGTGTGGCCTTTAATCTGGCCGGTCAGGGCAGTGACGTCTTCTCCATGGACGGCTCTGGTAAGTGTGTTTCTAGAAGGTTCCGGTAGAAACGCCTCCGATTCTTCTGGTTTTGATGTGTTTGTTCTGGTCTCAGATCAGCTGTTCACCAATGCGATGTACGCGTGTGGAGTCTCCATGCTGGTCCTGGCACTGCTGCTCACTGTCATGCTCTTCAAGTACAGACAGGTGAGTTTCAGGAACAGTGGATCAGGATCAAGATCAGTTTGATCTCTACAGTTCTGCTGATAGACTTCCGAATCATTCATCAGAGGAAAAACTCAGTTCCTCAATCCTACTCAATTCAGTGGAAAACGACAGTTCTGCTGCTTGTTTTCATTCTTAGATCTTTCTTTCACTCTTTCTTTGCTTTTTTGCTCTTTTTTTTTTTTTTTTGCTATTTTTGCCCTTTCTTTCTTTATATCTTTCGCTGTCTCGCTCTTTTGCAAATATAATTTTTTCTTTCGCTCTTTCTGTTCTATTAGCTCTTTCTTTGTCTTTCACTTTTGCTTTTTCTTTTCTTTTTTGCTCTTTCTTTCTTTTCCTTTCTTTCACTTTATCTCGTCTTTCACTATTCACTTTTTCACAAATATAATCTTTCTTTCTTTCTTTTGCTCTTTCTGTGACTTTTTTCTATTTTTATCTTTCTTTCTGCCTTTTGCTCTTTTTTGCTTTTTCTTTTTTTCGCTCTTTCTAACTTTCTCTTTCGCTGTTTCTTTCACAAAAATATTCTTTCTTTCACTCTTTCTGTGCTTTTTTGCCTTTTCATTTTGTCTCGCTCTTTCTTTCGCTCTTTTTTTCATTCCTTTCTTTCTTCTTGCTTGCTTTCTTTTTTTCGCTCTTTTTTCCGCTTTTTTTGGTTGCTCTTTTTGCTCTTTCTTTTGCAAAAAAAATATTTTTTCACAAAAATATTAATTTTGAAGTTATAATAGTATAGTATAATAGAAAAGAATATAATAGTATTTTTTCTTGTAAAACATACTCCAATAATCTTTGTTTTATTATCAAGTGTACAGAGCTTCGATGTGATTAATATTCTCTTTTGAGTGAAGTGTGCTTTGTTTAAAACAAACACAGAATGAAACTGTTCCTATTGACTCTCTTCATTCATATCCCTGGTCTCATCAACAATTGATCATGTTCTTTTGAAGATTTTAAACCTGTAGATTTCACACATTTTGAATTGCCCGTCAGTATCATGTTTATATGTGTATAAAGCCCTGGACTCTAGTTTATGCCTCTCTTGTCTGTTGGTAGAAACCCAGATTTGAGATCCGCTGGAAAATCATTGAAGCCACAAATGGAAACCACTACACCTTCATAGACCCGACACAACTTCCATACAATGAGAAATGGGAGTTTCCTCGAGACAAATTAAAACTAGGTCTGTACTGGGTCACTGACGTCCAACACGCTCACATATGACAGCCTTTTACATTTTGAATATCATGAAGTTTCATTTGACCTCAACTATCTTTTCTAGGTCATAAAAGTCAAATAATCAGACAATTTTCTGACACAGTTTTCTCTCTGACGCCATTTTATTTCTTTTATTTATTTGTTTGTTTGCTTGTTTGTTTATTAATTTATTATCATTTGTTAACATTAGTAAACATGAATGAAGAATGAACAACACTTCTACAGCATTTATTAATTTTAGTTAACGATTTTAATTGATCAAAACATTGTTAGTTCATGTGAGTTAATGCATTTACGGTAACACTTTACAATAAGGTCTCATTTGTTAACATTAGTGAAGTGTTTGCTGATGTATTGAGCTGTAAGTGGCCGATGTGTGTGCAGGGAAGACTCTGGGCGCAGGAGCCTTTGGGAAGGTGGTGGAGGCCACGGCGTACGGCCTGGGGAAGGATGACAACGTCATGCGCGTTGCTGTGAAAATGCTGAAAGGCAAGAAAACATTACAATTACAAAGAGTACTACATTGTTATTATGTTTTTAGTAATTTAGTACTGTGGTAATACTAGTGATGTAGTACTCGAGTCCGGTCTCGAGACCGATTTCTGCTTTCTCGGACTCGTCTCGGACTTGTTCCTTCAAAGACTCGGTCTTGACTCGGACTCGACCCTTTTCAAAGACTCGGTCTTGACTCGGACTCGACCCTTCAAAGACTCGGTCTTGACTCGGACTCGACCCTTCAAAGACTCGGTCTTGACTCGGACTCGACCCTTCAAAGACTCGGTCTTGACTCGGACTCTACCCTTTTCAAAGACTCGGTCTTGACTCGGACTCGACCCTTCAAAGACTCGGTCTTGACTCGGACTCGACCCTTCAAAGACTCGGTCTTGACTCGGACTCGACCCTTCAAAGACTCGGTCTTGACTCGGACTCGACCCTTCAAAGACTCGGTCTTGACTCGGACTCGACCCTTCAAAGACTCGGTCTTGACTCGGACTCGACCCTTCAAAGACTCGGTCTTGACTCGGACTCGACCCTTCAAAGACTCGGTCTTGACTCAGACTCGACCCTTCAAAGACTCGGTCTTGACTCGGACTCGACCCTTCAAAGACTCGGTCTTGACTCGGACTCGACCCTTTTCAAAGACTCGGTCTTGACTCGGACTCGACCCTTCAAAGACTCGGTCTTGACTCGGACTCGACCCTTCAAAGACTCGGTCTTGACTCGGACTCAACCCTTTTCAAAGACTCGGTCTTGACTCGGACTCGACCCTTTTCAAAGACTCGGTCTTGACTCGGACTCGACCATGCAAAGACTCGGTCTTGACTCGGACTCAACCCTTTTCAAAGACTCGGTCTTGACTCGGACTCAACCCTTTTCAAAGACTCGGTCTTGACTCGGACTCGACCCTTCAAAGACTCGGTCTTGACTCGGACTCGACCCTTTTCAAAGACTCGGTCTTGACTCGGACTCAACCCTTTTCAAAGACTCGGTCTCGACTCGGACTCGACCCTTTTCAAAGACTCGGTCTTGACTCGGACTCGACCCTTCAAAGACTCGGTCTTGACTCGGACTCGAGTCACTAGTTATGGGGGAATAAAGTTTTAAAAGATACTGAATTCGAGTGTATTGTCAAAATATTTAAAATTGGGAAATATTGGAAAATGTTATAAAGTAGCTAAGCCTACTAATTTAGACAAATTTTAATTTGCTCTGCATGTCCTAACTATGATTAAAAAAGTCAGGGTGGGCTTAACATGTTGATGACAGAGCAGCACTGTTGAAGCATTTTAGAAAAATAGCCAGAAGATGATGCATGTGGTAGGGATTTTTTTAATGATAGTAAAAGCATAGTCCATATTAAGACTTTAAGACTGCTCCTCTAAACAATTCCCAATCTAGCTTAGTCTGTAGGCCTAACTGTTGATTATTAACTGGGGTGATATTAAATCATGAATATCAAAACTGACATGTCGAGACAAAATCTCGACTCGGACTTGCTTCCTCAAAGACTCGGTCTCGACTCGGACTCGACTGTATTTGAAAAACAACGGACTCGGTCTCGACTCGGACTCGACCCTCCAAAGACTCGGTCTTGACTCGGACTCGGCATAGGCGGTCTCGTCCCTATCACTAGGTAATACTATGGTATGATTATTACTAGTATACCTTGGAACACCATGTAAATTTCACATTTCTTTTCTGAAGCTGCACGATTCATCTTTTTTTGCTTCAAATAGAGATCACGATTCTGAACAGACAACTAAACAAATAACATGTCATTTACTAGAGGCTCTGACAACATGCTATTTAAACTATTTAATTAATCTGAAGGAATTATTTAAAAAAAAACGGATTGATTCAATCGAATGATTCAAAAATGAGGAATTTTGCAACATTCCCACGGTTATTTTTTCTTCACAGAAATGAACAGAAAAAATAACTGTGGGAATGTTGCAAAATTCATTAAGTATGAAACAAAATTATTTCCGCTGCAAAGCAGCTCTACAGAAGACGACCATGTCATTATTCATCTCAAGTCAGTTCAATGTTCAGTTTAGTTCAATAACAGTGTTAATATTGCTCCTTAATTATGTAACAAATTTGATTCAGCTCTAAAGCAGCGCTACAGAAGACAATAGTCTCGTTATTCAGCTCAATATTGATTCAGTTCAGTTCAATAACGGTGTTAATGTTGCAAAATTCCTTAATTATGAAACAAATTTGATGCAGCTCTACAGAAGACGATAGTCTCATTATTCAGCTCAATAGACCGCATTCCCATAAGCGCCACGGGAATGAAAGCAAGGCTTTGAGGGATAGACATGTTATTTAATGTGTTTTTGGATTGAAAAACTTTCCGCTTTACACAGTGGATACCATTGAAAACACAGATCCTTCACACCCTCACTTTCATAACCAATCATGGCGCTGCTCTGAATAAGGTCTATTCAGTTCAGTAAATACCATTACCATCTCCATATAATTGGCAACTGCCACTGAAACCCCCCATTTTGGTCTAGCATTATTTTTCAAATTAACTTCTTGTAATCATGTTTCACTGACAAAACTATTTTACAAAGCCAGTAAGCGTATTGAACTGTGTTGTGTTGCATGCTGGGAGCAGCCAGCGCTCATCGAGACGAGCGGGAGGCTCTGATGTCAGAGCTGAAGATCCTCAGTCATCTGGGACAGCACAAGTACATCGTAAACCTACTGGGCGCCTGCACACACGGCGGTAAGACCTCAGTCCTGCCGAACCTGCTTTATGAGCACGGATGTTCCTTGAAGAACCTTTCACATCTATGGAACATTCGCATTGCACTATATGTTCTTTATAGTGGACAAAGGTTCTTTAGATTACTGTGATGTTCTTGACACTAAGAAAAAGGCTTATTTTAAGAACTGATCAAAAGGGTGTGTTCACACTTGTTGTTTTGTTCGCTTGGTTCATTTGGTCACTTGGTTAAAAAAACAAACATTTAGTCCTGGTCCACTTAGCATTCACATTGCCATTTTAACAACAAAACAGATACGGAACCTAATTGGCTTTTATTAGGTATATTTTGCAATGGAACTTACCGAACATTCAAAACAATGCTGTGTTCTGGGCTGAATGCGCTCGCTGTATGTGTGTAGATATGATGGTATTTTGACCAGCTGAACTCGTGAAGAGGAGAGAAAATGTGTAAAGGAGTCAAAACAGCGGCAGGAATTCTCCGTCACACATAATAGAAGATCTTCTGCGAGGAGACGCCGTTCTACCATCAAATGTTTAACAAACTATTTTTTTAGAAAATCTTATGAGATCAGAAAATCAGAGATCTTATGGACACCCATTTCTGCCTCAGAGTAAATAGAATAATTGTAAAAAACAAAAGGAGACGAGGTTCTGATGCCTGTACTGAACTGTGATGGGCAACATTACGACTATGATGAGAAAAAACAGGTATTCTTAGCGCATCTGTCCTTTTTAGAGTCACATCTTGTGACATCATGTCCTGGTTTTGGTCATTTACATGTCTTTGGTTCGTGTTGAGTTCATATTTCATTCGAACCGCACCAGAGTTTGTCTGGAAGCGGATCGAGTCTCATCTTTTTAGCTGTGTCAGTCCACTTGTTTGGTGGGACCAGGGTTCAGATGTGCACACTTATTCAAATGAACCGCACTAACAGAAAAATCAAACAAGGGTTCGTTTTAATCAAAACAGACGTCACGTGTGAACACACCCTAAAAGGATCTTTTTGGGGAATCAAAAATGGTTCTTCATGGCATCATGGAACCTTTATTTTCAAGAGAGTGACTGGGAAAAAAATAGTTTTAAATAGTTTTTTAGAGCTCTAATTGGCTTGACCAAGATGTCAAAAGCAGGCCTACCAGATATTTGCCTAGTTACCAGCTCGAAACTGGTCATGGATTTATATTTTTGGTTCATTCGCAGGTCCTGTGCTGGTGATCACAGAATACTGCTGTCATGGGGATCTTCTGAACTTCCTGCGGAGCAAAGCCGAGAACTTCCTGAACTTCGTCATGACGATTCCTGACTTTCCAGAGCCAACGATGGATTATAAGAATGTGAACACTGAACGAATGTTCATCAGAAGGTCTGTTTAATAAACATACACAAATATATCAATAAAATATATAAGTAGATCAAATATATAAATAGATAAAAATATTCCCATTACTTGAAATAAAATAAATGTTAACTGGATATAGAATAGAAATAAAAATACTTTAAAATTAAGAATGAACACTTCTACAGCATCTATTAATTTTTAATGTAAATTTCAACATTTAATAATACATTAAATCAAAAGTTGTATTTGTTGACATTAGTTAATATACTGTGTGAAGTAACATGAACAAACAATGAACTGCTGGATTTTTATTAACTAACATTACCAAAGATTGATAAATGCCATTAAAGGTATAGTTGACCCAAAAATGTAAATTCTGTCAGTATTTACTCTCCCTCATGTTGTTCCAACCCTGTAAGACCTTCGTTCATCTTCGGAACATGAATTATGATATTTTTGATTAAATCTGAGAGCTGGATCACTCCTCCATAGGCTTCTAAGGGATTGAAACTTGTTCCCCGAAAAGTTATTAAAGACATCGTTAAAACAGTCCAAGTGACTAGTGGCTCAATCTTAAGTTTATCAAGCGACGAGAATACTTTTTGTGCGCAAAAACAAACAAAAATAACGACTTTATTTTAACTCTTCATTTCCTTCTCTGTGAGCCTCGATTCAGTTCACTAGTGTAAAAGCGCAGCGCTTCTGTGTTGTACGTCACACGCATCACACACATGACCAGCGTCGGCCAATAGTGAGCCTATGTGTGACGTAGCACTACGCAATCACACTACGCTAACTCACTCGAGTCCCACAGAGAAGGAAATGAATAGTAGAAATAAAGTCGTTTTTTTTTTTTTTTTTTTTCGCACAAAAAGTATTCCCGTTGCTTGATAAACTTAATATTGAGCCACTGTAGTCACTTGGACTATTTTAACAATGTCTTTAATAACTTTTCGGGGAACAAGTTTCAATCCCTTAGAAGCCTATGGAGGAGTGATCCAGCTCTCAGATTTAATCAAAAATATCATAATTCATGTTCCGAAGATGAACGAAGGTCTTACGGGGTTGGAACAACATGAGGGTGAGTAATTACTGACAGAATTTTCATTTTTTGGTGAACTATCCCTTTAAAATATATTGCTTATTGTTAGTTAATACATTACATATATACTGTTAACAAATGCAACCTTATTGTAAAGTGTTACAGAATTATTTTATTTCAGCTAGTTGCCAATGCAACATTTGACATTTTAATTTACTTTAACTTGATCTACTAAAATAATTAAAATGGAATAAAGATTAATAAAAACTAGGACATATTTAAGAAAAATGACATACACACAACAAAATTAATAAAAATGAGTTGTAGTAGCTGTTTTGTTCATCATTTGATAATGTTGATTATTTCCCGGATGACAGTGACAGTGGGATTTCCAGCACTTGCTCTGATAACTATCTGGACATGAAACCGGTCACATCCAGACTGGGTGAGTCCACAAACCACTTTCACATCACTGACAGCTACAAATCTTTAATGAATATCATATGTTTGGTATGATACCATATTTCTTTAATCCAACCATTTACTGTAGTTTTTTTTTTTTCGTCAGATTTATGTATCTATTTTTGTATTTGCACATTTCCTTTTTAGAATAAATATTTTATATTTTGTACATATAATTATAAATAATCATGTTTCACAAATGTGTCATGTTACATAGGGTTGGGCGGTATTATGGTAATATTGTATACCGCGGGGTCTTTAAAATAGCAACGGTATCAGTTTCAATACCGTCATTACCGCACTTATATAAAATATATAAATATAATTTATTCAATGCCTAAAAATGCTTATGTAGTTGTCATCAAGTGACAGTGTGGAGGAGAAAGAGAGAGAGAGAGATAGAGAAGGGAGAGGCGGTAAATACTGCCGAGGCAATTTTTAAATGTTGCAATAAAAAATGTGACCGCGAGAGATGGAAACACCTCTAACCTAATGTCATCTCCGAAACAACCACCCACTCACTGCTGCGAGGATGCATTTTGCCCCGAGTTCATTAAATAAGCGCATTAGTTTATATTTGTTAAAATATTATAATGTTATTTTTTTTACGTTGATAATGAAAAGTGAACAGCACGAGTAAGATGGGTTGCATCGGGAGTCAGACATTGACCACTTAATTAAGTTTCATTTTGTAAAAGGCCTTTCTTTAAAGTGAATTTCGTTTTGTATAAATTGTATCTTAATTTTAATAATTTTTTTATCAACCAATTGCCTGGATTTTCAAATCAAATATAGCAGACAACATAATCATGACATGATCGTGCGCTGGCGCGCCGCGGTCACTTGCATTGAAATCTCATCATAAATTAACCGAAACTCAGTGTATGCCTCACAGACATGACAGATAGGCCTATATCTAAATAAAGCTTGAAATTTCATTAAACAAAACAATTCAAAACGAAAAGAAATAGGCCACTTGCTGATTATTTAATCCATGATGTGCATTTCTCTCTATGCGCGTTCATACGGAGATAACGATCATCAACTTCATTAAACGAAACTATTCAAAACGAAAAGAAATAGGCTAGCCTACTCTCTGATTATGTAATCCATGATGTGCATTTCTCTCTATCGTGGAGATGGTGATTCGTCAATTTCTTTAAACGAAACAATTCAAAAGGAAAAGAAATATAGGCAGCATACTCTCTGATTAATCCATGATGTGCATTTCTCTCTATAGGCGCGTTCACTACGGAGATAGCAATCGTCACTTTCTTTAAACGAAACAATTCAAAACGAAAAGAAAAAGGCTAGCCTATACCTTCTGATTATGTAATCCATGATTTGCATTTCTCTATATATATGCGCGTTCACTAGGAGATGGCGATTGTCAACTTAATCTTTGCAGCAGACACTGACAGAAAAGTTGTATTAATAAAAATCAATGGACGCGTGTGACCGCATTTACAAATGCACTTGTTGCTTGTTGCTTGTTAATTTAATTTAAATTAATTAATAAAATGAATACTTTAATTGTCATAATTAAAATAATTAAATATTATTAAGTCTCCCATTTTTGCTCATTTATAAATAGTATTTATATCTACCACCCCCTCAGCACCTGGGTTAAAAAAATATTTGGCGCCACCATATTATAACGGCCCACGTATTAAAAATAGGTCTCCGGCTCATAATTACATTTAATGCTGTCAGCCGGGATCAGACACAACGTGCACGGGTTGGCCTTGATTTTTGTTTTGATTTTTTTTTTGCCCGATCTGGTATTCAGTTTCTGAACGGTGTAGGCACAAGCCAACAGTTTGGTGACGCTGTCTGAGCCTTATGTCATAATTTTTAATTAGTCACAGTAATACCGTATACCCCGGTAAAATAGGGAGGAGGTTTGACGGTATCAAAATTTGGATACCGCCCAAGCCTAATGTTACACAAGGGAAATGAGTTGAGAACATAATGTTCATTTTGATTTTAAGCTCCCACGATAAAAACTGTTGAAATTGATCAGCTTCCTCTTGTGCTGCAGGTTCTTCTTTTGAGACTCAGGCAGAGGATTCGTGGCCAGTCGACATGGACGACTTACTCAGATTCTCCTATCAGGTGGCGCAGGGACTCGACTTCCTCACGGCTAAGAATGTGAGTCTCTAAAATAAAACTAGAAAACTTCCAGCAGCCTCATAAACGATGAGATCTGTTCAAAGATCTGGAAGAAGTTACGTTCATAAACAATAGATGCAAAAAAGCTGACAGTGCATCTTCAGTTGATCTGATGGATTGACTGTAAATCTTCACAGTGCATTCACAGAGACGTGGCGGCCAGAAACGTTCTCCTCACCAACAGTCGAGTGGCCAAGATCTGTGATTTCGGACTGGCACGAGACATCATGAACGACTCCAACTACGTGGTCAAAGGAAACGTGAGGGAACAAACAACACAAACACTGATAGACCTACAAATCAAGTTCAGTTGAAATCAAATACACATGTGTGTGCGTGTGTGTTTATAGGCCCGTCTTCCAGTGAAGTGGATGGCTCCAGAGAGTATTTTCGAATGTGTTTATACGGTTCAGAGTGACGTCTGGTCTTACGGCATCCTCCTGTGGGAGATTTTTTCACTGGGTGAGACAGAAACACAGAACTTAACCTTTTTATTATTTGGCGAGTCAGCTTGACTCACAAATGGAAATAATGGTTAACCTATGATTTATTTATTGATATTTTGTGACCTTTTTTGGTCTCATGAACATGCATCAGTATATCAACACTCTGATATGTTGTGGAATGTGCAAACCAAATTTCTGTTATGATTATGATGTGCCTGGGTCACTTTGACCCACTAATTTAATTAATTAAGGGAGCTGCAGAGAACCAAACAAACTTGTGCATACACTTGTGCTTTCATCCAAATCATTTTCTGCTTTGATGGCATATATTGTTATCAGTTCATACCTGTTCATTTCACTGGGAATTGAACCCATGATCTTGGCGTTGCGAACGTCATGCTCTACTGTTTGAGCTATACACTTATTAATTCATAATAGATCAATATTAAAATCCTTTCCAGTCATGTAGATTTCCAGTCTCATTGCACACACAGGCCTGGGTTGAGTTTTTGACTTGTCTGCATGTTTCTGCAGGGAAGAGCCCGTATCCCAACGTCCTGGTAGACTCCAAGTTCTATAAAATGATCAAATGTGGCTATCAGATGTCCAGACCTGACTTTGCACCTCCAGAGATGTGAGTGAGATGTTCATTATCAGACACAAATATTCATTCTTTATTATGAATATTTCCCACAATTTACAATAATAATAAATCATCAAACCTATGAAATTATACAAATGGAAGTGAGGGAATGATGTGGTGATTTCAACCATCTACGTGAGATCTACATCGTACGTTTAAAGAAGGAATATGTGCAGAAGCCCGATAAAAAAAAAATCATGCTTCAGTAAATCTTAATTATGACATAAAAAAGTAATATTTATGGCATTCAAAGTCGAAATTATGACATACTCAGTAGTAGTTGTGACTTTTTGTCACAGTGACAAAAAGTTGAAATTATGAGAAAGTCAAAATTATGATTTACTAAATCATAATTATCAGATTCAAAAGTTGAATTGATCAGATTATAAAGTCAAAATTGTCTTTCTGTAATAACTACGACTTATGTCAATTTTGACTTGTCGTTATTTTGTTTTTTAATATCATCATTTTGATTGTCGTACTTGATTGTCATAAAAATAATTTTTGTCGTAATTATGAATTTTAAGTCAAAATTTCAACATTGTCATATATTTTACTTTTTCATATAATTTTGACTTATTTCATAATTAAGAGATAGTATGTCATAATTTCTACTTTTATGTAATAATTATGAATGACAAAAGCACGATTTTTTCTTATGTGGCAGAAATGCACTTCCATAAATATGTGTGATGATGAGGAGCACTTAAATGAGAATATGTGTATATTTCATTTTGTATATAATATATGTATCCAAAACTAATTTCAGGCATTTAATCAAGAAGATTCAGATGAAAATGTTTTAAATACCAATAGTCGAGTCAGGGTTAAAACTAAAGCCATTCAAAAATATATATATATATATATATATATATATATATATATATATATATATATATATATATATATATATATATATAAACTAAAATGAAATAAGACAAAAAATTGTACTTGTTTTATTTCAGCTAGTTGCCAAGGCAATATTTCATATTTTCATTCAGTTTATCTTGATGCACTGCAGCAACTAAAACTAAATCTAATAAAAACTTCATAGACACATTTTTAAAAAATGACAAAAACACACAGCAAAATTACTAAAACTTGAATTAAAAGTAAAACCAAAACAGAAAATGTACAAATAAAATCTAATTCAAAATATTAATAAAAACTATAATGATAAAAACTCAATGAAATTACATACATGATCAGTGAAAGATTTGGACACTCAACTCCTGTTGTTTTCGTTCTCTTGACATCACGACAAGCTTAAATCTTTCTAGTGACTCAGCACTAAAAATAACGCACAAAAATAGAAAAATAAAAGGCATGAAAAATGTGAAATGTTCCATGAGTGTCTCTGACTCGGACCCTGCGTCTCGGCTCCTGTTTCTGCCGTCCTGCACAGATCTTTAGTTCTGCGTGTTAAACACATGATGCGACTGCAAGGCTTTGATTTCATGCTCGTCCTCTTGTCTTTATCCACGCCGTGTGTCGTGTGCTCTTCTTCACTCTGTGTTCTGAAAACTGTTACAACTGACATAAAGCTGCTGGAGAAATAACTACAACTTATTTAACTTACACTTTTGAAGAACGGAAACCCATTTCTGCCACATAGGGAAGAAAAATCATGCTTTAGGGAATCTTAATTATGACAAACATTTTTAATTGACATACTAAGTCATAATTTTGACTTTTTATTTCATAATTTTTACATAAAAAGACATAATTATAAGGTAAAGTCAAAATTATGAGATTAAAAAATAGAAATGATGACACTAATAATTGTGAGATAAAAAGTCGAAATGTTATTTTATCAATAATTCATTTCAATTAGTTGTCAAGGCAATGTTTCAATTTTTGTTTAAGATTAAGTTTGTTGAAGTACTAAAATTACTAAAACTAAAACAAAAAATGAATTAAAACTATATAGAAATATTTTAAAATCAAAACATCAGGGGCCGGTTTCACAAAGCTATTTTAGACCGGTATATAGTGTTAGACAAGTCTAAGATTTTCACAAAAATAAAGACTGTTAAAGGGATAGTTCACCCAAAAATGAAAATTCTGTCAGTATTTACTCTCCCTCATGTTGTTCCAACCCCGTAAGACCTTCGTTCATCTTCGGAACACGAATTAAGATATTTTTGATGAAATCTGAGAGCTGGATCACTCCTCCATACTCCTCCATAGGCTTCTAAGGGATCGAAACTTGTTCCCCGAAAAGTAATTAAAGACATCGTTAAAATAGTCCAAGTGACTACAGTGGCTCAATCTTAAGTTTATCAAACGACGAGAATACTTTTTGTGTGCAAAAAACAAAAATAACGACTTTATTTCAACTATTGATTTCCTTCTCTGTGGGACTCGAGTGAGTTAGCGTAGTGTGATTGCGTAGAGCTACGTCACACGTAGGCTCACTATTGGCCGACGCTGGTCATGTGTGTGATGCGTGTGACGTACAACACAGAAGCGCTGCGCTGTTACACTAGTGAACTCACTCGAGGCCCACAGAGAAGGAAATGAATAGTTGAAATAAAGTCGTTATTTTTGTTTTTTTGCGCACAAAAAGTATTCTCGTCGTTTGATAAACTTAAGATTGAGCCACTGTAGTCACTTGGACTATTTTAACGATGTCTTTAATTACTTTTCGGGGAACAAGTTTCGATCCCTTAGAAGCCTATGGAGGAGTGATCCAGCTCTCAGATTTAATCAAAAATATCATAATTCGTGTTCCGAAGATGAACGAAGGTCTTACGGGGTTGGAACAACATGAGGGAGAGTAAATACTAACAGAATTTACATTTTTGGGTGAACTATCCCTTTAAGTGCTTTGTGCAACGGTCTGATTTAGATTAGAGCTTAGATCGGGCCCAAAAAATCAAGCCCGACCCGACCCGAGCCCGTGCACGTTGTGTCCGAGCCCGGCCCGGCCCGACACATTAACTGTAATTATGAGCCCGAGCCCGATTTAAACCCGACCATTTTTAATACGTGGGCCGTTATAACCAGGGGCGACGCCAGATCGTTTTTTTTAACGCAGGTGCTGAATGGGTGCTAGACCATTGACAGGGGGAAGCTGCGCAATTTTACAGTATACATATTATATAAATACTATTAAGAAATGTACAAAAATTGGCTACTTAATATTTAATATTCAATTATTTTAATTATCACAATGAAAGTTTTAATTTTATTAAATTGAACAAGCACAACATTCAGCAGTCAATCAAATAGGCCTATTCTTAAAGATTCATTATTATTAATAATGTTATTTCGACATATGTGTGCGTGCAACAAGCAAGATGTGCATTTGTAAATTCGGTGACCAGCGTGCCGTGAATTGATTTAATTTATGATGAGATGGCTCCAGTTCACAGGCTATGGTGACCGCGGCTCGCCGGCGCCTTCATGATTATATTGTCTGCTATATTTGCTTCTTATTAAATACAGGCAATTGGTTTATGAAAAATGTATTAAAATTAAGATACAATTTATACAAAACGAAATTCACTTTAAAGAAAGACTTTCTACAAAACAAAAAATAATGAAGTGGTCAAAATCATGCCTGAACCACTCCATGTCTCCCGATATTGCATCCTCCTATCTACTCTGTTCACTTTCATTATCAACATAGATGGAAAAAAAATAACATTATAATGTTTTAATATGAAACTAAATGCGCTTATTTAAAGGCTACAACACGTACTATACACAGACTCTCTATTTGTACAAATTGCTACACATTCATTTAATTCTGAATTTTGCACACTTAAGTTTTTTATTTGTATATTTGTATAGCGCTTTTCACAATACATATTGTTTCAAAGCAGCTTTACAGAAAGTGCATTTCAGAAATGTACGTAAAAAATACAGTTAGTTAATCATCATGTATTAATTTAGGGCATAACATATCGCCGGCGTTGAGTCGTCTCTTCACAGGCGTCGAGTCGTCTCATCGCAGGTGTTGGGGACTCTGAAGTCTCCGTGAGAGGCTGGATACAGACTGTAGCTGAAGAACGCTATTTACCTCGGGACTAGCGTCCCGAGATAACAGCAGAAAAGCAGATGGGAAATAATTAGCGTAGCTGCTGTTCATAATATTAATGCATTCGATCTGGTTCAACAGTAGTATAAGAGGCAAGCATTATGTGAATGCTTGGCTGAAGAGATGCGTCTTTAATCTAGTTTTGAACTGGGAGAGCGAGTCTGAGCAACGAACAGTATCAGGAAGGCTATTCCAGAGTTTAGGAGCGAAATGCGAGAACGCCCTCCCTCCTTTAGTGGATCTGGATATCCTAGGAATGACCAGAAGCCTCGAATTTAGGGATCTTAAAGAACGCGATGGATTGTAGGGCGATAGAAGGTCCATTAAATATACAGGAGCTAGACCATTTAGGGCTTTATAGGTCAGTAATAGTACTTTGTAATTGATACGGAACTTAATAGGTAACCAGTGCAGAGATGATAAAATTGGTGTTATATGATCATATTTTCTTGACCTAGTAAGAACTCTAGCAGCTGCATTTTGCACTAACTGTAGCTTGTTTATTGAGGATGTAGGACAACCAGCTAATAAAGCGTTACAGTAATCTAGTCTTGAGGTCATGAATGCATGAACTAACTTTTCTGCATCAGAAACAGATAGCATGTTACGTAGCTTAGCAATATTTCTAAGGTGGAAGAAGGCTGTTCTTGTAACATATGAAATATGATTTGAAAGGCATTGCGTGCATTTATTAATTATTATCTTTATGAATAATGTAACAAGGACGAAGCATGTAAATTGCGTTGTTTATTTATTCAGAATCGAATGGATCGCAAATGGATCCGAATGAAGAAACGTAAAAAAAAAAAAATTAAAAAAAAAAAGAAAACCTCGCCCTCAGCGGTATGCTTGGAGAAGTAGCCTAACAAAAGAGGACATTGAAGGCTGACTATCATCCTTTCTGTCATGGCAAGCCTGCTTCATGTGTCTGCTCATCGTCGAAGTCCCCGTTTTTTTGCTGTCATAGGCGAGCAGCGCGCCGCACTTGCACTCAATAAAGCCAACACATATGTTGTCACTGCCCACGACTAATTTAAAATATTTCCATACCTCCGACTTTCCTTCATACTTGCTCAAAGTTAATTCTCCTTTTTTCTTTTTTTTCTTTACTTCTTCAAGCTCCATGTTGCACTTAAGCTACACAATACAGTGTGCGTGCGTGCGAGTGGAGGAGACGCTGCGCGTGACACGTGACGTGCTTGATCAAGGGCCCGACCCGACCCGACCCGAGCATAGTGGCGGGAAATATCGGCCCGGCCCGGCCCGCGGGTCGGGTCGGGTCGGGCCGGGCTCGGGCTCGGGTAGAGAATCTAAGCTCTAATTTAGATGTCTATCTGAAGTCTGACTATGTCTAAGCCATAGTCAAAGTCTATCTTTGTGAAACCGGCCCCTGAACTTTAAAGCCACTAATACAACTATAACTATAAAGAGCGTGTGTTTATTGCTTTAGTTTATGCGGCTGTGAAGTTGCGTGCAAAAATGTGACCCAAAAACAGCAATCAAGAGTTTAGTTCCAGAACAGCCCACACTTCACCTCAAAGGAAAAAGAACAAACTGAAGAAAAAATAAACTGGTGTAGGATTTGCTTTTACATTTTCACAAATAATTACAGAGAAAAATACTCTCAATTATTTTTTTTGCAAATTCCACAAATCTTTTTTACAGTGTACTGAAATGATTTAATCACCATAAAGGCAATATAATACATATAATACAATACATGCATTACACTTCATGTCAAATCAGAAATGTGCTAACTGAAATGTGCTAAAATGGCAATAATGTCACAATGCAAAAAATCAGGATGCCCATAAAAATAAAGGCTTCATTTGCCATATTCCATGTTTCTTATTTCATCTTCTGGTTTAGTGGTAAATGTGATTCAGACGTTCCTGACAGGTTTTGTGACGATGAACCACATGATCTTGTGTGCAGGTACGCCATCATGAAGATGTGCTGGAACCTGGAAGCCTCTGAGAGACCAACATTCAGTAAGATCGGTCAGCTGATCGAGAGGATGCTGGGAGACACTCCTGATGCGCAGGTAAACTGCCGTCGAGACATTAGATATTCATTACCCGCTACAGGTCAATAACTAGAAGAATAAATAAACCATACAGCTATTTGCCTGACAAACCAGTGTGCTTATGATTAGGATAATAAATCAAATAATATAAGAAGAAATACCAGTTCACAACATCGAGCAGCATAATGTTGGCCTCATAATGGCCTCACTTTTTTTACATTAAATTATGGCCTATTGTTTTTTTAATAGTGAAACCGTACAACACATAACGGTCACATCACATTTCTGAGCATACATTTTAATTTTGTATTTTACATTTAAATGTAAAACTAAATTTTAGGAACATTTTCGTTTCATTACTTGAAATAAAATAAACATTACCTGAAATATAATGTAAAAAAAAAAAAAAAAAAGCTTATTTTATTACAGCTCATTTTCATTTAGTTTAACTTGATGTACTAAAATGAATAATAACTGAAATAGAAATTTATATATGATATATATTACAACTTTAAAATTAAAATGAAAGTGGAATAATCAAAAATAATACCAATAAAAAACTATAATTGTGTGTCAATGATACTAAAATAACACTGCATCACCTTAGCACATTATGCATTTCAATTTTGTGTTTTGCATATGTTGCATATTACAACTTTTGCATTTTAATTTTGCATAATTCACATTTGCAAATTTTCTGTAAAAAAAATCCCTGAACTTTTGTTAGCCTGATCAAATCTTGAAATGGGATGTTAAAAATTGAGGTTGATATCACTTCAAGCTCATTGAATTGTGGGATACGGTATCACACACTCTACACATTTGAAAAATGTAGTCCATCCATGTATTCCATCCATGCATATAGTAAAACAGCATACTGTGCACAGTACATACTGCAGTTAAAATAGCCTGTTATTTTCAACACAGCCCAGTGTGTGTGAGTAATGAACCAGTCACATTGTGTAATTATTTCCATAATCCTTCACAGGAGACAGAGTACCAAAATGTGCAGTCTGAAGAGCACAGTGACCAAGAACCAGAGTCATGTGACCCTGTGAAGCATGAAGAGGAGTCAAATGAGACGACATGTGACCCGGAAGAAGAAGATCAGCCACTTATGAATGCCAACAACTACCAGTTCTGCTGAGGACATTAACTAACTACTCTCTGTGCATCAGACACACACATGTACGCATCATTCATTCATCTTATCTGTGGAAGCTGCTTTCCGTCACAGAATGCAAAATAAAAAAGGTAATTGTGACTTCTCACAAGAGTTAATTGTGGGTTTAGATCACACAATTCTGACTTTTTCTCTCGCAATTCCAAGTTTATGAGGGAAAAAAGTCAGAATTGTGATTAAAAAGTCACAATTACCTTTTATTTTTTCATATTCTGTGCCAAAAACAAGCTTCCATAGTTCTCGAACACAGTCCCGGTGTGATTTTACACGCTCTGATTTCGTTGCCCTGCTTCAATGAAATCTAGTACACTTTGTCTGCTAAGATTAAGAGTGAACCGGTTTCACTTCTCTGCGAAGTGATTGAGTGGAAAACTCCAAACCTCGGATTTGTTTGACGTGCCTTTTTTTCGTTACTAGAACTTCTCGGTTGCCAAGGTTGGAAATCAGCGTGTTCAGCGTTTTACACGCATTGCATTTGCAAACGCTGCATGTTTCACTTCCACTTCATTCTTTTGCAATCACTGAAAACCTCACAAACAAACAAACATAATGTGCATCTGCATCACACGTACCTCTCCTAATGTCAGCACGGGTTTCATGCAGGACGTAGTCAGTGGAGGTCAAAGGTCAGATATGAAATCATTCATCTACTCTAGTTCTTACTCAATTGTTGTAGGAAAACAGTGTTTTATTGCTTCCCGCAGTGATTCCAGGGGTTGGAGTGATAGCGCGAGGTCAGCGCAGGTTTGGAGGACAGATTCACGTCTCCAATGGGTGAAATATTGACATGCTGTTGGTGTAATAATGTCGTCCGTGCGTCGTCTTATTTCTTCAGATAGCAGCGGGTCAAAGGTTAAATGCATTCTCATTAACCCACAACTGTAAAAAGCTTTAAAAATAGTGAGGAAAACAACGACTGACCGACCGCACAGAAACCATTTTAGGAAGAAAAACGAACCACTTGCTTTTTCCTGTAACGTAGAATGAGTTTCATTTCATTTTAATATTCACTTTTACACTGCAAAAATGATTTTCCTCAGTATTTTTGTCTTGTTTACAAGTACAAACATTCTTAAATCAATATGCGTTTACTTGAGAAGAAAAGTTTTTGCTTAAAACATATCGGTAACACTTTACAATAAGGTTTCATTTCTTAACATTAGTTGACTACTTTAGTTAACATAAGAATGAACAATACTTCTCAACATTTACTACTATATTTTAAAGATCAAAAGTTGTATTATCATTAATACACTGTGAACTAACATGAACATTTTTAGTAAATGCTATAAAACATATTGTTCCTTGTTAGTTCATGTTAGTTAATACATTAACTAGTGTTAACAAATGAGACCTTATTGAAAAGTGTTTCCGAAATATCCGAAAAATAATCTTTTCACTTTGAATTGTTTATTTTTCTAACCCAAATGGAAGATATTTACTAATATTATAAGCATAAACTCACTTCATTTTGATGTTGATATTTTTTCAGAAAGCAAGACTTAATATCATAAATCAAGATCCATTTACCTGTGAATCAAAATGACTTAAGAATTAGATATTTGTAATAGAAAAAAAAATGTTTTCTTTTTTTCTTACTATTTTTCCAGAGTAAACTCCTCTTTGATTATTTGGTGTGAAGGAAATACATATATATGGTGGAATTTTTTTCACATTTTGTTTTCAAACTTTATTATTTTTGTCAAACATTGCGAGTAGTGAAAAATCTGTCGTTTTGTTCTGTAGTTTCTAACGTTTGAAATGGTTCTCAGAGCATTATATTAGCATCGTAGCATCAGACACACTGCCAGAGGAACTTTAGGTTGCTTAGAAAATGTGATTTTCTTTCTCAAAGCACAAACTGCCATATGTTTATGTTTATATTATATCTTTTTTTTTTTTTTACATTTATATAAAGTTGAATTATATGAGATTTCTCATTTAGGACGATGTCTTTTCTCAGTGTTTATCTACATGTATATTATCTAGAAGTATATTAATAGCTTATTAATGAATTCTGCACCTTGGATATCTACAGATCTGTATATTTTTGTTTTGCTACTGAAAGCTACTAATAAAGCAGGAAAATGCCAGTTGATCTTGTTTTTATCAGTGAAAATACAGTTTATTGAGAGCGAGTGTGAGGTCACTCAATGTCAGCTGCCCTCCAGTGATCAAGTCAAACACAAACTTAAATATTTGAGTCCGATTCTGTTATTACAGATCAAAATGCACTCAGAATAAATACTGTCAAAGAGTCTTTCTATGCATGAAAAAAGCTGTCAAAATATGAAATGAAAATAAATACTGTCGGCTTTCCACCTGTAGTGGGTTTCGCTTTTCTGTGGGCAATAAAAAGCTTCTTATTTACAACAATCTCAGAACGTGTCAGAAGATCAAGATTCAGAGACACAAAGTTATTTTTCAAGGGAAATGAAACTGCCGGCATCATGTACTCGCCCTCATGTCGTTCCAAACTTGCTTTTTTACACAAAAGTAAATGTTCACGCTGCTCTTTTCCACACAATGAAATGATTTATATTGGCTTTAAAGCTCTAAAAAGCAAAATACACTGTTTTATATGTAGGTGTAAATTTAAGATGTAAGTATTTTAATTGTATATAAAATATCCATCCATTTGGATTACACCGTTTTAACAAACTAATAAACTTAATGCATATTTCTCAGTCATACATGAATTAAACGGTGGTATAGTTAATGGTATAGTTTATTATTAACTAATGGCAACTATTTGATCTTATTTCAATTATCATATTCGCAAAACGCATTTATTATAATTTATTAGTATCAGCATAAATCTGCTGATTGCGAAAACAATTTATTCAGTTAAAATTTCAGATAGAAACAAACTGTAAATATTGATAATATACATAAATATTTATCGTCATATATAAATATGATGATATATAAATACTGATATGGTTATGTATTTAATAGGGATGGCCCGATACCGATACTGGCATCGGGGATCGGGTCGATACTGTCCTCATATACTCGTACTCATAAAAATTCGCCGATACCACGCCCCGATACCACGTACATTTTGCGAAACGAAACTGGCCGCCGCGAGTGCTTTGTCGAGGTGAACTGAGGCATAGGGACGTGCACTCCTAAAGCAATAGGGGGCGGCGCGGGACTAGATCTGATGGCCGAGTGCGAGCGGTAATGCACTCACTCTGTGTGTGCGGGTTGCGGGAGAATAAGACGATTCGCGGGACTCCCGCAAACTAGAAATATCTATGAATACAACATATTAAAACTAATAGATTTTTATTCATCTGTTGCAGAAAAGCAAGAAGAAAAACTAAAACAAAATAGAAACGTTTCTATTCATAACATGTTTGCAGCGTTGAGCGATGTAGCCAATCACAGACATAAGTGTTGATTTCTTGAACGCAATGGCCAATCATAAGCATTTAAGATACACTCCCCTCACCGCTCAAAACTGACTTTTTGTTCAGTGCTGAATTCTGTATGCTGGCAAATCCTCTAATTATAACAAACAAAGTGTGGATATTATGAAAGATTCACTGTGCAGTCAGCTTCATTGATAATAACAGATGTGTAAGATCGCGATGAACTGTCAGCTTTTTAGGAATTAGACTATTAAGGGAGCGCACTTTGGGCGCATTCAGTCATGTCAGACCATGCACGCAGTAACTGCTTGCTTTTATGTTAAATTAACAGTGGTTTGTGTGTTAATACATTTATTATTTTACTCATTATTATTTATTTTTAGACTTGTTAAAACAAGCAGAGAAGAAAATAAAAACAGTCTTCTAACCTGTGTTCTAAAATAGTCTTCTGTCTTCTTTTCTGGGAGCCTATAGTTACTTTTGCGGTAGAAATATCGGTATCAGTACTCGGTATCGGCAAGTACACGAATGTAAATACTCCTACTCGTATCGGTTTGAAAAAAAAATGGTATCGGGCCATCCCTAGTATTTAAATCACATTCACTTACAGAAATGCAGTTTCATTCATGTATGAATGATAAAATGCATCACATTTTATTAGTTAAACTAATTAACTGCATAAAAAACTGTATATGTTAAAACTGAAATCCAAATGGATTGAAATGTTATATGTAATTTAAATATGTAAATCTTAAAGGGATAGTTCACCCAAAACTGAAAAATCTGTCACCCTCAAGTTGTTGAACTAAAAAGAAGATATTTTTAAGAATATGTGTAACGAACAGTTGTTTAGCCCCATTGACTTCCATAGTATGAAAAAATAATAATAATACAATTGTCAATGGGGCTCATCAACTGTTTGGTTACAGACATTTTTTGTCTTATGTGTTCAGGAGAAGAAATAAACTCATAAGTTACAGGTTTGAAACAACTGAATTTTCATTTTTGGGTGAACTGTCCCTTTAAGATTAGTATCTAGTACCATAACAGTAAATGAGTGCTATATTAAAGGAGAACTCCGGTCAATTTTAACATTGAGCTAATTTTTTTGTAAATTTGGAGTGCTGTCAGTACAGAGAACAACGACAAAAATCGGTGTTGCCTACACCGTGTTATCCTCTTTTTAAAATTTGCACCCTGTTGAGTTAAATGGGGCAAGTTTTAAACCTGCTTTTAGCCTCTTAACATCCTTTATGTGTCATTACAATTGCACAGCCATGTGAGTGATTTTATTCAGAGTGAACACGGTGAATCTGACTGCAGTAGATGTGAAAGATATGAATAAAAGTGATGTTAAAGGGATAGTTCACCCAAAAATGAAAATTCTGTCAGTATTTACTCACCCTCATGTTGTTCCAACCCCGTAAGACCTTCGTTCATCTTCGGAACACGAAGTGAACTGAATCGAGGCCCACAGAAAAGGAAATGAATAGTTGAAATAAAGTCGTTATTTTAGTTTTTTTGCGCACAAAAAGTATTCTCGTCGTTTGATAAACTTAAGATTGAGCCACTGTAGTCACTTGGACTGTTTTAACGATGTCTGTAATAACTTTTCGGGGCCTGCAAGTTCAATCCCTCAAGAAGCCTATGGAGGAGTGATCCAGCTCTCAGATTTCATCAAAAATATCTTAATTCGTGTTCCGAAGATGAACGAAGGTCTTACGGGGTTGGAACAACATGAGGGAGAGTAAATACTGACAGAATTTTCATTTTTGGGTGAACTATCCCTTTAATTCAGCCAGCTCACATATCTGTGATTTCGGTCGAAGTCCACAGTAGTCGATTGTCGAGTGCGCGCGCACGATCATTGGTAACTAAGCAATGGTAATAGGCTCTATGCACGATCGCTTCCGCGTTTTGTCTCAGCACGCCCAGTTACATCCGGTGCTGCGTCAGAAGCCGGTTTTGCATTAGGTGGAGATAATGGCAAATTACACTCTTTGTTTACAAAAACTTCCTGTGGTTATCGTGAATGATGTTAACAACACTGTGAGGCAGTTAGCTGTCACACATAAGAGTAAGAAAGAGAAGGGCTTTAAATGATATATTTCGACCTACATCGACAACTTTGAGGGTGAGTATTCTCTCATATCGTGCGAAATCCGACTAGCGAATCAGTTTCTAAAATCGTTGTCTCCGTTTCTGAGAAAATTAATTTTATTAACGTTTTGCCGCTATACACTTCGCTATAGAACGCGCTATGCGGAAGTAAAGACGCTGGCTGAGATCCTACCAGAAATACGTCAGCAGCGTTCGTGCATAGAGCGTATTTACCAATGATCGCGCGCGCGCGCGCACTCGACAATCGACTACTGTGGACTTTATGTTAAATGCTCAATGTTAAAATTGACCGGAGTTCTCCTTTAATTTTCTTCTGAAATCATAAGAGACTCTTGTTGTATGAAAAATACTTGCATGAGCTGCTTTAAAAATAATTTTGTGCTCCACATTTCCAGATTAAACACCAACAGCATGTAGGTGAATAAATAACGACAGAGTTTATTTCTGCATGAATTATTCCTCACAGTTTCTGTTTCTCTCCAAACCATCTCTTAAATAAAACCTGAAGTCATTTTCCAGGCTGATTTCCAGCTTTTGTCGAGTGGGTCCCTGCTTCAGTCGAGCATCACCTCCTCAAACACAAGTCCATCTGAGTGTTTGTCCAGTCCTTCTTCCTCCTGATCAGTGTTGATCTGTGCCACTCCGAGCCTGTAGAGGGCGTCCCGGATCATCACCACCTCTCCCGGCTGGCACGCGCTCAACACTTCTGCGATCTGCTGGTTCACGATGTCTCTGCTGCTCAGGAAGTCCAGTAATCTGTTGTAGAGGTAGTAATACGCAGCGTTCTCGAACACTAGAGGCTTACGCCTGTCGTTGTTGCTGGTTTCCCCCTCGGACTGGTCCCACATCTCGGAGACAATGCCGGCGTAAGGCTCGAGCTCTTTGCAGAGGCTCATGGCGTGCTGGGCGTCGTGAGGGGCGTCGGGTCGGTCGGGTCGCACTATCCAGCGAGACGAGGATTTGGTGAGCGGGTGCAGATGAGGGTTTGACTCAGTTACTGTGAGATCTAAACTGTACGGTTGATCCTGAAGCTCTGAGCAGGACACGTACTGAGAAAGAGAAGAAGAAAGCTGTGAGATTGACATGTTTGACAGACAATCAGTTGTTTTGAAATCTTTGTACAAGTTCACTGCAAGGAAAATCTAAATTACGTATAGAACTCAATAACACCTTTTTTTAAGGAATATTTTCATATACATTATCTGCACTTTTACACAAAACAGCAGCTTTTTGGAAATAAATGAACTAATTTCTGATAATTGAATGTCCTTCTTGGAGTTGTCAGTATATATATATATATATATATATATATAATAAATTCCTAAACATTTGAAATAAATAAATATATGAGGGTTTAGGAATTCATACACACACACACACATATATATTAGGGCTGGGCAAGTTAACGCGTTATTATCGCGTTAACGCATTTATTAATTAATGCAGACAATTTTTTTATCGCACGTTAACGCAGTTTTTTTATTATTATTTTGAAAGTCCGTTGCTCACTGGCTCTGAATACACATAGGCCTACAGTCAAACCATGATCACAGGAGGGGTGGGATGTTGGTCAGCCAGCAAATAACCCACCCAAACAAGCAGTGGAGAGAGGCAGGTTCTCTCTGGTGAACAGTTAAAGGGTTGCACTCCGCGAGTGAATGACAGGCGCTCTATGGATAGTACCTATAAAACCTATAGATAATAACTATTTAGATTCTGGAAACTCACTAACAGCGAGCCGAGGATCAGTCTCTCTTCTAATGATTTGTGCTGCGCGTCCTTTATAAAAAGTTATAGACAATTCAACTTCGGCAACGAGCGGGCGCGTGCGTGAGGCGAGCATGACCGCAACAGTTTCACAGGAACGCACCCGCTTGTCGCTGCACTTTGTGCTCGACCACTTCACCTCACTCTTGGCTGATTTATACTTCTGCGTCGGACTTACGCCGAAGACTATACGCTATAGACTACGCGTTGGTTTTCATTTATATCTCGGCGTCGTTGTCCGCGTTGACGCGCAATTACACATGCAGAGGGAGCATGTGAAACCCGGGGAGCGGTTCTAGCAATCACAGCGCTTGCGGTACGCGTAGAATTGACGTTACATTTTTGGAGAGGTGCACGTCAGGGTACGCCGAAGTGTACGCGCGCTACACAGCCACGGCGTGAGTATAAAGTATAAATGTTTTTTTTACTCTGTTTAATGTAATCTTACGTGGGAAACCATGGCATGACCAAACCTAAGCTACTATAAGTAACGTTGGTCGACTTATATCTGTAGTAGTGATCATGACCTCTGACTACTACATAGACTGTTTCTGCCGCTCCCTGATAAAAGATACCTGTTGATACCTGTTCAGAAAAAAACCAAGAAAACTGGACTCGTTTTAACAAACTAGATAAAAGGTAATGCCCTGGCAGTGGCAAATAGCTTTGTTTAAATATTTGATTACATTAATGTTTAAGTTGAGATTTGAGATTACTGTGTAAAGGGAATACTGCTGGTATAAAAGCACCTTATTTGTTTAAAGTTATTGCACTTTTGTGTATATAGCAGTACATTTAAATCAAAAGTGTGCAATACACTACTTTAGAAGTCATTATTCAATTTTGCACATAATGCGATTAATCGCGATTAATCGCAAGAAAATCATGCGATTAATCGCGATTAAAATTTTTAATCGTTGCCCAGCACTAATATATATATATATATATATATATATATAATATATACAGTAGTCAACATTTGAAGTGGATCAAAAATGTTTATCAAAGTTGTCCTAAGACAAGAATGGGTATTGTTCAAAATTCATGTTTAACTAAGGTTTTGATCCACTTCAAATGTTGACTACTGTATATATATATATATATATATATATATATATATATAAATGCCTAAACCTTTGAAATAAATGCTTAAAAATTATTTAAAACAATTTTTTTTGTTGCTTTTTTGTTTCATTGAAGAAATCACAGCAGAATTACATAAGGATTAATAAATTATAATAATAAAAAGAAATTTTTTAATAATAATTATATAAAAATAATAATGCATTATGATAATATATATATATATATATATATATATATATATATATATATATATATATATCGTCGCTGCCCGATGAAACTCACGTATGTCCAAAACGGTTACTTTTCAGGAAGTGAAAAAAACACCGTAATTCAAAAGCAGTTGAACGTAGCGGTGTCATACTTTGTATGGCATCTTTAAATGTAACCATAGTCTTGCCAGTGTAATGATATAATCCACATTTGACCAAAATCGAGTTTAAATGGACATACGTGCATATTTTACAGTAACGGTGGTCGATACGCGTTCTTCCGATCATTAATTAGAATGGCCAAGTTGCGTTTCATATTGACAGATGAATAGGCTACGCTCAGTTTATTAAATAGCCTACGTCTCAGTTTATTAAATACGCTCAGTTTATTAAATGTCTCTTGCAAACTATGAAGGGACAATGAATCAATACACTCATTGCTGAACCCAGGGCAGGCGCATGCTATGTAGCCTACAAAAAAATACAGCCATTTCTGTTTTTTTCTTTTAAACAAAAAAACAAGCTGCACCCTTTTTTTTACATTTCATCTTTCATTCCGAAATGAACGAAAAAGTACACCGACCCAACATGTATTAGCCTTTTTAACTGTTACCCGCAACGTTATCAATCTAAATTAATCTCGTTTTTCTTTAATTAAATTTCGTTTTTTTTTTTCTTTATTTAATTTTCGTTTTTTCTTTATTTAAAATTCGTTATTCTATATTTAAATCTACCCTTTACTGTGTCAGTAATTTATTAGTCAGAAAAATATTATTAGACTAACGTTACCTTAAAAGTAGACTATTAAATTAACAGACCCGTGCGTTAACATCTCCACAATAAACAGTGACAATTACTTCGTCTAGACCGTTTACCGGTAAATAACAGTTGTGAATATATTGCGAATATATAATAAACTTGAACAGTTGTCAAAAACAAACATTTGCTGATACTTTACCTCACAGAGTTAGACGCTTAGACCTGCGAGATGCCTCAGGGCGGGAGATACGCGGCGTGATTGACAGCTTTGACACCAAATGGATATACGTGAAAATCAGATGACATGATTTCACAACTTTTCATTGGTCATTTAGACATGTGAAGCATACTGTATACGGAAATGAACCTGGACATTCTATCCGTCGAAAAATCTCAAAATCGGCAAAATGGACATCCGCGGTTTTCATCGGACAGCGACGATATATATATACTGTAATTAAAGTATAAATAATTGTAAAAAAAAAAATAATTAAAAAATGTTTGGTGATCTATTCCTTTAAATCTGTCACCTGTGGTGTTGTAGTAGGATCAGAAAAGCATCCCTGATTCTTCTCCCACATCTGTGAGGCTAGTTCAGGGTATAATAGGTCAGCGCAGAGCGCCACCTTCTGGGCACAGTCTGTGACGTACACCGGCGGCCAGAAGCGTGAGGACAGCAGCAGGTCCAGGTGATCTCGAGCGCTCTCTCTACGCACCATATACTTGGAGCCGCAAACCACCTGACCAGAGACAGACATCAGCTCATCTGAAATCAGCATCATCACAAACCTGCCGTTTATAATAGTGAGTCCTGTGTACCTGATGAGGACAGACTTTACTGATTTTGCCTGCCGTCATGAGCGCTTGTGGCTGACGTCCCGTCCAGAGTCCGTTTTGTGTTTGTGAATACAGCAAAGACACCGACTCCAGCAGCCCGTCCTGTCAAACCAAACCAGAAGTCCATTCTCTACATGTTTTACATGCACTATAAAATAAAGTTCTTTATTTTTTTTATTGTAAAAATGCAGAAAGTTTTCTGTTAGGCTTAAGTTTTTATAACTAGCTCAATATATAAGCAATAGAAGTTATGAAAATATTCTGAATTTCATGAATTATGAAATATTCCCATCTAGATAACGAAGTAAACGTGTTTTGTCATGTACTTTTGCACTGTCTTCTGCAGCAGGAATCCCACATTTCTCCAGCACGTCCCTGAGCTCCTCTTCACTGTGCAGATCCATGTGATCGGGAATCAGGAGACCCTCGTGGATCAGACGCACCAGGACCGACGGGTCCCCTGAAACACACACACACACACACACACACACACACACACAGAATGATGCTTAAATCAAGCTATAAGCTTTCAGGTCACAGCTTTCAGGAATCAGAAACTTCACCTTTCGCCTTTATTTTTATAGCACTTTAAACAATATTCGATTTTTTCAAATCAGCTTCACAGAAATAAAAAGGAAAATAGCCAAATTAATGATGCAAACTTCATCGAATAAGTTTGTTCAGCTCGATTCAGTTGATTCATGTTGATTCAGTTCAATAACTGTGTCGATGTTGCAAAAGTCGTTTGAACTATAAAGCAAGACACTTCACCCTTCTTGTGCTCTTCAGTCATTCTGGACCCACTTTTTTGTTGTTGTTTTTGTTACTTTATCTGAATGGTACGAAACTTGGTAAACTTGCTACGTGAACATTGAGATGATTTGAAAAGGTTAAATAAATGGTTCTGAAAAAATAGTCACATCGCATTGGAAATGAATGGGACACATTAATTTTCATCTAGTGGAAACATTTGGTACTGCACCCAAACAACACCTTACTGAACAACATCAAGCTCTTACATAATATAATATCAACAACTTGTTTAGATTTATGGCTTTGATTTTCTCACAGTTTTAAAGTAAAACTTGTTTTGGAAAATATATTTCATATTACAATTTTAAATAGCATTTTTCATAACAATAAACGTAAAATTCTATAACTTTTTATGTTCACTTTTTTAAAACTTTTTTCACTTTAGCAATAATCTGCCTTAAAAAAAAAAAAAAAACTTAAAGGGTTAGTTATTTACTCACCCTCATGTCGTTCCAAACCCGTGAGACTTTTGTTAATTTCTTTATGATGAAATCCGAGCTTTCAGTCCCTCCATTGGGAGCAATGCAATTTACACATTCAAGCTCCGGAACAATAGGAAAGACATCATTAAAGTAATCCATCCATGTGACTCCAGTGGTCAAACAAAGCACTTGCATCACTTCATAAAATTAAGGTTAAACTGTTGCTCCTAATGGAGGGACTGAAAATTCTCAGATTTCATCCAAAAGAATGAACGACGGTCTGACGGGGTTTGGAACGACATGAGGGCGAGAAATTAATGACAGAATTGTCATTTTTGGGTGAACTAACCCTTTAAGTCTCCAAAGCATTCATGATTTATGACAGTTTAAGTTAAAAGCTTCATTTTCAGGTCTATGCTCAAAAAGTGAATAAATTGATTGTAAATATTGCATAAAAATAATTTAGTACCATACAATATTAAATAAATAACATTATCAAACTAAAATATAGTACATTGATTTCATAAAAAAAAAAATGTAACACGAGTAGCACCAGAGGATTAAACGTGTGTATCTGTACCTCTGTGTTGAGCGTCAGAGCTGATCTTGTCCTTCTCAGTGTTGATGGCGAGCGTGTTCCTCATGAGAGGAGGGATGAACGGGGCGATGATGGAGGCGTCGAAGCGTGTGAGAGGAACACTGGAGGGAAACAGCGCCTGCTCCAGCGCCTCGTTCTCCATCGTCAGCCAAAACTCATCGACGTGCACCTCATCCTGCGCCTGGAAGTCAGGCCACGTGAACTACAGAGAACACACATGACACCAGTGTTCATTTACTGGAACTTTTATACTATTACAGTATTTATTTACAATTTCAATTTATTTTTTTCATTTCATATTTTAATTGTCATTTTATATGCTTTTGTCATTTTTATTAGTTTGTCTTTTAATATTTCTATTCAGCTTTAATTTATATTTATTTTATGCTATTTCAGTTAGTTTAGTTCAGTCATCAGCATTTCTAATTTTCATTTTGAGTTTTTAAATGTAACTTCCAGCTGATGGTTCATTGGCGTTACCTCCACGTTTTTGAGCAGTAAAGTGTTGTTGGTGTTGCGTTGTGCGATCTCCAGTTTGGGTGCGATGCCGCACACGCCACAGATCATGTCGTTATAGTCTCGAACCGTCAGACACTCAAACGCCCAGTAACCGCTGCAGAACAGATCCTGAACATGTGACACCTGCTCCGAGCTCAACACACCGTCTGCACGAGACACACAGAGGCACGGTAAACTTCACACACACGTTCAGTGTGTGAGAGATGAAGATGATGATGATGATGATGAAGCACCTGTCAGCATCTGTGAGTGTTTGATTAAACTGAGAGCAGCATGTGCAGGTCCGTCTCCCAGTCTGATCTGATGTCTCATCTTAAAGAACAAATCCAGCGTCACCAGCAGTTTATTGCCAACATTAAACACACCTGAGAGAAACACAAACACAGAACCTGCAGTAATACATGTGGCATTCATCATATCAGTGTCGCTACAGCACAGTGTTATTTTAGTGTCATTGAGATAACATTATAGTTTTTATTTTGAAGGAGTTTTTAATTTCATATTTTCTGTTTTCATTTGAATTTAAGTTAAACTTTTAGTCATTTTGTAGTGCTTTTGTATTAGGTTTTGGTTTTTAAAATGTCTATATAGTTTTTTTTTATAGTTTTTATTTTACATTTTATTTATTCTTATTTTATTTTTTAATTTAGTTAGCAGTTTTGTCTATTTAAATATATATATATATATAGATTTATTAATTTCTATTTTATTTTCAAATAATTTTTATTTTACTTTTCAGTTAAATTTTAGTTAAAGTTTTGCAATTTTGTGTGTTTTTGTCATTTTTATTATAATTCTAATTGTCTATATAGTTTTTTTAATTTATATTTATTTTATTTTTAATTTGTTTTTATATTATTTTTCATCTTAATTTTAGCAAGTTTTGGTAATTTTGCTGTATCTTGTCATTTGTATTAGGTTTTTTCCTTAGAAAATATGTCTATATTGTTTTTATTAATTTTTATTTTATTTTGAATGAGTTTTTATTTTCATATTTAGTTTTCATTTTAATTCTAGTTAAAGTTTTAGGAAGTATATCGTTTTTATAATTTTTTATTTCAGTTTTAGTTATTTTAATACATAAAGTAAATGAGAAATTTACTTTATACTCCATGAGAAATGTTTCCATGACAACTTTTGTGCTTAAACAATACCACAAACCGTCATATTCTATTCTCTGTTACTTAAGACAAAAGCGTAGGATAAAAGAGTCTTGCCATGAAAGTAGTTTGTCATGTTCATTTATGCATTTGTCAGACCAAAGTAACAGTTTTAAAATAATCTTTCAAAACAAATTAGTTTAAGTATATTTAACACATTTGGAATAATACAAAAAAAAAATTTGTTTTTCTTGTTGCGGTAAGAGTGTGTGTGTGTTTGTGTGTACCTACTTAACTATATTTTGGGGACAAATTTGTACCCAGAAATAACCAAAACCTGACAAAATCTCCTAAAACCTCCCTTTACGTACGTCCTCATTTGTAAATCTGGTATAAAAAATAAAGTTTTTTTTTTAAATGGAAAAAAGATTTGTATGATGGGAAGGTTTAGGGGTCGGGTTAGTGTAACGGGAGAGGAAAAATATACAGTTTGTACAGTATAAAAACCATTACGTCTATGGAATGTCCCCATTTAGATAGCGAAGTAACTGGTGTGTGTGTGTGTGTGTGTGTTTACCTGGATGTAGGTCTGTGAAACTGTGTATCGCCAGACACTGGAGATTGGTGCAGACCTTCAGCTGCAGAGTGACGGGACGAATTATACAATCAGTCAACAACCAACAATCCTCCAAACCTGCAACTGAACTAAACAACACAAAACAACAACACAACATGAGAATCTCCCACGATTACATCCCCTCCGCCAGCACATCCCCACGCGTGCGTTCCTCTCACCTCTGCTCTCCTCTGAACAGAGAGCACTGACACAGACTGCAGTGTGTGGCCGCAGACTCGTAGAAGCTGGGCCAGCCGCTGCTCTCCGGCGTGTGTTTCTCCTGGCTGTTGAGCTCGTGTATGAGGCTGAAGACGTCCTGTAGTTCACTCTCGCTCTCGGGGAACTGCAGACACGAGCGCAGCAGACTGACGGTGGAGTGACGCTGGTGCTCTTTCTGAGACCCGCTCAGAGCTTGAGACCAGTCCAACAGAAGCCCAGAACTGGACACGTCCTCGGTGCACGGCTGGACAACACACACACACACACACACACACACACACACTCATTAGAGTCGGACTCATCAGGGAAAACACCATTTTAGTTGCTCTTTTTGTTCACTGTATCATGTAGACATACAGTCAAACCAAAAATTATTCAGACACCAGATATAATATTTGATATTTTTTTACTAGTGGGTGCAGGACACTATTTTGCTATCCTCACTTACATAAATGAACTATAAAGTAAACTGTAAAATGTTATACCCAAAAACTCTTCATACAGTGTACTACCAGTAAAATGTATAAGAATTTGGGACCCTTGTATAAGACACTTTGACCTGACCATGTTTTGCTGAAGTGTTGTTTCTTTAATTGCTAATGCAACATTTTTACACCACAGACTGAACAGAATGAAGCATTGCTTGGTAACTGATTGAGCTAAATTGGTATTATCTAATTCTGTAGTTAAATTTAACAGCTGACAACTGACAGTTATTCAACATAATTCATGTGTGAGACACTCTAACAGAAGGATGGACAAAACCAGTGAAATATCAACTGATTTGAAAGTTCTTGTCATATTTTATTACCATTTTCTAAACTATAGCGAATAAACTGTGATAATGTGAGAAAAGTTGAAGGTGTCTGAATACAATTTAGTTTGACTGTACACCAAGAGTGGAGCTGAAACCAGGGCTAAACTAAAACTAATAACACACATTTTCACTTCATGAAATGAAAGAATAATTTACAAACTCTTATTGTAAACTATGCATTAATGAATGATACTTGAATAACTTTAATAAAGCACTTAAATAAAGAGACTGGTTTAAGTTGATATGGTGTGTTAAAACGAACCGTGGGTTTGTCTTTCTTGATGTGTTTGTTGGCGAGCTCGCAGCCACAGGTCGGACAGTGTTGAGGTTTGTGTCTGTTTTTATAGACGTAATCACACGCCGGATTCTTACAACGACCTCGACCTCTCGCTGTAGACAAACCCAGAGCCTGAAGAACACACACACACATACAGCACTAGTCCAAAATCTGATGATCATGTATCAGGAAAACACTGAAGAACACACACACACACACACACACACACACACACACACACACACACACACACACACACACACACACACACACACACACACACACACACACATACAGCACTAGTCCAAAATCTGATGATCATGTATCAGGAAAACACTGAAGAACACACACACACACACACACATACATACAGCACTAGTCCACAATCATAGGAAAACACAGAAGAACAAACACACACACACACACACACACACACACACACACATACAGCAATAGTCCACAATCTGATGATCATGTATCAGGAAAACACTGAAGAAAACACACACACACACACACACACATACAGCACTAGTCCACAATCTGATGATCATGTATCAGGAAAACACACACACACATACAGCACTAGTCCACAATCTGATGATCATGTATCATAGGAAAACACAGAAGAACAAACACACACACACACACACACACACACATACAGAAATAGTCCACAATCTGATGATCATGTATCAGGAAAACACTGAAGAAAACACACACACACACACACACACACACACACACACACACATACAGCACTAGTCCACAATCTGATGATCATGTATCAGGAAAACACACACACACACACACATATACAGCACTAGTCCACAATCTGATGATCATGTATCATAGGAAAACACAGAAGAACAAACACACACACACACACACACACACACATACAGAAATAGTCCACAATCTGATGATCATGTATCAGGAAAACACTGAAGAAAACACACACACACACACACACACACACACACACACACACACACACACACACACACATACAGCACTAGTCCACAATCTGATGATCATGTATCAGGAAACACTGAAGAAAACACACACACACACACACACACACACACACACACACACACACACACACACACATATACAGCACTAGTCCACAATCTGATGATCATGTATCAGGAAAACACACACACACACACACACACACATACAGCACTAGTCCACAATCTGATGATCATGTATCAGGAAAACACTGAAGAAAACACACACACACACACACACACACACACACACACACACACACATACAGCACTAGTCCACAATCTGATGATCATGTATCAGGAAAACACACACACACACACACACATATACAGCACTAGTCCACAATCTGATGATCATGTATCATAGGAAAACACAGAAGAACAAACACACACACACACACACACACATACAGTAATAGTCCACAATCTGATGATCATGTATCAGGAAAACACTGAAGAAAACACACACACACACACACACACATACAGCACTAGTCCACAATCTGATGATCATGTATCAGGAAAACACTGAAGAAAACACACACACACACACACACACACACACACACACACACACACACACACACACACACACACACACCACTAGTCCACAATCTGATGATCATGTATCAGGAAAACACAGAAGAACACAAATCTGTTCTAGCCAGTGTGCTTGTGTACACTAACCAGGGAGGATCCAGTGCTCTTCTTGAAGGGCACCATGGAGAGGATCTTCACACCGTTGTCTGTGATGATGTACTGGTTACTGCCCACCGGCACGGGCTTCTACAATCACACCGTAAACATCACACACACCAACTTCACATTATTATCATCATCATCATCATCATGTCAGATTATTATTATTCTTTCAGCTGTAGTTGTTTTTATTATTATTATCTTAGAATATTTTAATTATTATTTTGTATGTTTACTATTATTATTACTTTTGTTATTTTTCTTCTTCTCTGATCATTTTTTTCTTGTTGGTGTTGTTTTTATTACTTTATTATTCTCAGATTAATTTTATTATTATGTATTTTACTATTATTATTATTATTGTTTTGTTTTTATTATTATCATTTTTGTTGTTTATTATGGAATTGTTACTATCATTATTGCTATTTTTATTATTATAGATTAAAAAGAATAATCTTAGATTATTATTATTGTTTTTTTTTTTTTTTCTTACAGGTTATTTTATTGTTGTTATTTTACTATTATTATTATTTTTAATGTTACTGTTGTTATTATTGTTCATATTTTTATTTGTCTCAGATTATTATTTATCCTTGTTTTTCTTGTTATTGTTGTTGTTTTTATTACTTTTTATTAATATTTTGTATTGTATTCTGTATTATTATTATAATTATTATAATAACAACAACTAATAATTAATACGTATTATTAATAATATTACTATAATATTTTACTTCTCTCAGATTAATGTTATTCTTATTGTTTATATTATTATTACTATTTTGTACTGTTACTGTTATTATTGTTAATATTTTTCTCTTTCTGAGATTATTATTTATTCTTGTTCTTATTGTTTTTATTACTTTCTGCTGCCTTAATATTTGTATTATAATTTTGTATAGTTTTGTATTGTTAATTTTATTATTAATGTTATTTTTATTATTTTCCTTGTTGTTTTTATTACTTTATTATTCTCTCAGATTATTATTATTATTATGAACATTACTACAGTTATTATTGTTATTACTAGTATTACAATAATAATATGTATTACTTTTATTATTATTGTTCTCATCTCATCAGAGTGTTGGGTACAGTAATCTCACCTGTTCTAAGGCACTGGGTGTGATCATGTGACCCAGCTGTTTGAGGGTGCTGGGCTTCAGACCGGTCATGTGTTCACTGGGTGACGGTTTCACTGGAAACACAACACATCACAACTAAGAGAGTCAACAATGAAGATAAGATGAATGAAACCCAACAGATATATTATTAGATCACTCCTTGGTGTTTGACTCACCAGTTCTGATGATATTTGTGTCAGTTTTGACTTTATCGGGGGGAACGGTGACCCACTGCACCACTGCGGACTGGCCCGACGCATCTATGAGGAACAGGCTACATGTAAACATCAGATGCAGTTCATTTACACTTTCATTAGTGCTTTTAAATAACGGCGGACTCACTATTCTGGGCGGGTGCTGGAAGAATAGCCCGTATCCGGCGTTTCTGTACTACACTGCTGTTTTTTTCTCTCGTGACAACCTGAATATGCCCACCAGCCAATGCTCTGATACACACGACACCGAACAGACACATTAGAGAGTAGCAGGAGAATGAGGAAGACAAAGATGATCAAATATGCATTACTTCATGCATATTGAGCAGTACATATAGTATGCAAACAGTACACAGTATGCAATGATATGCATTTCATACAGTAATATGCTACACTGTAGTCAAATCATCTCATTATATCGCAGGTTCATTGATTAACTAATGAGTCAAGAAAGAGATGCTAATGTTCATGTCACACTTAAAATTTAAACTGAAAACAAAAATGTTTTCGGTAATTGCAATGAAGCAGAAATAAAATAAAATATAAATATTAGATGAAAAACGCATATAGAAATAAATTATTTACGTTGAAGGATTAAAATTATTAAAAAACTAAAACTGAAATCAATTTAGTCTAAATCATATAATTAAAAAATAAAATCAATTCAAGCTAAATAGACATTTTAAAAACTAATAGAAATGACAAAAGCACAAAAAAATCCCTCAAATATATAAAGTATATAAATAATGTTGTAAACATCCAGGTATTCTGCAGTAACTAGTGTGTGATTGAGTTTCTTACAGGACAGCAGTGTGTTCAGCATCAGATCTGTTGCCGTCAGGTGTTTGAGGAGCTGACACTGCATTCATCCGCTCCGTCTTTCTCCGGCTCACCCTGCGGGCAGCGGTCCTGCCGTCCTGAGCTTTATCTGAAGAGCTTTTCTGAGGAATAACGGGAGCGCTCGTCTGTTCTGTGTCTTTGGGCGACGTCTCGTCAGGGTGCGTCACGTGATCTGGAGGCTTGGAGTCGTCACACTGTTTTGCTGAAGATGGGTCTCTTTTAACTGAGCTTCTCTTAGCCTGTAAAACAGGAAAATACAACTTGTTTTATATTCCTCTATTTTTAGGATTATAATAAGACATGCATATTTAAGCACAAAAGCCACATATTTCAATTCAGGAAGTTTAAAAGAACTTCTGTTTTCTGTTCTTATATATTTTAAAATGTAATGTTTTCCTGTGATCAAAGCTGAATTTTCAGCATCATTACTCCAGTCTTCAGTGTCACATGATCCTTCAGAAATCAGTATAATATGATGATTTGCTGCTCTTTTTTATTACTTACTGTTTGGGGAAAGTAAGTAATAGAAATTAATACTTTTATTCAGCAAGGATGCATTACACATGTTTGAGCAACAAATCATCATATTAGAATGATTTCTGAAGGATCATGTGACACTGAAGACTGGAGTAATGATGCTGAAAATTCAGCTTTGATCACATTAATAAATTATTATTTTTTTTAATATATTCACATTTTTGCTGTAATAAATGCAGCCTAAGTGAGCATAAGAGACAATTAAAAAAATCTTAAGACAAGTCAACAATGTTTTCAAGTAGAAAATGCATGGAAAGATGGTTCTTTCCTTCCTAAGAACCACAATATGGATGTTTAGGATTTTTAACTATACGCTTTGCTTTGATCATCTATTGTATGAATTAATTTAAATGAGTATCGGCCAGGACTAAGCTTGACTGAGGAACAGAGGCTGACAGGAGCACAGGTTTGAGGACTCACTGCTGCGACCCACTTCCCCCCGAGGTGTTGTCCACAGTCAGGGCACTGGGGCGGTTTGTGACGGGTGACGTACGAGAACACACACCCGGGTGTGGTGCAGTTGCCCCGTCCTCTCCGTGTGTATTTGATGGGCTGAAAACAGAACACATGTGCGATTTACAGAACATAAACTGACCTTTTGATGCATTGCGCACAGAAAACTGAAATGCAGGTTTATTATAGATGAACAAAACATGTGTTTAAAAGGCAGTGGATTCATATAATGCTTGTGAGGAAGAGCTTGTAGTTTTGTATAAATATTGTATTACTTATTGTTTTTGCTGATGCAGTAATGTGATCAGCTAAGGGCAATAAAGGAAAAACACAACAACAAACAAGCATTTTTTTAATTATTATAATTGTTTATTTGTTTATTATTATTTTTTTGTTTTTATTTGATTCATTTAAATTATACAAATTAAATCAATAAATAAATATATTACTATTGGATTAATACTATTACTGCAAGATTGGAAAACATTATTATTTGCTTATTTTTTGTTTTTATCATTTAAATTATAAAAATTAAATCAATAAAGCAATATTTTACTATTGCATTAATATTATTACTGTAACATAATATAATATAATAATAATTATATTTATTATTATTAAAATGATAATTTATAATTAAAATTAAATTACAATAAAAATCAATAAAGAAATATATTGCTATTGTATTAATACTATTACTGTAACATTTAATAATAATCATTTTAATTTACTGAACAACAGTAACATTACAATACTAAGATTTATGTCAGTCCATATTAAACCATGCAGCCTTTATTTTGTAGAAAAACTTCTCTTTAGTCAACAACAGATTTATAAATGATTCTCATTATGCATGGTGCATTTTCAATTACACATTATCAGCCACTCAAACTCAGAACAGAGGCAGAGATGAAGTTTGTGTGGAGAAGCATTTACACGAGCCCCGGAAACACATACTGGAAGCAAGCAATGCATGAAAGAAATGCATTTTAAATGCATTTGAAAAAGCTATTTTTTCCCTTTTATTACTTCTCGGGTACGAAAATACGGAAATCTGTATGAATACGGAGACATCACATCTCTGCAGGTGATTTACTGACCAGTTTAAAGGAGGGTTTGGGTTCTGATTTCATAGCGCTCATTAATGGAAACATCATTATTGGGCTGGCCGTGCTGATCACTTTATTCTCGAGGCCCTGAGAAACACATGGCACAGAATGAAAATGAATCATTTTGAAAAAGTGAAAAACTAAAGCTGCACATTCATTAGTTTAATTAATCAAGGCTCCATTCATGTGCTTTATGTTTTAATGTAAATGTTGCAGTAATGATTGACAGCCCACCTGATTGGGTATTATGGCAACTAGATGAGTGGCATCTGCTTTGATCTGAGGCATCAAAGCCCCGCCTTCCATTCCATTCTCTATCGCTATGGCAACATTACCATAAGATACTCGAGACTCCTCCCTCTTCATAAGCAGAGTAACAGCTTTGTGACCATCCTGCCCAAGACTCGTCAGTCTGTCACTGGGATTGTGGGACGGGGTTGTGTCCTCACTGAGCGCCTTGATGGCGATGCACTGCTCCGAGAGCTCCACCTCACTGCCCAGAGTCATGGGGGACACCAGAGTCTCCTGAGCGGGGGCCCGAGGGGCTCCATCCACCGCCCCGTCCGTGAGGGCATCCATGTCGCTCTCGCCCTCGGCCCGCTCTCCTCCTGAAGTCTTGGGCAGGAGCACATAATTTGCCCTCGGGAGGATCTTGCGGAAACCTGGGATGTCCTGAGATGACGCAGCTGCTGATTGGCTGCTCTGTGAAAAGAGACTTTTAATTTAAAAAAAATTATTTCTTTATATTTTTATTATATATATAATATTTATACAGATTATATAGATTTATATATATATATAAAAATCTCTCTCTTTATATATACAAGCACACACACTTAAAAATGTATTATAAATCTAGAAATTATATAGTCTATACGCACAAATGCACAATGACTATTAAGTTGAATCTAATCTAATTAAATTTTACCAATAGGCCTAATTTTCAATAAATACTTTAGTTAAAACCAATTTGATGAATTGATGATGATTTTCTTCTTATTACCAGGAGAATTAACATAATAAAGCACTTAAATTCACCATGAAATCAAAATGGATCATTCTGATATTTTTATGGAACACTGCAGTATTTTTTATAAATGATCTGTGTAAATTATTGTTATTTTTGTAATTCATGCGCCTATTAATCTTGAATCAAAATAACTTCCACTCCCTCTTGCAGCATCTCTTCTTTTCTCTGATGATGCGTTTACTGACACGAGGGCGGGGCAACCTGTCACTCACATGAGATCCCCCAATAGCAAACCATCCAATCAATTCCCCACGGACAAAATCAAATCCCGCCGACATTTATTCTTGACCGTGTTTTCATACGTCATAACAGGGAAGAAAAGACATCCATACATTTACATTGGTCTTCTCAAAGTGACAGACTTACAGGGTCGACACCGTCTTTTTCCATGCGCGCTCTCTCCAGGTAATAACCTCGATCCGCCACGTTCAGCCTCTTCCAGCTGTCGCTGATGCACTTGTTGATCTCAGACTGGGGCAGATCGGGATGCTCCTGCTGAACGCTCTGATGCACGTCAAAGTAGTAGAGCAGGTACGCTGACCTGTGACAGCAGACAGGCTGTTAATGCAGCTCAAACAACTACAGAAGTTAACGCTTCTCGCGCGTTCAGGTTTCTCCATGAAGGTCTACCTGGGCTTCTTGGGTTTGTCGGAGTTCTCCATGCTGCTTTTACTCTTGCGTTTCTTCTTGGGCGAAGGAAGTTCCAGAAGCGTGTAGCAGCTCTCCACCTCCATCTCTCCATAAATGGCCTCCATCTCTAAGAGAAATAGAGAAAGAGAATGGAAGAAAAATGTCAAAATGTTTCAATTCACGCCTTTAACAGTGTTTTTTTTTTTTTTTGTATTACCAATCAAATTAGAGAGGTATCATTTAAAACTTTTCACCAGATTTATCCTGTACGACTGGTGATTGCAAGGCTTTTGACTTTTTTTTTTTAAAGGAGGAAAACATGTACATTTATTTTATGATTTTATTTAATATTTTGGTGATTTTACTTTTTTTTGTTAAACGCAACTCAGGGAAAATATTTATTATGTTTCTATGATATTTATGTTGAATTTAAAATGTGGTATATTATAATGTATTCTATAATGTATAATATATGTATTATATAAGGAAAATTCTTTATCCGCTAATGTAAATAGGCATCACAAAAACCTCTTTTACTTATTTTAAAATAAAAATAGGTCACTACCTTCATTAACAGCAACAAGAAATAACACAATAAAGACTGTAAATTACTGCAAAGCCTTAAATCTATCCTTTGACCGATTGATTATTTCACAATGCAAGACATGTATGTTATTTGCTTATCAAGATGCAGATATACCCTATTTGTATGTTTTCTTTATTTATTTTTATTCTTCTATTATTATTCTTGTGTTTATCTCCAATTTAAATAAATCAAATTTAATTAATATGTTCAATTATGCAATTGAAGGTGTGTAGTGAACTTCAATAATTAGTGTGAGACAATCATGGAAATAAAAAAGAAACAAAACTCAGCTGTAAGGATATTTTCATTATCAGCCTTCATGAATCAATATTTTATTGCCAACCCTTTTTTGGTTGGAAATGTGTTTGCACCATGCCTATAACTAGACAAAATAGACAGAATATAAATAAATCTCTAATTAAAGACAATCATTGGCATTTTTCTTTCTGCAAAATATATTTTCTTTAGTTTTATTTTTCATTTTGGGGTGAAATATCCATGTTTACATGCTCTTTATGGGTATCCTGACATTCCTTACATGATACTAGTAACGGACTTCAGAAAATACTATAGTAGTACATATACATAGCATGGTGCTACCACGGTACTTGTATAGGTTAAGCACTGTTTTGTTACACAGCTGGAACAGATGCAGGTAACGTTAAACAACAAAAACGTTTGAACAATATCACGTGACACTCCTCAACAGCTTCATATAAAAATATATACGCATATATGATTTTAACTGCAGTTTATTTACATAAAGCCACGGCTAACAAGCAAAGAGTGTATGCATACATGTCAGAGTGTGTTTTATTCCCTCCCGTCACCGTGTGTGTGTGTGTGATGTCGGTTGTTGTTGAGTGCTGATACTGACTGTCTGCGGCCAATGAGCGAGTGTCTTATTGAAGCCTTACCTGAATGAGCGCAGGATCGGTCCAAATCTAGCCGAATTTCTCAGCATAACACCGGTAAAGCCGCGGGATCGGGGATCTGGATCATGTGTGTGTGTGGTGTGAGAGCTTAGAGCTGAGCCGGTGTTTTAGCGTGTGTTTCCTGCAGAATAGTGCCGTAAAAATGGCGGAGAGATCAGATGAACGACTGGAGGCCCAATGAGAGTTTGATCTGCAGCGCTTCCAACTGAATAGAGTACGAGCTTTATTTTGCTCTTGTGTTTAAGCGATATTTATTTTTACACTTTTTCAGTTCTGTTACATATATGTAAAAACTAAGACGCAAATAGAAATCAGCCCCTACAATCTATATAGACTGATAACACAAAACTGCATTGTGCCGTAAAGAGGAACGGCAGTGATTGGTCAATCATGAACAGCGTTTAGAAAAGTAACAGGTAGCACGTGACAACCGTCGTTCTGAAAAAAAAACTTGAATAGATATTGATTATTTTTTTGTTTTGTTTTTTTTGCACTGTTTAGTTGTTCTGTTGTATGTTTGTAGAAACCATATAGTGGCTAATATCTATGGTAAATATCTGTTTCCCAGGAGACAACGTTTTTTGACGGTTTATATAGGTCTACTTTATTAACAGAACACCGATTGCTAGTTTTTCATCACATGCAGTTAAAAAATTAATTCCAAACAAGATATTTATTTTTTATCTCAACCGTTTTTATTAATGCAAAATGCAAAAATACAGAGGTGACATGTTTATAATACACAATGTTGTGTATAATACATTGTCAACAGAATACAGTGGGGGGAAAATTAGTTAACAATTTGCTAACGACAGAGAATGGTAAATAAGAAAGATATGAGGAAAAAGAATAAGAGATTAATTTATACATCAATTAATAATATTTATTTCTCAGGTGACATATTTCTCAGCTCAGGGAACCGAATAATCCGTTTAGCCGTATTCAAATCTCAGGATGCATTTGTCATAAAAAAAATATCATTTAAGTCTTTTCACTACAGGCATGTTTTGATAAGACGCAAATAGAAATCAACGCCTACAACCTTGATAACACAAAACTGATAACGTAATTAAGAACGCCCGTGTTTGGTCAATCATAAATAGCGATGAGGAAAGTAACAGGTAGCACGTGACATTGCCGTTTACCCCAGATCGGTGTGGACAATTATTTGCACCTGAATAATGATAGTAAGAAACTTGAATAAACATTTAGTGGAAAATATGCATTTAAAATGTGATATTTATTATTTCGAGCCATTGTACTAAAAATAAAACAGCGTGAGTAGTTGTGTTCGAGCGAGTCGTCATTCATTCAGGCCAGATGAATCGAGCGCACATTGAATCGTTTATCATTTCTGCAGTATGGCGGAAGACAAGGTGAGAAACAACGGTCTGTCTAAATAAATCAACGCTTTTTTATAATGAATTAATGTCCTGATAGGAGCAAATCGGGTATGTCGTGTATATTTAAGTATTGTGCTATCAATGCCACCCACTGTTTGTTTATTAGAGCTGTTGAGACGATTTATTGGAGTAATGTAAAGTCACTGCTGCCTTTCTGAACTCCTGTCATAGAAAGAAAAGCATCACACTTGTAAGATCTGATTGATCTGATTACCTCCCATTACTAGAAATAACAAGAAATGTATAGAAACACCTCTTATTTTGAAAAATGTAATCTGTAGAATTTAATTTAATGTTTTCCTTGTGCGCTATAGAAAATATGTAAATTGATCAGGATAAAATAATGTGTAATTTATGTGATTTACAATATCAATAAATATGTTGATATTATAAGTCTATACTGTCTGTCTATTACTGTTCTTAAACAGAAAATACATAAACTAAATTGCATTCATGTAACATTATTCAAGTCAAATGATTTATTAAGACATTATATAAGGAAACTATTAGATTTTAAACCTGCCAAAGAGTATGTGTTTGAATTGGAAATATGTAATTATTATTTTTACTTTAATTAAAATTAATAAATTAATTATGGCATACAAAAATGGCCACTGATATAAATTACATCGCTTTTACTTAATTAGCTTGTACCTCCATTATATCACAGTGCAAGCGTTTTAAAACTTTTAAATGCTTATTACCCCTAAACACAATAATATAATATCTGTTATATGTATCCTCCTCTATTGTCTGATGTTAAGAGTCTTTGCATGTTTTCTGAAAGTTAATTTAGAAAAAAGATCTCATTAATCAGATTGAAAGTGCTTAGAAATTGAGAAAAGGGAGTTAAAAAACGTAATTAAAAAAATGGATTGTTCCAGTCCTTGATTCCGATTGGTTGAGCTGTGTTCAAAGTCATTTTAAATGAATATACAAACACACTCTTGTGACTGCATTACTGTGTGTTGCTTGGCAAACATCCTGCTTCTGAACTACATTGCTTGGTGGAAGAAAAATATATTTTTTTATCAATAACATTACATTTTGGTGTCTGTGTGTTTATTTTATGAAACCTTGTAGGTGTGTGGAATAACTGTTTTATGAAAGCAATAAGCCATGTGAAGCCGTGATTAACAGTGAATTTCACTGTACTCAGTAAATCACGCCACGGCTTCTTAGGGCTTATTTCTCTGATAACAGCATGTTGTTTTAGTGCATTGATCTGGATGTGTCATAGGTCTCATGTGATCTGATGTGTTTCAGGATCCAGTGACCCGACTGAAGGATCTGGCTCAGCTCAAAGACCAACTGGAGGAGATCCAGAAGAAGGTGGAGAATGAGGTTCAAGCTGGAATCCCACAGGTACCACAGAACCAGATCCACGACTGATCCGGCCCGGTCCTAAAATACTGAGGAACACGTACAGAAACTTCCGGTTCTGTGCTGTTTATTAGTTTAGCTTTAGCCGTTCATAAATATGTTGATATTATAAATCTATACCGTTTTGCCTGTTCTTAAACAGAAAATACTCACACTAAATTAAATTCATGTAACATTATTCAAATTAAATGATTTATTAAAACATTATAATATAAATTCGGAAAGGTTTGAAACCTGCCATAGAAGAAGAGTGTGTGTTTGAATCGTAAAGATGGAGTTATTTAATTTGAATTAAATGTAATTCATTATGGCTCATGCAAATATGGTGCTGATATATATATATATATATATATATATATATATATATATATATATATACATACATACAGTATGTACAGTATGTATATATATATTTATTGCATATATTTATTAATTATGTCCTAGCGCAAGCGTTTTCAAACCTTTTTTATGGTAAGGACCACCGAATACACTGATCCCCCTTGTGAGAGACCTTATTGATAAATATAAATGCAGCTGAATATTTTTATGTATAAGAATCCATTTATACTGTGTGAGGAAAATATTAAATCTAATATTATTATAACAAAATTAAATAATTTTCCAATATTAAATAATTTTTCCTTTATTAAATAATTATTATTATTATAAAACAAATTAACATAATTTCTGTTTTTCAAAAAATGTTTTTACTTTTATTGCATATCTGAGATTTTTTTTACCACAAATATTTCTATTTTAAATTATTGTAATTAATGCCATGATTTTTGACCAGTCTTTAGAAAGCAAAATTATTTATTTTTCAAAAAATATATACGTTATACATACTTCATTAATGCCTTTAGTGAATTTTGTGAAAAGAAAATAAATTACCGAACATCTCCGTTTGAAACCCCTGTCCTAGTGGTTAAAAGTGGGCTGGTAAGCAAAGATTGTATGTTATATAGATGTTGATCTTTACAGGTCCTTCTCAAACAATTAGCATATTGTGATAAAGTTAATTATTTTCCATAATGTAATGATAAAAATTAAACTTTCTTATATTTTAGATTCATTGCACACCAACTGAAATATTTCAGGTCTTTTATTGTTTTAATACTGATGATTTTGGCATACAGCTCATGAAAACCCAAAATTCCTATCTCAAAAAATTAGCATATCATGAAAAGGTTCTCTAAACGAGCTATTAACCTAATCATCTGAATCAACTAATAAACTCTAAACACCTGCAAAAGATTCCGGAGGCTTTTAAAAACTCCCAGCCTGTTTTATTACTCAAAACCGCAATCATGGGTAAGACTGCCGACCTGACTGCTGTCCAGAAGGCCATCATTGACACCCTCAAGCAAGAGGGTAAGACACAGAAAGAAATTGCGGCGTGGCATGGAGGCAATCAGCCTGTGGCACTGCTGAGGTGTTATGGAGGCCCAGGATGCTTCGATAGCGGCCTTAAGCTCATCCAGAGTGTTGGGTCTTGCGTCTCTCAACTTTCTCTTCACAATATCCCACAGATTCTCTATGGGGTTCAGGTCAGGAGAGTTGGGAGGCCAATTGAGCACAGTAATACCATGGTCAGTAAACCATTTACCAGTGGTTTTGGCACTGTGAGCAGGTGCCAGGTCGTGCTGAAAAATGAAATCTTCATCTCCATAAAGCTTTTCAGCAGATGGAAGCATGAAGTGCTCCAAAATCTCCTGATAGCTAGCTGCATTGACCCTGCCCTTGATAAAACACAGTGGACCAACACCAGCAGCTGACATGGCACCCCAGACCATCACTGACTGTGGATACTCCAGTGCTGCTTCTCTGTAGCCCAGGTCAGGCGCTTCTGCCGCTGTTTCTGGTTCAAAAGTGGCTTGACCTGGGGAATGCGGCACCTGTAGCCCATTTCCTGCACACGCCTGTGCACGGTGGCTCTGGATGTTTCTACTCCAGACTCAGTCCACTGCTTCCGCAGGTCCCCCAAGGTCTGGAATCGGTCCTTCTCCACAATCTTCCTCAGGGTCCGGTCACCTCTTCTCGTTGTGCAGCGTTTTTTGCCACACTTTTTCCTTCCCACAGACTTCCCACTGAGGTGCCTTGATACAGCACTCTGGGAACAGCCTATTTGTTCAGAAATTTCTTTCTGTGTCTTACCCTCTTGCTTGAGGGTGTCAATGATGGCCTTCTGGACAGCAGTCAGGTCGGCAGTCTTACCCATGATTGCGGTTTTGAGTAATGAAACAGGCTGGGAGTTTTTAAAAGCCTCAGGAATCTTTTGAAGGTCTTTAGAGTTAATTAGTTGATTCAGATGATTAGGTTAATAGCTCGTTTAGAGAACCTTTTCATGATATGCTAATTTTTTGAGATAGGAATTTTGGGTTTTCATGAGCTGTATGCCAAAATCATCAGTATTAAAACAATAAAAGACCTGAAATATTTCAGTTGGTGTGCAATGAATCTAAAATATATGAAAGTTTAATTTTTATCATTACATTATGGAAAATAATGAACTTTATCACAATATGCTAATTTTTTGATAAGGACCTGTATATACTGTAATATTGACAGCTCAATGACTGCAGCTGAAACTGTCTGTCCTGTTTGTGTTTCTTAGGGTGGGTCATTATTAGCGTCTCCTTTCCTGAAAGGATTCCTGGCTGGGTATGTGGTTTCCAAAATGCGCTCGTCTGCCATCTTAGGAGTCGCTTTGGGAACGCTGACGGGAATCTGCACTGTTCAGAACTATCAGGTCCCCAACATTGAGGAGACCGTACGAGACTTCCTGAACTCTCTGAAGAAAGGACCCAGTGATTAGAAGTGGACTGAGTTCAGACTGAAGAGGAGAGCGTGTCATTCAGTGTCACATCGGAGCTCCTTCCCTCATTAACAAAACTGTTGATTTAGAAAAAACTGTGTTTTGAGGTCTATATGTGAGTGTGGATAATGAAGACTGTTATAATGGGCATCATGTAGGGCTGCACCATATGGCAAAGACTGTGATTTAACTAAATAAATATATGCTCTGCGTGTTTCAGAGCGAAGCGCAGCACTGTGTTTATTTACACACGCCGGTGTTCGCTGCACGATTCACAGTCTCTGCATCTGCATTGTGTAAAAGAGAAGCTTTATGGTTGGTTTTTCGCCAAAATACAAGTTTGATGGTTTATCGTTTGGAAATGAAGACAGACATAAATATTAGGATTGTAATATTACAGTTGTACTTATTTTTATAGTTGTACTGTAAAAAAAAAAAATTATATTATTTTTCTTAAATTCTTAATTTCTTACAGTAAAATATTACAATCGTTTTTTATTTCATAATATTCGTCAAAAATGTTAGTATTTTAATTTTACAGTTGTACTTATTTTTCTAGTTGTACTGTAAAATTACTATATTATTTTTCTTAAAAACTATTTTTTTATTTTACTGTGAAATATTACAATAGTAACATTTCTTGTTTAATATTTTTATTTAATAATTATTATTATTTTATAATTATATTGATATATAGTTACAAATTGAGCAGCCCTACAAACAAGCACAGCAAACCTCAAAAAGTTTTTTTAAATCACATTTTAAATTGCAATTCCAATTTTTAGCAGGAAAATCGCAAACCGAACATTTTTCCCAAGTCGTGCAGCCCTAACATCATGTCCATTTTGTTTTATACTTTGCTGTTCAGGAATCAAGTTCGTCCTAGAGCTTTTTTTTTTTTGTAGGGTACTTTCAAAAGCCGATCTTGAACATGATTGCGGTAGCTAATGTTGGTTCTCCTGAAGCAGAACCTCCTCTCAGAAGACGGTGGGTCGTTCTCCTGCTTCTCCTGGTTCTTATTTACGGTTCCCACGCTCCCCTCATCTCGCTCACCAAAGTCGATGGTCACGTTCCCTTCAGCCCGTCGTCATGTGTGGTTCTGATCGAGTTCTCCAAGCTTCTGGTCTCATTCGCCTCCCTGTTAGCATCTGGGAATCTTTCCGCCCTCAAAGTGTCGGTGTCCGTGATAACGGTGACGCCGTACGCCGTTCCCGCTGTGCTCTACGCTTTCAACAACAACCTGGTGGTGTTCATGCAAGCCTACATGGATCCTAGCTCCTTCCAAGTGCTCAGTAACCTGAAAATCGTGTCCACCGCTCTCCTCTACTCGTCCTGCCTGGGAAAGCGTCTCCGGCGTGGGCAGTGGTTCGCTCTCGGGATGCTCGTGGCCGCCGGCGTTTCTCACAGTTACTCCGGTTTAGATCGGGAAGCATCAGAGGCGGACGAGTCCACCGGCAGGCTTCACATCACATCCTGGGGTTTGCTGTTGGTGCTTGTGTACTGTTTTATCTCAGGATTGGCCGCCGTCTACACCGAGCGGGTGCTGAAAACACAACGTCTGCCTTTGAGTCTCCAGAATTTGTTTCTGTACGTTTTCGGCGTGGCCATCAATCTGGCGTTGCATCTCTCCAGCGGCGGGCGGCAGGGCTTTTTGGAGGGTTTCTCCGCACTCGTTTGGCTCATTATCGCGGGACAGGCCGCTAACGGGCTCCTTATGTCCGTCGTCATGAAACATGGAACGGGAATCACACGGCTCTTTGTCATATCTTCTGCCATGCTGGTAAATGGTGTGTTTTCTTGGGGACTTCTGGGAATACAGCTCACACCTTACTTCCTGTTTCCTGTTGTGCTGATTGGATGGGCTGTGTACCTGTATTACAGGTAGAGCGAACGACACCAACTACAAAATGAAATAAACAGCCTTTACATTGTCAGTATACTAAAAACAAATTGTTGAAATATTATTTTGGAAGATATGTAATTTTATTAAGTTGACAGCATATCTGAGATTAAGGCTACGTTCACACTGCACACTGCACTTTCATGACAGTCTGAACGACACAGATCCGATCTTTTCAAATGTGACCCAGGTCACTTGGGTATGTGGTCCAAATCCGATATGTATCCGATCTTTTCAAATGCGACTTCAATCTGAACGGCCAGGTCACATGTATCCGACCCGCACGTCATTGATATGCGACAAACTTCATAATTCTGCGTTGAAGTAGGCGGGAATGAGAAGATAAACAACAACTGGCGGACGATGCTGAGAACATAGACATCATATAGATATATATGATGTCTATGGCTGAGACCAGTCAATGGAAGGGAAGCGAGGTTTCTGATTTAATTAATATTTGGACGTCGTTGACCGTTGAGTACTCTTCTGCGCATGAGGGTCACTTCTGGGTATTTCACATTCACGTTCTCGTTCACACAGGATATCACAAAAGGTCGCATTTAATTCGAAATGTGAACGGCCTTGCAAAAAAATCGGATTTTTTCAAAAAATCGTAATTGAGCATTAAGCACCTGCAGTATGAACGAGGCCTAACACTTCCCACAAATATTTTTATTTAAAATGTAAAAAAAAATATGTGTAAAAATGTTAAACATGCTTCAGTAATATATTGTGGATTTTGTAAAAAAAAATGAGTGTACGCCACTGAGGACAACCACAAAAGACTTCATTGCATAACGTATATCATTGCATTTGCTTTTTTATCGTTCTTTATGTATGAACCACAGCTTCTCTCTCATCATTTCATTTCCCTCTACTGTTTTTTTTTATTATTATTTTCTCAGCATGTGCCCTAAATTATCTCTGTTGCCTTTGTCCTCATTCTAGAAGTGCATCTTACTGTGAATGGACATCATCTCATGAAGACTGAATGTGTGCTGATTATTTGATGTTTTTATTCATATGTATATGTCAGTATTTATTTTTGATTAAATGTGTTGAAATGAATACGAATTGTACAGCGCTCATATTTAAGACTGATTTATGCAAATAAATATATATGGACTTGGTAAGTGATTAACATGTCTAATGGTTTTACTTGAAAAATATATACTTTCAATTTTAGACTTTTTCATTTTGCAAAATACATACTGGGCAAAAAAAAAACAGCCAAGCCAAAAATGGTGAAATATTTTGTGGTCTTTTAACCATTTTAATCACAAATCACTGGTCAGGAAATTAGCAAGAATCGCACAAATACTGTAGATAAAGTAGTTTAGCATTGAATAGCCTTCCCATTTGTTTTCTTTAAAACTGTTTCTTCAAACAGTGTATTAGTATTTAAAAAATGTCTCGCAGTTCGTTTGAGTTTAATGTGAGACCAAATATTCACTATAAGGTTCAAATCTGGACTCTGACCAGGTCAAAACATGAGCTTGATGGACTTGATCTTTGGACAGGAGCATTGGCTTGTTGAAAAATAACATCTGATCATTCGTAGATGATAACTTTCCTTTAAGCAAGCCATTCTGCAATATTCTCCTATATCCCAAACAAGCATTAAATGACTTTTCACAGTGAAGTAGCTCACCAATACCAGCAGTTAACAATGACACTCTTCCTCCGTGCTTCACTGTGGTAGAGATGCATTTATTATTATATTTATCCCCAGATCTTCTAGACACCGCTCTGGAGCATCACCAACTCGTGTTTCATCACTTTGTTGAACTGGCCAGATAAAACTTCCCATATTCTGCCAAAAACTTCATTCTGTCTGTGATGTTTATCTGAGACAGCAATGGCTTTTATAAGTAGTGCATTTGCTTACAATTTTCTAATTTCCTGAACATTGATTTGTGGTTGAGAGAAATAAAAGCTTAGTGTTTAGCTATTTTGGGCTCTGCCCTTTATATTATTTCATTTTTTTTTTCCTCAGGAGAGTTTTCTGGACTTAATATGCAGCACTTTACATTTTACTACCAAATTATATGTAATTAACTGAATTTATACTGTAAAGTTTTCATCGACATCTCATGATTTCACTAGTGTGGACACACAAACTGCTTGACATGTTTTCCTGGTTAGTTTTTACTCACTGAAGCCCTCCATGGACATTAAGTTGAAAATGTCATGTCATGCCTCCTTTATTAGCGCTTTATACAATTTAGATAGTTTCAAAGCAGCTTCCCAGTAATAAACAGGAAAATAACAGAATCAACGATGCAAACTTCATCAAAAATGAGACAAATTCAAACTAAAAAGTCAATAGTGTCATTATTCAGCTCGAGTCAGTTCAGTGTTTCAGTTCAGCTCATCAATTATTAAATGATTTCCTTTTATAATCACTGAAAAAGCTTGATTTGATCTTTCACAGTTATTTATTGGGTAACATGTTGTATCAGCGGTGTCACTGAGTGTGAGTCTGAGTTTTCCGGAGCTGCTGAACTTCCTCCTGGAGCTGCAGGTTTTGTGAGGACAGGTGAACAGCGTCCTGGATGGTGTCTATGAGAAGAGCCCTGTACCTGCTCTCGGACACCCTCCTCTGCTCCTCCAGAACCTCACGAAACGCCCTGAACACCTGAACATGTGCAGAACACAGACCTGACACTAGATGACAGTATTCACAGAGGAAGCTTTATAACTTCCATTATATTGAAACAAAACTTTAGCACATGAGTCATGCCTAGTCTTCGCATTCAGATATTAATGGCGTCTTGTAACATGTTGGGTTTTCTTCATTTCTTAATTTGTTTTTCCAATCATTAAAAGCCCTAAACGGCCCGTGTTGTCACCTGTAGAGTCTCCACTCTGAGCTCATGGATCTCCTGCTGGTGGTGTTGGTTCTGGTCCTCCAGGTCCACATACGCTTGCTGGTTCTCCCTGCGCAGCGCCTCGATCTGAAGAACCAGGACGTGTCTCTCTCTGCGCAGGTACGACATCTCCCCCTCTACACCTACACCTCTCTGCTGCGGACGGGACAGAGGCGGTCACATGATCAGAACGGCCCGTTTGAGGTTTTCTTGTTCAACTGCTCTCACCTGCTCCTCTTGTAGTTCTCTCTCCATCTTCATCAGTTCATCCTCGATCAGTCTCTCGTGAGTCTCTCTCAGTCTCGTTCTGCGCTCCAGGAGTTTCTCATGAACCCCCTGAGGGACAAACACATTCACACACACAGTTAAAACACCTGCTGTGCTGCGTTACATCAGCCTTTTATACGTTTTTGTGCACTTTACAATAAGGTCCCATTAGTTAATGTTAATGCATTTAATAAAATGACTGCTGGTTGAATGCTGGACTGTGTTATCAGGTATCAGCACAGGACTGAGTTTCTGTCTCCTAATTGGCCACTCACCATGCTAGTGGCATGTGATTGGTCGGATTCTCTGTGTGTCTCCTGTAATCTGATCTCCTCTTTCAGTTGTCTGATTCGGTTCATTCTCTCCTGATTTCTCTGCATGCTGGTCCGGCCTTCTGGAACCAATACTCATCATCATCAGCATCATCATCAGTATCATCATCAGCATCAGTATCATCATCAGCATCATCATCAGCATCAGTATCATCATCAGCAGCATCATCATCATCATCAGCATCATCATCAGTATCATCTTCAGCATCAGCATCATCATCAGCATCAGTATCATCATCAGCATCATCATCAGCATCATCAGCATCAGTATCATCATCAGCAGCAGCATCATCATCATCAGCATCATCATCATCAGCATCAGTATCATCAGCATCAGTATCATCATCAGCAGCAGCATCATCATCATCATCAGCATCATCATCAGTATCATCTTCAGCATCAGCATCATCAGCATCAGCATCAGTATCATCAGCATCAGCATCATCAGCATCAGCATCAGTATCATCATCAGCATCACCATCAGCATCATCATCATCAGCATCAGTATCATCATCAGCAGTAGCATCATCATCAGCATCAGCATCAGTATCATCAGCATCATCATCAGCATCATCATCATCATCATCATCATCATCAGCATCATCATCAGCATCAGCATCAGTATCATCATCAGCAGCAGCATCATCATCAGCATCATCATCAGCATCAGTATCATCATCAGCAGCAGCATCATCATCAGCATCATCATCAGTATCATCAGCATCATCATCATCATCATCAGCATCATCATCATCACCATCATCATCAGCATCATCATCAGCATCATCATCAGCAGCAGCATCATCATCATCAGCATCATCATCAGCAGCATCAGCATCAGCATCATCATCAGCATCATCATCAGCATCATCATCAGCATCATCATCAGCATCATCATCATCATCATCATCATCAGCATCATCATCATCAGCATCATCAGCATCATCATCAGTATCATCATCATCATCAGCATCATCATCATCAGCATCATCATCATCATCATCATCAGCATCATCATCATCATCAGCATCATCATCAGCAGCATCATCAGCATCATCATCATCATCATCATCATCAGCATCAGCATCAGCATCATCATCATCATCATCATCATCAGCATCATCATCAGCATCATCAGCATCATCATCATCAGCAGCATCATCATCATCATCATCAGCATCATCATCAGCATCATCATCAGCATCATCATCAGCATCATCATCAGCAGCATCATCATCATCAGCATCATCATCATCAGCATCAGCATCATCATCATCATCATCATCAGCATCATCATCATCATCATCATCATCAGCATCATCAGCATCATCATCATCAGCAGCATCATCATCATCATCATCAGCATCATCATCATCATCATCATCATCATCATCAGCATCATCATCATCATCATCATCATCATCATCATCATCAGCAGCATCATCATCAGCAGCATCATCATCATTAGCATCAGCATCATCATCATCATCAGCATCATCATCATCATCATCAGCATCATCAGCATCATCATCATCAGCATCATCATCAGCATCATCATCAGCATCATCATCATCATCATCATCATCATCATCATCATCATCATCATCAGCATCATCATCATCATCATCAGCATCATCATCAGCATCATCAGCATCATCATCATCAGCAGCATCATCATCATCATCATCATCAGCATCATCATCAGCATCATCATCAGCATCATCATCAGCAGCATCATCATCATCAGCATCATCATCATCAGCATCAGCATCATCATCATCATCATCAGCATCATCATCATCATCATCAGCATCATCAGCATCATCATCATCAGCAGCATCATCATCATCATCATCATCATCATCATCATCATCATCAGCATCAGCATCATCATCATCATCATCAGCAGCATCATCATCATCAGCATCATCATCATCAGCATCAGCATCATCATCATCATCATCATCATCATCATCAGCAGCATCATCATCATCATCATCAGCATCATCATCATCATCATCAGCATCAGTATCATCATCATCATCATCATCATCATCAGCATCATCATCATCATCAGCAGCAGCATCAGCATCATCATCAGCATCATCATCATCATCATCATCATCATCATCAGCAGCATCATCATCATCAGCATCATCATCATCAGCATCATCATCATCAGCAGCATCATCATCAGCATCATCATCATCATCATCATCAGCAGCAGCAGCATCATCATCATCATCATCAGCAGCATCATCATCATCATCATCAGCATCATCATCATCAGCATCAGTATCATCATCATCATCATCATCATCATCAGCATCAGCATCAGCATCATCATCATCATCATCAGCAGCATCAGCATCATCATCAGCATCATCATCATCATCATCATCATCATCATCATCATCAGCAGCATCATCATCATCAGCATCATCATCATCAGCATCATCATCATCAGCAGCATCATCATCAGCATCATCATCATCATCATCATCATCAGCATCATCATCATCATCAGCATCATCATCATCATCATCATCATCATCATCATCATCATGTTAGTGCAAGGATGTAAGTTCCCTCCAATAATTAGATATGGACAAATTGTCCCCCAATATTTTATATTATTTATGTAGCTCTGCTGCACTGTATTTTTCTTTGTGTTGTTAGGATTACAGCAAGTTTTCGAAGTTCTTTTATTAGGCCGATCCGCCTCTGAGGTCTAGCAGTGCTCGTCAATGTCAAAATGATTTGAGATGGCCGATAAAATAAAAGAAAGCGAGGTTTAATGTTCACAGAAGCCGAATATATTCCAGCACAATGCTTCCATTCAGGGCTATTGTTAACTACAACTTAAACTATAAGAAGCATTTTGTTGACTGAAATCAAGTTGAATAAAATTAAATATTATTATTATTATTATGTAGCACATAACAAAATTACTAAAATAAAAAACTGAATTCATATTTTTTATAAAAACAATTATATTATAAATAATACTAAAATAACACTGCTTCCAATTTAACGTTAAAGAATGTGATGTAACTGTTATGACAGAAATGCAAGTAATATCCAGTATCAACAAACTATATTCAAGGTATTTAATTATATCATTTATGTAATTAATGTAATGCAATTTGTAAATGAATGAGAGAAAAGACACATTAACAGAGCCATTAACAGTACCAGTAATATGCATCTCCATCTCCTGTCTGAGGAGCTCCTGCAGATCTGTGTTACTGTCCGCTGTCTCACACACCTCTTCAGCTCTGCCTCCATCAGCCACCTACAACACACACACACCTGGTATCAACTCCATCAGCATTAAACTCATTTCATACAAAACACGAGCAGTTATGTAGCTGATTTATCTTATTACTCTTTTGTTACTCACGGATGTGTCCATGTTCTTGTGTTGAGCTGCTCTGAACTGAAGCTCTCTCTCTGTCTGTGTGTGTGTGTGTGTGTGTGTGTGTGTGTGTGTGCGTGCGTGCGTGTGTGTGAGTGAGAGAGAGAGAGAGAGAGAGAGAGAGAGAGAGAGAGAGACTGTATGTGGTTGTGTTTCACTCTCTTGAAATATTCATTACTCAGTGTTCACTTTCACCCGTGTCTGTGGACTGTTTAAATGTTGCATCCAGGGCATAATAACCCATTATTATAGGGTTATAACAAAGAAAAAAAATTGTTACTTCAAATAAAATAAACATTAACTGAAATAAAATAACATGTACAAAAACTTAAACTTACTTTATTTCACCTAGTTGCATAGGCAACATTTCTCATGTTTCATTTAGTTTAACTACATGTACTAAAATAACTAATACTATAGCCATAATAAAAATAACAAAATGTGCAAGAAATTACTAAAACGTTCAAAATAACGATAAAAACTGAATTAACGCTGATTAAATGAATCTGTATGAGTCATAATCTTCCGCTCAGTTTATTCTGGATGTCTTCCGTGAGATTAATTTCCTCATTGATGATCTCTCATTTGCAAATGCATCATTTTAAGGAAGTCACAATGTTTATTTAATCATGTTACTCTGAAATAAACAGGGAATTGAAACTGAGCATTTCTGTTTTGAGAAAAAGAAGGAAGGTTGAGATATTTAACAAGAAATTTATATTAGCATCAGCTGAACTGAGCAAATCATTCGACAAATCAGTGTATTCGTTCAGTGTTTCAGAGACATCACAAATTATTTTAACCATGAATTCAGCTGTGTGAACTTGAGGAAAACTTATTTAAAAACCATCAAAACACCTCCTGATTCAAACAACAAGACTTCATAATGAAAGAAAGTGATGTCAATGAAGCAATTCTTTTTATTTTATTATATTATTTCTATACTTTGTAATATATATTAACTGTGTGTGTATGTGTGTGTGTGTGTGTGTATTTGTGTGTGTGTGGAGCATCATACACACGTTTTTTATTTTATATTTTCAGTTTTATTTTAGTTTACATTTTAGTTTGTCATTTGATCAGTTTAAAATATATTAAGTTTATATATTTGTTTCAATTCATTTTTTATTTCTATTTAGCTTTAATTTTATTTTATTTTAATTTGTTCATCAACTTAATCTCTCACACACACACACACACACACACACACACACACACACACATATATATATATATATATATATATATATATTAGTTCATATTTTTTAATAGGCTTTATTTTTATATTTACATATATTTTATAATATATAAATATTTTGACAATTGTGGGAGGTTTATTACAATAATAAACTGAGCATACAGAAGATCAGTGATGGCAGATATTCAGAAAAGTAGATCAACACAACAGAGATGAATACATTTACTCTATCTATCTATCTATCTATCTATCTATCTATCTATCTATCTATCTATCTAGTAAACGATATTCGCTTAAATACTGATACAAGCAAATTATCAGTGCTGGTTCTACTCGACCTCAGTGCTGCATTTGACACTGTCGATCACGACATACTTCTTGACAGGCTGGAAAACTGGGTCGGGTTTTCTGGGATAGTCCTGAAATGGTTCAGGTCATACTTGGTAGGGAGAGGTTATTATGTGAGTATAGGAGACCATACGTCTGAGTGGACACCCATGACATGCGGAGTCCCTCAAGGCTCAATTCTTGCGCCACTCCTATTCAACCTGTACATGCTCCCAATGAGCCAAATAATGAGAAAGAACCAAATCGCTTACCACAGCTATGCAGACGACACACAGCTCTACTTAGCCCTATCGCCTAACGATTACAGCCCCATTAACTCTCTGTTCCAATGCATTGATGAAGTAAACAATTGGATGTGCCAAAACTTTCTTCAGTTAAACAAAGACAAAACTGAAGTCATTGCGTTTGGAAACAAAGATGAAGTTCTCAAGGTGAACGCATACCTTCAGTCTAGGGGTCAAACAACTAAAACTCAAGTCAGGAATCTTGGTGTGTCTCTAGAGTCAGACCTTAGTTTCAGTAGTCATGTCAAAGCAATAACTAAATCAGCATACTATCACCTGAAAAATATTGCAAGAATTAGATGCTTTGTTTCCAGTCAAGACTTAGAGAAACTTGTGCATGCTTTCATCTCCAGCAGGGTGGATTATTGTAATGGACTCCTCACTGGCCTTCCAAAAAAGACCATAAGACAGTTGCAGCTCATACAGAACGCTGAGCAGAACCAGAACATATGAACACATCACACCAGTCCTCAGGTCTTTACACTGGCTGCCAGTTACATATAGGATTGATTTTAAGGTATTATTACTGGTATATAAATCATTCAATGGCCTAGGACCTCAATACATAGCAGATATGCTCACTGAATATAAACCCAACAGATCACTCAGATCATTAGGATCACATCAGCTAGAAATACCAAGGGTTCACTCTAAGCATGGCGAGTCTGCTTTTAGCTACTATGCCAGGCGCAGCTGAACCAGCTTCCAGAAGAGATCAGATGTGTTTCTACAGTAGTCACATTCAAATCCAGACTCAAAACACTTCTGTTTAACTGTGCATTTAATGAATGATCACTGTACCACTGTCCGTCACACTGTTTGTACTGTATTTTATTTTATGTTTTTAATTATTCTGATTTCTTTTGATTATTTCTGTATTTTATCTTGTATTCTACACTGTTTTAATTATTCTGATTTCTTTTGATTATTTTAATCTCTTTCGTAAAGCACTTTGAATTACCATTGTGTATGAAATGTGCTATATAAATAAACCTGCCTTGCCTTGCCTATCTGTCTGTCTGTCTGTCTGTCTGTCTGTCTGTCTGTCTGTCTGTCTGTCTTTCTATCTATCTATCTATCTATCTATCTATCTATCTATCTATCTATCTATCTATCTATCTATCTATCTATCTATCTATCTGTCTGTCTGTCTGTCTGTCTGTCTGTCTGTCTGTCTGTCTGTCTGTCTGTCTGTCTGTCTATCTATCTATCTATCTATCTATCTATCTATCTATCTATCTATCTGTCTGTCTGTCTGTCTGTCTATCTATCTATCTATCTATCTATCTATCTATCTATCTATCTATCTATCTATCTGTCTGTCTGTCTGTCTGTCTATCTATCTATCTATCTATCTGTCTGTCTGTCTGTCTATCTATCTATCTATTAATTCTATAATTCAGTGAAACTGATCTGAAAGAGGAAGTGCATGAGTCAGATGGGATATTCAAAAACACTAAACTGTATGTTTTCACATTACTGTTCATAATTACATCTCTATGTGCAGCTGTTTTGCACAATGATTGAATGATGAAATCATATTATTGCATATATGATTATTACATTGATCAACATGCTGATTTATCTGAATCTGATATTCCACATCATATATGCGATCTGAAAGGCACTTTATACCTTTCCTGTTATTTTATTGTATTGCAAAGATTTATTATCTTATTTTATTGCCATGTGTGATTTATTTAGTTTGTTCAGACAGCATAATATTATTCAGTATATTTTAACCTCCGGCTGTGGTTTCACGCATTATGTGCACATGATTTTCTACTTTAATGCAGAGATCATTCAGATAGAACTGAAAATATTCCTGTTTAATCAATTTTATTCTTACACCCTTTTCTGGCTTTTCTGTTGTTGTTTTTTATAGTGTAAATAGCCTTTAAATAAATAAAATTTCACTGTTTCACAGATCACAGACAGTCACATTTGGAAACAGCATGTGTTTATTAAAGGCCTTTTATTTACACTCTTACAATCCCTCTGATATTCATCCGCCTATAACAACATGCCTTGGGTTAAAAATTAAAACAAAGAGATGATATCACACAGAAAACTTACTATAGATATTATTAGAATAAGGGTTAGGCTAGTCAGCGTTAACATCTCTTAGAAATATCATACTTATGTGTATCTATATTGAACGCAGATCATTAAGTAAAAAGGTTATTAGATTATTTCCATCGAAGTACGTCCTGATTGATCCTCAGGAGCTGCAATAGTGACAGTTTTTAAGATTGAACTGTTATTCTTTATTGCTGGAGAAGATGGTCCAGTTGTGGACGTTCTGGCTTTACTCTGGAGAGAGAGAGAGAGAGAGATGGACATTAGTTCTGGTATTTTAGCACACTATCACTACATGAGCGTTTTGGGGCAAAGCAGTAAATGACACACATAGAGACTCACCCAAAACATCAGCAGCACCTGTGATGAACCAGCAGAGAAATGCACAAAACAAACAGAGAGAAGGGTGTCAATAATATGTACATAACAAGTGATTGACTAATTTTGATTGACTATTCATTTCTAGCTTATATTCCACTGGTTGTTCACTGTATGTATCTACAGAAAACTGTATTTACCGAACTACTTTGGATTTAATTAAACTTTTTCATGACAAATTATATTAGCAGACAATGTTGCTTTCGGGTATTGAAATAAAGCTGAAATAAAATAAAATATAAGTCTTAGATGAAAAAATTAAACTTGTTACATTGCAACTGACTAAAATAAAATAAGTTGAAGTTTATGTAGTACAATTTAAATAATTAAAATAATAAATTAAAGCTAAATAAAAATATTTAGAAAAACGAATAAAAATGACAAAAGCACACACCAAAATGAATAAAACTTAAAGTAAAATGAAAATTGAAAATATAAAATTAAAAGCTAATTCATAATATGAATAAACATTATAATAGTATATAAATAATACTAAAATAATACTAAAATGAGTCCAGATTTATTTTTCATTTTTATGACACAATAAAAAACAGAGACCTGAGTGTTGTTATTGTTAACTGAAACTAATAAAAATTGTTTTCTTTATTTGAAATAAAGCTGAAATAAAAATTAAATATAAATATTAGATGAAAAACCTAAAAAACTTGAATGACCATTAGAAATGTTGCCCTGGCGTCTAACTGAAATAATTATGCTGAAGCATTAATATTACCTATAAAAATAAATTAAAGCTAAATAGAAAGATGTAAATTATGTGTTCACGAATAAAAAATTAGAAAAGCACATAACAAAATGAATAAAACTTAAACTAAATTATAATACAGTATATAAATAATTATAAAATAAAAGCATAATATAATATAGTCATAACATAGCAATTTGAGTGAGAGCAGATTTATTCTTCATTGCGCATCTTTTACTGTACTAGGTACTGGTTTCTCAAAGGATAACATTTTTATTTGTGCACCTAAAGCACATTTATAGCCTTGTGCTGAAACACACCTGAGTCACACTGGGGTCGCCCGCGCATGAGTGTGCCCGAGATCTCCTTGCCGTCTTTGTCCACACACCAGCAGTAGCCGGTGCTGTGCCAGCACTGCATGGGCATATAGTTGCCCTCCTCGTCACACTGAGGCTGGAAGAACCCGGGTCTCACGTGCCGCTCAGACTCCAGCTTACACTTGCTCTCCACTTCAACAGCTGCAGAGAGACACGCGTGTCATGTGGAGATCTGCGTGAGGTGTGTGTGTGTGTGTGTGTGTGTGTGTCTCACCTGATGCGGGTGAGCTCTTCACCTCCTCTTCTAGCTCCACCTGCAGAGGCAGACTCCTCATTGGCAGATTCATCCTCTTCGGCATCAGTCTAGCACCTTGTGACAGAACATGAAGAATTAGATCAACTATAATGGACAAGAGCTTGTCATACAGTATATTGAGAATGTGGTCACAGGTGTTGTTAGGCATGAAAATTTGCTTTTATAAATATTAAGAAAATGATATATATTTTTCCCATTTTCATTTATTTTTATTAATTTTGTCAATTGTGTGCTTTTGCCATTTTTTATAAATATTTTAATATATTAATATTTCTATTTGTAATTTTAATACAACAACTTCGACATTTTTATTTCAGTTTTTCAGTTTATTATTTCATCTAATAGCATCTAAAGCTTTATTTCAAAAATGCTTTTATATATATATATATATATCATTTAATTTATATTTTGAAATCTTTTTACATTTTTAATATATAAATAATGTAATATATTACATGTATTTTTTATATTATTTATTTATTAGTTTTCTTTTGTTCTGTAGTGATTGTGTTGGTGATTGCATTGGTGGTTTTCAAACATATATTTTTATTTTTCAGTTTTTAGTTTAATTAATTAAATTTTTGCTTATTTAATTTTATGTGCTTTTGTTTTTTTATATATTTAATATTATTATAAATAATTATAATGTATAATATATTTTTAATATTTGCTATTAATATTTATATTTAGCTTTAATTCAATTTTATTTTAATTTGAAAATTTTGTACATAAACTAAAACATAATTAATTTCAGTTAGTTGCAAAGAGAACATTTCTAAAGTTTTTTTTTAGTTTTTCCATCTAATATTTATATTTTATTTCATTTCAGCTTTTTATATATTTATTATTTTAATTATATATTCTATTTAATATATTTGTATATTTATACAATTGTTTACAATATTAACTTAAATATAAATAATGTAATATATTATTATATGATGTATTTATTTTTCACATTATTTATCCATCACTTTTTTTCATTTTAGTTTAAGTTTTAATGGTTTTATGTGCTTTTTCATTTTTTAAATATTTTAATATATTAATATTTCTTTTTGAAACTTCAACATATTTTATTTCAGTAAGTTGCAAAGGAAACATTTCTAAAGTTTTTCATCTTATATGTATATATTAGATATCTAATATTTTTGTTTTATTTCGGCTTTATTTCAATAAGCAAAAATGCTTCCAATATATTATTATCATTATTATATTCCTTTATAATATATGAACTTATATATTTAATATATAAATAATGTATTACTTTACATTTATTTTTCATATTATTTATTTATTTGTCTCTTGTGTTGTGTGTGTTTGTGACTGTACCGTCCAGTTGTCCGCTGCCCTCTCTGTGGTTTGTGAAAACTGGCTGCAGTTTCTACAGAAAAGAAAAAGAAACAGATATCCAGAATTGATTGAACAAAAACCCAAGCAACACTATTGAGGACTATTATCAGTTTCTGTTTTTCCTGACCAGGAGGGGAGTGCTCTTTTTCTTGTCAGTGGTCTGGTCAGAGGTTTCGTCAGAGAAGTCTTTCAGCAGGGACATGCTGTTCATGGGAAGGTGCATCACTTTTGGAGGACCAGCTGACAGACGAAAAATGAACATGATATGCATATAAGTCCCACACTTTCATTTTAGAAAAGTGTGAGCACGTTTATTTTATGAGAACAGGGATTTATAGGCCCGGGGCAATATGCATGAATAAGTTGATGCTTGCATTTCTGTAAATGAATAGCTTGTTTGATAAATGTTTCTGATGCACTGGTTATATATACCTGACATCTTTCGGGTCAGCTCAGTCTTCAGCTTCTCCTGGCCGCTGGTCAGAGCACTGATGTGTTCCTTCTGACCCCAGACGAAGTAAGCGGTCAGCGCCTGACCCGCCAGCAGAAGACAGGCCAGAACCGTGAGTCCGGCCACCTTCAGGGCCTTTCCATTGGGGTTCCTGCAGACGGAGACACAGGACAGCACACACACACACACCATTACAGGGGAGTTTCCACACTGACGGTCACTGCTGTGGGTGTTTATCTGTAATAACACCATCTCTGTCCGCCAACAAAAGTGTATTCCCCTTCAAGTAAAAGGGAATATTTCTATGATTCACGCCACTATTTTTTAATCATTTGAGATCCTGGGAATTTTTTTGGTAATTTACTTCCTTTTTTTTTTTTTTTTTTTTTTTTTGGTTAAAAAATATATAGGGAGAAACAAATCCTGCTCCTCTTTTGTAAGTCAATTTTGAGTCTGCTAAATCAATAAATGCAAATCTATATGGTTTAAATTCTTAACTAAAAATAAGATTGACTGATTCAGGTTTTCAGGAAGACTGAGAATAAACAAACTAATGAATGTCTGATGCATGGATATTTTAGTTAGTCAGAACTTAATTTCAAATTCAAATGACAAAAAAATATATATTTTAGTTGCTTGAAATAAATAACATTAGCTAAAATCAAATCAAATATTTTAAAATTTTTCATTTCACCAAGTTGCCAAGGCAATATTTAAAAACAAAACAAACAAAAAAACTAAAACTGAAACAAGTTAATACAAACCATAAAGACACATTTTAAACATAACTAAATACATATGAATAAATTAAAAAATATATATGCCTATGTATAAAATGACCAAACCAAACTACTGCAAATTTAAATGAACATTTGATATGATATTATGTGATATGATATGCGATATGATATGCGATATGATATGATATTATGATATGATTTGTTTGGGTATTTTATGTATTTTATGTTTTTTTTATTAATTATCTTATAATTAGCATATTACATTCATAATATTTGTCATTTTAAAAATTAATCACACCGCAGGACGTTTTTAAATGAACTACTGAAGGCAAAACAAGTGATTAAAACAATACAACTGCTAAAATATAGAGTTAAACATTCATAAAATTCCATTAAAAAAGAAAATCTTGAAATGTCCATGTTATTTGTCAACAGCTCATCACGTTAAGTCTATATGATTGTTATGTATTAAATCGAAAATCACAAATTATTAAGAATTTTTTTTTTTTTTAAACTTGTCCAATAAATAAACAACCAATCAATAACGACAGCGCGTGTGACGTCACGGGTAGTGAGGCAGAGTTTCATTTCAATCTTTTTGGAATTTTACAGTACATAACCCAAGTAAGATATGTAGCAACCAAAATGAGTTTAGACTTGTTGCGTCCGTTTTGAGCCAAGGAATTATTGTAATATGATTCATTGTCATTAAAAATTAATGCTTTTAAATTTACACGCACAATACGAGTTTTGCATACAAGAAAAAGTTCCACGAATGATTCAAAGCATGGATTCTTGAACATTTACCCTCACAAATGCAATATTATAATTGCTATCATGCACTAATGCAATTTAATAATATATACGGAAACTAACAAATTATTTTACTATGTCCCACAAACAAAAAAACAAACAAACAAATAAACATTACCGTGTTGGTCCGCGGCTCAGGACGGTCTCTTGGCTCGGCACGCGCTGAATCAGCGCATCGTTTTGATGATCTTCCATCACTGCTGTTTCTACTGTCAGTGAGTGAGTGAGTGAGTGTGTTTATTCCGAATGAAAGTCACTGTGTCTTTCAGATGGTTTTATGCAGCACCGAAACCCGCTTTTCAGGATGTATGTGGCGGAAAGCCCCTGATTCTACAGATGTGAACTTAAACCTGAACCTGATTCGGGCATCTTCACATCTGAAATGTGATTGGCTGATGAGAGCAGCGTCATTAGTTGATGGAGAGACTGAAACTTCAACTAACATATGGCCATGAGAAAGTGCTTGATAAAAACAAAACACTGAACATAAATATTCCACTTTCATTTTTTGAGCAAAATTATCAAATATTTCAGAGAGGGATTTGACATCAATAGGGTTACACTTTCTAATAATTCTGTTAAATCACTATAAAGATGTTTAGATTAAATGCATTCAGGTCCATATGAAAAAATATGCATCAAAGTGTGACATTTATATTTCCATCTGTCTGTCTTGTACAGCCTATTATATACAATATTATATTACTATAGCCTTTTTGAAATTCACATTAATGTATATCAAGGCTTACATACACTTTTAAAAAGTTGCTGCCTTAAATGTTTAAGTATTAACTTGGATGTTTAAGTCATTTCAACTTAAATTAGGCCTAGCCTACATTAAATTGTCTGAAAAATTAGTTGAATCTTATAACTTATAAAAAAAAGTTTAAAATTGCTTAACTTATTTTGATGAGACATAAAACTTTACTCATTATGCCGTTTACATAAAAAAGGACACTTATTTTGTCCTTTTTAATGTAAAGTGCATAATAAGTAAAGTTTTAAGTAATGCAAGTTATTATAAAGTTTTATAACAGTCTCTGCAAGACTATAAAATGTTGTAGGCACCATCATGGTGAAATACACACATAAACATGGTAAAATGAGAGTGAATTAGTGCAGGTTCTGCCAAGATACAACTGATTCATGCATCCAGTTTCTCCGATTGGACACGCAGAACAAAACATTATGACAAACAACATTCCTTTTGCAGAAACGTTTTTTTCTAAAACACAGAACCGAGAAATAAAGAATCAAGTCCGCAAATCTCCACCATCCTTCCCAAGTAAAATGTCAAACATGAAGTGAAATCAGAGAGTATGATCTTTAGATCTATATGGCTTGACTTTTGCAAACTAAAACTCTGATTTACCAGAAATGTGTTGTGGAAGCCGTGTTGTGTTGTGTTGTGTTGTGTTGTGTTGTGTTGTGTTGTGTTGTGTTGTGTTGTGTTGTGTCTTACAAAAAATGGTGTTTAATAGAAGCAAAAATAACACTATAGCAAATTATTTTCTGTTGCTGCTGGTAAAAATAATCACTTTTTATGATTTTTTGGGTAATCTGAACATAATCAAATGATGAGATTTCCAAACAGTTAAGTCAAATCTCAGTTTGAGGATCACTAAAGCAGATCATATGAAGGCTGACAAATATATATATAGGTCGGAAAGATTTTTAATGTTTTTAAAAGAAGTCTCTTCTGCTCACCAAACCCAGTAATATTGTGAAATATTATTTCAATGTAAAACTGTTTTCTATGTGAATATATAGTAACTGTAATTTATTCCTTGTGATCAAAGCTGAATTTTCAGCATCATTACTCCAGTCTTCAGTGTCACATGATCCTTCAGAAATCATTCTAATATGATTATTTGATGCTCAAGAGACATTTATGATTATTATCAATGTTGAAAACGTCTTGGTTACGAATGTAACCCTTGTTCCCTGAGTAGGGAACGGAGACGTTACGTCGGATGACGACGAAATGGGGTTTCGCTTAGAAAGCCTATCAACTTCGAGTATTACAAAACGAGCCAATGGCAAAGAAATGCCATGGGTCTGCGGAATTTGCATGACGTAACTCCGCCCCACCTTGTGGGTATAAAAGGAGGAAGTCTGCAACAGCAGTTTATGTTTCTTTGCTGAGGAGCCAAGACTGAGCTCAGGCGATCCCCGCGGTACAGCGGAAAGTGGCAGGAAGACGTAACGTCTCCGTTCCCTACTCAGGGAACGAGGGTTACATACGTAACCGAGACGTTCCCTTTCGTTGTCACTCCGAGTTACGTCGGATGACGACGAAATGGGGTTACCAGTCTAATCACGCCACCTTCTCAGCTGTCTTCCAGTGCCCTGCGTAAATCTGAGATCCCTGTCGTGAGACTAGCACGGACGAAGGACTCCTATTTAGCACAGGAATACCAAGGTACATTGGGGAGCATATCCCACAATTTTAGAGGAAATATGCAATTATTGCCAACCCAGAGGGGGGGACTTAGAGAATACACATATGACCCGAAGGATGCATATGGAGAACACTGGGGTGTCCAGCCGCAGGTGGAATATTTCAACCCCAGGGGTGGCAAGGTGGCTTGCCAAGGGAAAGACACATGCTCGAGAGAGGCTTACAGTGGAAATACACATGTGGGGGTCGCTCAGGGGAGGGACCATGCACACGGGAGGCACCTAGCCCGCGCATAGGCAATAGACACTGGCGGCGACGTCAGAAGTGCTGGAGGAACTCAGGGCTTTCGGAGAAGCTCACCTGAGGGGAATATCGCACATATCCAGTCCGTGGAGTGGAATGGCGAGCAAGCGAAGACACCTGAGCGGGTCCAGTACTAGCTAGTTGAAGCGAGTACATGAGAGGACACAGGCTCCACTCGGAGATTGTAAAATCTGGCGAATGTGTTCGGTGTCGCCCAGCCTGCAGCTCTGCAGATGTCTGTTAGCGAGGCACCATGCGCTAGAGCCCAAGAGGACGCCACACTCTGGGTGGAGTGGGCAGTCACACCAAGGGGGCACGGTCGACCTTGCTGCTGGTAGCCAAAGCAATGGCGTCCACTATCCAGTGAGACAACCTTTGCTTGGAGAGAGCCTTTCCCTTCAGCTTCCCACCATAACAGACAAAGAGCTGGTCTGAGGTCCTGAAACACTGGGTTCTGTCCACATAGGTGCGGAGAGCACGTACTGGACAGAGCAGTGCCAAGGCTGGGTCTGCCTCCTCCAAGGGCAGCGCTTGCAGGTTCACCACCTGGTCCCGGAAGGGAGTGGTAGGAACCTTGGGCACATATCCAGGCCGGGGTCTCAGGATCACGTGAGAGTAAGCCGGCCCGAATTCCAGGCACGCTTCGTCAACGGAGAATGCGTGCAGGTCCCCTACCCTCTTGATGGAGGCCAGTGCAACCAGGAGCGCTGTCTTCATTGACAGGAACTTAAGCTCCACTGACTGCAGAGGCTCAAAGGGAGCACTCCGCAGGGCAGTTAGCACCACTGCGAGGTCCCAAGAGGGAACGAGAGGAGGGCGAGGAGGATTCAGTCTCTTCGCTCCTCTCAGGAACCTGACGATCAGGTCGTGCTTCCCCAAAGACTTACCTTCAACAAGGTCATGCTGTGCGGCAATGGCGGCGACATAGACCTTTAGGGTGGAGGGAGACAGCCTTTGCTCCAACCCATCGTGTAGGAAGGAAAGCACGACACTAATCGAACATCTCCGGGGGTCTTCTCGGTGAGAAGAGCACCAGCTGACGAAGAGATTCCACTTCAACGCATAGAGATGTCTCGTGGACGAAGCTCTAGTGGAAGTGATGGTAGCCACCACCGGTGGTGGTAGGGTACTCAAACCTGCCTCGTCCCATCCAGGAGCCACACGTGGAGGTTCCAAAGATCGGGACGAGGGTGCCATAGGGTGCCCCGTCCCTGAGAAAGGAGGTCCTTCCTCAGAGGTATGGGCCAGGGAGGTGCTGTCGCGAGGAGAACTAGTTCGGAGAACCAGGTCCTGGTGGGCCAGTACGGCGCAACCAGCATGACCTGCTCCTCGTCCTCCCTGACCTTGCGCAAGGTCTGCGCAAGAAGGCTCACTGGGGGAAACGCATACTTGCGGCCCTGCGGCCAGCTGTGCGCCAGAGCATCCGTGCCGATCGTGCCCTCGGTCAGGGAATAATACTGGGCGCAATGGGTCGAGTCGTGGGAGGCAAACAGATCTATCTGAGCGTCCCCGAACTGGTCCCAAATCAGCTGAACCGACCGGGGATGGAGCCGCCATTCTCCCGGGAGGAGCTGAAACCGTGAGAGCTCGTCGGCTACACAGTTCAGAGCTCCGGGGATATAAATGGCACGAAGCGACCTCAGATGCTTCTGGCTCCATAAGAGGAGGTGGCGGGCGAGTTGTGACATACGGCGGGAGCGTAGACCACCTTGACGGTTGATGTACGCTACAGTGGCGGTATTGTCTGATCGGACTAGTACGTGTTGGCCCTTGAGCACGGCCCGGAAGCGGCGCAGAGCAAGACGTACAGCCAGCAACTCGAGGCAATTGATGTGCCATAGGCGCTGGGGTCCCATCCAGGAGCCCGCGGCAGCACGTCCATTGCACATGGCGCCCCAGCCCGTGGAAGAGGCATCTGTCGATACAACAACATGCCGCGAAGCTCGTTCCAGGGGTACTCCGGCCCGTCAAAAGCTGAGGTTCGCCCACGGGGTGAAGGTCTGACGGCAGGTCGGAGTAACTGGTACTCGGAGCGTGCCGTGTTGCCATGCCCACCTCGGGACTCGGTCGTGAAGCCAAAGCTGAAGCGGTCTCATATGAAGCAATCCGAGCGGCGTTGCCGCGGCTGCAGATGCCATATGCCCCAGGAGCCTCTGAAAAAGTTTCAGTGGAACCGCACTCTTGCCCTCGAACTGTCTCAGGCAAGTCAGCAGTGACTGCGCGCGCTCGCTCGTAAGCTGCGCGGACATGGCGACCGAGTCGATTTCCATACCGAGAAAAGAGATCCTCTGCACGGGGCAAAGTTTGCTCTTCTCCCAGTTGACCCGAAGGCCCAGACGAGCTAGGTGCCGGAGCACTAGGTCCCTGTGTTCGCAAACCTGATCTCGAGAGTGAGCTAGGATCAGCCAGTCGTCGATGTAACTCAGGATGCGAACCCTGTGCTCCTGAAGGGGAACAAGGGCAGCCTTGACAACCTTCGTGAAGATGCGAGGAGACAGGGCCAGCCCGAAAGGGAGGACCGCGTACTGGTATGCCTGCCCCTCGAAAGCAAACCGTAGGAACGGTCTGTGGCGAGGAAGAATGGAGACATGGAAGTAGGCGTCCTTCAAGTCGATCGCTGAAAACCAATCCTGGGGCCGCACGCATTCGAAAACGTGTTTGGCAGTGAGCATCTTGAACGGCAGCCTGTGAAGGGAGCGGTTCAGCACGCGCAAGTCCAGGATTGGCCGTAACCCACCGGTTTTCTTGGGGACAATGAAGTAAGGGCTGTAGAAGCCGGACCTCATCTCGGCTGGAGGGACAGTCTCGATTGCACCCTTCGCCAGCAGGGTGGCAATCTCTGCTCTCATGATGGGGGCATTGCCACCGACCAAAGTGGAGCGGACTCCCCTGAAGCGGGGAGGAGACCGTGCGAACTGAATCGCATAGCCGAGCCTGACGGTACGCGCGATCCAGCGGGACAGACGGGGAAGCTCTAACCAGGCTCCCAGGAACTGAACCAGCGGGATCATGCGGGCGACAGGCATCCCCCCGGAGGGGCAGCGAAGCGGAGTAACTGGCCCAGACGTGGACGGCATAGCGGCCCGGTGTGGGGGCACAGTTAGCAACCGCGCCCTGGCAGAGGGGGCCAGGGGAGGACCAGGCTGGTCGTCCCGCGGGGGCCTGCTCTGCCAGGGGTCTGGCGACAGAGGGGGACAGGGGCGAAGCGGTCCGTGGACGGCACGCCGTGTCAACCACCTCTGGGACAGAGGGGGACGAGGAGAGCACGGCTTGTGGGCGGCGCTCTGTGTCGTCCCGAACTCTGTGTGCTCAGAGACGGGAGAGTGGTGTCCGACCGTGGCCTCCAGAGCCGGCCCGGGTGAACGGGCAGGGTGGGAGCCGCGGGAGGGCACCTTCGGCGGTGGGCAGACCGAGGGATCTGAGCGGACGGCGGGGCCATCGGGACAGAATCAACGTCAGTCTGCACATGGGCGGTTGAGAACTGTTGGGCGAAGTTCTCAACCGCACCGCCGAAGAGGCCGACCTGGGATATGGGAACGTCGGACAGACGGGGCCGCGCGACATTCAGCACATCAGACAGGTTCAGCCACAGAATGGTAGGCATCACCTGACCCAGGGAGCGTACGGCCACTTTCGTCGCTCGGAGAGCAAGGTCAGTGGCGGCGCGCGACTCAGTGAAGAGCCCTGGGTCAGTCCCGCCCTCGTGCAAGTCCATGAGCATCTGGGTCGGGGACCAGCAGAATGGCCATGGCCTGCAGAGAGGCGGCTGCCAGTCCCGTGGTACTATAGGATCTCGCCACAAGTGTAGACGAAAACTATAGACCATGGGCGGGTGCTTAGGATTGCGCCGAGAAGAAGCACTCTGAGGACACATAGCATCGCAACAGAGCGTTCAGCCGGGGAACCCCAGTGTACCCATGGCAGCGGCCCCATCGAGGGGGGAAAGGCGGATGAGATCAGCGAGCGGTCCCGAGAAAACCAGGGGGTCTTCTGGGACTTCGAGATCTCATCATGCACGTCCGGGAGGGAAGGTATTGGGGTTTGCCGTGGACGAGGGTCGGCGGCCTTACCCAAAAACCAATCGTCCCAGGAAAGCATGGCCGTCATCTCTGGATCAGACTCAGGCACAGCCGTATGCACACCAGAAGGTGGCAGCTGTGACTAGTCGTCACTTCCCAGAGAATCAAACCCACCTTGTGAAGCTGCTACATACATAGTATCATCCTCTGTAGCTTTAAATGAAACACACGGGCCACCAGAGGGTAGACTCGTGGGAATCACCTATTCACTAGCGGGCACCGCCGTTGAGGGGAGGCTGGGGTCACGGACACGGAGTCGGCGCCTTGTTCCAGACCAACACCCCCAGGTCACCCTGGCCACCAGCCGAAGATCGGGGGGTGGATGAGGGGACTCTCACTCTTGCGAGTTCACCGAGTCTCGACCTATATGGCGCGATGATCATGTTCCCACAGAGAGAACATGAGTCATCCACGAGCGCTGCTCTAGCATGATCAAGCCCAAACATACCAGACAACGCTCGTGCCCATCAGAGTCCGATACCAAGCTGCCGCAACCATTCGTTTTTTTTTTTTTTTTTAATGCACGGGCGAGCCGTCTTTAAAAAGACGTGCCGCGTGCGAGCTCTTTTAGTGAGAGAAAACTCAAGTGTTGAAGCACCCGGGGAGACACGCACCGACTGGCAGACCACTGCAACAGATCAGCAGGAAGCACGCGCTCGCCGTAGATCGCCGTCACACCAACACTCGAGGTACTCGTTTGTAAAGCTGACAATTCAGAGATGGCTTGTGGAGAGAAGAATACACTTGGCTCCGAAGCGAAAACATAAACTGCTGTTGCAGACTTCCTCCTTTTATACCCACAAGGTGGGGCGGAGTTACGTCATGCAAATTCTGCAGACCCATGGCATTTCTTTGCCATTGGCTCGTTTTGTAATACTCGAAGTTGATAGGCTTTCTAAGCGAAACCCCATTTCGTCGTCATCCGACGTAACTCGGAGTGACAACGAAAGGGAACCATTTTTATTTCAGGATTCTTTGATGAATAGAAAGTTCAAAAGAACAGCATTTATCTGAAATAGAATCTTTTGTAACATTAAACACTACCGTTCAAAACTTTGGGGTCAGTATGAATTTTTATTTGATTTTTTGGGGGAAATAAATAAAATAAATCAATACTTTTATTCATCAAGGAGGAATTAAATTGATCAAAAGTGACAGTAAATACATTTATAATGTTACAAAAGATTCTATTTCAACTAAAAGCTTTTGTTTTTATCTTTCTGAAGACTGGAGTAATGATGCTGAAAATTCAGCTTTGATCACAGGAATAAATTACACTTTACTATATATTCACATAGAAAACAGCTGTTTTACATTGAAATAATATTTCACAATATTACTGGGTTTGTTTTGTATTTTTAATCAAATAAATGTAGCCTTGGTGAGCAGAAGAGACTTCTTTTAAAAGAGACTTCTTACCCACCCCAAACTTTTGAACGGCAGTATATATATATATACATGCACTCACCTAAAGGATTATTAGGAACACCTGTTCATTTTCTCATTAATGCAGTTATCTAATCAACCAATCACATGGCAGATGCTTCAATGCATTTAGGGGTGTGGTCCTGGTCAAGACAATCTCCTGAACTCCAAACTGAAAGTCAGAATGGGAAAGAAAGGTAATTTAAGCAATTTTGAGCGTGGCATGGTTGTTGGTGTCAGACGGGCCGGTCTGAGTATTCCACAATCTGCTCAGTTACTGGGATTTTCACGCACAACCCTTTCTAGGGTTTACAAAGAATGGTGTGAAAAGGGAAAAACATCCAGTATGCGGCAGTCCTGTGGGAGAAAATGCCTTGTTGATGCTAGAGGTCAGAGGAGAATGGGCCGACTGATTCAAGCTGATAGAAGAGCAACTTTGACTGAAATAACCACTCGTTACAACCGAGGTATGCAGCAAAGCATTTGTGAAGCCACAACACGCACAACCTTGAGGCGGATGGGCTACAACAGCAGAAGACCCCACCGGGTACCACTCATCTCCACTACAAATAGGAAAAAGAGGCTACAATTTGCAAGAGCTTACCAAAATTGGACAGTTGAAGACTGGAAAAATGTTGCCTGGTCTGATGAGTCTCGATTTCTGTTGAGACATTCAGATGGTAGAGTCAGAATTTGGAGTAAACAGAATGAGAACATGGATCCATCATGCCTTGTTACCACTGTGCAGGCTGGTGGTGATGGTGTAATGGTGTGGGGGATGTTTTCTTGGCACACTTTAGGCCCCTTAGTGCCAATTGGACATCGTTTAAATGCCACGGCCTACCTGAGCATTGTTTCTGACCATGTCCATCCCTTTATGGCCACCATGTACTCATCCTCTGATGGTTACTTCCAGCAGGATAATGCACCATGTCACAAATCTCGAATCATTTCAAATTGGTTTCTTGAACATGACAATGAGTTCACTGTACTAAAATGGCCCCCACAGTCACCAGATCTCAACCCAATAGAGCATCTTTGGGATGTGGTGGAACGGGAGCTTCGTGCCCTGGATGTGCATCCCACAAATCTCCATCAACTGCAAGATGCTATCCTATCAATATGGGCCAACATTTCTAAAGAATGCTTTCAGCACCTTGTTGAATCAATGGCACGTAGAATTAAGGCAGTTCTGAAGGCAAAAGGGGGTCAAACACAGTATTAGTATGGTGTTCCTAATAATCCTTTAGGTGAGTGTATATATATTAGGGCAACTCAGCTATATAAGCAACTCAGCAACAAAGCTATATAAGCTTTATCAAATGAAATCATCAATATACACATACTTATAAAATGCACAAAATATTTGCATAATATAAAACATATTTTTTAAATATCTTTAAAAAAAATTCTCTACTTTAATAATATATTTCCCAAATATCTCGTCAGATCTAGTAGGGACACACTAGTAACCATAAACACAACACAATGTCAAAAGATTTAGTTTTGTTTCAAGGAAGCAGAGGAAGACAACAATATCTGCTTACAATACTTTCACTTTTATTTTTGATTAATTATAATATAAATCGAACTTCACAGTTAACTACTAAGTTAACTCTTAAATCAGTTTTCCAGTTCAATAATTTAACAATCAACTCATGTTATAATATTTTTGAATACATACTTAAACAAACAACTGATGTTTTTTTCCATGAATGAGATTATCTAAATATGTTAATATTTTATAAAGAGAGAGGAACAAAACAGTAGTTGAATTCAGATTTACTGATGTCACATGAGAGAGAAGACTGAATTCAGAACACAACAAGGAATGCATTTCATAATTTTAAAGATGACTGAAAGGCACATAAACACAATCGAAAGTGTGTTCTGTAACTGTTACTGTATATACTAACAGTGAACGCTCCTGCTCATAAACTGTAAACAAACACACTCACAAACAAACAAACAAACACATTTATTCTTCCTCATATAATAATCTTTTTCTCACTCTCTCCATCAGACACATAATTCAGGCAACATCAGAAATACATATACAACTGAAGTCAGTGCAAGCATTTGAGGGTTTTGTAAGGTTTTGGATAATTATTTCCGATGGATTTGGTAACACGAGTCATTCTTCACTTTAATTGTTAACTGTATTATGCATTATTATGTATAGTAGTCCTCTGGGAGGTATAAAAATAGTGGTTATTGATTAGAGAACCACATTCAAGTGAACACTTCTAAATTATTAATCAAAGATTCTTGTTAATTAAAAGTAGGCTAGTTACTACATTAATAATGCGTTACTCATTTGTTCCTGCAGTTATTCATTAATGACAGAACAGTATTCTAAGTGCTACCATCACATCTTCTCATTTCTTTCACATTCACTGTTATCATCAGCATCATAACTGAGGACACTAAACACTTTTCCTGAGGCCTTGTCCAAACTAATATGTTTCGGAGGTATGTAAAAACGATGACGTATGTTTAGTCATGTGACATTGAACCCATGGATATTCATTATACCAGCATAGTGCCTGTTATGTGCTATTCACTTTCTCACTGTTGCTAAAATATGTTACTTTGCACACTCTTCATATCACAGTCCTGCAAAGATGACAGAAAATTCACTGCATTTGCTGTCCTGCGAGAGCAGTTGTGTTTTACACCAATATAATGGTGAGTGAGTGCGCATCAGTGAATGCTGCTAAATAAAATGATGCTGCCAGAAGAATTGTGTGATAACTTATGTCTTGTTCTGTCTTTTATCATCTCAGTGAGCTTTTATGGGAGTGAATTCGGCGTTTTCCGACGTTTCGGTGTGGACGAGAAATCGTTAGGAAAACGCTATGGACAGTGAACGGAGAGCGTTTTGAAATGAAAACTCAGTTCTCAAATCTATCCGGATTAATGAAGGCCTAGACGTAGCAGATCCTCATATTGTTCATCTCAGGCAATGAAATCACCGGCCCGAACTTTCTCTCGTCGCTTCCTGTTCTCTTCTTCCTCAATATCGGATCTTCTCAGTTTCCAATATTACACTGACAAACAAACAAATAATTTCTTTGATTAAGTAGAAGCTTTTTAGGTTGCATGAAGAAGATGGACATCATCAAACCCCACCCTACATTTTTGAGAATCCGTTTCACTCAGAATTAGTGGCAGGTTTTCACTGTGACCAAGTTCAAGCTTCACAAAATTGTCTACATATCAAATTGACCCTGATAAATATTAACTGTAAAAAGTATAACAACTAGCCTCCTTTATAGCCTAATTAAGTTTATATTAATGTAGATACATTCCACCATACATAATCCACTGTTAATTATCTATTTCATATTCAAGTTTTGGTTATGGTCTGGCCATGGTCTGCATTGGTAACATTATAGGACCTTACACAGATTATGAATCATAGTAAAGACACTTGTTTTGTATTACAAGTTTTATGAAATGGTATGTTTAAACACAAAATGTGACATAAATGTATAAAGGTCCTATAGTCCTATAATTTTCAAAACTCACAACTTTCCAAACTGTTTTATGGTGTTTTTGTATAATGAATGTTTCTGGAAAGATGTTTTGTCAGCTGAGCATCAATCCATTGAACGCACTGTACTTCTATCACTCACATCCTCGGTTTAATTCATTATGTCTATATATCTTGAAGATACAATATGTACGATTTTTCGCCGCAAGGGGGCGCAGTTTACAAACAATAATAAAGGTGAATCTTGATGTCTATGAAGGAGAGTGGAACGATGGGAGATGTGGTTCTCACCATCCAGAGATGTGTTGAATTAAAGGAGCATTCGGCAACTGTTTCAACTTAATAAAACCGTTTAGAAATCATTTGGATGGTTTAATAACCTGTTCTGGTGAGAATGGTGACTTTCCCCGCTCCCCCCAACGTTCCTAGGCGGAAAACCAACCTTGCAACATGAGGATTAACGTCCCGGTAAGTTGGAAAAAGGAAGTCTTGTGAGAAGCGAGAACGAGCGAGAAACACAAACTGCTTTATGGCAATTCGACATAAACACACACGCTGCCCTCAATGTGTATGATGTATTACTCACCTCGGTAGACATAGCTCCACAAAGTGGCCGGCTCCGATAATAACAAATGCACATGCAGGGCCGGCGCTAGCCATATGGGTGCCCTAAGCACAAATGCTTGGGTATATATACAGTATATACATGCAAATATTTCTTAAATATATACGTGCATATGTGTATTTATATATATACAAAATAATTATACACAGTACACACACATATATCATGTAGACACAAACTTTTATTTTGGATGCGATTAATCTTTTTCCAAGCCCTAATAATTTGACAACTCTGTGAATATTAAAATATACAAACACTGAGATTGTGGTTTTTTTTTTTTTCTAATTGCAGTTTCACCAACAGATGTCGCCCTTGGGCCTTGGCCTATGAACCTCTTGAAAATGACCGCATTATCCGCATAGAACAACGACGAAAAAACGTATCTAAGCGGTCTTCCTTTTCTTCTCAAACAAACTAACTGCATCTTAAACAGCCCAAGTTTCAAAATTTCCCGGGGGAGAAACCCCCGGACCCCCGTTAAAATAAAAGATTCAACATGCAGGGCTAAAAAAGCCCCGGATCATTTGCACTAACTTACTAGCGACGCCCCCATGGACATGCATACACGACGCAAGGGCGCCCGCGCAACAAAACTAACATTTTTATTTAAAACATTGTCTTACCTGCAAGCGACGCGCGAGTATCATCCCGCTGTCTCTTCTTTTTCCTTTTTTCCGCCCCCGACTCTTGGTGCCTTTTCGAGGCCATGTCTGAGGTCAGTGTCTGCCAAATTTGACATTGATTGAGGCATAATCGAACAGACCACTGGGAGGTGGGGAAGGGGGGGCACCAGAGGGAGACTGGCACAGGAGATTCACCTTTTTCTCGACTAATTTGGTCTAGGCCTATATTACTTTTGTATTGCTTTTGTATATTAACATGCTTTAGACATATTTTTATTTGTTATTTATACTAGTAGCCTATTGTGATGATTTTTCACGACCCAGATTTTTTGGTGCCCCCCCAAGCACTTGGTGCTCTACGTGCCAGTGCGTGATGTGCGTGTGCGGAGCGCCGGCCCTGTGCACATGAGCAGCGGTGGAAAGGGGGAGGAGGGGCCGCAAGTGAGTTTTTTTCATGACATTGTTGTGAAATATACGCCTCACAGCTGTAGGGGGAGCTCGCTGAGAAAACATGCGACGACAAAAGTGAAAATCAGCGAAGAAATAGCTAGAGTTGCCGAATGCCCCTTTAACGAATCATGATTTTGTATTACCTGTACGTGTGATCACACTATTTTATGTCATCGTAATGAATTAAATGCAATGAACGCGAAATGTAATGCTATATTATCCTCTTACAGCTATTTGTCAAATGATTTGGTGGGTTAATGCTGCACAGTTTTACGTGTTTATGGTTAATGCCGTGTTGTTTTACGTGTTCAAAACAATCGTACTAAAAGTAAATTTGAACGAACCCACAGTATTTGCAAGTAATGGCTAAATATTTTTTAAAACACAGCCTATTGTATTTAATTGCACTGCCATAATCTTGGTCACCACACGTGATAAAAAGCATTACCGAAGTACAAAGGAGCAATATAACTGTGAAATTTCATCAGCATAACGATCACTTGATAGTTTTTCGAGGTGAATCAACATATGCTTTATGGTCTGTCATGTCATATATGTATCTCACATTGTTTATTATTATTGACACGTGTTACATGTACAAAAAAAATACATAGATTTGCTTACCTGTCTATTTATACACACGCGAGAGCAGAGTCTCTGTCAAGCCCAAGTTCGTTGTGAAGCTCTCTCCATCTCGAAAACGCCACGCCGATATTTATCCTTGTTTTATTTCTTCGGTTGTCACAAATTCTGCGTGTCGACGCGTATGTTTTTTTGGAGTGTCAATTCTTGCCAAAGAGTAATCGTGATCCATGATGTACACAACTGCTATAACCACCACTTCCGCATTTGTCCACGGAAACGTAAATTGCGGAAACCGATGATAGCGCGGATATTGCGTCATTGACATGTGACATTTTTTTCCAGGACGGGCCATTATTTAAAATTGGAATTTCTCTGAAATTAAACATCTTTGTGGACTTTTGGGATATTGTAAGTACACAACTGCAGGAAATATATCACACTGTGCAAGTGATTTTTGGACATTTTATTACAAAAATCTTACATATTGCAGCTTTAAGCTCTGGCAGACAGATTCTATTGGGTAGTTTGGCACCAGATTGTATTATCGCTCTCTGGCCATTAGTCGTCGCTCTATAACCCATTAATACTGTGTGTGTGTGTGTGTGTGTGTGTGTGTGTGTGTGTGTGTGTGTGTGTGTGTGTGTGTGTGTGTGTGTGTGTGTGTGTGTGTGTGTGTGTGTGTGTGTGTGTGTGTGTGTGTGTGTGTGTGTGTGTGTGTGTGTGTGTGTGTGTGTGTGTGTGTGTGTGTGTGTGTGTGTGTGTGTGTGTGTGTCGCCCTCTATCGCCAAATGCTTGTAAGGCGTCAGTTCAGCGCACATGTGTTTCACTCAGCTGGTGTGTCTCTGCGCTCCGGACCGGAGGAGAAACGGAGTAACCGGAGTCACCGGACAGCCGCATTTACCGGAACACCGTGAGAACAGCGTCACAGGACGAGCGTTTCTCCTGGTGAGCGGTGAAGGAGTGACGCAGGACACGCGCTCGGACGCGTTCAGCAACGCTTCTTCTTCTGCTGTGTGTGAATCAGGTGAGAGAAAATCTGCTGCATGTTCTGGCACTAATCAACGGCCTTATATAACGACAATGTGTATTTGACACTGTACTGTAGTGATGGGTTCACACCGCACCTGTTGTTAGTGCATCAATCAGTGTTCAGGATGTTTACAGTCATATTTAGTATGTTGTTCTGTAGTTTGATTATTTTTAGAGGATTTATTAGGTCAGTTCCCCTCAGATTTTTGTGTAACCCAAACAATACTTTCTGCACCCTTTCTGTATTTGTGATGTATTTCAGCTGTGGTATGGTGTATGATGTTTTACTGTACTGTAGCTGTAGCCTACATCTTAAGCATTCATGTGTCGTCAAACAGTCCTGATTGAATAATTCATCACAGGATGGGTACATTGCTTTATTGGGGTTAATTGAACTGTGTGTGAAATCTGATTTACAGTAGATTCACGGGACAATCACATGACAGAAAAATTTAAATGGAAAAAACTGAATCTGGGAAAAAATAAAACTGATTTCATACACTATTTATTATTCAAGATCTTGTATGGCTCATCAGTGTTATAAAGATCACTGATCGATCGTACAGTGAAACCTCTTTAGTAATGCATGGTTTTTGATTTTTTTGTTTTTAATTTTGAGTGTATTGAATCTACAGTCTGTAAACACTCAAAAATCAAACCCATGTGACACAGTTTCATGTAATTTGCAAGGCTTCTGGTAAAAAGTGCATTGTCTACAGGTTTCTTTACACTTGCGAGGGCAGAGTCTTTGAAGAAAAGTAAAACATGGGAAAATGAGTTTTGAGGATGTTTAGCTCTTGAATCATGTTCTTGATTTTAAAGGGGTAGTTCACCCAAAAATGAAAATTCTGTCATTATTTACTCACCCTCATGTCGTTCCAAACCCGTGAGACTTTCGTTCATACTCGGAACACAAATGAAGATATTTTTGATGAAATCTGAGAGCTTTCTGTCCCTCCATTGACAGCAACGTCATTGCAACTTTCAAGGCCCAGAAAGGTAGTAAAAAAAAACATAGTTAATATAGTCCATGTGACTACAGTAGTTTTAAGTTAATATTATGAAGCGATGAGAATACTTTTTCTCTCTCTCTCTCTCTGTGTGTGTGTGTTTGCATGTGACCCATGAACTCCATCCACTTCACAGCTGTTGTGTAGTGTAAAGTTTATTTTTAGCTGAACTGACGCCTGTTGTGTCTTTTCCTGATTTTTTGGGGTCTTCAGAGCTGATGTTAGGGCTTATTGTGGATTTGTCTCTTTAGCGTAAGAAAGTCCTCATTGATTAGTTGATTGATTGTGTTTCCAGTGGCATCAGAGTCAGAAAAATTCAGTCTGAATCAGATCAGATACTTTCCTGAAGGGCTGCATGATTAATTGAAATAAAACAGATATCGTGAAAATAAAATAAAAATAAGGCTGTAATTTTACTATTATGATATTATTTTTCTTAAATACATCTGACTGTCTGTACAAAGAGTCACATGATCAGTGACACAGAAATAAAGCACTGACATTAATTTTTCACAACATTATTTTTATTTTAAATTATTCAAACACACGGTCTGTTTCCTTTTTATGATTTGTGTATTTCACAGTGAAATTTAATAATTTATTTGTTTAATAATTTATTCAATTCTTTTAGTAGTAATTTGGTAGTAGTATTTATTCATAATTTATCATTTGTATTGCCATATTGATAAAAAAAAAAAGCACTGCAAACCTGGAATTTATTTTTAACTTCTATTTTAAATCACAATTTTTATCAGAAAAATTGCAATTAGATTTTTTCCCTAAATTTTGCAGCCTTAGTTTTTTGTATTAAAATGCACAAAACCCCATTTAAACTGACTGCAGTGTGCAAATTAGGCATTTTTTTTTCATTTAATTACTCATTTTTGGGGGGTTGGTAATTTAATGAATGACTTTGTGCATGTAATTCATCATTGTTTTGTCTCCTCTTTACGATAAAACATAAAACAACAGTGTGTATATTTCAGAAAGTCATTCTGTAGGTCTGCTCTGTCGGGGATCTCATGTCTTTGAGATGGAGATTCAGTGAATCAGGGTTATGATCGTCCTGCAGATCGTGAGCTTCTTTAACCCTTTAAATCACTGCTGCATAATGAGTTACCATCTGTGTTGAAATACAAACACTAGCATTTGTTTGGACACAACAAAGCGTTTATTTATTTTGTCCTGAGGAGAGGCAGGTTGGCAGCTGTCGTTTGGCAGAGAGTGATGGATTGTGAGTAATTTGACTCTGAAATCTTCATCTGCTCAGTGGGGTCTTATTTCGGACGATGTCATCACCCAAACTGTTTGCCCTTAAGGTGAGCAGGAGGAACCCCAACACACACACACACACACACACACACACACACACACACACACACACACACACACATACATATGCCTACACTGTTAAAAATTATATGATCAATAAGTTATGACAACAAATGTTTTTACATTGCTTTAACTCCTCAAAATAATTTAAGCAATTTTCAACTTTTTAATTTTCAATTTTCATTTTTTTAATGTCGGTTTAATGTAATTTAAGTTTAAAGGACTTAATCATTCAAGTTAATTGTACTTAAAAATTTAAGGCAGGAACTTTTTTTAACAGTGTATTTACATAAAAGATGCCAGAAGCCTTCAAAAAGTCTGTGGTTGGCAATTAATTTAGCATCTTTCTGATTTAATAGAGTTATTTGTTCATGCAAATTGTATTATCAGCTAAACAATCTGAGTGTAAGGTTAATTTGAGCATTTTGAGCTTCAATGGAAGAACATCTGTACAGTCACATGATCAGTGACATACATTCACTTTCATTTGATTAGTCATATAGTAATATTGATAAATAAAACTTAGCTTATTTCCTGGTTTATACCAAAAAAATTCAATGTTCATTGATAAAATACTGTACATATAATATATATTAGTGCATAAATATATACAGGTCCTTCTCAAAAAATTAGCATATTGTGATAAAGTTCATTATTTTCCATAATATAATGATAAAAATTAAACTTTCATATATTTTAGATTGATTGCACACCAACTGAAATATTTCAGGTCTTTTATTGTTTTAATACTGATGATTTTGGCATACAGCTCATGAAAACCCAAAATTCCTATCTCAAAAAATTAGCATATTTCATCCGACCAATAAAAGAAGTGTTTTTAATACAAAAAAAGTCAACCTTCAAATAATTATGTTCAGTTATGCACTCAATAGTGAATACTTGGTCGGGAATCCTTTTGCAGAAATGACTTCTTCAATGCGGAGTGGCATGGAGGCAATCAGCCTGTGGCACTGCTGAGGTGTTATGGAGGCCCAGGATGCTTCGATAGCGGCCTTAAGCTCATCCAGAGTGTTGGGTCTTGCGTCTCTCAACTTTCTCTTCACAATATCCCACAGATTCTCTATGGGGTTCAGGTCAGGAGAGTTGGCAGGCCAATTGAGCACAGTAATACCATGGTCAGTAAACCATTTACCAGTGGTTTTGGCACTGTGAGCAGGTGCCAGGTCGTGCTGAAAAATGAAATCTTCATCTCCATAAAGCTTTTCAGCAGATGGAAGCATGAAGTGCTCCAAAATCTCCTGATAGCTAGCTGCATTGACCCTGCCCTTGATAAAACACAGTGGACCAACACCAGCAGCTGACATGGCACCCCAGACCATCACTGACTGTGGGTACTCCAGTGCTGCTTCTCTGTAGCCCAGGTCAGGCGCTTCTGCCGCTGTTTCTGGTTCAAAAGTGGCTTGACCTGGGGAATGCGGCACCTGTAGCCCATTTCCTGCACACGCCTGTGCAAGGTGGCTCTGGATGTTTCTACTCCAGACTCAGTCCACTGCTTCCGCAGGTCCCCCAAGGTCTGGAATCGGTCCTTCTCCACAATCTTCCTCAGGGTCCGGTCACCTCTTCTCGTTGTGCAGTGTTTTTTGCCACACTTTTTCCTTCCCACAGACTTCCCACTGAGGTGCCTTGATACAGCACTCTGGGAACAGCCTATTTGTTCAGAAATTTCTTTCTGTCTTACCCTCTTGCTTGAGGGTGTCAATGATGGCCTTCTGGACAGCAGTCAGGTCGGCAGTCTTACCCATGATTGCGGTTTTGAGTAATGAAACAGGCTGGGAGTTTTTAAAAGCCTCAGGAATCTTTTGCAGGTGTTTAGAGTTAATTAGTTGATTCAGATGATTAGGTTAATAGCTTGTTTAGAGAACCTTTTCATGATATGCTAATTTTTTGAGATAGGAATTTTGGGTTTTCATGAGCTGTATGCCAAAATCATCAGTATTAAAACAATAAAAGACCTGAAATATTTCAGTTGGTGTGCAATGAATCTAAAATATATGAAAGTTTAATTTTTATCATTACATTATGGAAAATAATGAACTTTATCACAATATGCTAATTTTTTGAGAAGGACCTGTATATATATATATATATAATATATATATTAGACTGAAGGAGTGAGAAATGTGCATGTATGAATACTATATATATACACAATAGATACACACAGTATGAGCTCAGAGAGAGATTTCTTTCATTGTTTTGCGTCCTTTTAATTTAAATTTGAATTATTAGTTCTGTGGATTTAGTTTTTCAATTGTAAAATGTCTTTGACATTTGATCATGTTTTTGCATATTTTTGGCATGAAGTTAACACTTTACTATGTATGCAGTGTGTCATTCTGAACGTCTGCACTGCAAAAAATGATGTTGTTCCTCAGTATTGATGTCTTGTTTGTCTTGTTTTCCCAGTTCAAATATCTAAACATTCTTAAATCAGGATGCATTTAATTGAGAAGCAAACTTGTTTTCTGAAAAATGAAACAAAATAAAGCAAGTATTTGCTTTAAGAAATATCTGCCAATGGGGTCAAAAAAATTAAGGGAAACTAGATTTTATTTTCTTACCCCATTGACAGATATTTATTCTTGTTTCAGCATAACTCATTTAATTTTTTATCAATTTTCAAGACTAAAACACTGGTCGGTTCTGTGTAATGTGTCTGTGGAGCGGCACAGAACAGACATTAATCAATCTGTCGGGAGTGAAGGAGAGAATCATGGGAAATGTGTGTCTTCTGCAGAGCTCATTCATCATGCAGTGCCTTGTGGGATATGTGAGGTTACGTGTGTCGTACGTCTCACATCAGAGAGCAGGACGTTACACGCTCGCTTACACACGGATGGCTGATATCTCTCTTTCTCACTCCTTCTGCCTGACTGACACATTTGCCTCTGATATATTCCTGTCAGTGTCACTGTGAGTCTGTTTTGAGTCGATATTGATGTTATTGTTTTGAAAATGATTTTGAATAGCTTTGTTAAAGGCCTGTAAATACTGCACTAAATGGCTTGATAAGTCCAGTTCTCCTGTATCTGTGTTGACATATTTCCTCTTTAGACATGAAGTTGGGAGAGGACATTTCAGAGACTTCCTTAAATGGACAATAGATTTTATTTTAGTTTGTCTTAAAAATAAGTTAAATTACAATATTAATATTTTTGGCAGTATTAATTTGTCCATTTTCAAATGTTAAACCATCAAGCCCCCAACAGTTCGTTTATAAGCACTTCTCATTTCAAGTTTAGGAAGTTGCTTTTCCAAATGCTCATTAAAGCAACCCAAACTTAGATGATTTCATATGCGGCAGCATATACTGTGATTCGATTAATAGTGCAGCCCTATCATTATTTTTGATCCATTTTTCTGGAAGATAAAGATTAAAGATTTGTATCCCTGTCATGAAGACCAACAGCAGTTGAAACAAACAATAAGTAAGAGAACCATTATTGACAATTTGTTGATAATTCAGGGTTTCTTCCCTGAAGGTTTTACTGCAACGGAGCCCAAGCCCCGCCCCTTATGAATATTTGCATATCATTACCGTCACTTAAAGTAATAATGGTACTGAAGTTGTGTTTAGTCAGCGACACTACAGCCTGGAGTAAGCAAAGAAATTTCAGACCCAACAGGTCAGAGGTCACCACACTTGAACTTTAGTAGTCAGCAAAAGACACAAATTGGTGTGAGGGTGGGGCAACCTGTCACTCACATGGGATTAACCAATAGCAAACCACAACCATCCAATCAATTCCTCACGGACAAAATCAAGCCCCGCATTACATTTTTTTTTTTTCTTGTTCGAGAAGCCGTTTCACTCGGTTATACGTCAATAGAGAAGAAAAGGCTACCGGCTTTAAATGTTTAAATGCTTCTGAAGGGAATATGAAGTGCACTTTTACTCAAGACTGTCTTGCTCTCAGAGGTGTCAGACGACACGGTAGTTTTCAGGATCATGTTACATCATCTGACCCGTTATGAGCTCTCGGCCAATCCAGATGCAGGCTTGGAATCATATTTAGGTGAGAGGTCACAGGGCACAGGAATCATCTACCGTCCGGCTCAAATCACCAGCCAGCGAGTGTGTGTCGATCTCATTACCCACGTGCCCTGTCATTTAAAGAGCAGTCAGGTCAGTGGTCTTGATGGACTCGTGTGCTCAGAGTGAGTTTCACGACCCCGGTTGACGTTCCTTAAATGTCAGCATGTAGTTCACTTAGTTTTGAGTTCGTTTTTTTTGTAACATGTAGTTTTTATTTTAATAAATAAATTAATACAATTATTAAATCTGATTAAGAATTAGTCATTTTGTTGTTTTTGTCATCGTTATTAGTTTTTGTTTTTCAATGTGTCTATGTATTAACTATTTCAGTTTAGTTATGTTTTGGACATTAAATTAAACTAAAAGATGAGAAAAGTTGCCTTGGCTGCCAGATGAAGTAAAATGGGTTTATACTTTTTCATAATTTCATTTCAGTTAACGTTTCTTTAATTTCAAGTGACAAATGGATTTATGATTTAAGTTTTAGTTAACTATAATAACCCTGGTAATGAAGCTTTTATTTATACCATAGCTAACATCAGCGAGAATGAGAAATGAAAGATTGCCTGAAAATGTATTTGCTCAGAAGTTTCTCTTTCATAACTCAGGAGGCGTTTCACTTATGTATTAAGTATCAACTTTGTCTCAAATTCACTAAGACTAAAAGCTATAAATGGTTTGCTCTTGGATGCATTTAATGAGAAACGTTTAAGTTCATTGTGAGATCTCTTACTTTTGATTGCATAGAAACATCTGAGAAGCAGGAGACTGGAGCTCCAATTAGTTTTCAATAATAAAATATAAATATACTGTAAGTATTACATGAAAAACTTGCATAAAAATGGGAAAAGTCCTTGGAAACTGAAAAAAGTTTAAGTTGACATACTTAAATTAATAAAACAAACTTAAATAAAAAAAGAATGTTATATAGAAATATAAAAAACATCCAAAACAAATAAAAATGACAAAAACAATAAAATTACAAAAACTTGCAGTCAAATTAAAATGAAAACTAAAATATAAACAAAAAAATTAATTCTATATATAAATACTAAAATAACACTGGCATTTAATATACATGAAAATAAATTGAGGTGTACATTATGTAAAAAAAAAACAATCTTCAGATTTTGTGTGTGTGAGCAGCGTTGCGTTTCTCTCGGCTTATAGAGCAAACACTCATTGTTGTCGACTCAGCAGAGAAAAGCGTGATCTGACCGGTTGATCCTCTCTCTGGAATAAAAAACTAGATGTTTCACTATTTCTGATTGGCTTTATATCAAAATCAAGTGAGCTGTCTACATAGGCAGTATTTGAAGACATCATAGGTGATCTTTGCTCCTTTTTGGTGAATTGCAAGGAAACCAATGGGGCTCAATTTAACCCAACAACACTAAAGTTGTACCCAGTTTTTAACACAACAGGAGTTAAATAATGTATGATCAATAAATTTCTTTCATGTTTATTTGACCAGCTTATATTTCCATTTGTTTTGTTGTGGTGCCACTTCTGTAAGTGTGTTTAGGAAAGATTTGCTCACATGGTTTGAAATTAAAGAGTCGTTCAGTTCTAGCTCATTTTCCAACTGAAGGATTCAGTTTTCAACTCTAAATTGTGCCTACAAAGCTGTTGTTCAGCACAAACGCGGAGCTCTTGGGCTCTTAATGATCTGGGGTAAAATCATGGGTGAACACGTGTAATAACGCGCGGCACTGGTGTCTGTCTCAGCGGGGCTCATTATCTCATATTAAGCTGAGGTCATTACTGCGCCTCACTTTAACGGCTCTCATACAGCACTTCGTTAGGAGGTTTCACTTACTGAAAGTGTTTGACCACAGGCACAGACCTTTAAAAAGCGTTTGGCCGAGTTCTTCGCTGGCTTTTTTATTGCATATCACTGCCGTTCAAAACTTTGGAGTCGGTACATTTAAAAAAAAAAAAAGTTTTTAAAAGAAGGCTTCTGCTCACCAAGTCTGCTTTTATTTGATAAAAAAAAAATACAGTAATGTTTTGTATTACAATATATAAAAATATTACAATGTAAAATAACTGATATCTCTATATTTTAAAATGTTATTTATTCCTGTAATGCAAAGCTTCAGTCACATGATCTTTCAGAAATCATTCTAATATGCTGATTTGCAGCTCAAGAAACTTATTATTGTCTTTTATTATCATCATTATTTAATTATATTTTGGGATTCTTTGATTTATAGAAATTTAAAAGAACAGCATTAATTTAAAAAGTCACCTTTGATCACTTAAATGCATCCTTGCTGAATAAAAGTATTAATTCCTTAAAAGAATCGTACTCACTCCAAACATTTCAACACCGGTAGTGTATGTACTGTATGTAATATCTGTGAATATTATATGTAAATAATAATAGCTGAATTTAAGGAATTATCTAAAGGTAAATGCTCCATTAGCAGCATATGTGACATCGATTCCTACAGAAAATAATTCCCTACATTTATAAAAACATACAAAAATTGCATTTCTATATGGTGAGTGTGAGTGAAGGGTTTAAAAGCAAAATGTATTTTTGTTAAAAGACTCATAGATGCACTGAAATTAATTTTAATCCCAAAAATCTTGAAGAAATTGTTTCTGTTTAGATTACCTTTTCTTTCTCTACCGAAAGCAAAAATAGCGTGTTCAACTGAATATTTTGGTTGGCCTAAATTTATCTGCATCCCTAAGGAATTCTTCAGTAGATGTTTGTTATTTGAGTTGTAAAGTTGTTTAATTAGTTCTTCTGAACTGGGACGGCTGTTCTAGGTGGAGGAACTTGCCAGTGGATCTTTACTCAATTAAAAAGTGTTTTGTGGATATTTATATTTTATTTTCCTCTGGTGTTCATTCGCATTTCAAGTCAGTCAAGTCAAATTTAATTATAGCACTTTTTCAAAGCAGCTTAAAACTCATGGTGTTAATGTTTATTATATCTTTACTTCATGCCTTAAATAGTAACATTTTGCAGATTGATATGATAATAATAGTTACATTTTGAGACGATACTAGCAATCAGCTAGATGAGATTTGCTGTATAGTAAATATCAATTTACATGAGCGTACTGTATGTATGTATGTGGATATACCTATATCAACTATATGTAGAGCTGGGAGATAATATACTTAAAGAATAAAAACTCAGGCATGTAATGATTAAAAGATATTTGTTTAGTTAGTTATTGGCTCTGGGTGATTGACAGCATGTCATGACTCATGACATGGCCTGATCAACATATAAGTCATAATGTGTTTGATTTATTCTTAGATTATAGATTGATAGAATTCAGTTATTCTTCACCCATTAACTTAAAATCATCTGTGTCTTAAATGCACTGCTGATTTGAAGACATGTACAGTAACACTGCAGATCTGATCGAGGTTGTTTTCTGTGATGGGTTTAGGGTTAGGGGAGAGACTAATATACAGTTTGTACATTAAAAAAAACATTGTGTCTATGGAGAGTCCTCATAAAACATGGAAACCCACCGTGTGTGTGTGTGTGTTCATGTGTGTTTGTCACATGATTTATGGGGTGATTTGTGCTTGATGTCCATCTGCTGTAGAATCAGACTCCATGTACAGACAGTTTTCTCGCCTCCTGGACTCATTCGTTTCCTTTCGTTATTCACTGAATAAAAACTGTTCAGGTCTCATATCATCGTCACTACAGTCAGTGGAAAATCTGACCAGCTGCGACCTCAAACACGACCACACTCACTCCTGAGATCCAGTATCTTTCATGAGAACTTACCTTTCTGCACATGTTTGATGTTCTTCCAGTTTTTTTATGCTTTAACCGGGAAAACAGTCTTGCTGCTGATGAATGTATGGCATCAGTCATCTTGCAGATCGCTGAATCAAAACGGCTCAGATGCTTTACTGTACCACTAAAACTCAAGTAGAGATAGATTTTAAAGATAAAATGTATAGATTCAAAATATACATTTGACCTTGATTAGATTTAAAAGTGGCATTTTCTGAGGCACATGTGGTGTTTGCCAGCGCAGAACTCACTGGGATGTGGATCATTACCAGCAAGATGCTTCAAAGTGCTTGCTACATATGTTTATCATTTCACATGTCCCTAATCAGAAAAAAAAAATCTTTTCTGAAGATGAAATTTCATTCATATTATCATAAACACCATAAAAGCACTCTTCAAGAACTGTATCTGTAAGAATCAAATTCTATCATCATGGCCAGCGCCGTCACACCTGCTCAGAGCAACTGAAGTGATTATTGACTGATCTCAGTTGTGATTGCGGCTGAAGTCTGGATTGCGATTGCTGCTAATGCAGGGCTGAATGAACCGGCACGTCATTGTGTTCAGAGAAACCCACAAACCCCGGAGCTGCCAAACGTGATAAATGAGCAGCCGCTCTGCCCTTCAGGTCTCTCATTGGCTGTCTCCAGGGGAATCTGCGCTGTTTGTTCCTGTAGCATATCCAATAAAATACACACGTGTGTGTTGGTGAAATATGGGTTCATGTGTGTGTCGATGGGGTTGAATTAAGTGTGTTTGTGTGTGAGGTGTGTCGTACATGGCCTGAGGTGTTACTGTTAATTCTCTCATCATGGATGTGTCACTCATGATTGTGTTCCCGCTGATGATGTCTGATGACCTCGTCCTCTCGAGCTGCTCTCTGGGGTTCGGCTTCATCATCAATCCCACTTCACACTTCATTATGGAAGCCTTTTATGTCAGGGATCCGTCACAATCAGAATTCTGTTCCCAGAATGAGGTCATGAGGTAGAATATGGGTTAGATAGTAATGTTCAGAAGAACAGGTTTTTTAATTTCATATTTAATGGGAAGAGCGAGAAGAATTGAGATATTGCTGGGTAACAGGAATTGTTCAGAATCCAGTGTTGGAATCTGCTGAGGGAATTCTAGAACTAGAGTTCTGAAGAGATCTACAATTGAGAGTTTTTGAGTTCTCTTTTGCTGTTTTTTTTTTATCATGGTTGAAGTCAGAGTTGACTTGGGCGCCCAAGGCTCGTCGACGCACGAGGGGAATAGCCTAGCCAACAGAAGGTCTACTGTGGCACAAGTCTCACACAATTTTAATGATGGTTATTGGAGGAATGTTTCACAAAAGTGCATCACACTGAAGCTAAATGATGCTAAAATAATGGTAGGAGTCAAAGTTGACAACTTAAGCCACTTTTGTGTCTCTAGAACTACTAAGTTCTGAGTAATCTATACATAGAATTTTCATTCACAGTTGTAAAATTCTCATTGAGAATTCTAGAATTTCTATTGTGAGTTCCAAAATTCTCGTCAGGAGTTCCGAAATAGATTTCTCATCTGCAGTTGTAGATTTCATCAGAATCCTGCAGTGAACTCTGGTTGAATCCAGGCCGATTGAGTCCGGCAGTCCCAGCGAAGGTCTCCATTCTGTCACACCGTTTCCACAGCCTTCATGCAGCGTTTCCATGGAGAGCTGGCGGTTGCTACGGAGCGTCGTTTGTTAGTGTCAGTGTGGGGCTGCGTGAGGATTCCTGGTGACCCGAGGGTTCGGCTGGCCCCTTCTCACAATGGGCCGACCCGTTCCAGAATCCCAGTGCTGCTTTTGTTACCACACTCATATATCAAATGCATTCTCCTGCCAGTGGCTCCAACAATGCTTCTCAAACTCTCACAGACTCACATCAAAGGCCCAGTGGGGACGTTCTTTGAGTTTGACACATGCAAGTGCTGCAAAATGAGAACAAGCCCCACACAACTTCTGTGTTCTGTGTGTGTGTGCGCTTGTATCTTTCTTCTCCTATCGGTCTGAATGAGAAAAATCATAATTTACATCAAAATATTTATTTTAAAATAAATGTCAGTGATTGGTTACGACGCTAAACCGAAATATTGAATTAATTGTATAGTTCTAATGTGCATTTTATTATGCATGTTCACATGATTTATTTGGTAACGCTTTACAATATGGTCCCATTAGTTAATGTTAGTGAATGCATTAGCTAATACTAACCATAAACAACTGTTCATGTCAGCTCAGGGCCATTAAATAATATTAACAGACACAATTTTTGATTTGAATAAAGACTGATTCCATTATGAAATTGCCATTAGTAAACATGAAAAATACCTCTAAAGCTTTTATTAATCTTTAGTAATGTAGTTGACTAATGTTAACAAATGGAGCCTTATTGTAAATGTAAATTTTTTGTTGGATTTTGCTGTTATTGTTTTGTCGATTACATTAAATTAAAAGCTTCAAACTCTGTAAGGACACTTACTTGTGTGCTAAATACACTGCAGTTTTTATCAAACAGAATTAATATAGACTTCTAGTCTGCATCAGACGTGTGGCGAGTTGCAACACATCACAAATTAATTGCTCTCTTGATAGTCAACATAACTTGATGGGCCGGTACAGTTTATGTGGTATAATCTCGGCTTATGAAACACACCAGCTTGTTTTATTCACCTTCAATCAAATGAATTTACTTAAATATCATATGAATTTATTACATTGAATATTTATTTGTTTTTACTATTAGAGCAGCTCATGTTCAGCTAATTCAAGGCATCTTCTGTTTCTGATCATAACTCGTTCATCCATTGACATGCAGCTTTTTGCACATCTTTATCATTTGTTTTCATCGACTGACTGCAGCTGAAACTTCTCTCTGAGTTTGTGGATGAATCTGATGGGTATTTTTAAACCCACTGAGAATCAGGACACAATTTCACAGCCCCGTTGAAGCACGCCCTGTCAAAAGACAGTGTGAAATCTATGCAAATTCAACCCAAATAGTTCCTGAAAGCCGGCAAGAACAAACCCATCAGTCCACAGCGACACACTGCCGTCCAGAACCGCTTCACTCCTGCTGTGTGTCTGAACTCACGGTCTCTAATCTGACTGATATTCCTCCTCATGCCCTGAGCAGTGTCATCGCCACCAGAGGTGTGTTTGTGTGTGTGTGTGTGTGTGTGTGTGTGTGTGTGTGTGTGTGTGTGTGTGTGTGTGTGTGTGTGTGTGTGTGTGTGTGTGTATTTCTCTACATATGATTTATCTTCTTCCAATGAAGGAATCTTCCTTATCAGGTTGGACACACAAAAAGTTTTCCCTTTTTATTCATATATATATATATATATATATATATATATATATATATATATATATATATATATATACGCACACACACACACACATATATATGTGTGTTGTCTAATTGTGTTTTCCCCTGATACAATTATGATTAAGTTAAAAAAAGTTTAGTTATTATTATTTTAAAGTTTTATTATTAATATTATTATTTAAATATGAATACAAATAAGACATTTAATTATTGTAATTATTTAGCTGTAAATTACAAGATTACTATTTAAGAAAAATTATGAGTATTATTATTTAATGAAATATTAAACAAAATAAGAAATAACTATTATAATATTATTTTACTGTTAATATTATTTATTTATTATTAATATAATATCATATAATTAATCTAAGTATCATTTAAAATTGAAACAAAAGTAATATTACTATTGTAATATTTCACTGTAAAATAAAATGAGTATTCAATAATTTGATTTTACAGCACAGCTATGTGGAGCAGCATTTACTGAGATTACACTGGATCATGAGCTGCTCACATGTACAATGAACTCAGTGCGTATAATAATTAAAATGCAGCCTTTGTGATCTGATAATCTCACTAAGTTGATTTCGGTTTTGTTTTAATTGTTTGGCCCTGATTCTAGTTACATTTTACAAAATTAAAATTAATTCTCTTATTTTTTTTCCTGACACTTTTGTTTCTTTCATGTGTGCAGGTGTCCATTGGGATACCATAGCAATGACTGTCGAGGAATCACAGCAGAGCCTGCCCCCGTCAGCTGTCCGTGACCAATCAAGAGTCTCAGAGTGAGCAAGAGGGCGGAGCCAGTTTGATGATGGACAGACAAATCATCCACTCAAGTTTAGAGCCCCGCCCCCTCTTTCCACCTCAGCAATGGTCACATAGAAGCACAGAGACATTTCTGTGTCATTTTCCTCTCGTTTTACGTCCCCAAAAGAACGTGAACATGTAGATTGAACTTCAGTTTTCCTTCTTTTAGCTGTTTGTTTGTTTATTTGTGTGATGCCCAGCGTGCTCCGCCTGCGCCGTCTCGTTCGCCAGGTGCCGCTACAGACCAGCTTCGTCTTCCTCTTCTTCCTCTGCGTTCTCAGTGTGTTTCTCTCTTCCTACTTCCTGTACGCTGTCAAACGAGAGCTCGAACCGTCGGTCACAGCAGGGCATGCAGCGGATGACCTCTACGTGACCTCTTCTCGACCACTCCCCTTTCTTGCTGGAGTGGGCGGGGAGTTGGCGTCTGATGGCTATCGGTCGGATCCGGTCGTGTTGGTGTTCGTGGAGAGTCAGTATTCGCAGCTCGGCCAGGAGATCGTGGCCATCCTGGAATCTGCGCGATTCCGGTACCGGATGGAAATTTCTCCTGGAAAAGGGGACATGCCCACGTTAACGGATGGACAGCGGGGCCACTTTGTGCTGATTGTGTATGAAAACATCCTGAAGTATGTGAACATGGACGCCTGGAATAGGGAATTACTGGACAGATACTGTATCGAGTTTGGAGTTGGAATTATCGGCTTCTTTAAGGTAAGCGACTCTACAGCAGTTTCACACACTCGCTCATCACCGTTTCTATGGAATTCCAAAGCTGCCGAAATAATAAAATGAATAAATGTAAAAAAAACAATAATAAATAAGTATTTATACTTTTATTTCCTTATTTATGTATAAAATTATAACATTGATTTACTTTTTCATTTATATTTATGTATTTATTATTTTGGCAGCTTTGGAATTCCATACATTTCAACCTCCTACTTGGAAAAGTGCATTGTTGTAACCAGTGAAATTTAAAATACATGGAGAAAGTGAATCAGTAGTCTCAAAGCCACAGGCGGCAGACGGGACAAATCTAAGATAGTATATGATGCAAGATATCATCCGAAACACCTATTTTTGGTTTCAGGCTGAAATATATGTTTTTTTTTTGGAGTAAAAAACCCTAATTGTCATTTTAAATGTTATTTGTATATATACACATAAAAAGTGTTAATGCTTGATTGTAATGTTCCAAAATCTGCTATCAGTAGCGTGAGATCATCTGATGTCACTTCCTGTCTGTCCCGTTAGGCCAATGAGAACAGTCTGTTGAGTGCGCAGCTGAAAGGATTTCCTCTGTTCCTGCACTCCAACCTGGGACTGAAGGACTGCACTGTCAACCCTAAATCACCTCTGCTTCATGTCACTCGAGCACAGCAGGTCAGACGAGGTTTCAGCAAGGGTTGTGCCGATAGACGATAGTATCGTGTATCGACGATAGTCAGAGATATCGCTGATGGCAGATGCCTTTGACGATATCAATACGATAATTGACTCGTTTTACCATTAATGTATTCAATTATTATTATTATAAAGCTAGTGTTGTTATTAAAGCAACACCATGTAACTTTTGCTCTCGAGGTCCCCCTACAGTTGGGAAACAGTATTGTCTTCTACTACTGTCGTAAATCTATCATGGTTACACCAGGGGATACACGTGTGCATTTGTTGACAAGCCGATACCGTCTTGAGTTCTCGCGAGTTCTCACGTCTTGGGCAGACTGCCAGCGTTGCGTGTGAAATGTCTTCATCCCAGGTACATTGGCATATATTTCAGCATGTCATATGAATATAATTTCATGGGTTTTATTTTTTTTCAAAGCCAAAAGATCTCGTAGCTCACGTTTACAAGCCAGCGTCATTATAGTAGCCTATTGGCTACTGTTTTACATAACGGATATGCTAATTCAATTCAATGTTTGTGTGGTAGGTAATAGCTCTATATCGTCAATATTATAATATCAAGCTACCATAGATGAATCTGCAAATTTGGAAAATCGATTTGCATTATAGCCTGAGGTAAGACGCTTTCACCAGAAAAATAAATAAACAAACATGACTATCAGCCTGCAGACATTAGGATAGTTATCCTGAAATATTATTTTGTCCGTCTAATCATGTATTATTTACTTGGAAGAATGAAGCCCCTACCAAACTTGTACACGCCGTTTAGACATAGGCTTACTTATGATTTATTTTTTTTTGTCCTAAGAAAAGGGGCTTAATCATAATACACTACTCAAACATTAGGCTGTACAAAGTTTACACTTGTACCATAACACCAGGTCAGCATCGGTCGGGCACCCCTCCTCCTCCTCCTCTAGCTCACGCCAGCGAGCGAACGCTGGACCAATATTGATCCTCGTCCGACCTTTCATTTTGTCACTCTCCCTTTTTCTCTTTCTAGTCTCCTCCGATAAAACCTTTGCCGCCTTCGTTTTAGTTGCTGCTTCGGCCTTGACAACAACATACAAACGGCAAACAAACGCTAGTTGGGCTCTCACGTCAGAATTTGAGGAAGTTGGGGTGGTGGGGGAAATGACGTATGCCGTAAAGCAGTCGAATTTTGTAGTTCTTTTTGTGCTCGGGTTACTACCCGAACCCCGAAGTGACGTAGTGCCAGTAAAAGCGATACAGACACTGTCAGGCTACGGCAGACGTGTCATTCAACCTATTGTAAGTCAATGTACCATCTCAAGGGTCTTGGAAATATATTATGAAGGTTGAAAAACTACATAGTGTTGCTTTAAATTAATATTAGGAACTACAATTAATTTGCCTTGCCTAAATTCATAACGACATCACCACATAGCCTAACACTTGCGACAACACCGACACGCGCTCATGAGGACTCCCCTAAGAAAATGTCTTCTCTGTGTCAGGTGGTTCGCGGTCCTCTTCCCGGGGATGATTGGACCGTCTTCCAGTCCAATCACTCCACCTACGAGCCGGTTCTGCTGGCGAAAACCCGTTCTGCGGAGAGCGCTGGGCCCGGTGCTCTTCTGCACTCCTCTGTGGTGCAAGATCTCGGGCTTCACGACGGGATCCAGAGGGTTCTGTTCGGACACAACCTCTCCTTCTGGCTCCACAAGCTGGTGTTCATGGACGCCCTGTCCTTCCTCACTGCAAAGAGACTGTCCCTGTCCCTGGACCGCTTCATACTGGTGGACATCGATGATATATTTGTGGGCAAGGAAGGGACCAGAATGAAGGTGTCGGATGTGAAGGTGCGTTAAAGAGATTGACTCCAACATCTGCTATTGGTTAAGCTTTTAGCCACTATTATTAGAAGCAAGTGTGAAAAAAAGCATGGAAACTAAGGGAACATTTGGGAAATCACAACCCAAATTACAGCTGGAATCTAAAGCTAAACATTATACAGTGGCTTCTTTATTTAGATTTTTTTTCATGCAACACAAAAAAGATATCTGGAACAATCTGGATCATGTGTGTGTGTGTGTGTCTGTGTGTTTACTCTGCTGGTGTTTCGGGACAAAATCATCTTCAGAAAAGGGATGTGCATGAATTATGTGTAGATTCATGAATATCATATATAGTGTGTGGTGTGTTTGTATCTTCTCAGGCGTTGGTTGAAACTCAGAATGAGCTGCGGAGATCGATTCCAGACTTCACCTTTAACCTGGGCTTTTCAGGGAAGTTCTTCCATGCAGGTGAGTGAAAACTGCTCAAGATCAGCTTTGGAGAAGCATTAATGATATACATGATGCTGAAAGTTCAGCTCTGCATTACAGGGATAAATTACATTTAGCAATATATTACAATAGAATACAGTTGCATTTACTGTATTATTACAAAATACTGTATTTTTGATCAAATAAATGCAGTCTTGGTGAGCGTAAGAGACTTCTTTCAAAACGTTTTAAAAATCGTGTGTGTGTGTGTGTGTGTGTCAGGTACTAAAGAGGAGGATCTGGGTGATGATCTGCTGCTGTCATACGTTGATGAGTTCTGGTGGTTTCCTCACATGTGGAGTCACATACAGCCACACCGCTTCCATAACCAGAGTGTGTTAGCGGAGCAGATGATCCTGAACCGACGCTTCGCTGAGGTGACACACACACACACACACACATGGCGTTCTGGAGTGTTTTATTTCTCTGTCAGTTCTGACTGTCATTCTGTGTTTGTGGCGGTTGATTTTGTCCTGTAGAATCACTCTATCCCGACTCATCTGGGTTACGCAGTGGCTCCTCATCACTCCGGTGTGTATCCCGTCCACATCCAGCTGTACGAGGCCTGGAAGCGCGTATGGGACATCAGAGTGACCAGCACTGAGGAGTATCCACATCTCAAACCCGCTCGATTCAGACGCGGCTTCATTCACCGCGGCATCAGAGTGAGTGTGTGTGTGTGTGTGTGTGTGTGTGTGTGTGTGTGTGTGTGTGTGTGTGTGTGTGTGTGTGTTTGTGAGCTCTGCTCATTAATATAAACCCTCATTATGTGCGTTCATATGTGTCAGCAAATTAACAGTTGAATTGATAAACTGACACTGACAATTGCATACGACTGTCACATTTTTCCCTCAGTGACATTTAGATCTTCCCATTAGTGTAAGAGTGACAGCTTTTACTCTCCACTTACTCATCATGGTAGAATGAGTGAATAATGAATGATTTTATTCAACCACACAGAACAAATGACCTGCAAACATTTGGAGGAAAAAATATTATGGGTTTTCCAGTGCTTATCAACATAAATATTAATTTTGTAATTATAAAATAAACAAAATTATATCAGTATTTTATCATTTTGAATTATTTATTAATTATAAAATAAATGAATGAATAAAATATGTAATAATTATAAGTAATTTATAAAATATAACTTTTAAAATAAATATTTAATAATTTGAAACAATTATGAAATAATATTAAATTATTTGGAATAATTATAAAATGATTGGGTTTCCCAGTGCTGTTTTATAAAATCATGAAATCATTTTAATAGTTACTTCATATGCAATAATTATTTTATAATCATGAAATTATATAATATATAATACAATTATAAAATAACTGAATGCAATAATTATATAATAACTATAACATTTTAAAATAGCATTTAAAATGATTATAAAATAAATAATTACTGGTATAAAAATATCTAAAAATAATGTTAAATAATTATGAAATAATTGTTTCAGACTTTATTCTTCCTTCAGAGCTCAAATCCGATCTGATTATTGTTCATGCGCAGCTCCCGTACTCTCCAACAGAAATGAAGGACTTCCAGTGTGTTCTCAGTCGTTTGTCAGAGATGGTGAAAAGCTTTAAAATCAGCTTTTTACGACACAAGACAAGATTCACAAGGCCTGTTACTATCAAAGGTGTTCGTCTCATGCAAAGACCAACTATTAACAATACAGCCCGTGATCCAAGCGTGAAAACAGTCGGACGATTCTCCGCTGACCACGTCTCAGTTGTGCTTCATCTCAGGAGCAGATTAATATTCTGCTCGCTCTCTTGCTTGGGTTCCATAATGAGTTTGAGCTCCTGAGATGTTATGAATATTACATTAGCTCACGTCTATTTATTCCCTCAGTGAGACAGGCGCTGTACTGCAAAGAGCGTAAGAGTGTGTAAGAGCCAAATACACACACACACGCATAAAGTCAGGCAGTGTGTGAATGCAGAACTGATTGGGCGTCACATTTGTGTGTGTTTTCATCAGGTCCTGCCCAGGCAGACGTGTGGTCTGTTCACACACACCATCTTTCACAAGGATTATCCCGGCGGGCCACAGGAGCTGGAGCGCCTCATTGACGGAGGAGAGCTGTTCCTCACCGTCCTGCTCAACCCCGTCAGTCTCTCTCCTTACACATCAACTCACTGTGTTCATGCGCTTATTGTCAGTAAGACTGGGATATATAGCCATAAAAATGTTAATCCTTTTCAGCATTTTGATGACATTCAGTAAACCCGTATTTGAAAAAGTATTTCACCTGAAAGGAATTAAAAGGGTGTTCACAATTTTTTGGTTCCCAATCACAAATGTTTAATACTCACCGTAAAATACACTAATAATGCTATGTCTTGCTCTGGAGACAGTCATATGCAAATCAGAGTTTCCGCTAGAAAAAAATGGTCCTGTCAAAGTGACCAGCAGAGGTTTCGTTTTACGGACGTTTTGATGATATGCCGGTCAAATATCGCCTCTTAATTAGTCAAGTTGAGGAAAACTGGAGGCAGTCTATGTAACTTAAAAAAGGACATAATCAGTTCGTATAGAATGCAACATGTTGCAGTGGCGGCTTTTTTTTATTTGAGGTCTCTTACCCCCGTTATTGTCCACAAAACTTCAGTGCCGACACGTTTCTCATAACAAGCGCGGGTGAAGCTCCGGGTGAAGCTCGTCCTCTGTCACTGGCTGCTGCAGGATTTGTAAATCGGGTTGGTCCGGTCCGAGATCCTTTATCCTTTTTCTTTTTTTTCTTCCAGCGAACGCCTTGTGAAAGGGTTTTTTTGTAAATCATGACTGGTTAAATTTGGTTTAACTGCTGCCATTATCTCTACAAAAGTGATCAGCCTAGTAAGGTTTTGTCGAAGTCGCCTGCGCACTCGCAGTAGTGGCCCAAGAGCGTAAAGTTGAATGACAGGTGACGAGAACCAATCAGATTGGATAAAATAACATGTATCAAATTCTGATTCGCCAGGGACGCAGCGACCAGGGATGGCGGCGCCCCAGCGCCCTCTATTGACGAGCCGCCACTAGCCTAACTTTCAAATAGACGGAAAAAAACATGAATGTCCGGTGGTGGTGGACCTGTCTGGCTCTGGACATCCGAGGCTTCAGGCGTTCCTGATTCACCATCGTCCGTCACGTCTGGCCTCTGAAAAAAAGCTTTTAAGGCTAGTCTGCCTGGGCCTGGCCATATTTGAAACGTCTCACTCAATCGTTCGTTGTTTAGGTCTATATTACAGCCGTTTTAGGCGTGCGCTTTATTTGAAATGCAGCATGCGATGTTGTTTAATAACTTTCAAATGGTAGAGCCTGTTCCTTTATAACATAGCAAGAGGTCGGTGTATTTTTGCTTTATAAATTTTAGGCTTATTCTCAAAATCAGATTGTGTTAGGGGGGCGGGATTATTAGGCATTTTTAATCGGACAATTTGTCGGACATTTCATTTTTTTCCCGGCCAATGTCCTGTAATTAGCGGACAACGGAAACCCTGATGCAAATGTATTTGCCCCTATGACGTCACAGATCCCTTGATATCCAAGCGAGCTGTTTTTGGAGCTTGATTAAAGAAATGCTTTGTTTTAAATGGGGAGGATGTTTCAAGCTATTTGACTTATTGTACAAAGACCTCTTATATGTCAAAAGATTAAGGAAAATTTGATGTCATGACTCCATTAAAATCGAACATCTAGATTTTTTAATGTATGAAATTTATGTAAAATGAATGAATGAAAATTCACATTTATTTGAGTGACAAACAAACCGTTAAATCTGACTTTTGAATTGATTAATTGAAATGGGCAGTTTAAACAGATTCGGAGAAACAAATGCTTACACTGTTTTAATTACAGAAGTTTTATGCCTCCATGCCGTTTTATTTAGAGATGCTATTAAACCATCTCTGAACACTTTAATAAGAGTCACGAGACAAGATCATGAAACTAGTTTAACACGTGGTACCAGTCAGCTAATTAAACATGCAATGTAATGAGGTCATGTGACCACAATGTAGCGTTCTACTGTTTGATCATCGCATGCTGTTTACATACTAATTTACAGTGATGCATGATGACAGACAGTATAGAATATATTTGGTGCAGAATATTCAAAGTGCAGCCTTAAAATAGGTTTGATTGGCTGAAGTGTCTTTCTTTCTCAGATTAGCATATTCATGACACACCTGTCAAACTACGGGAATGACCGTCTGGGCTTGTACACCTTCAAACGGCTGCTGAACTTCCTGCTCACATGGACTCATCTGAGACTACAGACGCTTCCTCCAACTCAGCTCGCAGAGAAATACTTCCACCTGTTCCCGTCTGACGCCGAGCCGCTCTGGCAGGTCTGTGTCAATGCAGATTCATTTATAAAGGAGCATTTCAGAGCTGAACAAAGCGCTGTATAGGAACCAAATATAAATATACTCAACATTAAAGAAAAAAATCTATGGTCAAATTAAAAACTGATGCACAATGAAGTCATTGCATTTGCAGGATTACATCTGGAAAGATGCAAACTGTATTTTCAAATGACCAGTGAAAATAGTCACAGTCTAGACACGATGAAAGCATCCAAACTGCATTTGAAACATGTGATTCGAAACATGCTTCTCATTTGAATGAAGTCCAGCAGTTCCCAACACTTTGCTCAAGTTCTCCTGTCAGTCGCTCAATCTAATCATAACTCTTTCTCTGTCTCATTGAAATCTCTCAGCTGTGTGATCTTGTGTTCAGGACCCCTGTGAGGATAAAAGACACAGGGACATTTGGTCAGAAGACAAAACCTGCGACCGCTTCCCAAAGCTGCTACTCATCGGCCCTCAGAAAACTGGTGAGGAGCAACAGCGCCGTCCCATGGACACATTAAGACAGCAGGATCTTGATGATGAGAGAATGATTGCCAGATCCTTTGATACTCAAACCTGTTTACACTACAGTGTAAATAAGGAATGAAATATAAAATGGATATATATTGTCAGTGGTGGCTGGTGGGTTTTAAAAGAGAGGAGGCACATGAAATTGTATTGTTTTTTGCTTAACTGCTTTAAAATGGCTTTATGGTCACTTTTAGACAGAGAATTTAAAGAAAATGACATGTACAGCAAGAAAATATAAATATAATTTGACTCACCCTAGCTTATCACTTTAAGCACAAATCCATCATTCTGTCTTTGTAAATGCCTGAGTTAAGAGCATGTTCGGGCGTTTAATGAAGCCGTTTGCTGTAGCCGACATCAAACTTCGGCTTGGGGTTTTACTTCACTTTTAATTTAGAGCTGCTGCTCGAATGGTACAGTAGCTTGGTAAATTTGTTGGCAAGCAAATATACAGGTCCTTCTCAAAAAATTAGCATATTGTGATAAAGTTCATTATTTTCCATAATGTAATGATAAAAATTAAACTTTCACATATTTTAGATTCATTGCACACCAACTGAAATATTTCATGTCTTTTATTGTTTTAATACTGATGATTTTGGCATACAGCTCATGAAAACCCAAAATTCCTATCTCTAAAATTAGCATATCATGAAAAGGTTCTCTAAACGAGCTATTAACCTAATCATCTGAATCAACTAATTAACTCTAAACACCTGCAAAAGATTCCTGAGGCTTTTAAAAACTCCCAGCCTGTTTCATTACTCAAAACCGCAATCATGGGTAAGACTGCCGACCTGACTGCTGTCCAGAAGACCATCATTGACACCCTCAAGCAAGAGGGTAAGACACAGAAAGAAATTGCGGCGTGGCATGGAGGCAATCAGCCTGTGGCACTGCTGAGGTGTTGTGGAGGCCCAGGATGCTTCGATAGCGGCCTTAAGCTCATCCAGAGTGTTGGGTCTTGCGTCTCTCAACTTTCTCTTCACAATATCCCACAGATTCTAGTCAATGGGGTTCAAGTCAGGAGAGTTGGCAGGCCAATTGAGCACAGTAATACCATGGTCAGTAAACCATTTACCAGTGGTTTTGGCACTGTGAGCAGGTGCCAGGTCATGCTGAAAAATGAAATCTTCATCTCCATAAAGCTTTTTAGCAGATGGAAGCATGAAGTGCTCCAAAATCTCCTGATAGCTAGCTGCATTGACCCTGCCCTTGATAAAACACAGTGGACCAACACCAGCAGCTGACATGGCACCCCAGACCATCACTGACTGTGGGTACTTGACACTGGACTTCAGGCATTTTGGCATTTCCTTCTCCCCAGTCTTCCTCCAGACTCTGGCACCTTGATTTCCGAATGACATGCAAAACTGAGCAACAGTCCAGTGCTGCTTCTCTGTAGCCCAGGTCAGGCGCTTCTGCCGCTGTTTCTGGTTCAAAAGTGGCTTGACCTGGGGAATGCGGCACCTGTAGCCCATTTCCTGCACACGCCTGTGCACGGTGGCTCTGGATGTTTCTACTCCAGACTCAGTCCACTGCTTCCGCAGGTCCCCCAAGGTCTGCAATCGGTCCTTCTCCACAATCTTCCTCAGGGTCCGGTCACCTCTTCTCGTTGTGCAGCGTTTTTTGCCACACTTTTTCCTTCCCACAGACTTCCCACTGAGGTGCCTTGATACAGCACTCTGGGAACAGCCTATTTGTTCAGAAATTTCTTTCTGTGTCTTACCCTCTTGCTTGAGGGTGTCAATGATGGCCTTCTGGACAGCAGTCAGGTCGGCAGTCTTACCCATGATTGCGGTTTTGAGTAATGAAACAGGCTGGGAGTTTTTAAAAGCCTCAGGAATCTTTTGCAGGTGTTTAGAGTTAATTAGTTGATTCAGATGATTAGGTTAATAGCTCGTTTAGAGAATCTTTTCATGATATGCTAATTTTTTGAGATAGGAATTTGGGGTTTTCATGAGCTGTATGCCAAAATCATCAGTATTAAAACAATAAAAGACCTGAAATATTTCAGTTGGTGTGCAATGAATCTAAAATATATGAAAGTTTAATTTTTATCATTACATTATGGAAAATAATGAACTTTATCACAATATGCTAATTTTTTGAGAAGGACCTGTACAATATCTGTACTCTCCATATCTGTCATCATTCACTCATTTACTTGGCCCCATTGATTTACATAGAATGGAAAAAAAATACTATGGAAGTCAATGGGGCTCATCAACTGTTTGGTTACTGATATTCTTCAAAATGCCGTCTTAAGTGTTCAGCAAAAGGAAGAAATTCCTGGTACATTTTCTCCTTTGCTTTTCAGGAGCAACAGCTCTCTATTTATTTCTGGGCATGCACCCTGATCTGACCAGTAATTACCCCAGTAAAGAGACGTTTGAGGAGATTCAGTTCTTCAGCGGGCACAACTATCACAGAGGCATCGACTGGTGAGCGTCAGCAGAGCGACAAACGTCACACACGCTGTTCGAGTCTGTGTATTCATTCTGTTTTTCTCCATCTCTCCTGCAGGTATATGGAATATTTCCCCCTCCCGTCAAACAGCAGCTCTGATTATTATTTTGAAAAAGGTGCCAATTATTTTGATTCGGTTGTTGCCCCGTCCAGAGCCGCTGCGCTGCTGCCCAGAGCTAAAATCATCACGGTCCTCAGTGATCCTGCAGACCGAGCGTTCGCCTGGTACCAGGTACCTATACACCACTAATCTACTCATTTACCACACGTTTACTATGGGAACCAACCATTTAGCAGTGGTATTTGTAGTAAAATTGTAGTAATCACAATTAAAATGGTACTTTATGAAAATTAAATGTTTTTTCATGGTATCAGTATTTTTATATGACCACTTAAAATCATGATGCTATACTCATTGTACAGTGAAAATCATAGTATTTTATCAACATTTCTTTGACGAACGTGGTTTGTACTTTTGTTTATTTGTAGTGTTTTGGCTATAAAATTTAAAATTACAATTTGAACATTCAGTGTAGACTAACAATTCATTATTATTTAAAATGTAAAAAATGATTTTAAATAAATAAAATTGTGCTCAAAATATTTATTTTTTTCTCTTCAGCATCAGAGAACTCATGCTGACCCTGTGGCCCTGAAATACTCTTTCCATGATGTCATTACCGCATCCCACAATGCACCTGTGAAGCTGCAGATTCTGCAGAAGCGCTGCCTGGGTCCAGGGTGGTACGCCACACACCTCAAGCGCTGGCTCGAACACTACCAGCACAGCCAGGTCTGTGTGTGTATGAGGATGCATGACTGTATGTTCTAATATAGTGCTTTTCTTTATCATATTTCATGCGTTACACCCTCACAGATTCTGGTTGTGGACGGTCAAGGGTTGAAAACAGATCCAGCATCAGTCATGGAGAAGATCCAGACGTTTCTGGGTTTGCAGAATCGAGTCGACTATCACAAAATGCTGGCGTGAGTTTGAGCATGAACGTGACTGCCAAAATTTATATATATATATATATGTATATGTGTGTGTGTGTGTGTGTATAAGCTACAGAGTCATGTGGGATGTTTTGATAACCTTTCTACACTTCATATCTGTGTCCTGAGGATTTTCCCACATTAACTAAATGATGTTTTTCAGGTTTGACCCAAAGAAAGGCTTCTGGTGCCAACTACTGGACGGAGGACAAACTAAGTGTTTAGGGAAGAGTAAAGGACAGAGATACATGGACATGGACGCACAGGTACCACACACACACACACACACACCTGAACGCCAGCACAACATCTAGTCAAGTTAAGTCAAATTTAGTTGTTTAACGATTTTCACAATACACATCATTTCAAAGCAGCTTTACAGAAAGTGGTACTGTCTATAATGTCTTAGAGCTTTACCATAGAGCATGTTTTAGTGTTATGACGATATAAAACAATGATACGAGAGATCGTAGATCTAGCTATATTGTATTAATAGTGTTGTCTAACACATTTATCAGCGCCTCAGAAACTCAGGCACATGTCTGGGTGTTCAAAGGTAATTGAGAGATTTTAATATTGGTCAGTATTGTTCTATTAAGAGATTTAAATATTGGTCGGCTTTGCTCTATTTTAAAGCTTTCAATGTTGGTCAATTTTGCTATATTAAGAGATTTAAATATTGGTCAGTTTTTTGTTTAAAGCAAGGTTAAGTGATTCTCAAAACGTATTAATGAAAATAAGATTGGATGTCACAGGTAAAGTCTGATGCACAGGCACTAATTAATTATAATTTAATTAGAAGTCATTTAAGCAGCAATGTTGAGAAATATAGTGTATGGCTCTAATCATGGTAAAGATTTTGGTTGAAATTTACTTTTGTTGTGGAAAATCGTTTGGTCATATTGCCTGTATCCACTGTCCAGCAAACTCGCTTATTAAAGGGGTGGTAAAACGCATTTTTTCAAAGGCTTGATTGTGTTTGTGGGGTGCACTGTAACATGTGTTCATGCTTCGTTTTTTAAAAATTGCATTATTTTTCATATATTTTACCTTTATTCTACACTGCTCTTCCCCTCCTTGTAAAAACGGTCTGATGGTTTCCTGGTTCTGTGAAGCCAGTCCCTCAAAACTACGCAATGGGCTCAGATTGGTTAGCTGGCCCAGTGTGTTGTGATTCGCTAACCGTCTAGTGCACGTCTCCCGGAAACGTCATGCCCCGTACCTTTACCGGTAGTTTGCGCTTTGGTGTATTATAAACAATGGCGTCAATAAAACCAACCGGTCCCGGGGAAACGTTAGTGAAGATGATCGAGCAGAACCTGTTCAAGAACGGCTGATAAACGACGTTTCAGAAAGGTTTGTTTTTTGTTGTTCTCTCATTACTTTTTAGATATGCTGTTATTTAATTGTACTAATTATTGTAGAATTACAAAAAAATAAGCTTCATAAACAAGAATTTCATATAATCGTTCTAACAAATTATACTACAGTCCTCAAAGGGATTTTTTGGAGTAAAGACTCTTTTGGAGTACTAAACGAGGAACTCTACTAAACGATCTATAGTGATCGTTTCTGACTGTATGCCACCGTTACTTTTGTATTTTTAGAACGATTGTTTGTAGACAAATATCTGTCGACAGAACTATTAACCCAAAACGAACATTAAACATCGGCTGCCAAATCAAACACAGAACCATGTTTAGCATGCCTGTAGATAAACAAGCATGTAGATAAACATAAAAGCTCTAATCAAAGAATAATTTACACTAATTCCAAGTTCGCTGTTGAGATTAAAAAAAAAGTTTGTAACGTTAGGTGTTTGTCGGATAACGTTAATTATGAATGAGCATTTAACAAACCAGCAGAGCCAAACAGTGTTGTCATTTGTTTACTTCCTTGCTACAACATACAATTAACAATACGAACTATTACAGGAAAACACATCAACGAAAAATAAATCATACTTACAGGTTGTGGCCCGTAAACAAAAGCTTCTGTTTTTAAAGTTGGAACTGCTCCATCTTTCAGGACAAGCCGTTGTGCGAATCCTGCGTTGAGCTCGCCACGATTGTGAAAGCTTTCCTCTGTAACATGTGCAGCACAGGGAGCGAGATTTGGGTCATAATTATGAAGGACCGAGTTAAAAATAAATTTTAACCATTGATCCCTAACTACCTCATCCCTAGGAAGGCTGAACAAAGTGAACCTACAATCCGGAGGAAAATAACAGCAGCGTTTCGACGGCATTGCGACAACTCATCTCCAAAACAGCAACATAAAATGGCCTCGCCCCGCTTATTAAGTATTCTCGGAGGAGGGGTTTATGTAAATAAGGGGATATGCTGACGTCAGCATATCCCATGGAATGTCGTGTAGTCCAAAACCGGTCGTTTGCTGTAGTCCTTAGAAATTTATTTTTTAAAAAGCAAATATCTTCCTTTGCTTTGAACTTTGAGCGCTGTAACTTTGCAGATGTTGTTTATGCTCAAACAGCAACATTACACACTAGCTAAAGTTAGAAAAGTGAAATCGTGTTTGACCACCCCTTTAACTTTTTCCAGTCATTGTACTGAAATATTAAGTTTATTTTAAAAAGATGTGTAAATTCACATTGACTGTTTGTCTCTCTGTCAGTCTCAGCTGTTTCTGAGGAACTACTACAGAGACGATAATATCAAGCTCTCTAAACTGCTGTATAAAATGGGTCAGATTCTGCCCGGCTGGCTCCGAGATCACCTTCTCAACATCAGGTAACAGTCTCTCGTGATGATGATGTCACAAACATCTGGAGTGGCCGAATATCATCCGGACCGGACAACGTGTCCAGGAGGAACAGCCCAGTTCTTACCTAGATGAGTTTCAGCCGTTTCATCATGGAAACAGTCACTGATACTAGTATTTAAAGCCCAGTATTTATGAACTAACTCTGTTATTGACACTGGATCAGACTGTACTGAACTAATATGAAGATCTGATTTCATGAAGATCGTCCCGCCGAGCAGAGACTGATGTTACAAACTTGTGAACATTTTCTACTCAACAAATTTGATACAGACTCAATACAGTTTTATAAAGAAGTCAAAAATCATGACAATGAACTAATATAGACATCTGCATTGTTTTTTACATTTGTATCTAGTTCTGTTTTTGAGGGTTTGTTTGGAATATTTTTGTTTTCTAACACAGACGTTAAAGGAATCGTTTCACTCCCCCTCATGTCTTTCCAAACAGAAGGACCTTCTTTCTTCTGTGATACTCTAAGAATGACAGAAAAGTACCTGACAGTAGTGTGTATGATTTGTGCACTATATTCCAGGTCTTCAGAAGTCATGTGATGCTTTGAGTGACAAATAGACTTTTCATTCTATGAAATATCATCTTTTGTGAATGACATTACTGTGAGTAAATCATTGTTTTTGGTGAACTATCCTTTTAAATTTGTAGCTCTCAAGCTAAATAGTACAGAACTCTTTAGTTTTTACATCAGCACAGACTGATTTCTAATGTAGTACAGCTCTAATAGCATGAATTTACCATTTCAAGTGCCATTTAAGTGTTTCTTGTATGAGAACAGTATGTTTTCATAATGTTATCCTCATTATGGTTGAAACACAAATCTGGTGATTTTATTTGGGGGAATGTGTTATTAAAGCCATAGTTCATCCAAAAATTAAAATGAGTTATTGCATTAAAATGAAATTAAAATGAATTGACTATTGTGCAGATGATGGAAAAAATCACAGAGCTGTCCTTTATTGGAAATCTGTTGTGATAGCATGGTAAAAATACAGGTGTGTTATCAGTTTCCAAAACATATTACCACAGTTTCTATGGATTATTGATGTGGAAATACAAATATATGTTAGTAGATTGAAGCGTCTTTCACTCCATGATTCACAAATTCATTCTCATGTTTTCTTCTTTCTTTGTTGTCTGACTTGGTCAAACAGCTGCAAATTACAATTGAGGAAAATAAACCACACTGCTATTAATTTTGTGTGTGTGTGTGTGTGTGTGTGCACGCGCGCGCGTGTGTGATCGATCTTCAGATGGCCTTGTTGCTATGGTTACACATTTCCTCATCTCCGTCCTAAATGTGTTTTAGTTTAATTACATTCAGATTGTGTTTTGGTTTAAAAAGCTCCACAGAGAGTTTTAGATTATTAATGTGAGATTCTCTTATAAGTGTCATTTCCAATGAGCTGGGTTTCTTGAAACCTTCAGTTATGGCCAGGGACTTTATTTGTTGCTTTTTAAAACTAGAAAGCTTATTTATTTTTCATGACACATTAGTAAAAATGTATACCAATGCCGTAGTACATGTGATAAACCACATGGTGGCAGCAGAAGCTTTAGCTGTCGTAAGTGTTTGAGGTTTGTGATCATCTGAAGAACTTGTAATGTGAAACTTTCTCATGTCTCAACATGATTCCCTGTTGGAAAACCCTGGTTACAGCCATCTTAAATCCTGTTTACAACAAGTACAATAACTATAAAGTTTTGATAGTCATTCTAACTCTGAGAATAATAAGTCCATACCACAAGTATAGGAGGAACGATATCGTTGGAACCACATTCAGAGCATTTTATTAATTTTCAGCTAATGATGATAAAAACACTGACAGCCAATCAGAATCCACCCAACACACTGAAGTGTCCCTGAAACGTGCAGCGTTATTCATTGTGGTGATGTAATTTCCTCTGAAACAGGAAGACAGGGCGGGACATATCAAACAGCTCCTCCCCTTTTAATACATAGCCAATAGCGTTTCGTTTAAATCACAGCTCGACTAAAGCTGCATTTGACAGCTAATGACAGTAACAGTCGAACAGATTCCCCCTTTAGATTTAATTTGAAACTGTTTCTAAAGCAAAACAGTGATCATAATCATGCTGATAATGTGTACAGTATAGTTTGAAAAGTGTGTTATTTATGTCGGTGCATGACACCGTACTCGTCTGTGCTGTTTCTATTGGCGAGTCTGTCTAACCGTTTCTCTTCCGAATATCCTCCATATCGCTTTAAAATACAGTATTCTGTACTGAATTCGAATGGGTCCGATACGTTTTCTTGTCTGCACCGACTCGTGCGTATGATTCGCTCTCGTGTCTCTGGACCGGATCAGACTGTGTGTGTGGTGTAGTGGTTTACGTGAAACCAGACTTCATTCAACCTAATGGAAAGCATGTTCCCTTTCGAGAGGTCTCTCCTATTGCGTAAGTAGCTTACGCTATGGGAAAACTCCTTTTCTCGAGAATATTGAAGTCTTTATGTAAAACGCATTGCAGCTGCACAGCTGACAGCAATGAACGAAGGAACTCGGTCATTGGCTGTGCTGCGGCAACTTGCTCGAACCAATGACGGAGCGACTCTGAATGCGCGACCAATGAGCGCGCTTCGCGCCCGCGCGTGTCAGAGCCCGCCAAGATGGGCGTGGCCAAGCTATATATTGGGCGCCCCGTCATGAGAGTTCTTTAGGTTAAAACGACTGAAGCGAACTAACCAAGCACAAGCACGGCAGCTTACGCAATTCCTCTCAGGGAACCGAGGTTACGTTAGTAACCGAGTCGTTCCCTTTCGAGAGGTCTCTCCTATTGCGTAAGTAGCTTACGCTATGGGAACACCATGCAAAACGCCGTGCGTGCTGAACTTTGCCTTATGATAGCCAGAGGCAGGTGCCTGAGCTAAAAAGCAAAGTTATCATCCAACTAGCCGACCAATGAGCGCGCTTCGCGCCCGCGCGCGTCAGAGCCCGCCAAGATGGGCGTGGCCAAGCTATATATTGGGCGCCCCGTCATGAGAGTTCTTTAGATTTAATCTCCTTCAGCGAACACCTTCTAAGCTGGATCCTCCGGATTATTGGAAGCCTTCGCCGCCGTGGAAAAGCATACCAGCGGGATTGCTACGAGGACGTCGGTACCTTCAGCCGCCTTCAAGCACCTCCTACTGAGCCATCCGGCGCGCCATATACGCAAGTATTTTACATCTGTCCGCCCCGCGACATTTGTGAAAGAGCAAATTTCCAATAAGGCGTTGTTTCAAATGCCTTCCTGCGCGTCGTGCAGAGACCTTCTCTCGGACGGGGATCATCACATCATCTGCGCTCGCTGCCTGGGCCGTGACCACGCAGAAGCTGCATTGACCAAGGGCGGATGCCCGGAATGTGATGACCTGGGTCTCTCCGCACTACGGGCTCGCCTCGCCGCTTTCGCCGTGAGCGAGCCCATCGCCACCCCTCTGTTTGAGCCGCGCACTAAGAAAAAGCGCCGCTCACAGAGGCTTCCTGAACCTGAGCTCAGTGACGTCACGCCGAGCCAGTCTCCGCGTGCTTCACCGCCGCTCTTGCCTTCCCCACCGCCGGTTCAGTTCACCCAGCCGGACCCACACCCCTCTACCGGCGGTTAAAGGTTTCGCCGAACGCTTCACTGAGGCCCAGAACGCTTCACAAGCAATGCGTCATTTCCTGCCAAAGCGCTCCAGCTCATCGCAGAGCAGACAGAGACCGCCACAGCCACAGCGGGCTAAAACAGCTCCCACCGCCTCTCAGCCCGCGCCTCAGGCTGACGCTCGACGCCGCTCGCGCTCTCACAACCGCAAGCCGCCTCCTGAGCGACGGGGTCCTCGGCCCAAGATTGTGCTGAACCCTGAGCCTCGAAAGCCGTCCTAGCCACAGAAATGAGAAGAGAGAGTGCGTGTCTCGCAAAAGCCGGACCACTCTCTCTGCAAAAGCTCAAACATTACCCAGTCCCCTTACAGGCGGCTGGATATGTCCATACAGCAGTCAATGGGCCAGTCACAGAGCTTGCTCACCTGCAAACAAACGCCGTTTTTACGGCGACGCACAGAAAACACAAAAAGAGTCTTTTTCTGCCTGCATCACTAAGGGTTCACATGTCCACAAAGTGTGCATTCCCAGATACTGTCAAAACAGTGCCAAATTCATTCCCAGCTCAGGCTGCGCTTCCCATGAATGTAGATCACGTGCCTACGGTCATGTACGCACCACTACACACAAGCACTGTTCACACAGTTATAAATTCATCCCCAGTAAAAGCGGGAAACATTATAAAAGTGACGCGTGTGCCTACCACTGTTTATGCACCCCCACTTATAAACACTGCCCTTACAGTGTCAAACACAACCTCAGCTCAGGCTGCGAGTTTTACAAACACAGCGCGCGCTGTTGTAATCACACATGCGCCCATTCACTCAGCTGCTCAGCGCGCGCCCGCGCCTCTGAGAGCTACAAGCTCAGGCGATTCGCTAGCCGGGTCCCTACGTCACAACGGCCCGCCCCTAGCCTGTATTCAGCCCATATCTGTACACGCAGCGGCATGGGAAAACATTCCAGATATACCGAAATGGGTATTGAATATAGTAAAGCACGGATACTCGCTCCAGTTCGCTCGCAGACCACCACGTTTTACGACTGTGGTCGAGACGAAAGTGAGAAAAGAGTGTTCACATGTTCTACGCACCGAGGTGCGCAAACTAATAGAAAAGGGCGCTGTGGAAACTGTTTCCCCCTCTCTGAGCGGGACAGGTTTTTACAGCCGCTATTTTCTCGTCCCGAAAAAGGATGGCGGTCTCCGCCCCATCCTAGATCTCAGACACCTGAACAAAGCACTAATGATTCGCTCGTTCAGAATGTTAACAACCAAGCATATCCTCGCGCAAGTGCGCCCAGGAGATTGGTTTCTCTCAGTGGATCTGAAAGATGCTTACTTTCACATTCCAATAGCGCCTCATCACAGGCCGTTTCTGAGATTCGCTTTCGAGGGACAGTCATACCAGTACACAGTACTCCCGTTCGGCCTGTCCCTGGCTCCCCGTACATTCACGAAATGTATGGATGCAGCACTTTCCCCCCTAAGACGAAGGGGAGTGCGAATACTGAATTATCTCGACGATTGGCTGGTTCTAGCACAATCAGAGAGTCAGCTAATAACACACAGATCTTGGATTATCAGCCATTTAGAATGCCTGGGTCTAAGAAACAATTTTGCAAAAAGCATACTATCTCCCAGCCAGAGAATTTCTTTCCTGGGAATAGTTCTAGACTCGATGCAAATGACAGCGCGTCTCTCATCGGCCCCCGTCAAACGGTTTCAGAGGATGCTCGGTCTCATGGCCTCAGCATCGGCCGTACTCCAGCTAGGATTGTTGCATATGCGCCCTCTCCAACGCTGGCTCAAGAGCCCGCGTCCCTACTCACGCGTGGCGTTCGGGCCACTTTTTAATCAGAGCGAACCACGGCTGTATAAAAGCCCTGACGCACTGGAAAGCCGCCGACTGGTACCAGTCAGGCGTGAGTCTGGGTGTGAACACAAGGAGAAAGATGATAACGACAGATGCCTCCAAAATAGGTTGGGGGGCCCTTTACGAGGGCAGGCCTGTCTCCGGCTTTTGGTCAAACCCGGAGAAGCGCCTACACATAAACTGTCTGGAAATGAAAGCGGTCGCTTTGGCTCTCAGAGCCCTGCTCCCACATCTAAAAAAACGAACACGTCCTGGTCCGAACGGACAACATGACGGTATTGTCGTACATAAATCGCCAGGGTGGACTCAGGTCGAGCTCCATGCATTCAATGGCCAGGAGACTCATTTTATGGTCCCAGCACAACTTGCGCTCGCTGAGAGCAGCGCATGTGCCAGGCGCCCTGAACCAGGGGGCAGACATGCTATCCAGAGACAAGATTCTCCCAGGAGAATGGGCTCTCAACCCTCTGACGATTCAGTGGTTATGGAAAACCTTTGGCAAAGCGGAGATCGACCTCTTCGCCTCCAAGGAGAACGCGCACTGCTCTCTTTTCTTCACGAAAAGCACGGACGCGCTCGCCCAGAGCTGGCCGAGCCGCCCCTTATATGCCTTTCCCCCGATCGCGATGCTGCCACAGGTCATCAGTCGGGTCAGAGAGGAGGAAAACGCAGTGCTGCTGATAGCCCCACTCTGGAAGAACCAAACATGGTTTCCAGATCTGATGCAAATGCAATCTGCACCATGGCCGATTCCACTGAGGCCAGACCTCCTCAGTCAGGCCAGCGGGATGATATTTCATCCCCGCCCCGATCTGTGGGCCCTTCATGCATGGCCCCTCAACGGGTTCCCAGGAACCTCGCGAGCGGAGCACTAAAAACCATCGCTGAGGCGCGGGCGCCCTCCACGAGACGCTTATATGCCCAGAAATGGAAAGTGTTCAGTGACTGGTGTAATACCAAGGGCCTGAACCCTGTAACATGCGAGATTACGAGTGTACTCGTTTTCCTACAAGGGCTTCTGGAGGCGGGCCGCACCCCCTCCACGCTCAAAGTATATGTGGCTGCCATCACAGCGTCACACGACCTTGTAATGGAACGTCCATTGGGAAGAAACGACCTAATTATTCGTTTCCTATGGGGCGCCAGGAGGATGAACCCTTCATGCCCCCCCTCAGTGCCGATCTGGGACCTAGCTACGGTCCTAGACGCTCTTAAAGGGCCCCGTTCGAACCACTTCGAACCGTGCACCTTAAACAGCTCTCGCTCAAGACGGCGCTCTTGCTGGCACTCGCCTCGGTCAAGAGAGTGGGCGACCTGCACGCGCTTTCAACAAGCGCTGCCTGCCTAGAATTCGGACCTAACGACTGCAGGGTCGTCCTTAGACCGAAACATGGGTATATTCCTAAAGTGCTCACCACTCCCTTCAGAGCACAGGTTATCTCCCTAACTGCGCTTTCGTCTCCAGCAGACGAACACGACGCTAATCTACTCTGCCCCGTTAGGGCTCTCAGAGTGTATTTGGAGCGTTCTGCCCTATTCAGACAGACAGAACAACTGTTTGCCGTACGAAAGGTTCCGCCATTTCAAAACAGAGAATCTCTCACTGGATAGTCGAAGCTATAGCGCTGGCTTATGAAGCTAAGGGACTTCAATGCCCCTGGGGAGTCAAAGCACCCTCCACCAGGAGTGTGGCTTCTTCCTGGGCATGGTCGAGCGGGATACCGATCGAGGATATTTGTGCGGCGGCAGGCTGGGCCTCACCGTCCACATTTATCAGATTCTACAACCTACAGGTCCCGACATTGCATTCCAATGTGCTATCAGCATAATGCTAGTTGAACTGCGAGTTCGTATCTAGATTATGTATGTGCTTGTGTCACACTGAGCGCCTCCTAGCCACTCTGTATTTTTTCCCACATATAAAGCTTGCCTCTGCCGGCTAGTTGGATGATAACTTTGCTTTTTAGCTCAGGCACCTGCCTCTGGCTATCATAAGGCGAAGTTCAGCACGCACGGCGTTTTGCATGGTGTTCCCATAGCGTAAGCTACTTACGCAATAGGAGAGACCTCTCGAAAGGGAACGACTCGGTTACTAACGTAACCTCGGTTCCCTGAGAGGAATTGCGTAAGCTGCCGTGCTTGTGCTTGGTTAGTTCGCTTCAGTCGTTTTAACCTAAAGAACTCTCATGACGGGGCGCCCAATATATAGCTTGGCCACGCCCATCTTGGCGGGCTCTGACACGCGCGGGCGCGAAGCGCGCTCATTGGTCGCGCATTCAGAGTCGCCCCGTCATTGGTTCGAGCAAGTTGCCGCAGCACAGCCAATGACCGAGTTCCTTCGTTCATTGCTGTCAGCTGTGCAGCTGCAATGCGTTTTACATAAAGACTTCAATATTCTCGAGAAAAGAGTTTTCCCATAGCGTAAGCTACTTACGCAATACTCGTTCCCTCCTCTCAGGGAACCGAGGTTACGTTAGTAACCGAGTCGTTTACACTGTCTGAATCGTTTCCTATCCCCTATGTGCCATTCATGTGACGGCTCAGTGAGTAGTTATGTGTTTGTCCTCGAGTTACAGGTGATTGCTGGAGGGCTTGGCTTTACACCTGAATGAAATCATGACCTTTTAAAAGACACTGGGTCAAACAGAGATGGAGAACTATTGTTCGCTGGTGTTGCTGCTGCTCATGAGGCTAGCGGAGAGCTGACGGGAGACCGGGGGAGTTCTCATTTGATCCATCTTCCCATATGATGTTTTGATTTGGACCTTTCGTTGTTTATTTTTGTTTGGACTGATGTCACTTGAACCTGCTACTTACACTTATATGCCGGGACGCTGACTAACAATTAGGCTACACTGATCAATTGACATTTCATGTTTCTTACTTTAGTTAAATAAATCTTATTGTTTATGCAGCGGTTGCGTGACGTCTCCCTTATTTTGTTGTGATATAAGAATAGAATCGTAACGCACCATATAAAAAATAGTAAATGTGTGAACAAGTTACCCATTTTAGACCCAGCTTCCGTGTTCATTTATAATGTAGGGGGCGGAGCTTTAGATTCTAGAAAGCATTTGATTGGACAGAAAATCTGATGAAGCTGAAGTGCAGAGTGATGTCATCAAAATCATTGATCCATATTGGCAGAAGTGAGAGATTGTACGTTTTGAATGCTTATATCTTCTAAATACGAATTTATGTCAGCAAGGCTAATATATTCATACTAAAAGCCAAAAAACTTCCATTTTGATTTCATGGAGACTTTAAAGCATTCGAGTATTTAAAGCGGCAGATGACAAAACTCCAGTATTCACTTATAATAACACAACGTTATCATCAGTTGGTGTGGACGCTAATATAGTTAAAGTTATAGTTATCATTCTTGGTGTTAACGGCCCTGTAGGGTCCATTTTCTTTTTGATTATATTTACTTTATTATTAATTCATCTTCCTGGTCTTATTGTGAATGATTCGGTCCATATATTTTAAAGTAAACAGTTGTAAACTTAAAAGATAATGTCCTTGCAGAAAATTACCAGAATTTTCCTGATTCCCCCTCTTACAGAGTAAATATTCACTGTTACCGTTTGTAGCCTCCTGAAAGTGTTTTTATTGAAGCTTTGTGTTAAATGCAAATCATTATTGTTCCATCACCCAGACTGAAATTCGACTAAATGTGTCAAAGGTGCATTACATTACACACAAACATTAATCTAAAACTGGACAAGAGTTTGTCAAGACAAATATTGAATTTTGGCTTGACAGCCAACTGAAGTTTTTAAAAAGTTAAAGTTTGAAGGATATGTAGCAATGTGTGGTTTGAATTCTTGAGCAGAAGAGAGATTGAGTGGAAATGAGCAGAATATTGAAGGACAGACAGGAAAATAGATGTCAAGCAACTTTAGATGTTTTATTAGAAGTTTGTTGGATGCTTTTTTTCCTGGTCTCTCGTAGTCACTGTAAAAATTTCAACTTAAAAACTTAACCCTGTAATGCGTACTGTCATATTTGATGCATAATTTCTAATTTCTAACACTCACCTGGTAAACCCCGAACAGCTTCATCATGATCAAAACTTTGCTGAAAAAACTTTTGCACCCAGTCTACTACATGCCTAACATAGTAGATTGTGTTCCTGATAGTGTTTGCTAGTTTACAATATCAAGCACAAAATCACACGCCAACTTATTTAGCAAGTAAAAGCGCTTTTAGCTTAATAGTAAAAATGTTCTCCTTTAGGTCGTGTTTCACGTCTCTTCTTGCTTTGAAATCTTTACTGATTTTTATAATAGAACAGATTTTATATTGTTAGTAATAGTTCTAGATGAAAACTTACTGAAGCAACTTAGATTTACTTGATAATCCTTACATTATATTTTAGAAAATCATGTTAAAATGCGAGTATCAAATATGATCATCAAGTTTTTGAGGAAGGTCAATCAGCATTGTATTGCATTGCATTATGTTTTAAAACTACAGAGCTTTGATCATAAAACTAACCATTTGAATATCATCTTAAGATATTTTTGGCAGATATAGAGTGATGACTGATGTTTATATGCATTTTATGTAAGTATTCAGTTATACTATTCTAAAAATCTTATTGAACAAAAAACAAAACACATGCAAACTTTTTCTTTTCTTATATTTTGTCTAAACTGCTCCATTTATAAAACAAAGTTTTTTCTAAATATTATTTGCTCAGTTGAATTTCGTTTAACTTTGTTTGTTTGAAATTAGTCAAATTATTTATAGATGAGATGAAGTGAAAAACGCATGTTGCCATGATTCAGTGTTTTTTAGATCATGACTTTCATCCTTTATCTTCCTGCTTGTCTGTAAACAAATGTGTTGCCAGGTAACGGTGTTGTTAACGGAGGGTCGTGTCCGGTATTGTTCCCGAAATGCTTCCCCTCCCCCTGAAGCCGGAGTCTGAAACACTCTTCTCCAGCGGCTTTATAAAGGCCTCCGCTTACGGGAACCAATAAACACATTCCCACAGGCCATCCTGAAGGAATGTGTACAGGATTCCTATCGGAATTTAGAAACAGTCCAAGAAAGAAATTATGTAGGAATCAGAAAATATCCTGATGAAATGCTGACTGTATTTGACAGTAATCCTCAAAGTTGTGTAAATCCTAAAAACATTGATTGGGTCTCAAATACTGATAAAGTGTGACTCTTCAGATCAATTCAGTTCAGTGTTGGTAATGGCTGTGGCTTTAATAATGGTGACTCATTTGAGTCTGTTTTTGTTTTACACTCTTAAAGCGATGCAATAGAAGAAGCACTTCTGGTTCCCCAAAGACCCTTTCAGTGAATAATAATATTTTTTTCCTAATGTGAAGAACATTTTAATAATCCAAAGAACTATAAAAGTTCTTTTTTGGAACTATCAATAAACTTTTTATACTTTAAAGCGTATATGAGAAACAGGAATGATACTTAAAAAGACTTCTGAGCAGTGAGATTGACTCATGTGCTTTGTTAGAGAGGTGTGATGTAGTATTGCTCTGTTCTGAGGTGTGTGTGTGTGTGTGTCTGTGTGTGTGTGTGTGGTGGGGGTTTCTCTGGGCCCCTCTTTTTCTTGTTTCCTTGGTCACCCTGATGGACACACACACACACTTTTGCTATGGCAGGCTCAGAGAAGTGCAGCACCGTGCCGGAGTCTCCTGAACCAGAGCCCTGCAACCGACCACAACTGGACCAGAACCAGAAGAAGGAGGAGGAGGAGGAGGAGGACGAGGAAGATGAAGGATCTGAACTTCAGAACCAGGAACCTTCAGATCCGGAGTGTGTGGAGGAGAGATTCCGGATCGACCGGAAGAAGCTGGAGCTCATGCTGTACGGTGTGTGTTTGATCGATGACTATAATCTGTCATAGTTTTCTTTCCAGACGCTTCATTAATCCGTTCGATTTTTCTATGCAAACCCGTTTAGAAAACAGCCTGTTATGATTTCCAGCTAAATGTGCTTGTGTGTGTGAGATGTGATTGTCAGTGGGCTTCAGATGGTGTGTGTGTGTGCTGGCTCTGCTGTGATGAACAGGTTTAATGGTCTGTTATCATGAGCTGTCCAGGAGGATTCTGGAGTTGAGTCGAGTTAACAGCCTGCGATTCATCAACATGAATCCAGTCGACATTCAAACCCCTCAGAGATGGAGAGCGAGTGACAGATCCAGCTTGTCAGAGGAGAAAGCAGATGCTCCTCCTAAAATCAGGGCTATTCCTCAGAGTTTCTCTTTTAGAGACGGTTCATTTTAAATTCACCTTAAGATGTCAAATTCCTTATCAATTTTAAAAATATTAATACAAATGTTCTGGAGAGTCTTTGTAAAACTCACTGCTATGATACTAGGGTTTTGTACTAAAATAACTAAAACTGAAACCAAAAAGTTATAAAAACTGTACATATATATTTAAAAAACAAACAAAACAACAACAAAATTACTAAAACTTTTAACTAAAACGAAAATGTTAATACAAAATGTTTATAAAAACCAGTATGTAAAATTATAATGAAATAATGCTGTGTTAACCCCATGTCACAATTACCATAATTACGAGATGACAACCCGTGACGTTCTATGTTTTTATGGTGTTTTATTTCAACATTATCAATGCCAAAATGAATCCGCAGCGTCACATGGTAGAAGTCAGAGCTCTCTGAAAAATCTGAGTTGTTACTACGAGTTCTTCAAGGACCGAAGTTTTTTTACAAGTTGGAATCTTGTGATTACAGTAATTCCAACATGGCGTGAACACATCGTAACCCAGGTTATTAGGGCATAGATGGATGCTAAATAGTTTCTGTGATCTTCTGGTCTGTAGATTTGACTCAGGTTACTCCTCCGTTGTGTTTTCTGGTCCAGCAGGTGAAAATGGTGCGTCTGATCACTTGCTTTAATCTCTTTTCTCTTTCCTCTGTGTGTGTGCTGTACAGCTGCTGAGTGTGTTTTTAGTTGTGTGTGTTTGCTCCTTTCACAGGGAAGGGAATTAGTTTTGTGTCAGCATAGTTTGCTCTTACATTACTTTGCTGTTTGACGCCGTTTCTCAGAAGCGACTTTGTGGTCTTTTTCTTTTTTTGTGTAAAAACACACACACACACACACACACACACACACACACACACACACACACACACACACACACTGGTTGTTCATTCATTCTTGGTTGCAGAGCTGTGTAACCCGTGGTGATGAGGAGCGGCAAATGAAAGGAGGGATGTTCTGCCTAACCCTGTAAATGTCACTCTGGGGCAAATGTGTTTAACTTTACCACCCCTACACACACACACACACACACACAGAGAGAGAGAGAGAGAGAGAGAGAGAGACTGTCTTTACTCTTTTTAAATCTTAAGATGTTGTTTGAGTTGTGTAGTTTCTTTAGAGAACTCACCGAGACAGTTTTAACAATCCCAAAACTATTTTTTTTATGTATTTATATATGATTTATTATGTATTTTATTTATTATGTATTATTATTTATTTATTATGTATTTTTTATTTAATATTATTTAATATACTATTATTTATGAATTATTAATGATTTTAGTATTCATTATTTATTGGTAAACCATAAAGTGTAAAAATTGTAACTATCCAAAAACACACACAGTAACATTTATTTATGTATTTGTTTGTTTGTTTCACTAATATTTACATTGTTGGTAAAGCATAGAAAGTATTATATAGTCTACATATATCTAGAAATAGCCAATATAGAAAATGTGTGAGCAGAGCATGCAAAATATTTAAAATAAATGTAATATTTAAATTATGTTCATTATTAAAATTTTTATGGTATATCAATTAAATATCTTTAATAAAATATGATATATCACCTTGTCTTTAGCTCCTGCAGAATGTTCTGGATTGTCAGGCGAGGAGTTCTTCGAGAAGGTAAGAGTTCAAATAATACATCTAATATTAACTTTAATCAGCCTTTAATAAGTTCCTGATATGGATCACATTCTCATTTTCATATTTAAGCGTTTATGTGAAGAACCTCACTATAAATAAGGCTCTTTGGTGTGACTTTGAAGTACATGAGCATCTAGAAATCCTGTCAAACCGGCTGTTAATGTGTTCAGATCCGCTGCTGTTTTAGTATGAAGATCACATGCTGGTGCAGTTTCCTGAGAGTAAAAATCACTCGAGTGATTTAGTTCCAAACACACTGAACAGATTAAGGTGTTATGAAGGCAAAACGAGGAGCTTTGAGATGCTAATGAGCCATTGTCTCCGATGAATGGAGGATCTGAAGATGCAAATTGAATGTCTCTTGAACGCTGAGTTTGTCTTCCTTACACACTCATTGTTTCAGGTGATGAGAGAAACACACACGCAGGTGAAATGGCCGTCCAAGCTGAAGATCGGTGCGAAATCAAAGAAAGGTGCGTGATGTCACACTTCTGTCATCCGTTACTGACCCTCATGTTAGTTCAAACTCAAAAAAGAGGCTTTTAGCTTAATGTCCGAGCTGTTCTTTAAGACCAAAAAGTTCAAATGCACCATAAAAGTATCATAAAAGTGCACTCAAAGTTGTAAATGGAACAATGATTATTGTTTTACAAGAAAATACTTTTCGATCTCAGATTTTCTACTTCAAAATTTCATGTTTAATTCAATGTGTGTCTTACCGTTTCTTTAATTATTTGTGAAATTGACTAGTTTGAGTGAAAGTTTCAATCCTCAGTTTTGTTCTAGTATGTCATAAAACTAGTCATTATGACTCCTGCATTATGTGCCATTGTCGAGTGTTTGGTTACATGCAATTGCATTTGCCATCACTGACATCTGTCCTGCTGCAATGCATCTTCTTACATTATGTTTGATGTGAGGCTGGAGATAGAGACAAACGAGTTTAGAAAGACATGTGGAGAGTAAATAGCTGTTTCCATGCACTTATTTTTATGCGCATTTTCGGATATTTTATAAAAACGCTGGCTGGAAATGCCAATACGTGCAAAAATTCTAAAAATGCACATAAAAAACGCATGCGCTCAAATAAGGCTGATAATTTTTTTATAGTTCAATGATTTTTCTTTACTGCTGACAGAAATCAAAGCCACTTTTTATGATCTAATCAAAACCCAATGCAACTCCATCCACATTTCCCCCACTGAATAGTTTAGCGCAGAAGCATGAAGAAGCATTGTTCTTGAAAATGCATTGTGATGATTTGTGTTTTTCTCTCCAGATCCTCATGTTAAAGTGGAGGGGAAAAGAGCAAATGTTCTGGAGGCCAAACGGATGATTCTGGAGCTTCTTGAGACTAAGGTGAGATTTGACCACTTTCATTTCTCTTATAGAGATAGTTCACCCAAAAATGAAAATTACCCCATGATTTACTCACTCTCAAGCCATCCTAGGTGTATATGACATTCTTCCTTCAGACGAATGCAATCTGAGTTATATTAAAAAAGGTCCTGGCTGTTACAAGCTTTATAATGGGAGTGAATGGGAATTATTTGTAAGTCATTTAACTCAAATGTGAGTCACATTTATGAGTCAAAACTCATTTTTTTTATAAGTCCATACAAGTGCATCATATCCATCATAAAAGTGTCCCAAACAGCTCCGAGGGGTTAATAAAGGCCTTCTGAAGCAAAGTGATGCGTTAATGTGAAAAAATATCCATATTTAAAACTTTATCGATTAATAATAATATTAATTATTTATTAATAATATGAATTATTATCGATAATATTAAGCTTCCGACAGAGCCATTTGGGACACTTTTATGATGGATATGATGCACTTGTATGAAAAATAGAGCCTACTCACTCCCATTATTTAGCTTGGAAGAGCCAGGACATTTTTTAATATAACTCCGATTGTATTCGTCTGAAGGAAGAATGTCATATACACCTAGGATGGCTTGAGAGTGAGTAAATCATGGGCGGATTTTCATTTTTGGGTGAACTATCCCTTTAAGGAGTGTGTTTATCTGTCCTGTGGAGATCTCACACCAACACACCTGTGCACAGGTGAATAAAGTCACACTGAAGATGGACGTCACACACACGGAGCACTCTCATGTGATCGGGAAAGGGGGCGGGAACATTAAGAAGGTCATGGAGGACACTTCCTGTCACATTCACTTCCCCGATTCCAACCGGAACAACGGCACAGGAGAAAAGAGCAACCAGGTGCTCAGATATGAACCCACAGCATTTCCTCTCATCATTGTAGTAGCGAACTGTTTAAAATATACTTAATTTTTCTCAGGTGTCCATCGCCGGGCCGGTTCAGGGGGTGGAGTCTGCGCGGAGACGGATCAGGGTCAGTGAGGCCTCATTATAATAAACATTCATTATGTGTGACTTTATATTCAGGATTCATATATTTTATATTCAAATATGTGTTTTTATGTCTCATATTTCAGCCCATAATTAAAAAAAAAATAGCTTAAAGAAAAGTTACTTGCTTTGCAACATTGTTTTTATGATAATATAACACATTTTTATATTTAATTAATATAATAATTACAATATAAACCATATAATATATATTAAAATATTAAATTATAATCATTATAATCTTATTTTTGTATACAATATTGATAGTTTTTATATACATTTTTTTGTATTTTGTTTTCATTTAATTTTAGTAAAAGTTTACAAATTTTGTTTGTGTTTTGACATTTTTATTAGTTTAAAATATATATATATTTGTTCATTTTAATAATTTTCTATTTTTCATTTATTTAGTTATTTTAGTATTTCAACTTAAATTAAACGAAAATGAGAAATGTTGCTTTGGTGACTAGCCGAAATTTAATTTTATTTCAGTTAATTTTATTTCAAGTAATTTTTAGTTAACAATAATTACCCTATTAATATAATTTACATTACAAAATATAAAATAATTAAAATAAAATGTATCATTGTAGTATTTGTTATTCTCCCTTTCAATTTTACACTGATTTAAAAATATTGTACTAAAGTGGTGAAAATCTAGTGAGAATCACCATGAAGAATAATGGGAATTAATGAGGCTGTCATTCGTGATAAATGTGTGTGCATGTAAATCTGGTGTGATTTGCGTTAGTTTGTGACCTGCAGGATCTGCAGCCCCTGGTGCTGACCTTCGACCTCCCTGTGACCCTTGTGGGGGGTGTTGTGGCAGATACAGGGTCTCCGGTGATCCAGCACGTGGCTCAGGCGTTTGGAGTGAGCGTGAGCTTCAGGACGCAGCCCAAGCTTTACTGCAGCACCTGCAGCGTGAGAGGAGTGCAGGGAAACACTGCTGCCCTGAAGGTGATCAGATATCACATCAGTAACACTACCCTGCATCCTAAAATATTCTGCTGATTTGCAAAAAGGCTTGATATTATTATATCAAAAATATAATATATTTTATATTATATAATAAAAATATAAAAGGTATTAGTTAAAAAAATACCAGTAAAAACGTTCTATATGTATACAGGTGAAACTCGAAAAATTAGAATATCGTGCAACAGTTCATGTATTTCAGTAATTCAAATTAAAAGGCGAAATTAATATATTTAGTATATATAACTAAAAACATATGCATGATTATACTTTTCAGAAGGTCGACATTTCTGTATTTAAAATCCTTTTTTTTATTGATTTCATGCAATATTCAAATTTTCTGAGATTTTGAATTTGGGGTTTTCATAAGCTGTAAGCCATAATCATCAAAATTATAACTTTTGCACGATATTCTAATTTTTCGAGTTTCACCTGTATGTATGGAGGCCCTAGAGGGACATGGTGAAAAAAAAAATACAAGATGGGAGGAAAAATGATATGTCAGCGTTCCCTTGCAAAACTTTTGGGATCAAATGAGAAATTTTGTGTTCGTTGGCAAATAATACAATATTAACTGTCCAACACCCACAAATGTAGCAGAAAACATCTGGTCATGTTTGCATTTTCTTCTGTTATTGGCCATACTAATTCTAAACTTAGGCATAAAATAATGTCATATATGTGGAAATCGGCTGAGAATTGAAATGAAAGTAATAACCCGGCTCAGAGGAAGATAGGAATCATGTCTCTGTGGCAGTTTTACTGGTAATTAAAAGATAATGCATGAGTTCTTCACCTTACAAATGGATGCCGAAAACATAAATGCTACAAAATACACATCATATTTTGTGAGAAAGTGATGTGTTATAGATAAACAGGCACTATTTTTGTAACCAGCACCCCAAAATTGGTAAGAAACGAGTATTTGATTTCATTCAGCAAATATGTTTCAGGGAGGTGTGATTTTTCCTTGACCTTTGACCTCTGCAGAAGGCGACCTGTGTCCTCATGGAGCTTCTGCTGGGTTCGGGTTTGACTGGAGTGATGGTGAGCACACAGCTGGACGTCACCTCACAGCAACACTTGTTCCTGTTGGGTCAAAACGGAGTGAACTTCCTCGCCGTGATGCATCAGACACACACACAGATCATCCTGCCCGACCTCAGCGCTCCGCAACACACACCCTCGCTCCTCATCCAGGGCACGGCTGACGGAGTGTGTCTCGCTCGACAGCAGCTGATGGTACAAACCTGTGTGTGTGCCCTTACAAAGAACTTACAAAAAACTGCTTTATTAGTATACAGTGTACATAGGTATTTACTTCAAGTACAGTTAAAGTTATTTCAAGTAGGCTATAAAAATGAATACCTAAATAGGAATATAGTAGTATGCTTAAAGTGCAAAAATAATATAAGTAGATAGTAAACTATAGGTATGATGTGTGTGAGATGCAGTGTTACTTTAATATATTTAATATAGCCTAGTATTATTGTTTTATTCATATTTTAAAATAGTTTTTATTTGAGTACTTTCCAGTTTCATTTTTATTTTAATTAGTTTTTTTTTTGCAGTTTTTGTCATTTTAATTAGTTTTTTAAAATGTCTATATAGTTTACATAAATTTTTATGTAAGTTTTAGTCAGTTTTAGTCATTTTAATACTTAAATTTAAACTAAACAAATGGAAATGTTGCCATAGGCAACATGCTCATTTCAGTTAGTGTTGTTTTTGTTATTGATAAAAAAAAAAATCATGTTCATGTTTTTTTAAATTCATGTTTTTAATTTAATTTTATTTTATTTAGTTAACTATAATAACCCTGGAGAGATAAATATGACCAAAACATTTTTTTTTTCATTTAGAAAAATGACAAATGATTTTGTTTTTTGTTTTTTTAATTCGATAAATACATAATGTTCTCTTTTAGGGTTTGGGTCAGTTCAGTGTTGTTATTGTAAACTAAACTTACAACTTTTTTATTTAGTTTAAGTTGTTGTACTAAGTTTATGCATATATATAAATGTTCATAACATTCATTCATTATACTGTGGCCTCAAATGTCTGACTGTCATTGCATTAGGAAATATCAAAGAAAGTGTCATTTAATGTGAAAATAGATGCGATTCTGACAGGATTAGCAGCGTAATGGATTGTCAGCGAACACGGCATGCATGATATAATAATTAAACTATAACATATTTATAAGCTTTCTAAGATGTGTTTGTCTCGTCTGGGCCGTCCTGCTGTTGTCTGACTGTGTCTGTTCTCACGCAGGACTGTCTGCCTGTCTGTCTGATGTTTGATTTGAAGGACGAGGGAGATTCTGACCCTCGGAAACTCGCTCAGATGATGCAGAACCTGGGAGTTTTTATCAGCGTCAAACCGAAGGTCAAGCAGACAGCCAAGGTTTTACAGCACCCACAACGCACCTGTCAAAAAAAGCTATGCATTCAATTATGAAATTCATTTACTTAGACTACAGACTAAAATTACGAGTACATACTTCAGGGTCTTGATACAGCAGGCATTTTTATGGGCTAAATTCATTATCTTAAAAGTCTCATAATTTCACTTTTAGGTTCAAAGAGGTCAAGGGTCAAGGAATAGTTCACCCCATAATCAAACAAATAAATAAAAATGTATATAATATATATATAAAAAAACATGTTTTGCTCATAGGAAATTAAGCTTATTTTAGGACAGTTAGAGTTTTTGCAGTGTGACATTTATATAATAAAAATTATAATTTAATCATATAAAAATATCTAAAACTATATACAAATAATATAGCATTTTATTAATATTATATAATATTATTAAAAAACTAATATTAGACTTTATAAAAATATTAAGATGTTTTTTTACAGATTTTGTTAAAATGTCAATACTGATTTATAAGTATTATGTTAACCTTTTGTTAACAACTAGCATTAAATATTGTTATAAAAAAAATTCTCAGTGTTGAAACAACAGCTGACATTGTTTCAACCATATTTCGGCTGGTTTTCTTTCTTTTTTTTTGCTCATTCATGCATGTATAACTGTTTAAAGTGTCTGTGTCCAGTCAGTGGTTGTGAAAGGTTTGGAGAGGAACATCATGAACCTCTATGAGGCCAGACGTCTGCTGCTCGGGCTGGACTCCAGTGAGGTCTCTGTAATGACCAAGACCCCTGCGGACCCTCTGGTGGCCAATGACGGAATCACAGGCTACTGGCTCAAGATGTTAATGCAACAACTGTGCCTCACTGAGACAGGTGTGTGTGTGTGTGTGTGTGTGAGTGGTTCATGAGTGCTTTCATCCTCTTTAATTTCACTGATGCTTGTTAGTTGTGCTAAATCAATTTTTTTTGTACCTGTCATTCTTCATGCGCTGGGCCCTCTCCAGATGCTGTGATTGGCTCTCCCACTGGGAAGCCCCGCCCCACACCACCACCCGGATTGGCTGTTACCTCAGAGGATGGACGGATAGGACTCATAGGAGTGGAGTCTAAACTAGAGAAGGTTTCAACGATCAGAATCCTGATTATGTTTAGAATGGACTTACTAGTGTACTACATGTACACATACTGCATATATATATATATATATATATATATATATATATATATATATATATATATATATATATATATATATATATATATATATATATGCATCTATCTAGAACATGTGTTGGTCATATTTCACCCCATTAAAATGTATCTAATATATAAAATATAATATATTTTGCCCATAGAAAACATGTATATATAATAAATAAATATATAATATTTAATTTAAAATATTTATTAATAAAAAATAATATATTACATTTCAAAAATATCATTTGAATTAGTAAAATATTTATACATCATGGATGTATTTGTTATGCTGCTTTTAATTTTTATGCTGATTTATATAAAATATATTGTACTACATTAATGAAAATCTAATGAGAATTCCTATTATGAATAACTATTACTACTATGAATAATTACAAAGAAAAAAATCTATAAAACTCTAATTTCCAGGTGAATTATTATGATCATGAGAATTGAGGGGGAAAATGCCGTTAACAACTATAAAAAATAATGTCACAATACAAAAGAAATTGTCCCAAAATAGGTGTCACGATTAAGGTTATTTTCCATTTTTAATGCAGTTTTGTGTAAAAATGTCTTGACTTTTAGCAGGACGATCAAATAACGAGTTAATAATGTTACAAAAGATGGGTGTTATAAATCATGGTTAATAACATTTCCAGTTCATTCGTCACTTTGGAAATGGACAGCTACGTTGAAAGCATTGCATTGTGGGATACATTATCCAGGTGTTACATGCATTATAACGAATCATATTGATTAATCAACTGACTGCATGATTCACGCTACTTATACTTCTTCAATTCAAATGTGTGTTTATTAATATAATGTTAAAGTAAATCAGATTTAATGACAGTAAACGTGTTTATGAGTAAACAAAACCAAAAGCTTGTATTAATGTCATTGTATCAGATTCCAGAGAATGACGATCCGCAGACACAAGGAGAGACGGAGACCTGCATCACGCCACATGCAGAGGTGACGGAGGTTAGAGAGGTCGTTGCCAAGACAACTGTCTCATCAAGGAGAGGCAGCCAATCAGAGGCCTCCAGGGAGCCAAACCAGCCGCTCACGTCTGAGAGGTAAAACCCTCCGTCCAGACTGGCAGAACATGCTCTGGATTATGGTCTGGAATACAGTACAGGTCTTTCTCAAAAAATTAGCATATTGTGATAAAGTTCATTATTTTCCATAATGTAATGATAAAAAGTAAACTTTAATATATTTTAGATTCATTGCACACCAACTGAAATATTTCAGGTCTTTTATTGTTTTAATACTGATGATTTTGGCATACAGCTCATGAAAACCCAAAATTCCTGTCTCAAAAAATTAGCATATCATGAAAAGGTTCTCTAAACGAGCTATTAACCTAATCATCTGAATCAACTAATTAACTCTAAACACCTGCAAAAGATTCCTGAGGCTTTTAAAAACTCCCAGCCTGTTTCATTACTCAAAACAGCAATCATGGGTAAGACTGCCGACCTGACTGCTGTCCAGAAGGCCATCATTGACACCCTCAAGCAAGAGGGTAAGACACAGAAAGAAATTTCTGAACAAATAGGCTGTTCCCAGAGTGCTGTATCAAGGCACCTCAGTGGGAAGTCTGTGGGAAGGAAAAAGTGTGGCAAAAAACGCTGCACAACGAGAAGAGGTGACCGGACCCTGAGGAAGATTGTGGAGAAGGACCGATTCCAGACCTTGGGGGACCTGCGGAAGCAGTGGACTGAGTCTGGAGTAGAAACATCCAGAGCCACCGTGCACAGGCGTGTGCAGGAAATGGGCTACAGGTGCCGCATTCCCCAGGTCAAGCCACTTTTGAACCAGAAACAGCGGCAGAAGCGCCTGACCTGGGCTACAGAGAAGCAGCACTGGAGTACCCACAGTCAGTGATGGTCTGGGGTGCCATGTCAGCTGCTGGTGTTGGTCCACTGTGTTTTATCAAGGGCAGGGTCAATGCAGCTAGCTATCAGGAGATTTTGGAGCACTTCATGCTTCCATCTGCTGAAAAGCTTTATGGAGATGAAGATTTAATTTTTCAGCACGACCTGGCACCTGCTCACAGTGCCAAAACCACTGGTAAATGGTTTACTGACCATGGTATTACTGTGCTCAATTGGCCTGCCAACTCTCCTGACCTGAACCCCATAGAGAATCTGTGGGATATTGTGAAGAGAAAGTTGAGAGACGCAAGACCCAACACTCTGGATGAGCTTAAGGCCGCTATCGAAGCATCCTGGGCCTCCATAACACCTCAGCAGTGCCACAGGCTGATTGCCTCCATGCCACGCCGCAATTTCTTTCTGTGTCTTACCCTCTTGCTTGAGTGTGTCAATGATGGCCTTCTGGACAGCAGTCAGGTCGGCCGTCTTACCCATGATTGCGGTTTTGAGTAATGAAACAGGCTGGGAGTTTTTAAAAGCCTCAGGAATCTTTTGCAGGTGTTTAGAGTTAATTAGTTGATTCAGATGATTAGGTTAATAGCTCGTTTAGAGAACCTTTTCATGATATGCTAATTTTTTGAGACAGTAATTTTGGGTTTCCATGAGCTGTATGCCAAAATCATCAGTATTAAAACAATAAAAGACCTGAAATATTTCAGTTGGTGTGCAATGAATCTAAAATATATGAAAGTTTCATTTTTATCATTACATTATGGAAAATAATGAACTTTATCACAATATGCTAATTTTTTGAGAAGGACCTGTATATCACTGAATAAAACTGTGTGTGTGTGTGTGTTTCAGGTCAGTGAGAGTGGAGGTGGATGGAGTTTATCTGAACAGAGACAGACGCTGTAGTCTGAGAATATTCCCCTCCGTCGACCCTCATAATAAGGTACATCACTTTCACATTTTTAAAACTGTACCTGTTAATCAAAAAAGAAAGTTTTGTCAGATTTAGCAATTATAGTTCACAACTAAAATCATTTTTCTTACCGGTTTATTAAAACAATCTTTGTTCACTGTTTGTTTAACAGGACCATGAATACGAGAGAAAAAAGCTTCTGGCAACTCAAGGTTTGTTTGTTTTTATTCAGGACTTGAAACATTAGATCTAAAAGATCTATATATCTTATAAATATCTATATAATATATATTATATTATTAAAATTATTATTTAGAGCCATTCAGTAAGTACTATATGTACATATCTAAGTCATAATAGAAAAAAAAAACATTCTAATAGAAAATGAAGCCTATTTTAGGAATGTTAAATTATCATAACGTAATGTTACAATACAAAAAAAAACTTTGCCTTGCCTATATTTTATAATTTAGTGCCAATAAGTTAATTCAAATGAATGTTGCTGATGAAAATGATGCAAATGACAGTGAGGTTTTTGTGATGAATATTTATGTTTTAAACAAGGATTTCAGATTCATGCAGTCTCATATTTTTTTTTACTGACGAAGTTTAGATCAACGTGTTCATTTTCTGCATCATTTTCACGGTGTCTCACATCAAAGTATAATCTTTGTGTGATCAAATGTGACGATTAAGAGCCAAATGATTTAAGTTGTGCCCAATTCGGATTGTTATTCTGAGCCGTGACTGGGTGGACTTGTGTCTGTGTGCGACGGGCCGCCGCAGGCTCCATCTATTTGGCATTCATCATGCTGTATAAACCTCAAAATGGATTAAAGAGCTTGAGTGTGCCAGAGAGGTGATATAGGGGAGCCATTTAAGCGTTACGCAGTGCCAGAGAGGGTGATAGAGGGGACCCATTTCAGAGTAACACGCTGCCAGATTTATAATGGACTGCAGCCACTCCACCCACAGAATATGCAGACAGATGAACACACACACACACACACACACACACACACACACACACACACACACACACACACACACACACAAGCTGACTTAAAATCATTCTGGCTTAGTTGACATGAGATGTGATGTGTTAGACTAAATTCATTAGTTCTGCACCTCTTTCATGAGCAATGTTAATTGACAGATGAGGAATATCTGTACTTCAATTCTCGTACAATTTAAAATGAACAACTTTGAAGCAATTTCACTCAGAAATTGCTAGTGAATTTACAAACAATTGCATAGAAATGGCAAATAATGTATTGAAGTCACATACTCCAATAATCCTCGTTTTATTTACAACTTAGAAAAAACTCTTTTTTACAGTGTAGTATTGGCAAAAATGTGATTTGCATTCATAAACATTTTACAGAAACATTTCATCCTAAAATCTTAAATTTTATGCATTTGGCAGGTGATTTTATCCAAAGAAACTTACATTGCATTCAAGTTATATACTTTAAAGTTTAAACGTTAATTTGATTTAGTGATTAAAAATTAAAATCCATGAACATTTTCTACCGACAGGCACACAAAACACACTTAAGTATTTATCCATATTTCTGTCAGAAGTGAGTGGGTTGGATGTATAAAGTAAATTATGTAAAAAAAAGAAAGAAAAGAAAACACATCTAAATTAAATGATTTGAGGACCAGAGTCAGACAGAGACTATAAATGCTTGGTTAGTTACCTGATCTTAAATTAGAATATGGCACTCTTGCTTCAGGAATCGCCACACAAAACGTCAAAAGATTATCCTACTAATTTCAAGAGTGTGCATGTGTTTTTTTAATCTTTAATCCCACACCCTGTGCATCTCAGAAACAGATACTGTTACTTTTTAAATAAGCTCCTGTTTAAACTATTTCATTCACAGAGAGAGAGAGAAAGAGAGAGAGATGTAGAAAGGTATAGCAGCACATTCTTCCGCATGACTGATTTTGATTAAGTTGTTTAATTAGGTGGCAGGTGTTTAATAATTCAGGGGGATTTACACACACAATGCAGTTAAAAGCGACACTGCACACACACTTTAATTAGAGCTGCTGCTGTATGCCAGTGTAAATCTGGACCTGGTTCTGAGCGTATAATGTTTCCAGGCGTTCAGGCAGTTTGTGTGTGTGTCTAATAATGCCTGTGATTTAATCTGTGAAGTGTGTGTTACAGCCATGCAGCAGACACCCGTGGTCACTGAGGTTCGGACCCCCACAGACACCTGGGCTGGCTTGGGCTTCTCTAAATCGATGCCCACCGACGCTGTGCGCGAGCTGAGAGCCGTGAGCCGACGCTGCTACAGACCCTACAACAACCAGCAGCAGGTGCACACACACATCTAGCTTTCTAAATGAGGACACACAGTAAACTTTTCTTTTATATGAAGTTATTTGGCTTTTCAAAACCTTTAACACTGAGGATCAGAGTTGATCATGTGTGCCGAATAGTGAGTTTTGCACTAGCAAACACCACTCACATTTTCTTCTTTAAATGTACAAGTTATTTTGACAAAGATTATACCATGTACACCAATTTGTGGTTTATTTTTTGATTGATTTTTTTAAAGAAATTAATAGTTTTATTCCGAATAAATGGTGTTGATTTGAACTTTATTCACTAAAGAATCCTGAAAAATTCAATTATCATTTTCATTTTGCACCAACGTTGCACAAATGTAATGGAAAATGTAAATTTAAATACAGAAATGCATTGCCATTTTACATATTGCATTGTCATTTTACATATTGCATTGTCATTTTGCATATTACATTTCAAATTGAATATTGCTACCCATTCTTCCATATTAGTCATATTAGACTTCTTTTAAAAAAAGCTTACCAAGCCCAAACTTTTGAACAGGAATCTTAAGAGTACATTTACACGACTGAAAACAGAAACGTTTTTCCTTTGTGTTTTTCATGTTTTTTTTTTGTTTGTTTTATTTGGATCCCCATTAGCTTCAGCATAAGCTAAAAGCTATTCTTCCTGGGCTCCTACAATCTTCCATGTGACAATACAGTTTATTACATCACATTACACACCATACGCACAGGACATTACACAACATTTAAAATACATATTGTACAATTAATGCCATTAATAACCAGAAAATAATAAAACGTAATTAAAATAAAATATTGCTATTCCGAATAGATCTATATCAAGAATAAACTCACTAAGAATCCTACAACCGTATCTCCTTATATTAATTTAATACTAACTATCTAAATATCTTCAAGGTAATATTTCTTAAGTAAAGTTTTGAAACCATACAAAGTATATTGTTGTGTAATAGTCTTTGGAAGAGAATTCCATTCACACATTGCTCTATACCTAACTGAACGTTGAATTGATTTGGTTTTCACTCTAGGTAAAATAAAACTACCTCCTACTGCATGCCTCGTTGGATAATGATGTGTATCAATACTAAAGGATAGTTTTGTATATAAAATAAAAGGTGTTTTGTTTGTTATAACATTATACAAAAATACCATTATTAGTGAATACACCAATCTATTTTTAACTTTAAACCATGAAAGGCTTTCATGCATTTTGTCAACATTTGATCTAAACCCACATGAGAGCCACACGTGCAGCTTTATTCTGAATCACTTGTAGTTTTTTTATATTAATTGATGAAGTATTTGACCAAACCACAGAGCAATAATCAAGGTGTGAAAAAAACAAAGCATGAAGTACTTGTTTAACGATCTGTGGTGTAAAATGTTTTGCACACCTTTTAATATCAGACAAAGTATTACCCATTTTAGTTAACAATTTCTGAACATGTCTGTCCCAACATAATCTATTATCAATCATCACTCCCAAAAGTTTGACCTCTTCTCGTTGCTCAACAGAATTTTGCTCTATGCTAAGTTCAAGTTTCGGTTTGGAAAGTAAAGAAAAAGGAGTTCCAACCACTAAACAGGTAGTTTTAGATACATTAAGAACCAGTTTGTTGCTCCTTATCCAATCCACCACTAACTGTAACTCTTTTTGTAATTTTGTATTCAAATCACCAATATCAGTTGCTGCTAAATATATAGTGGAATCATCAGCAAACATTGAGATGCTTGCCTTATCTAAAACAGATGGAAGATCATTGGTAAAGATTGTATAGAGGAGAGGCCCAAGACAACTTCCTTGAGGCACGCCATGTTCCACAACCCTTACATTTGAAAAACTACCATTAAAATAAACTAGTTGTCTCCTATCTGACAAATAACTTTCCATCCATAATAATGCGGCTCGTGAAAAGCCATAATTTTCCAGTTTTTTTAACAGTAAGTCGTGGTCAATTAAATCAAATGCTGCAGTGAAATCAAGCATTACAAAACTTATTATTTTCCTCTCCTCCATATCCTTGAACCAGTCATCAACCATCTGAGTCAGGGCAGTGGCTGTTGAGTGTTTTCCTCTATATGCATGCTGAAAAGTTGTAATCAAATCATTATTTGTAAAATAAGACTGAATCTGTTCATAAACAATTCTTTCCATTATTTTGCCAAGAATTGGTAATAAACTTATTGGTCTACTATTTGACCCAGAGAAAGGCATTTTCTTATTTTTAGGTATTGGCACAACTTTACATATTTTCCATTCTTTCAAACATATATTATTCATAAAACACAAATTAATTATATGAGCAATAATGGGAGCAATGATTGCAACTATTGGTTTAAGCAACTTATTTTCAAGGTAGTCAACACCAGGTGGTTTGTTTTTACTATTCATCAAAAGTAATTCCACTTTAGAACCACTGACACTCTTAAATTTAAAGCTACATGTTTTACCTTCCATCATCTTATTTGTTAGTGTATTAGTTAAATCTGTCTTATATAACTGTGTAGTATTTTTAAGTTTATTTATTTTATTTATAAAATAATCAAGATAATTTGCTATATCACTTGGTCTAGTAAAAAATTCACCTTCATGTTCTAAATAAGCTGGCGTTGATTTATTATTTCCTCTTAATATATTATTCAATGTATTCCATAATTGTTTACTATCATGTTTTATTTCTATAATTTTCTTAGTATAGTACAATTTCTTTTTCTTTACCTTGGTTACAAAATTTCTAAGTTTACAATATATTTGCCAGTCCGATTTGAATTTAGACGTTATTGCTGCTTGTTTAGCTAGATCTCTCTCTTTCATAAGATCTTTTAATTCTTGATCCAACCACGGGGTGTTAACATTTCGAACAGTAAACTTTTTTATTGGTGCATGGTTTTCTACAATTCTCATTAAAGTTTGATCAAAAAGCTTAAATGCCTTCTCTGGATCCATTTGTAGAACCTCTGACCAGTTTATATTTCTGACATCATCTTCATATTGTAAATGATTAAATCTTCTAAATGACCTTTTCATTATTACTTTTGGACCCGATTTAGGAACTTTTGTTTTCCTTACAATTGCAATAAGATTGTGGTCACTAAAACCAACTGGCACTGATAAGCAGTTTGAGCAAACTTGTAGTCTATTTATAAACATGTGGTCAATACAGGAAGCTGATCGAGTGCCATCCTTTTTTATACATATTCTAGTCGGTTTATTAATTATCTGTGATAATCCACATGCTGTTGCTGTGCCCATTAATTTGATTTTCCTAGTGTGGCAACCACAGGGACAAAGGACACTACACATATGTTGTATGTTTTAGTTTAGACTACGCCACCCTGGGAATTTCACCCAGAGAATATTATCCGCACACAGGTTCCTCACCAAAGACAGGAAACATGGAGACACAGGTATTTATACAAAATTACAAAAAGGAAGTTTATTATAAGTTATAACAAGACCCCATACACGAAAGACAAACCTCAAATACAACGTTCAAAAAAGGGAAGCTGCGGCCTTGGCAAGAGATGTGTATATTCCCCTCATACACACTACACACTCACTCTCACAGCACAAAGAGCCCCAGTGAAATGATCGGTCACGGCACACGTTGTAGACACCACCACCAAAGATAGGAGGGAAACAATCAATTTCCTAAGCCCAAGAGGCCACAGCTCCTAAAAACAAACACACTCTCTACACCACACACACACACACACACACACAACACACAAAAATAAGAGATTAATAAAAAAAGGTCATACAAGCAAACAGGTGGATGACAAATACTCATCCACCTACAGGCCTTGACATTCAACCTTAATAGGCGGAATCCAAATGAAATAAACAATTATAGTAAACAAATTTTGAAAATAAACTTTACAAAAATCAATAAACAAGAAAACAATTATTTTGTGTTATACATAAATCAACACTTCAAATGCATAAACAATATCAAAAAAATAAATCAATTCACAATATTATATTTACCAAAAAAAGACAGTTTAAAGCATAAAAATACAAACGAAAGAAAACCCCCCAATAAGAGGGAAACCAAAATTACTCCAAAATAAGATATCAAATGGGAAAATATAACTTGAAATCCTACTGTGGGCAAAACATCCACTGAGGAAGTGTGTGGAAGCAGAAAATATGAAGATGTAACAGCACAGCAGTCTCAAAACATTGTATCAGCAGTATCAAATGGCCTAGGACAAAACAGCGGTGACACTGTACGAACTGTAGTTCTCCTGTAATTCACACAAATGGTTAAAACAATCTATATGGGCACATATACCTTTTTAAAAAGGGGAAATACGATGGTGACCTACCGTAGCTGCGAGGCCAGGCACCCAAAAGGACATACCCTCACTAGTTTAATGCAGTCGTCATTCACCCACCCAATCACGAACTAACAAAACAAATGCAGGAGAGTTGCCACCTAACCAGTTGCTACACTTTAATACAATAAATTAAAACCAGTTATACCCGCACCTGAAGTCCACAGACGCCCGCACAACAGCCATCTGAATGAAGCGCAAATGGGAAGTTGTCCGCCCAGAATGGTCACCGGCTCAGCCGCGTGCAGCAAAAAGCAACAGGCGAGAGTTTCCAAAAGACACGCTGGAAGTGGTCACAGCAGCGCGCAGCAAAAAGGCGAGCATTCACAGAAGACGCGCAAGGAGCCTAAATGCAAGCGCAGATTAATGGCGTCACATACTTTAGAATGCGGACAAATGAGCATTCAGCTCATTATGCCACAATCTACCCCACCCTTTTGCAACGTCGCCCCGACGTTGGACTCAACTCCAGGGTCTAAAGACAGAAACTGAACTAGAAACTGCTGCTGGTCGAATAGCTGACCCAGAACCTCCTACTGCCCTAGGAAGGGCCCTAGGAAGGTGATGAGGGTTAGAATGTTGTCCTGCAGTTGTTCGTCTTGGCCTCACCTGACCATTATCTGGTTCTGGGGGGTGTATAACCCCTGGTAAAATAGAGACCAAACTACCACCCCCTACTTCTACCGGTTCAGGATCAGACTCGCTTGGGACCACTAATGGCATTGCAGCAGTAGTGGATGACTCAACCAAAGCATGACCATCTAAGGCTGGCCCATCTGCTTCTTGATGCTACCTTGGGACCACATACCAGCAATCCACCTCGTCTACCTCCTCATACACAGTCTCTAACAAGGTTGAAGACACCTCACTAGGACTCGACTCTACAGTTACTACCTGACTTCGTCCCTTTAACAGGGAGCGATGGACATGTTTGACCTGATCGGGTTCTTCCCGTGATGCAATAGAGTACACAGCACCGTTATCCTCGGGTGCTTTCACCACATAATAGACCACAGGACTCCATAAATCCTGGATTTTATGGCGTCCTCGTCTACCACACTCCTTCAAATACACCAGCTGGCCAACGGCCAATGGGACATCCCGAACATGCTGGTCATGGTTCACCTTTCGATGATCCGCCGCAAGCTTTAACCGTGCACGGGCCCCTTCAAAAGCAGCCTGTAGCCTTGCTTGATGCTCTACAATCCATTCATGCACGTCGCCAGGAACGACGTCCTGGACCCCTCCAAGCAGGAAATCCACCGGGAGCCGTGGCTCCTGCCCAAACATAAGAAAATATGGGGACTCACCGGTGGACTGGTGGGGAGTGGTATTGTAATAATACACCACTTGCGGGAGACAAGACGCCCAATCCCTCTTCCTTGAGGGAGGAAGGGTGCGCAACAGATTATGCAAAGTGCGATTAAATCGCTCGCATTGGCCATTACCTGCAGGATGGTAAGGCGTTGTGCGAGACTTCTTGATGTTGTACAATCTGCATAACTGCTGCACCAGGATAGACTCAAAGTTACGGCCCTGGTCGGAATGGATTCGACTGGGGACTCCCAACTTATAAAACCATTCCCCTACTAAGACCCTAGCAACGGTTTCAGCCCGCTGGTCTCGAGTTGGGACAGCCAATGTATATTTAGTGAACACATCGGTCATCACTAAAACATTCTCTATCCCTGTCTGAGATGCCTCCAAGACAGTGAAATCAATCGCTAGAATCTCATTAGGCCGAGATGCCAACAGATGGCCCATATGACTACGAGCAGCTGGTTGCGTGTCTTTGGCAACTTGACACCGCTCACAATCTCGACACCACTGGGCCACTTCTGCTGCCATACTCGGCCAATAGCAGCGCTGCCTCACCAGTTCGAGAGTGCGCTCTATCCCCTGATGTCCATGTTCCTGATGCAACAGGGTCAACACTTCACTGCGCAGAGAGGAAGGGAGAAGAATTTGAAGAATCTCCTCTCCTCCATCAGAACGAAAAACACGGCGGTACACTACACCTTCTCGATCTACCAACCTATTCCACTGGCGGAGTAAGACTCGTGCTGACTTGGAGAGCTCTCGGCGCTTCTCCCCATTGGGAAAGATCTTACCATCCCAAAACTCTAATACCTCACCAAAGACTCTGTCAGCATGCTGCTGGACTCTAATCTCTTTGGCAGAGTAACTCGGTAGAGCGGACATCACTGCCTGAAGAACGTGGGGACCTATTTCTCCCTGCCTCACAGAACCCAGCATCTCCTCTGGTACAATAGTCCCAGGAAGCGCATGATCCAACCCATGACAGCCAAGTGGACCCTGTCTTGAAAGAGCGTCAGCATTACGATTGCTTCGGCCGGACCTATACTTTATCTCAAAGTCAAATGAGGCAAGCTGTGCGGCCCACCTCTGCTCTGTAGCACCAAGCTTTGCAGAATTCAGGTGACTCAGGGGGTTGTTGTCAGTGTAAACTACACATTTCTGTCCCAACAAGTATTCCCTGAATTTCTCTGTCATGGCCCACTTGAGCGCAACAAACTCCAGCTTCATGGAGCTATAATTTGACATGTTGCGCTCAGTGGGCCGTAGACTACGACTCGCATAAGCGATGGGTCGCACTCTGCCCCCCTGCTCCTGAGAGAGCACCGCTCCCAGTCCTTTATGGCTGGCATCTACTTCCAGAACAAAAGGTCGGGAGAAATCAGCATAAGCCAAGACCGGAGATGACGTAAGCCTATCTCTCAAGCCATCAAAGCTTTGTTGGCACTGCTCGGACCATGCCATGCCAAAGCGTTCAACCGTATGCTTCCTGGATTTGGACCCTGCAAATTCTGCCACTAACCGATGTAGAGGAGCAGCTAATTGAGCAAAGCCCTCCACAAAGCGACGATAATAACTTGCGAAACCCAAGAATGAACGCAATTCCTTAACCGTCTCTGGGCGGCGCCACTGGGCCACTGCCTCAACTTTACTGGGGTCGGTGGACACTCCCTCAGCCGAAATGACATGTCCTAGATATTTCACCTCTTTCTGGAAAAAGGAGCACTTCCCCAATCTAGCCTTTAACCCTTCAATCTCCAAACGATGTAAAACCACCTCTAGACGCATCAAATGTTGTGCCACTGATGATGAGAACACTACAATGTCATCAAGATATAGTAATAACGACTGGCACTGCTGGTCTCCAAACAAGCGTTGCATTAATCGCTGGAAGGTACTGGGGGCATTGCAGAGCCCAAACGGCATACGATTGTACTCAAATAGGCCAAATGGGGTACAAAAGGCGGTCTTTGGCCGATCCCCCTCAGCTACCGGGACTTGGTTATATCCATTAGCCAAGTCCATGGTTGAGAACCAGCAAGCCCCTGACAAGGCATCTAAAGATTCCTCTATGCGAGGCAAGGGAAATGCATCCTTTCGGGTTTTGGCATTTAGTTGACGGTAATCTACGCACATGCATAGAGTACCGTCCTTTTTCTTTACCAGGACTATCGGTGAAGCGTAGGGGCTACAGCTCTCTCGAATCACCCGTGCCTCAAGCAATTGGTTAATATGTGCTTTAACCACCTCGTACTCGGAGGGCGGGATCCGGCGATAACGCTGCCGAACTGGAACATCGTCCATGAGGGGAATATCGTGAGCCAACAAACAAGTACATCCCAAATCCCCCTCATGGGCTGAAAATACCGACTGGTATCTATGAAGCAACGCCCTCACTTGACTTACCTCCTTCTCCGATAATCCTGGCAATTCTAGAACATTAATCTGTTCCTCCATAGTGAGAATCACCTGGGGATCAGGAGTCTGGACAGTGGCGACAACAGATCGAATCTCTGCCACATCTGGGGGCAGGCTGACCACAAGCACCTGATCCAAAGTTCCTAAAGGGCTACGGGGATAAAGCATGACATCAGAAATCCCAACGTTCACAACGGGCACATATGCAGTACCCCGGATTACCTGAATTAACGCAGGAGACGCCAATAATGGGGTGGTGATGGCGCAGTGGATAAGACACATGCCTTTGGTGTGAGAGACCCGGGTTCGAATCCACTGTGAGACACCAATGTGTCCCTGAGCAAGACACTTAACCCCTAGTTGCTCCAGAGGAGTGCGACCTCTGACGTATAGCAATTGTAAGTCGCTTTGGATAAAAGCGTCAGCTAAATGAATAAATGTAAATGTAAAATGTAAATGTAATAATCCCGCAGGTAACCCCTGCTTGAGTGGCTCAAAGAGCACAGGAGAATCAGAATAGTGCTCAGAGCATGTGGCAGCGACAAATTTCACTGTGCCACCGGGTATACAGCAAGCCCGGTGGCCACGAACTCTGACCTTACCAGTCCGACCCTCTACAGGTTCAGTATTAACTTGACAGCAATACTGAAGTGCGTGAACCATCACGCTCGGAGCCTGGGTAACAAAAGGCACGCTAAACAATGCAGGGCCATGTTGACCAAAGAGCTCCTGGTAACATCGGCGCAAGACATTCATCCCCAATACACCGGGAACTTTGTCACCCATGCCGCCAGGAGGATCTCTGACCACCAGAACCCCACACTTAAGCACTAAGCACCCACAAAGCTCAATGTCTAACTCTACATAGCCAATATATGGAATCTCGAGCCCATTTGCTGCACGCAGCTGCAACCAATGACACATCTTAAGCGCTTCTTGTTCTCCTGGTGCAATATCCCTACGGAAACAGCTCTCTGTAATAGTGGACACCATTGAACCACTGTCCACCAAACAGGGAACTGAAACCCCACCAAAGACGGCAACAAGATGGGGACAGGACGAAATTACTAGAGGCATATTTTCAACGTGATTTAAGACCGAGCCCATTGACACCCCAACCGGACTGTGGCTCTGTAGCCCGGTGGGAACTAGTTTTCCGACTGTTGTGCTGGGCGGGGCTGTCTTGCCCCAGATACGGGTACTACCGCAGAGGGAGGCCAAGGGCGAGGAGGAACCCGGTCACCATCGCATTCTCGAGCAAAGTGACCAGCACGTTGACATCGTCTACATATTACAGGACCCCTGCGAGGGGAGGGCTTTTGCAAGGACGAACCCTGTAACTGGGCAAGCCCTTGAGTAAGCTGGCCCAACTGTTCCTGTTGAAGTTTTAACATCTCTTTTAACTCATCGAATTCCGATCTGGCCACCAAGCCACCACCCTCTAACCCAGAACGCCCCTGCATTCCATATTGGACACCATACGCTAACGGGAGGGACTGACTCCGAGCTCTCGCACCTCCCAACATCCCTTCCCTTTCCCACCTTATCGCTTCACTACGCACATGTAAAAAATTACAGGATGGCTCACGACGAACCAATTGTTTAAGCTCACGGCGTAATGCTGGGTCTAAAACGAATTCAACAAATTGGTCACGTAGCAAAACCCCTGCATTTGGCATCGCAGCCGGTGACTGTTGCTTCACCTTCTCCTGAAGGCCCATTAAGGCGAGGGAGAACTCCAACAAGGTCTCCCCCTCCTGTTGCCTACGGGAGAAGAAAGCTTCTTGTAGTGCTACATACGATAAGGAACAACCATACAGGTCCCGAAGTGCCACAATAATTTTATCAGGGTCTCCCTTTTCTACATCAGGACGATGCCTAATTTCCTCTCGAGCTTCCCCGTCTAAATGATCAAAAAGAAAAAAAGCTTTATCGGCCGTGGACAGACAACGGACCCGCATACAGGCCTGTGCTTCCTCAACCCACTCGTTAATACCTAATCCTGATTTACCACTAAACTTTGGGCACTTCCGGTCCCTGGGGACAAAAACAAACCTATCAACAGCTTCAGTGCCAGCACCGACCTCTGAAGGCCTAGTGGTTGCTGCATTACTACCCTGTGCATCGCTTATGGCACTTACTGAAGGTTGCTGTCCCTGTAGCCTTTCGTTCTCAGTCCTCAATTGGGCCACCAGGTCCCGCAGCTCCTGCAACTCAACATCCATATCTCACAATTTAAATAGAGAAAAAAATTGTGAATTAAATGGATAAACCTAAACGTAGGGATGTTAGAGAAAACAGTTTATGACACCGCTGTTTTGTCAAAAATGCATATGATCAAAAAAACAAACAAAACAAATACCCATGTCTCCACAACCCCGTCAAAACAATAAGCAAGCCCTGCCGACTATACGCCAAATATGTGGCAACCACAGGGACAAAGGACACTACACATATGTTGTATGTTTTAGTTTAGACTACGCCACCCTGGGAATTTCACCCAGAGAATATTATCCGCACACAGGTTCCTCACCAAAGACAGGAAACATGGAGACACAGGTATTTATACAAAATTACAAAAAGGAAGTTTATTATAAGTTACAACAAGACCCCATACACGAAAGACAAACCTCAAATACAACGTTCAAAAAAGGGAAGCTGCGGCCTTGGCAAGAGATGTGTATATTCCCCTCATACACACTACACACTCACTCTCACAGCACAAAGAGCCCCAGTGAAATGATCGGTCACGGCACACGTTGTAGACACCACCACCAAAGATAGGAGGGAAACAATCAATTTCCTAAGCCCAAGAGGCCACAGCTCCTAAAAACAAACACACTCTCTACACCACACACACACACACACACACAACACACAAAAATAAGAGATTAATAAAAAAAGGTCATACAAGCAAACAGGTGGATGACAAATACTCATCCACCTACAGGCCTTGACATTCAACCTTAATAGGCGGAATCCAAATGAAATAAACAATTATAGTAAACAAATTTTGAAAATAAACTTTACAAAAATCAATAAACAAGAAAACAATTATTTTGTGTTATACATAAATCAACACTTCAAATGCATAAACAATATCAAAAAAATAAATCAATTCACAATATTATATTTACCAAAAAAAAGACAGTTTAAAGCATAAAAATACAAACGAAAGAAAACCCCCAAAAAAGAGGGAAACCAAAATTACTCCAAAATAAGATATCAAATGGGAAAATATAACTTGAAATCCTACTGTGGGCAAAACATCCACTGAGGAAGTGTGTGGAAGCAGAAAATATGAAGATGTAACAGCACAGCAGTCTCAAAACATTGTATCAGCAGTATCAAATGGCCTAGGACAAAACAGCGGTGACACTGTACGAACTGTAGTTCTCCTGTAATTCACACAAATGGTTAAAACAATCTATATGGGCACATATACCTCAAAAGACACGCTGGAAGTGGTCACAGCAGCGCGCAGCACAAAGCAAAAAGGCGAGCATTCACAGAAGACGCGCAAGGAGCCTAAATGCAAGCGCAGATTAATGACGTCACATACTTTAGAATGCGGACAAATGAGCTTTCAGCTCATTATGCCACACTAGGACAATCAGAAGAATTCCAATCTATGTTGAAATCATCCATTAAGTAAGTTTCCAGATTCATACTACTAGCATGATCTAACATATTTGTCCAAATATTCACTATTCGCATTTGGAGGTCTGTAACAGCACCCTATAAGTATTGGTTTTAGATGTTTCAGACTAACTTTTAACCAAATTACTTCAATACCAGAATACATTAAATCTGGCATCACTTGAACAGGTATATGATGTTGAATATATATAGCAACTCCTCCTCCATATGTATTCCTATCATTCCTAAAAATGCTGTATCCATCAATCATTAAAGTTGCATCATCGAATGTAGAGTCTACATGAGTTTCAGACACTGCCAATACGTGCAAATTATTTGGTTGCAGTATATCTGTTAAATCACTCAATTTATTTCTAAGACTGCATATATTAATATGGGCAATTTTAAGACTTTTCTTTGGTAATTTATTTAACATTTTAAAGATCATATTTCTTTGGATTAATACTGTTAGATTCTATATCGGAGCAAATCAATTTACAAAAAACAACTAAATTAAACCACATATACACATTCATACACATAGATTCAGACAAACACTTTTGTATTGCCACTCTAATTGTCAAGGTTGCTATAAGTGAGCTGAACTCCTCTTGACTTTAACATAGTTCTCTGCCTAATTAATACATACAATGTGTCAATTCTTACTAGAAGTTGTAGAATATTTTATCTGACACTTAATACTAACAATTTAAGCAAAACATTAACAGTCCTTTACGAAAGGACACAACTGTATTTTAATTTCCACTATCTTTATATTTAATAAGTTGTCATCTCAATTTATGTCCATATATCAAGTTCCAACTCCTCGAGATGTATGTCAAACAGTTCTCAGTTCAGTTCAATTCATCATACCTTCATTCGATGCACTTGTTTCTGATGCAAGGTCCATCATTGGACTACTTATTTAAGACAGCGTTGGTCCAATCACTTGATTGTAGTAGATGTCCCCCGATTTCTGATCTTGGAAGTATTTTGTGTCTCCATTAAATGTTAGAATTAGTGTTGCCGGATAAATCAAACAGTGTTTTATTCCTGCCTGATGTAATTTCATTCTCAGATCTTTAAACTGCGCTCTTCTCTTGGACACTTATGCTGTTAAAGTTGCAGTAGGGAGTTTTGAGAAAATGTTGACTTAGCCTGAAAATTTGAACAAGCACAACTTCCAGGTCCAACCCCCTTGCTCTCTGCTGCGCTACAGCCCTCCCTCCACAGCTCCTCCCCCACAGCGGAGCCTGCCGTGAACGCAGGCTAGTAAACAGGACCACCGATGACGGCAGATTATAAACAGTTATGGAACATTCACTAATAGGGACGAAACATCAGCAATATGCTTTACATTGACTATGGCCTGCCCATACTTTGACTACAAACTTGGTCCTCAAATCATTATGCATTTTGCAATACATGTAACTTTATAACGTTGCACTCTTTCTATAAGTTATAAATAGCTAGTAAGATAACGTTAAAGGATTAGTTCACTTTTAAAAAAAACTTTTGCTGATAATTTACTCACCCCCATGTCATCCAAGATGTCCATGTCTTTCTTTCTTCAGTCAAAAAGAAATTAAGGTTTTTGATGAAAACATTCCAGGCTTTTTCTCCATATAATGGACTTCAATAGGACACAGTTTCAGTGCAGCTTCAAAGGGCTTTAAACGATACCAGACGATGAATAAGGGTCTTATCTAGCGAAACGATCGGTCATTTAAAAAATAAATAAAAAACTTTAAGTTTTATAAGCACAAATGCTCGCCTTGCTCTGTTCTGTGATGCACGTTCGTGACTCTCCTGTTTGAACTCGTTCATCAAAATGAACAAATCTTTTTCGAATCATTTCGTTCGTTGAATGAACGAAATGACTCCGAAAAAGACTCGTTCGAAATGAACTAATCTTTTTGCGAGTCATTTCGTTCGTTGAATGAACGAAATGACTCGAAAAAAGATTTGTTCATTTGGATGAAGAGTTCGAACCGGAGAGTCACGAACGACGGTACGCGCTCGCGCTGTGCAAGAGAGGGGTGATCAGCGCGTACACGAGAGTGATTGACACTGCTAAGACATTCCTCCTGGCTCTGATTGGTTGTTTCTGACCGGGAGCGGTGTATTTCTGCAAATGGCAATAGGACCACAGGGAGGAGCCAGAGGAGCTCGATTTTTTCCACAGATTATCTGTCTCATATTTTACTGTGAGGACATAATGACAGTTTTAACAAATATTTGTTTACAAAAGCTACCTACTGGAGATTTAAATCCGGAAAAATTTTGACATTCATCCCTTTAAAATGACTTTTTCTTGCTTTGCTATTTGTAAAATAGCCTCTTTCGTCGCATACCTCTGCATCCTGACGATCATCGGTCTCGAACCATGTTTTGTAACAGGCCCCCACTCTGCCCAATTTCCACGTCAGGTTTATAAAGCAGTTTATCTTTAAATACTCATTAAAGAGGGATTCCATGAATTCGGTGGGTTTTCCTTTTTCCATATCCTTGTCGAGGCCAAATACTCGGAGGTTAAATCTTCGGCTATGACTCTCCAACTTTTCAGTTTTATCTCTCAGTTCTTTGTTTTCTTTCTGGAGAGCTTTACACACACGCTCTGCTTCGTCCATTCTGTCGTGCATGCCGGACAAGCCCGACTCCACATCAACGAGTTTGTCTTTACAATCTTTTAAACCGAGTTTTAGTACATCAAACTGCGGTTGTAGTTTATTCATTGCCTCGTTTATTTCTTCCTTTATTATTGCACGGATCAAGGCAGCTAATTCAGCTTTATTCACCTGCCCAACGTCGCTTTCCATTTCACTCTCAGCTGATCCTCTCCCCGCTGGAACAGGTGAGGTAACAATAGGGTTGGAGATAACCTGCGGTTCTTTTTTTCTCGGCATCCAATGATCTTTTCCTGGTCTTTACTGGACTGATTTTCCTTTACATCAATAGTTCTTAATCGAGAGGAAACTTTTGAAATCTTAAATTGTTTTTAGGAGTTCAGCGTCCTTGATGTTCCACGTGCTCACTGTCTGCAACCGGACATGACGACGGCCATTGAGTGCAACTCAACGCTGTCCATGTACAGAGGACAGCGTTGTCAAACTGATCCCCTTTCACGAAACGATTAAACCACTGTAGTATTCATGTCAGGCCAGTAGTTGGTGATGTCACTTTGTAAAGAAACACACACTCCTATAGACTAAACATCACCATTTTCACAAATTCACGTTTTTGTTGTTTACATAGAGACGATCACTGTATAATTTTCGAAAACTTGCACTTTGATGCAAATTTTTTTCCAAAAGTTTGTGTTTTCAATCCCCCAGAATGCTGTTGTCGTGTAAATGAAACGTATCAAAAGTTTTCTGTTTTTAACTAAAACTATGTGTGTACTGGTTTGACCTACATTATGAGGAATCAAAGTCCTTATATTGTAGTGTGTCAAATTGCTCATAAACACGTTTATTTATTTATTTATTTATTTATTTTTATTAAAAAATGTAGAAAGTTTTCTGTGAGGAGTATGTTTAGGGTTAGGGGCCAGAAATGAGCTCAGTATAAAAACCATAACACCTATGGAATGTCCTCATAATGAAAGTTGTACCAACATGGGCTGTGTGTGTGTGTGTGTGTGTGTGTGTGTGTGTGTGTGTGTGTGTGTGTGTGTGTGTGTGTGTGTGTGTGTGTGTGTTCTGAACGAGACCACAAAATTACCCACCTGTGTGAGGAAACTTGTGAGTGAGTTTATAAAAAGATTACTTTCTGAGTACAGTGGTACTGTATACACACACACACACACACACACACACACACACACACACACACACACACACACACACACACACATACGTGCCTGTCATTCAGAACAGTGTAATCATGGAGAAAAGACTCTAAAACTGTGAGCAGCACATCACTGTTCCCTTCACTTCCACCCTCATTTCCTCTGTGCTGAGATAATGAGACGCTCTCAATTAAAGATCTCAGTGGAAGAGGTTTAGCTCTGCACTGATTGAATCTGTTTTTGATTGTTACTACTGTTTGAATCGCATTATTTCTGAGAATAAGTGAAACCCCTTGAAGGATTCAAATTGAAAAGTTATTGAAATCTGTTTGTCTATTTTGTGCTTCGTACTTTCTTAAAGGGTCGTTCAATCAAAAGCGAAACTTGCCATCAACTGCTCATATAATTTAAAACCTGTCAAAAAATAATTTCCTGTAATAGCATTATTTTTTCTGTGGAATACAAAAGACTATGTTTTGCATAATGTTCACGCTGCTCTTTTTTATATAATGAAAGCCGCTTTCAAACTCCAAAAAAAAAAAAAAAAATCAGATTTTTTAATGTTTTGACAGAAGTCTTTCATGCTCACGAGGCTGCATTCATTTAATCAAAAATACAGCAAAAACAGAGATATTGTGAATTTTTTTTACAATTTAAAATAACTATTTTCTATGTGAATGTATTGTAAAATGTAATTTATTCCTGTGTTCAAAGATGAATTTTCAGCGCCATTACTTCAGCATCATAATTTGTCTGTGTGGTTGTAGGTGTGGAGTTCACAGAGTGGAAAGGAACGCTGTTGGAACGGCAGCGACTCGGGGAACTGGAGAGAAAGACGTGGATCTGCATCTTCATCTCCACCTTCATCATCATCATTTCTTGCCTATAGTTTGTCATCAGCCCGACCATGTATGTGTGCTGCTAAACTCATCGTTCTGCTCCCTAATTACAGAGGGTGTGACATACAGTATCATGTTTAATTAACAGTAACTATTAAATTAGTTTAGCTGCTCATTACAGAATTAAATTCTGCCAGCAGCTTTATTTCAAGGTGAAACAATCATTTACGCTTGAAGAGGTGATCGAGATCCAGGACCTACTGGGAAATTTAAATATCACACCAGCTTTATGAGCTTTTCATTTCTGACCTTTGACCTGCAGCGGAGGGCTACCTGACCAGCTCTGAGGGCGGGGCTACAGTGTCCAGACATTTGATTGGCAGCTCTCCCAGTCCTGCCCACGCAGATGATCTTATAGAGTTACTGGCACAGCTGGGTCTGGAGAAATACATTGATATTTTCCAACAACAGGAGGTAAATACACAACCCACACACACACGTCCCAGACGGCACACCCACAGACCGCCCACACGCCACTATTGTCTGATGCATATTGCACACAAACTTGGCAAGATCTGACTGGATCTAACCTTGGAGAATGAGGGTGCACAGGATTATTTTAGTCTACCTGGAAACAAAGCCATGTCTAAAAGTTTGAGGTGAATCTAGTGACTGGATTTGCTAAAGTTGGCCAGGCTATTTGCATCAGATCTTTAAAAAAGATTTCCATGAGCAGAACTGTACAGTATATTCTGCTTTGTTTTTGGCTTGTCAAACAAACAATTAGTATTTGCACTGGAAAAAAATGATTTTCCTACACAGTATCTTTGTCTTGGATTTCAATAAAATAACATTTTTAACCCAACATACATTGACTTCAGATGCAAAGTCTCGTTTTCTGATAAATTTATGAAAACAAGAATATTATCTGCTGATGCAAAATGTTCAATAGCAAATCAAAGACCAGCCAGTGGGGTCAGAAAACTGGCTGATATTTGCAAGTATGTATGGAATAATTACATTTTTATTTTCTTATGCTCACCAACACTGCATTTATTTGCTCAAAAATACAGTAAAAACAATAATATTGTGAAATATTAAAGTATAAAATAATATAATAATAATAAATAAAATAATAATATTTAATAATAATAATAATTTTTTTTTTATTTGAATATATTCTGAAATGTAATTTATTCCTGTGATCAAAGCTGAATTTTCAGCATTATTACTCCAGTTTTCACCGTCACATGATCCTTCAGAAATCATTATAATATGATGATTTGCTGCTCAAGAAACATTTCTTATTTTTATAAATGTTGAAAACAGTTGTGCTGCTTCATATTTACTATATTTTCGATCAAATAAATGCAGCCTTTGTGAGCATAAGATACTCTTGCTTCTCAAGTAAATGTATCTTGATTTAAGAATGTTTAGATATTTATACTGTAAAACAAGTGAAAAATGCTGAGTAAGAAATTTTTTGGAGTGTGTTACTTTTGGTAAATTCAGATACAGTGCCTAGTATAAGTGAACACACCCATGCTAAAGTTGACTAAAAAGAGGAATAAAAATCATCATTTGGAAATTGATCTTAATGCCTTAATTTAAAAAATGAGGAAAAATCCAACCTTTAAGGGCACCAATTTTCTTTGTGAATGAATAATGTATCGTAAATAAATAAATGTTCTTCCTTAAAATACAGGTTGCGTAAGTCAGGACACCCCTATGTTAAATTCCCATAGATGCAGGCAGATTTTTATTTTTAAAGGCCAGTTATTATAGGATACTATACATCCTGATAAAGTTCCCTTGGCCTTTGGAATTAAAATAGCCCCACATCATCACATTCCCTTCACCATACCTAGAGATTGGCATGGGGTACTTTCCATAAGATCATCTCTCAATGCAAATCATACCAGCTATTAGGCTAACTGAAATAACACCATGCCAACCTCTAGGTATGGTGAAGGGAATGTGATGATGTGGGGATTTGTGTGGTATCATCTATTTTCATCAAGTCAAACGTCTAACTACATGAGACAACACACAATTACACCCAAAGAGACGTGTGTGCGCAAACACACACACACACACACACACACACACACACACACACACACACACACACACACACACACACAAATAAATGTTGTTCTCTCATCTGTTAGATCGATTACCAGACGTTCCTGACCCTCTCAGACGAGGATTTGAAGGAAGTGGGCGTGAACACATTTGGAGCGCGGCGGAAGATGATTCTCGCCATCACGGGTCACTTTAATTTACCAATCTAATGTAGAACTCGTTAAGGGAAACATTCTGTTGGCTGATTTGACTAAGAAATCATCATGTCGGCATATGGTGGATAAATCTAAACATTTGAAGCATTTTCATGTGAAACTTCTGTACTGCATTTTTCCTTCATCAGATTTGAGTAAAAAGAGGACATTTCCAGAAGCGCCCACTGTGAAGTCTGGATACCTGGAAGGCGGAGCAAGCGGACGTCTTCCACGAATCATGGACGAGGACTTGGCTGCCAAGAGTAACCGCTGGTGACCGGATCATGTGAACGCAAAAGACTATAGCATTACCTATAATGCACCTGGGGCCAGTTTGTGCTTGTCATGTGGCCCCTCAGGGACCAATCAAAGTATGACATGACAGATGATTTCCATATAAGACAGAGAGGACAGATGTGCTGTGACTCTCAGAGGAAACATGCGGAGAAGTGTGACCTTCAGCATGAACCCACTGCCCGTCCAACACCAATACTTAGTATGCAAGTCTGTCTCTGACTCTCTCTACCTCCATTTCTCTTTCTACTGCTGTTCTATGCAAAACTTTATTTTTCTTTATGTATTGTTCAAATATAAGAATGCTTTCAGACAATGTTTAAATTTGGATCTTTCATTAAATGAGACACAAAAACACATAATTTCCTTTATTCATTTCAGAGCTATATGGTGCATTGCTCACGACATACACTGAAAACGATTCGGAAAGTAGAAACAGGTTTCACTCGGCAATTGCTAGTAAATTTCACAAATAATCACAAAGAAACGGCAAGTACCATATTTAATTAAATGGGAAATTTTGAAGTAGAAAAACGTACAGTGTTTTCTTTTACAATGTACTCCAATAATCTTGGTTTTATTTTACAGTGCATGGTTTAAGTCCACTGTCTGATCTAGATCAATCAGTGACAAAAAAAGAAAAGTAATATTGAATTGTTGTAAGTATGCATTGATCAAAGGATATATATTTAATTTGGTCCTAAATAATAAGTAATAAAATAGTTATCGTTTATCAATTTAAATCATTGGAGGCACAAATCCTTTAGCCAATAGAGGGCGTCCTGTCACTGTCTTTTCCTCTATGAGAGCTTTAATTTTGTGCATTAAAATGCATAATTTTTCCTTGGAAATGAACAAATTAGCCTATGTAATTTCATAACCTCAACAATTACCAGCTTGCGCTCTTCTCTGTTAAGTAAATATAGTGTATGCTAGAAGAATAATTAGCTGGTTTTGTTCAGCAGAGAAAAAAGTGAAACCGCTCTCAATATTCTGCCGTTGCACCTCAGTGCACAAGTGAAAGTTTTCAATTAAAATTATCTATTCTGCGTGTGCTCGGCATTTCTCTCATTTACAATTTAATGCATCTCTCATATGCATGTCAATCAGCTGGATTTCAGAAATACATCATGTGGATTTAGCTGTGTCAATATCTTGGCTGTGGCTCAGGGAATTTACACACTCTAACATTTTCAAAGTGTAAAATGTTAACGGCACATAATCAGAAACCACACTGACCTACATTACCCACTTTAAAATATTGCCACTTAACATTAACAGCATTAAGCCAATGGAGTGGAACAGAATGAATTAAACACACAAACTAATGTCACACACACATACACACACACACACTCATGTATACAGGACTACTTGACAGAGAGAAACTGTTGCTGCACACAGAGCATGATAGATGTCATTGGCGGTTGCTTTATGTCTCGTGTCCATGAGTGTCTCGTCGCAGGAGGTTCAGTGTTTTAAAGATGACAATTCATGAATCAGCCATTGCAGGGTTAGAACCATCAACCTTTTATTTACCATCTGCGCAAATATTTAACCACCGAATCACACCAGCCATGACTCTACATAAGTCATTTTCAGTATCTGTGACTTCTGAACTGTATTACTCATGCACTAATAATGCTGTGACTCAACACAATGACCAACCCCAAGGTCATCATTAGTTCAATTACGATGGATTTAGTGATAAAATTGTTTTGTCATATTAAAACGTCCATAATGCATTAATGTGTATACCTTTCTAAAGGTGTCTTTACACAATTGAGTTAAGGCTGCGTTGAGGCTGTACAGACTCAATCTCAATGCTGCATAAATGCCAGATTATTATGCAGCTCTGACCCATTTCAGTTCCTAGAGGCTCTGATGTGGTTTTGCTTCAGCAATAATTATATTTTTGTTATAATTTCACATTTTCATTCATGTTTCTATAGAAATAATGGTCCAATTCTCTATTGACTGACTTTTGCCACGATAAACTCCTACTTATTAGTTAGTTAGTAAGGTAGTTGTTAAGTTTAGGTATTGGCTGGATTAAGGGATGCAGAATATGGTCATGCAGAACAAGGCATTAATATTTGCTTTATAAGTACTAATAAACACCCAATATCAAGTAATATGCATGCTAATCAGCAATTAGTGAGAATTGGACACTAAAATAAAATGTTACTGAAATAATTTTATATTATGTTGATGGATCAATTTCATGAGTCATTCCACACATTAGATGCCTTTTGTGTCACTTATGCACATTATGTCACTTATGCACAGAAAAAAAAAGTCAATAATTCAGTAACATTACTTTATTATATACATTTTCTGCCTTTTTGGCCTATCCCTTGTCATGCTTCCAACTTCTCATTGCTGTATTTGTACATTTATATAGCTACATTTAAAATGAAAAATAAAATAAAAGCAAGTATTTTGCATTTTATTTATATATCTTTAGATTTTAGTGAGCATAAAATGCTAAGTGCTTTTGTTACCAGGTTATATGTCAACCCCGTTACCATCATATAATAAATAAATAAATATAAAACTGTTATAATAGCATCATACTTGCAGGTAACGAACTCTTCAAGTGTCCCCTCTTTATATCACTTTATTATATTATGTTGGGTTTGTTAGAATGGAATGATTAAAACACTTTTTTATTGTTTCTGGAATGAGCCTTGTAACATTATTTCAGGAATAGTCATTTCTGTAGCTATAAATGTATGCCGCCTCTGCGCAGCATTAAACAGTCTGTGGACGCACCGGTTTATACACATTAAAAGCGGCTACTGGGCCTTATTTGCAGTGTAAAGGTGTGTGTGTGTGTGTGTATGTGTGGTGCTGAATGGACAGCTCCCCCACACACTCACAGTATCAGCGGTTCAAACCCTGATAAGAGAGCAGAACTGAACCAATGCACTATACGGAGAACACCTACAAATATCAATCTCAATACTTTCCCCGCGTTATGTTTACTAATGAGGTTAATCCATTGACTTGTTTATTCTATTCAATTAAACATGAGCCAATATTCCCATCCGTCTCCCTGCAGCTGAAATCACTGCAGTGGACAGCAGCAGTTAGAGCCATTACAGCCTGATTTCAAATGAAAACGGAGGCTGGTTTTAATTTGTTAGGAGTGATCAGGGAGTGAGCGCATGTCGGTGTATTGATTCCCACTGCACAGCACAGGATGTTTTACAGCTTAAAGTCAACACCTGCGTATTACCTCCTCCAGAACACCTCAACGTCAACGAGCGCGTTTGTTCCCGAGTGAATGCACCACTCCCTTTGTTCTACATCCATCTCTGAGAGAAAAACTGAAAAATGTGTGTGTGTGTGTGTGTGTGTGAGAGAGAGAGAGTTTGTGTCTGTGTGTGTGTGTGTGTGTGTGTACGCGACAAAACTACAACATTTCCGTTATAATATACAAAGTTCAGCGAAGAAAGCTTTCAGAATCATAACAGCAGCGTTTCGGTTTAGTTATTAGAGTTTGCGTCACGCGTTATCACATAACGTCGCGCCCCTCTGTGTGGAGAGAGAGAGAGAGAGAGAGAGAGATCTCGAGGAACAGTGGGCGGAGTCACGGTAGAGGGGGCGGAGACGCTCACCGTTCCATTACACGGGTCCGTTTCTTTCTCCCGTTCGTGTTCAGTGCAGCAGCTACAAGATCTTAGGAAACTCACCCACTCTCCCGTGTCTCGGATACTTTACGGTCCCACGGACGTGCCGCCCGCCCGGTCTCCAATCACCCGTTCAGTTTGTCCCCGGGAATCGAGAACAGTCCCGTCTTGAGGTGAGTGAAACGAATAATGTCGTTATAATACTATGAAGCCAATTAAACCAGATGGCAGTGAAGCTCGCGCTCAAGGAGTCGAACGCGGGAAGCGCGAGCCGTTTTACTCGCCCGTTAAAGTCCGTTATTTTTGTTTGTCAGTCACCTCAGGATTTTCTCCTCAGGGATGATTAATCATATCAGATGGACATATTCAGCGGATTTATAATCCAGAAATAATCCGCGCCCTGCCTGTGAGGCTCTGGAGTTGTTTATTGGATACGAATTAGTGAGCTTTTTGATGTTTTATTGTTTGGGTTTGTTTAAATGAAAGTCCTCTCAAACTCAAAAAGGCTTGACGTCTTTAGTTACTTCAAGTGCCCTGTGCCTAATTTTTTAACCTGCTCTCTCTCTCTCTCTTTCTCTCTCAGATGATGTTGAGTCTCGGTCTGTTCGTGTCTCTGGTGTTTTTGACGGTGTCGGTTACCGGCAACAGTGACGGAAACCCGCTGGACAATGATAAGTGGATGAGCACCGTGTCCCAGTACGACAAGAGCAAATACTGGAACAAATTCCGCGACGTGAGTTTTCCCACTATATTTCCTTGTGCTGCTGGGTGTGTGTGTGTGAGAGAGGCGCGTTTTGCTTTCTAAATTTCTATGGACCAAATGTCCCCGCAAAGGTCTGTAGCGCTAGTCATTTTAATTAGTTTAATTCAGAACAAAAGTCAAAGGATGGTCTCTGTGTTTTGTTAACCTGCTTGGGAATTCTCTAAAAATTCCCTGAAAAATAGCAAAAGCTGACTGACCCTTCTTTTGTTGTCTTTCCCACTAGGTAAAAGCTTCATAAATTGGCAAAATGGTGTATTAATTAAAATCTAAAACGCCTAAAGGTTTATTTTAGGGTAAGGGGTTGTCTAGTGTTTATAATATAATGTTACCTCATATTCAAAATAATGGAAATGTTTGAGTTTGTGTGAATGTGGCTGTATTCATAGTGTTTGTATACTATCCCTACTAAATGTAGTAGATTAGGATTAGTACATCCAGAAAACTATTATACTATATTAGTACATAGTATGCAAGATTAGGATTAGTACATCCAGAATTAGATGACATTGAAAGCAGTATGCCAAAGTGATAGCATAGATTAGGTAGATAACATGTTTGTGCTTTTTGGGCCGAATATTACTTAATATTACTTTTATAGAAGCTCAATATTCACAGTTAATATCCACTAGCCTATATAATATGCAACCATCAGTAGGGCAAATGATGTCTCTGAATACATAATAGCACAGGAACTGTCAGATTCAAAAAGTTGAAAAACATGTGAACTGTTAGGGCTTTTTAAGTGTAAATGTTATTGGTAAGAAAGTTGTTAGTTGTGGGTATACTGTACTTGTTTTATGATTTTGTATCAGGCCCATTATCACCTTAAACAGAGGAATTAGATCAGATTTCAGGTATCAGATATCAATGGTTGATTCTTCAGCTAGAACATTTGGCCCTTAAATCCTAAATATGTGGTTACTGTCTTGTTTAGTGCCGTTCTGGGATACTGGTGTGCATAGTTTTAGTATGCAGTCAAAGTATGCCGATTGGGATGCAGCCTGTGTGTTGCGTGCATGTGTTGTGTAATCCGCACTGGAGAGATTGAGATCTCAAAACGAAGCACCTGTCCATAAGTGTGTTCAGGGGTTCTCAGCTGTGGGATCTATATGAGAGTGAGATCAGAGGGGTTCGGAGGCTCTTTATATGGATGAAGTGATTGCAGGAGGTGAAATGAAGAGTCTCTTCATGCCTCTCTCTTTCACTATGCATCTCTCTCTCTCTCTCTCTCTCTCTCTCTCTCTCTCTCTCTCTCTCTCTCTCTCTCTCTCTCTCTCTCTCTCTCTCTCTCTCTCTCTCCTCTCATTCTTTATCTCTGCCTTTCTCTTTCTCTGTGTTAGTAATTTTTCTGTTAATGGGAGGTGATATTATGAATGCTGATGCAGTCAGAGAATCTTTGAAAGGGAAGGTGACAAGGACATTAACACACACACACACACACACACACACACACACACACACACACACACACACACACACACACACACACACACACGCACGGGATGGGTGGGATGACCAACAACTTACATCTTGATATGAGAATGTGTAGATAACAATGTAGTCATTTTTCTGAAAATGTGCAAATGGTTTATAAATTATATAACTATCTGCTAATGATATTTTTAGATAAGCCAGTAAATGAAATGCTGCACAAATGAAAGGCACTTCATCTCTTTTTTTATTCTTTTTATTTGAAGGATACACAGCAAAAGATCAGACTATTCATAAGAAATAAACTCTGGCATCAATGCAAAACCAGATTCACAATATATAAGTGCAAAACTAGTATAAACAGATTCAATTCTCATTAGATGAAACAATCAGAATTCCAATTTTAAAGAAATGCAACAGGTAATGGTATTCTGGGAAACAAAGCGTTCTTCCACCTTGATCCATAAAATCAAAGTTAATTGATTAAATATGAGGATGCATATGTAGCTAAATTAAGTACAAAAACTTCTGACTTTTTTTTAAACTTTGTATTAAAACTTTCAGACAAGGCTTTGTCAAGCCATCGTTTAAAGTTTGTTTTGACAAGCTTTCTTTATCTAATTCAAAATCACAGTAATTGCAGCAGGGACGTGCAGAGAGTTCCTCAGGGGCAGGGGCTCAAATGTAAAAAAGGGGCATATATATATATATATATATATATATATATATATATATATATATATATATATATATATATATATATATATAGTAGTATTATAAGTATAATAGTATATAAGTAGCCTACCGGCCAAAAGTCTGGACACTACTATTTTTAATGTTTTTTAAAGAAGTCTTTTATGCTCATCAAGGCTGCATTTATTTGATCTAAAATACAGTAAAAAAAACAGTAATATTGTGAAATATTACTATAATTTGAAATAATTGTTTTCTATTAAAATGATACTTTATACTATTATAATATACTAACCTTTGATACTTTTTTCAGGATTCTTAGTTAAAAAAAGAACAGTATACACAAATATTTTGTACCAATATACACTACCGTTGAAAAGTTTGGGGTCAGTCATTTTCTTTCTTTTTTTTTAAAGAAATTAATACTTTTATTCAGCAAGGATGTGCTAAATTGTTATAAAAAAGTGACAGTTAAGACTTAGAACAACATTCAATTAAAATAAAAATTATTTTATATTTAACTTTTTATTTGTCAATGAATCCTGATAAAAGTATCAGAGGTTCAATAAAAAAAACTTTCCAACATTGATAATAAATCAGCATATTAGAATGATTTCTGAAGAATCATGTGACTCTAAAGACTGGAGTTATGGCTGTTGAAAATCCAGCTTTGCATCACAGAAATAAATTATATATATTTTTAAAGTATATTAAAATAGAAAACTATTATTTTAAATTTTTTAAATTGTAATAATTTTTTAAATTGTAACAATTTTTACTACTTACCATTAATGCTACTTTTGGTGCTGGTTTTGTGCAGAGCTTTGTAGTCAATTAGCATCCACTGTTGCAACGACGCAGATTCAGATCACTTCATAAATGTAATTTTCAAACGATTTATGAATGACCGGAAAATTACCGCTCCATTTCACATTGTCCAATGAAATTTGAACTTCTTGTGCCAGATGACGATTGGTTGGTGTATTATACATGACAAACAGGCTTCAATGAATTATGTAATATTTTTAAATATGTGATATTTTTAATTGAATTGACACACTACCTTTTATTATTGAAAAAAAAAGTTTAAAAATTGCCGTCGAGCCATATAGGCCTACTCAGTGAAAGAACCATATTTTGCTCGAGAGCATTGGTTTCCGATGTGGAATACGTTTTACACAGTGCATTTTCATTTTAAAACGCATAACCTTCGCTACGGTTGCGCCTGCTGTCCACACACACTACTCCGGAGTTTTCGACCCTCGAAGGGAGACTGACCTCTTCAGTCAAGTCCGAAGCAAGACAGTCACACGCAAGTGACGCAACCCATAGCAACGCGTTATGGCAACGACACCTCAGACTGACAGAAACGTAAAAATAAACGACAATGTGTACAAAACTAAAGTAGCCTAAATTCACGTTAATTATTATCAAATGCATTTTGTTTTATTGACCACAACATTATCATTGATATTTGTTTGAGAAGGGCACTTTTGATTAATTTTGAAAAAGGGCAGGGGCTTGAGCACCCAAAGCCCCCCCTCCCCCCCCCCGCACGTGCCTGAATTTGCAGTATGATTTTCTTTGCATTTCAGTTTATTTTAATTTTAAATTTGAATTGCAATTCTCCATTCTGTTTTGCAACCTCAACTCAAAGTTAATTCAAATTCAGGAATCCAATTGTAATTTAAAAAACATTGTTTATTCAATTCTGAGCGCACAACCCTGCTGTTATTTAGCTGATGTATGCACACCTGCGACATCTGTTGAAATCTGTTTTCTCTCATGTATATATATCGTAAAACAGTTCTGCTCTAATATGTTTACAGTTTAAATGGTATAGCAAAATCTCTGACACACATTTTACCGTTGTGTGTTAGATACGTCATAGCTCTAAGTCCTATTTTGCTATATGTTGGTGTATGTGTGAGTGTGTGCTGTTTGAATTTGAGTAATAACTCCAGAAGCTCCATCAGTCTGTCAGGGTGAGAGATGACAGGTAGTGTTGAGCCCATGGTTTAAAAGCTTTAAACTAAGGATTTTCTGAAGATCTAGCATAGACAGACATTTTTAAACACACACACACACACACACACACACACACACACACACACACACACACACACACACACACACACACACACACACACACACACACACACACACACACTCACACACACTCACACACACACATTTTGAAAGGCTTTCTTTTTCAGTAACGGTCTGAATCCTGAAATTAGTGGTCGTTTTAAAGGTCGTTGTGAAATCTGTGTGGGCCTGTCTAATGCAATGTTCTGGCTGCAGCAGGTTTTATTCTGCATTGTTTTTCCATCCACTTGGCAGGTTTAAAAGCGAAAAACCCTTTACTTATGAAGAACCATTTTTGGCTGAATTGGGTTCTTAAGTTGGTAACTTGGTATATCTTAGGTTCTAATGGGCTGCAGAGATATTGTTTTTTTGTTGGCCAAAACTCAAAAACGAGGTAGCATTTTAAGTCTCGTCATCTTTATTTTAATAGCGCTTTGTACATTAGAAATTGTTTTAAAGCGGCTTCAAAGTAGGCTTGCTGAGGTAGTCGGTGTTATCGATGTTACACGGTATTCAGCCATACACTGATTCGATTACTTGCCCACCGCGGTACCGCCCCCACTGTCGTTTTGCTTTTTTATAGAAATAAAAACAATTTAGTTCGATTAGACAATGGACGCTACAGTTATAAACTGAAAGCGTCTGCTCTGCTCCATACAGCATGAGCTGCAGAGTCGCAGCAGGAGTCAGATTCCACGAGATGACTGACAAGATGATGAAGGAACCTTATTGACAAATATCTTATCGCTTCCAATACACTGAGTATGCGTGATTGCGAATTCGAAAGCGAAAGTGAAATGCATTCAAAAGCGATTTAATAACCCTTTAATAGTATTATTATTTAGCTTTAGGACTTCCGGTTCCATCCTCCTGAAGTCAGTGGGTTTTTTTCCCCCAATGTTTTCAACACAAGCTCAAGATATTTTCACGTTTTATTCTATAACATAACATACATAAGTAATATTTCACTTGTAAAAAAATGTGAGCATTTACTTTAACAAGTGGGTGTGGTGTTGTTCGCTTATAGCCTGAATGTAGGTTTTTACTTCTGGCAATTTAATTTAGGCTTCGATATTCATAAAAGTTTTGTTCATTTGTGAAGATTATCATGATGAAAAAATGTGTATGAATCATAAACTTTTGTAGGTCATAGAGCTCATTTTCTGCAATAATCCAAAAACCAATGGAAAAATTCTATTGGCTTATGGTGTAGGAAACCAGAGTGTTGCTAACTTATGAGTTCAGGGCTCGAATTTCGGTGTGGGATTGCGGGTATTGCGCATCATTTTAATCATTCCCGCAGGTCTTGCGTTTATAATGCGGGAAATTCCCGCAAACATTCATTCAATCTAGCATGTAGGCCTATGAGTAAATTTAACCTAACAGATTATAAGATCAAATCAGTCATTTTAAAACATTCTGCGAGACGCAATTTCACAAACAGCGTGAGTGATTCTGCCAATGCTGCGTCTTCTCTGTCTCTCAAAATAGGTTGCACAAGGCAAGCCAATCGCGCTGCAGCTGCAGGCGGCGATTCTAGACTCTCGCGTTTCAGGAGTCGGGACATTTGATGGAAATGTCACTTGCACAATCAGGCCATTGCATCGTCACTATTGTTTATAATTTGTGCGTCTTTTTAAGTCTTACCTATTTAAACATTCAAGCGATTTTAAACCGCATAACAAACAGCTCGTGAGTAACAAAACTGAGATCTTTTTCGCGAATTATAGCGCTTTAACGGTCAAAAGCACACAACATTGTCTAAATTCTGGTCTTGGGGAGTGTCCTCTCAAACACAATCGTTTATGTCTTAAAAAAATAATACAAAAAGAAAATGCATGTGACACTATAATGAAAACAGTATGGGCCATTCACGTTACGTCTTTTGCGCGTTCATCCTTTGCTGAAACGTCTTCGTCTTCATGGAGAACATGGCTCATGATTGCTTAGCAACAGGGAGCCCTTTTTAAAAGAGGAGAAAGTGGCGCGGACTGCGCTTTACACACAACATGTGAACGGCCCCTTAATGGATCCGTGCACTAGCTCTTAAAGTGAGAGTAGCCTAAAATGTGTCTCATTATTAGGGGTGTCACGATTCTCCAAATCCTCGATTCGATTACATTTTTGATTCTAAGGTCACGGTTCGATTCGATTCTCGATTTTTACTTTTTTTTTTAAGCACAGGTTGCTGTTTCTCCTAAAAAGCTGACATCAGTTCATCGCAATCTCACACATCTCTGTTATTATCAATGAAGCTCACTGCACAATGAATCTTTCATAATATATAGCCTACACTTTGTTTGTTATAATTAGAGGATTTGCCGGCTTACAGAATTCAGCACTGAACAAAAAGTCTGTTTTGAGCAGTGATGAGAGTCTATCTTAAATGCTTCTGATTGGCCATTGCGTTCAAGAAATCAACAATTATGTCTGTGATTGGCTAAATCGCTCAACGCTGCAAACATGTTATAAATAGAAACTCTGCCCTGTAAATCGTTTCTATTTTGTTTTAGTTGTTCTTGTTGCTTTTCTGCAACAGATAAATAAAAATGTATTAGTTTTTATATGTTTTATTAATAGATATTTCTAGTTTGCGGGAGTCCCGCGAATCGTTTTATTCTCCCGCACACACAGAGTGAGTACATTACCGCCCGCGCTCGCACTCGGCCATCAAATCTAGTCCCGCGCCGCACTCTATTGCGTTGGGAGTGCACGTCTATAGATCAAGAGCCCGGCCCGAGGATAGTGACGGGAAATATCGGCCCGGGTCGGGCCAAGTTCGGCCTCGGGCATAGAATCTAAGTTAGAGAACTCACAGACTTTCAACACGTGTGTTTTTTTTTTCCGCGCCGTGATGTGTCGTTCATGAACGATCCGTTCATTGCCTCTGTCACGCGACAAATGAACAAAAGACTCGGAAGGTCAAGTAATTATTAATATTCCCTGTAAATTATATTTGACTGCATTATAATGATTTCTTAATTCAGAATATGATCAAGATTGCGTAGGTGGATGTGTTCGGGGAATTTTCCTGTTAAAAGTATAACATTTAAAGCCCCTGAAATGACTAGAAAAAATATTAGTTAATTTTGATGAACGAGATTGAACAATAGAGTCAGTAAAACGATCCGAACTTTCCATCACGGGCGCGACATGGGGGCGTGGCAGCATCGACGATTCCATTTTTTATTTCGATTTTTGAGATTGTGAATTAATTTCGATCGATTTCGATTTAAAATCGAAATCGTGACACCCTTAGTCATTATTGTATATAAAACAACAAAAGATAGCATTAATTGTAAGGAATCAGGATTAATAGCCTATGTATTCAAATTATACAGGACTAAAAGACTATTCCGTGTTATTTTTTCCGTTTCTAGCATTTCTGAATACTAGTGTTAGACCTAAACTTTTCTCTTTATTCCATGTATTTATTTGTGCTACTTTTTTCAATTTAATTCAAAGATTGAAATCAAGCTTCTTTTTGTTGTGTAAACTAAAAAAAATGACCCCATTGTAAAAACACAAATAAAATGAGTGAGCAAACATTTAGCTAAACGTATTTTTTTAAAAATTGTCTAAAAAAACTCCCCCCTCAAATTAAAAAATCCCCCCCATAAGAATGACCTAAAGGGGGATTTCCCCCCTATTTTCCAAAACCAAATTCAGGCCCTGGAGTTATTTAAAATACGTCATCACTGCAGATCTCATTTGGTTAAGTGATCTTTTTGGTTCCAATCAAAATCTTTACTTTTTGTAGAGACCACATTAAATCAGAGTTGTTTAGTTTTTAGTCAGTGTCTATATCTTTTAGTTCATTTGTATGCTCATAAATCATAAGTTGACAAGATTACACTTGCAGCAACATTTACACATTAAAAATTCTCCTTTAGAAAAACTAAACAGATTTTTTTGATGATTCATCTTGCATAATATATTCTGCTGCAACTTCCTGTTTCATCAGGAAACACATCAACACAGAAAAGAAAAATGACCTTGTCAAATCGTTTCTTTAAATGTGAAGGACTGACTATCCTTCCTAAGGGCTGATGGGAATGAATTGGATGCAGTTGGACAGTAGAGGTGAGGTTACAGCTGTCAGAAGATGTGGAAATACTGGATGTGAACATGAGGTCTTATTTTTTATTTTAAATCTTATTAATGAAATGCTGCAGGTCTTGCTTTGGGTTTGTCCTATGCAGTTTTTTGTTGTTTAAAATATGGAAGCATTATTTTACCATAAATTTTGAAGGTGGGGTAGGCAATTTTTAGAATGAATGTGACGACAGCCTTGAAAAAACATGAATGCACACAGCAGAGTTTGCAAAGCATCAAGAGATGACGTTAAACTACCTCATGTCTCAAAGCACATACTATTACAATAATAATGAACAGAAACAACTTAAAGAGCACTGACCTGTACCACCTGTCTGCTGCAGATTCATTTCGCCATTGATAGTTTTGCCATTGAAACGTATAAATTCGAGTCACAAAATGCTCCGAGTAGGGCTGGGCGATAAAACGATAACGATGATTATCGCGATATAATTTTTCTCGATAAAACGATATCAAGAGTTCGATAAATGTTCGATAATGTTTATGCGCAAAAAGCGGAACGAAACTCATTTGAACAGCGCGCCACACGGACCGTTAATCCGCTCGGCTCAAAGTCCAAACGGCAGCGCATCGCTAGCTCACTAGAGCAAATGCGTTTACTCCTTTCTTTTACTGTCTATGGTTTATTCTGATCGGTCTCGCTCACGAGATCCAGTGAGAAGAACACAAATGTCTCAGTGATTTAAACCAGTTTAAAGGCAGATGAAACAGCGCTGACAAACAGGAGACACTGTGCGCAACGATTCAGTCAAGGCTTTTCAGTCAGAAGGCTTTTCCGTCTATAAATTCCCATCATTTACCATGGATTAACTGTAACGTTAGCCTTGTAATATTAACTGCACCATGAAATGTGGGATATACATACTGAATTGTATTATATTATTAATGTAGAAAATGTATTAGATGACTAATGGAATATAATTACAGTATTTAATCATGTATTTAGGCTACTGTTTTTCATACAAATACCATAGAAACCATAAAGTTACATTTTGCCATAATGTGAGGTGCTATAGGCTATGCCTGGTTTTATTTGTGGTTATCATGATCTAATAAAACTTAAACAGTCAGAATATTAAATTTTACCAAATAAAAATGTGGTTGTTACATTTTTTTTTTAACAGATGTTAATGTTTTTGTTAATGAACATAAATTTAACATAGTAGTATTAGCTTGAGTTAGGACGCAATTTTACAGTCAACTCACTGTCAAATATGCATTTCAAGACAAAACATGTAATATTAATATTGCAGCCTGCACTGCAAACCTGTGCTGAAGATACGGACCATCAAAGTCAGTCATCAAAAACCTGTTTCAAGACTTGAAACAATATCCCCCATTAGCACATGCAGAAACTTAAAAATATATTTTTCTATTCAGTTATATATTTTGTTAAAGAAAAATGACAAATGTTTGAATGTTCTACCTGAGATTTGTGAAATGGCAAGTTTTTGTCATGATATGTTGATGTTCTGACAATAAAGAGTAGTTTAAAACCACAATTAATGCTCTGGTTTCTACAACTTTCACTTAGGAGCAAAAATCTGCCTTTAAACTTGAAAGAAATAAAGATTTGACATTTATCGTGATAATTATCGATATCGACTGATTTTTAAAAAATTATCGTGATAATTTTTTTTGGCCATATCGCCCAGCCCTAGCTCCGAGTATAACGTCACGGGTTTCCATCTCTTCCAAATTACAGTTATGGTGTAAACGCAGCATAAGCTGGTTGTTTTGGTTCAGGAGAAACTGTAAAAGGTGGCTGTTGCTGCCAGTCACTGCTTAGTGACTGGCGTCTGTTTAACTCTCTGTCTTAGCATGAAACACGCTGATGACGTGTGATCTCTGCGCGAGCAGGTGCGCGGAGGTTGGGAAATGCATACGTTGACAGGCAGGTAGGACATTATATCTTTGCATACGGACTAGGGATGCTAACCGATGACCGTTTGACCGATGGTTGACCGTCTCAACGTTAACCGATCAAAGTTGTCAGTAGTCGGTTAACAAAAAAAATTGATCTCTAAATTAGGCTATTATAGACATTGGACTAAACGCTACTACAGTTAGCCATCTCATTCCAAGATATTTTTGTGCGAAGTGAACAAATCCCTCACACTCAATTTTTCATAACTCGCCTGTTTGTACTTAATAAAATAAAAACATTTGGCGCGAGGTCACAGCGTTTGGGTTCGTTTTCCATTTGTCGTTCCATTTGTCCTCCGATTACATACAAGCTCCTCGGCGCCGCGTTTGCGGGACTCATGTTTCGCGCTGTAGGGGATTTAAAAAAAAGTGACGTGAGTGGAAGGGCGGCGCAGGGGCAGTGTGTGTGTGTGTGTGTGTGTGTGTGTGTGTGTGTGTGTGTGTGTGTGTGAGCGGGAGGCAGAGAGAGATGCGACAGAGTTGCGAAATTTCAGGCGCGGCTCGAAATGGCTGTTATTTCAAATAGCGTGGCATATTTTAAACAAATCGGTTAACCGGTTTCAACCAGCTAATGAGGCTCGGTGGTCGGTCAAGAAAAGTTTTAGTTTTCGCCATCCCTAATAAGGACCGAATTCAATGATTGGACGAACATTTTATGGTCCTACGCCTTCCACAGACAATACAAATATATTTAGACCACTTAACTTAATGATTGCCATCAGGATGTGAAGAGGCTTTCAACCAGCATAACAAAAAGTGTTTCTGGAACAAATCACCCATCCTGCCTTTAATGTATGTCTGGGATATAATGTCATCATTAAATTGAGTTTGAATACTGAAATCAATCGTTTGTCAGAGCTAAATAAAGCAGCATTTAGACAGCAGAGATCTGACCATCATTTGATCATTGGAAAAGTGCAAATTCAGGAGGTGTTCTTCTGACTGTACAGTTCAATTTGATTCGATTCTGTGTCCTTTTTAAGTCAGTTATGAGAGAACTCAAAGGGCACAATCATAAGAGAGACCTTGTGTGTGTGTGGTATGGATCCACTGGGACCGCTGTGACTGCCATGTTAATGAGCCTCATTACTGAGAAACTGCTCACCGTCTAAAGAGAGGAGCGCTGAGGACAGCAGAGGAGAGTCTGGAAATGTTGGTTTTGTCTAGGTATGCATCAGAATAAAAATTCTGGGCCAAAACCAAAAATTCAGGATGCGCTTGGCCAAAAGCCAAAACCAAAAATAAATAATAAAGTAATAATAAACGAATTAATCAGTCAGACTTATTTAATAATTAACACATAAGTAGCTAAAATGGAGTTGTGGAAACTAGGGATGCTCCGATCAGGATTTTTGCAGTCGATACCAATTACCGATTTCTTGTCATCATGATCGACCGATACCGATACCGATCCCGATTATTCAAGCTTTATATTTGTGTGATATGTAAGCTCTCTGTTGACACTCACTGTTAACCCTTTACATCCTGATTTCAAGTGGCATACTTATAAGTAATGGGTTTGTAAATCTACAAAAAAACAAGATATCATCAAGTACATGGTCTCATTTGATAGAAAACTTTTTGAGGAAAATTGATATTGATCATGTTTGGAGGTTCTTATGTTACAAGACTGCAGAGAAAAAGAGTGATGCAATTTATTGTTTTATTTTGTTGTTATTCATGCTTGACATGAGGACTATTAGAAAGTATATATGACAGGTCATAAAATCGTTTGGCTTTGTTCACAATCATATCAACTGCATCTGGGCCAAAATTTGTGCTGCTAATTGGTGTGTGTGAACCTTTATCAGAACTGCATTTCCAGTGACTTGAGAGATGAATAATAGCTGAACTCACTGTCTGTCGTTCTATTGATTGTTTCCATCAGTGTATCGTATCATTCCATTTATTACAGTTTTTTTTTAGTACAAGAATTTCTTGGAATGTCAATTTTTTATAATTTTGCTTCCTTATGGGACAGAAGACAAAATGACCATTGACAAACCGATCCAGTTTAATCTAGTTTGGGAAACCAGCAGTGGGTTATTATAAAGCAGCAGACTGGATAGTTTGTGAGGAAGTGCATGATTTTCAACTGTCAGTGAAACTTAAACCAGCTGTGGGTTACACAAAACTGCCCAACACTGTGACAATTTTACCCAACAAAATGACCCAACAGGCAGAATCTAGCAGTTTGGGTAATACTGCATTCTGTATTCTGTTTGCTGCCCCAATTCAAATTCAGCAATTGAATGCACTTTAAAAGGCATTCTCAGTTCAATCCAAGTTAGTAGTAATCAATTCACCTGCATAAAATTTGTATAATATTTGTATTTGTATAAAATAAATTCAGATAGAAGGACAAAACAGAGTGGCTGGATTTGAGTAGATTTGCTGTGTGATGAAAATAAGAACTGAATGCCTGTCCACTGAATGTGAATCACGCTGCACCTCAGAGCAATGCGTCAGGCACTTTAAATGTATTCAGATTCATTGTTTATTATGACGGGTTTGAGTTTATTTGGGGTTTTAAGTTATACTGAACTTGCCGATGACATTATCCTGCTCTCTGCCTTCTGATTAGAACTATTCGCTGCTGGTTGAAAACCAGCATGTTTAAGGGGACCGATGTGGAGCCCTTTTCTAAAATCATTTCCTTTGTCCTACATCTGACTTCCCTTCCCCCTTCTCTCTCTCCTTCTCTCATTCACTCTCTTTGACACAGTCTGACCCTGTGCTCCATCAGCCGTGAAATCAGCCCTGCAACACACACACACCTGCCTAAATCAGCTGCCATATCGCTGACTGTTTTCTGCCATCATTAGAAGGGTCATGCACCCGGATCCAGATTATATTTTTCACAGGTTTGTTTTTGCATCTAGCTGTGCTATCTTAAAGTTGGTTCCTTCTACCCTTTGTGAGCATGTGTGTTGCGACTGTTTCTATTGATTTGTTAATTCATTAGACTGGGCAGAAAATTGGCCAAACAGAATTGCTGAGGGAACATGACTGTAAGAGAGGCTGGTGTGTAAACCCATGGGATTGAACAGTGTGTGTGTGTGTGTGCTGACAGACTGTATTACACTGAGTGCTCACAGCTGGGACTATGATGACTGTGCTGAGCAACGTTCTGTGAACGTGTGCATGATGAGAATAGAGGGATGAAGTGAAGGACTAGGAGAGCTGCAAGGACAGATTTCAATTCTGAAGTGTCTTAGAAAGACAGAGAATTTGGAACTGCAGACATTTTTATCTCTATCTGAGGCTGCGTCTCAAAACCTAGTGAGCTGCAACTTTAAACATCAGTTTTGGGCATCATTGATGTGTTCAGATGTGCCTATGATGCACAAAACATTAACTAGTAGAAAAATAGGTTTTGAGACCGAATCCTGCCCATCTGTCTGTCTATGACAATCAGATTCAGTAATTTTACTCATATGGTAAAAATCACTACAGCATTAGTCACATACACGCACTGTTTATACACATAATATTTTCAGCATCATTACTCCAGTCTTCAGTGTCACATGATATTTCAGAAATCATTCTAATATGCTGATTTTCTACATATTTTTATGGATTCTTTAATGAATAGAAAGTTCAAAAGAACAGCATTTATTTTGTAACCTTACAAATGTCTTACTGTCTCTTTTGATCAATTTAATGCATCCTTGCTGAATAAAAGTATTCAACCCTAAGCTTTTGAATGGTAGTAAATATACACTTATAAATATTAGAGATGCACCGATAACAATTTTCTAGGCCGATTCCGATTTTTCATGAGTTTGGCCTGCCGATACCGATTTTAGCCGATTTGGATTTCATTTTTTCTAACCACTTTACAACAAACACAAATATTTATTTTCTATCTTTTCTTTAATAGAACATTTTACATAGAACATAGAAAATTTTTTGAACAAATTAAATAAAATAGAACTATATAAATTATTACTCTTGGTGTGGGAAATTCACACATATCTAAGTGCAGTGTTATGGTATGGAAGAACCATTTTCACTTCCAATATTCAACTAAAAAAAAAAAGTGATATATTTACTTATTTAGGAAACTAAACTTCTGTATGAAAACAGGTAATGGCAATACAATAATATATAAATAGCAAATAAAAATAAAATAAATATAGCCTTGCAGTATAAAGATGTTTCTCAAAACACACACACACACACACACACACACACACACACACACACACACACACACACACACACACACACACACACACACACACACACACAGGCCTATTGCAATCACTTGTTCATCAATGGCAAGTTTTATTTCGCAAACAGTTGTTCTTTCTGCCACATGTCCAGCCAGGCTAAACAATCACTTAAATTGAGCACGAGCAGCGGAGCAAAAATAGACTCTGCGCCGAAACCCCGCTTCACTGCTGCTCACGTGCTGCTCCTGCTCTCGGTGTGAATGCACTCATTGATTAACATGCACGCCGAAAAAAAAAAAAAACGCGCTGCTCACGCTTGTGTGTGAAACGACCGTAATTCACGAGGTTTCCAACATGTTCCGTGTGCACGTGTAATGCTGCGCAATGTTAATCATGCGACGCCCGAGTGCATTTGACCGGCAAAAAAATCGGAATATGTCAGACTGACCGGCCGGTTGTCGGTCATGGCCGATCACGTGAAAATCGGCCGATTCCGGTCACCAGCCAATCAATCGGTGCATCTCTAATAAATATCAAATCCTTTTGTCTTTCTCTCTGTGGTCCATCATGGCAGACCGTGATCTGTGTTAATGTGTGATGGAATGTTTGGCCTATTGACAGGGCTGCAGACACACCATCAATCAATCGATCAATCAGGCGCTTGAAAAGTGAGCAAAGTCCTACTGAGAGACCTGTATCGCATAATGTGGGAGTTTGGAGGTTAGTCTCTTCCCAGGATGCAATTCACTTTTATAGCACGTTAACTGTGAGTTCAGGTTTGAGGCATTTAAACACCAGAGGTAAAGCAGTGGATGAAAAATAAAAGCTGTGTGTTTGTGTGTTGCCTCTCTTACCTCTCCTCTGTACGTAGCCATTACTTCAAAAACAACTTCAGAAATGAACCCATAGTCCAAATGTCAGCTAATTTAGTTTGAAAAAAGATTTGTGCATTTGATGTGATATTTCAGCAGAAAGCAGGACCTGCCTTCATCTGTGTGTTTGAACCTTTGGCTTTCACCCCGTCAGTGGCTTTAGCAAGTAAAATAGACCGTAGTGTTTTCTTCCATCGCAGACAGATAGACAGGCACAGTGAGGCAGATTAATGTATCTGTTTAACAGGCTGTTTACATATTAAAGTAAAACAAATTTTCCCATCCGTATCATTAAAGGAGGCGTGTGTTTTACTGGATGGTGAAGCTCTTTCTCAAGGTTTTTCCAGCTCACTGAATGGAGGATTTCTCTCTCTCTCTCTCTCTGTCTATGTGGCTGACAGTCTTGTCAGCGTCTCTTTGATGGGAGAGAGAAGCAGAAGTGGTTTTCCGTCCATCTGGTTTATTGTTGGTTTGTCTTCATGATACGACTGTTTTTCTGTCTCTTTTTTAACCTCCACCCCTGTCTTCTCTCTCTGTATTCATCTTTCTCTTATTTCTCATATTCCTTGAAGCAAAACATGTTGCTGTGTGTGTGTGTGTGTGTGTGTACATGTAGCTGCAGTTTGGGTCAATTATAACATGCAGTTGGAAACAGAACATGCTCCAACCATCTCCTAGGGATGGGCGATATATTATTATTTGCGATATACCGGTAAAAAATCTCCTCACAATAAGAATTATTAATCTTCCCTCGATAATAATGTCAACCTAGTTGATGACGTATTTCTGTTTGGGACCCATTCGCAGCTCACGTGCAGAGCGAAAACAACTATGGCGGAAGGTGGACGTGAAGCTGAGGCGTAGTTTATTATATATTTTTACTTGCCGAACACTGACTGAGTGCTTGAGAGTTTTGCTCTCCATCAAGTGGTCCGTAAAGAGCACTATTTCAGTTCATCCCAATGAATGCACTGTGCATTTGATTGACACACAGTAAACACTAGTGTGAGGCGCCCGACTCGCCATCGCTTTGCTGAGTGCGCTCAGTGTTTCTCACATACTCAAAGAGAGATTGAGAGAGTCTTATTCCACACAGAACTGACGATATTACCGATATTTGTTATATGTTCCTGTAAAAAGTTCTTTTGGAAATATTCAGCCTTTATGAGTAAGCAGAAACTAATATGCAAACGGCAATCTCATTGGCTGCCGCTCACCTATTACTGTCCCTGTTTGGATTTCAGCAAATCAGTTCGAGCAAACAGACAACGTGATTAATATTCATGAACCCAGCAGCTCATCAATCCTTAGTATTTTTTTTACAGAAACACTGAATGACCAACAATGTCTTGACCACCACCAGTCCAAAGTTCAGTTAAAATGACAAATGTGCATTCATACTTTTTCATTCATACATGGTTACCAAGTTTTAGTTCTAATTACTTAAGTTCTATCATTAAATAATGCTTGATTATTTGCACTCTCTTTTGAGTGCAAATCCTAGTTATTATCATTAGCTAAAACTAAATCTAAACCCAAAAAATCATTATTTCTTAAAATAAAATAAAGATTAACTGAAAAAAAGATATACAAACATAATCTTATTTTATTTCAGCTAGTTGCCAAGACAAAGCCTCTCATTTTTGTTTAGTATAAGTCGAAGTACTAAATTAACTAAAACTAAAACCTAATTAAAACTATATAGAAAAAACTATATATATATATATATATATATATATATTAGGGGTGTAACGATACATGTATTCGTATTGAACCGTTCAGTACGAGGCTTTCGGTTCGGTATTCGGTACGCATTCGAACGAACCGAACGATTCGTTGGACCATTTTTCCTGCTGACCAAAATCCACCATCACAACGTTGCGCAACATCAAATGGCAAACGTAATGAAAGCGGAACGAAACTGCGCTACTCATTATTTTGTGCTTCACGGATCGTTTATCAGTTCGGACCATCAACATCAGTGCAGCGCGAGCTATGAGCGCAAGCCGATCATGATCAAGCGACACTTTTACACAGCGCTGGGAGATCCGGTAAACAAAGCATTTTAATTCGCCACTGAAGTAATAACATGACTGCGAGATCTAGTGAGAAGCATTAAAATTTCTCTGTTATAAACGGATCAAACAGCGCTGACGTGGAAACCAAGAAAAAACATTGTTCCATGAATGAATTAGTTATAGGTTTTAAGTCCACAGATCAGCAACATGGATTTAACGTTACTGTAGTAACACTCACTGTAACCATAGAAGTTTGGCAGAAATAGTAAAATGCTTTCAAGTACATCACACATCTTTTTCCAGCACTTCAAAACTCAAATATGATCATATTTAAATGTTAGTTTTAATGTGATGACCAAAACATTATTTGTTCATCCTTCAAAGATTACCCCCATTTATAAAACTAAAAGTTTCAAGATGTAGGAAAACTCACTTATTTAAAAATAATTTTTCTTTTAATAAATAGGACATTTCTGTGGCATTTTTCTTTTTGCTGTATTGTATCGAACCGAACCGAACCGTGACACCACTGTATCGTATCGAACCGAACCGTGAATTTTGTGAACCGTTACACCCCTAATATATATATAAAAATTTTAAACACAACAAAATTACTAAAACTTTAACTAAAATTAAAAAGAAAAAAGAAAATATAAAGTTAAACCTAATTCAAAGTATTAACAAAAACTAAAATAAAATGTCAATCATGCTAAAATAACACTGGATCTTGGTTTTAACACTTAGGTACATGCTAGCAGTGTTATCTAATACGCCTAAATTCAGTTGGTATAGACTCAGGAAGGACTACTTGTTAATAAATCTCCAATTGTTGGCAACATCTTCATTAGAAAGCCAACCTGTGACGTTCATCTGGTCTTACAGAGACTTTCCCAGAGTTTAATGTTCTGGTCGTGGAGGTCTCAGTTTCAGGCTCAGTAGGAGATGAATTAATGATGAGGAGGGTTTAATAAGGAGGTGAGACAGCGAAGTCCAGCGTTCAGCTCTCCTCCACAGAGACGGGAACAGATTTCTCGCCTGTCTGCTGTTGAGCTATCACACCTCTGTCTTTCTCTTCAGCACTGGAAACTGCTGATTCTGGTCTCTGACTCAGACGCTTTTCATACTGTATGGTCGAACTGCATGTCATCAGTAATTAGTGATGCGTGAAACGAGTTGTCAGCCAGGCACCATCAAACAATCCCGAGAAAAAGAGGACGAGAAAGAGGGAATTAAAGTAGTAAGATGGAGAGAAATGGAGGATGAAGGTGCAGAAAAATAAGAAGTAGTGATAGATGATCAGTCAAGCACCTCATCCAGTGGGGAGTTTATTATGCTGCTTTAGTACTTCTTTGCGCGCGTGTGTGCTACTTTGAATATGTGCTCAAGAGACAATTTATCTCCTGCTGCGTGCAAATATGGCAGCGCTTTTTCATTAGGAGGAGGAAATAACGGGTGCAAAGATGGCAGAAATCCACTTAGCTGAGATAATGCACTTTCACATGCGCAAGCATTGACCAGGATGATGGTAGCCTATATGTGTGACAGTCTCTATTGGTTGACATATTTCTACTGTCTTTGTCATAAAATGTATAGCATAATAGATTTATTAAACGGTTAGGCCTAGTTCACCCGAAAATGAAAATGATGTCATCATTTACTCACCCTCAAGTTGTTCCAAACGTATATGAGTTTCTTTCTTCTGTTGAAGACAAAGAATATATTTTGAAGAATGTTGGTAACAAGACAGTTGACGGCAATTGACTTCCATAGTAGGAAAATGTCATTTTTGGGTAAACTATCTAAGTTTTAGGTTAACTCAGCTATCAGTGGGCAGGACTTATTAACATGTAAAAGCGATGAAAAAACATTGTAATGTAAATACAGTGTGAGACAAGAAATAATTTGCTCCAATTAAAGGGTAACTCAACCCCTGGTCAGAGCCTGACTCCACCCAGTACCACAACATCCAATAGGAAAATTCAACTGTCGTCCATCGTTCAACCTGAAGAGGGCAGCACTCAGACGTTTTTACATCATATATTGTAGAATTAAAACACTTTATACCCAAATGTCAAAAAATTTACTCAAATCAATGAACAGCATTGATAAAGCCCCAGTCTTACAGATCATTTACTAAAAAAAGTTGTTTCAGGGTTTAGTTACCCTCTAAACAGAAACGTGCCTTTCAAGTATTTAATTCACTGGATTATCCAATAAAGCTATTGATCCATGTTTATGTAATATATAAAGCAAACATTTATGGAGAGTGATGTCTGATTTATAAATGAATGACTATGCTTTTAAATGATTTGTTTAAGATTCACAAATCAGACTTGAGTTTTTAATTGTTTTGAATCAGTGTTACAGATCCAGAAACACATTCACATTTATTTATATTTTATTTTTATTTAAATTTATTTTAAAATTAATATAATATATTATAATTTTATGATAATTTTAATAAATGTCATTTTAGTTTTTGCTTATTCAAAAAATATGTATGTCCATTAGGGATGTGAAGGTGAGGATATTTTCCCACCGGTTAATCGACGTGTGACAACACCGGTAATACCGGTATCACCGGCGGGGGCTTTTAAATCACTAATTTAAAGGCAAACGTAAAATGCGCGCGTTTGCACGGGCATGCATAATTGGTGGTCGTGCGGAGCAACACTGTTTTGTTATTGTGCGTTGAATTGGCGCTAATTTGAAAACGAAACTATTTTTTTTTACATCGCTTATAAAAAGCTGGTGCAGCAGTGTGCACTTCACTTTTAAATTAGCGTCAATTCATCCTTCGCATGGAGTTTGATGCGATCTGAAAAATCTAAATCCACCATATTTTCTCCGAAAAAGCAGTCAGGAGAGTTAGTAGATTAACGTCGGTGGATTTGAACTTGGCTTTAACTGAGGCAATCTCTCACGTCACGACACATTAGAGCCACAAAACAGTAGGCCTATTTATTGTTTCATTTTCTTGGACTGACCAAATTTGAAAGTTGAGACTTTGTTTTCATATTAAATATTACCTGCTCGGTCCTGTCTGTCAGCGCGTTGTCAGTGTCCTTGTAGGCTACGTGAGTTGCACGTATAAAATGAAGTTAACGAACAATGATCCATCAGGAAACGCCATAGATCGCTGAATTTCACTGCACTTCATGAAGAGTTTTTCTTTTGCGTGAAGAAGCCGCTCGCCGGAGATGTGTTAAAAGATAGCGGAGTGCATTCATGATTATTAGGCTACCGGTATAATAATCATCCTGGCTCTGTGTCTGAGTGAGTAATTTACTCTCTTACCTTTGTTCTTTGATTAACATTATTGACACTCTAAGACCAGCCGCTGCTGACAGAGACGCGATCTGACACGCGTCCCATTTTCTCACAAATCTCTACGTTAATTTAAGACTTTATTTAAATCATTTAATACTGCTCTTATGAGGACACTCGACAAAACGGACATTTTGGCATAATTTGTGTGTGTTATGGTTTGTTCAAGCCCAAAAGAGAACTCGATACTGACGTCTTTTCTGTGGGTCGTGTGTGTGTGTGTGTGTGTGTAATAGGCAGGACTTATAGTGCGGTCTCTTTAGTCTTGTCGCGCTTAAAAGCATTCACATTAATAAGAGCGTGATCATACAACGTTAGTCAACGGGTGACAGAAAAAAACGGATACTGCGTAATTGCGTTAAATATTTTAACGCTTTAAAAAAAATGTTTTTGTTTTTTCCCCGCGGTGTCGCGGTGGGCAAGTGATGAAACCGGTGTTGCGACTGAACATCGTGTAACACCGGTAACACCGACTACCGTAGCAAGCCTAATGTCCATGTTGAAATGCTTTGTGGTCGTATATGTCTGAAATCTGCATTATTTTCTGCAGCAGAGGCGGAAAACGCCAGAGATCTTTGGAAACGGTTGGAGCGCCTTTTGCTTCTGGAAACAGATTTCCAGCTCATTTGTTAATATCATGTATAATACAGAACAGATGTCAGGATTATGATAACCAATAGAGATGCAGACACACAAATATATGCTCTGGTGAGTTTATGGATGTGCATGCATGGGGTTTATGTGTGTGTGTGTGTGTATGATCACATTCAGATCCTGAAATTATTCATTCATTTGTCATAATTTGTGTGCACTCATAAATATAGATTGCAATTCAATGAAGGTCCATCATCTCTCTCTCTCTTTATGTGGAATCATTCAGATGCTTCAGACGAGTGAGAGTGAAGCGTCTATTTTCAAAGTATTTCTGACACTTTCTTTTATCTGTCTCATCTTATCCGCCTTCTTTTTTCTTTGTCCATTTCTCTTGTTCTTTTAAAGGAATGATTGTAAAGCTGAACACATGGCACAAGGTTGTGTAAAGACTCAGGGGCGGATCTAATCCGTGGGGGATTTGCATATCATAATTAATAATTGGTAATTAATAATTATTCATACATGTTTGGATTAGATCAGTCTTACATGTTAATAAATCTCCTGATAAGGGATGATATGTCATTTTACCTGCATGCATGCATGTGTATCCTTGCAATTAACCACAAGTTGATTGTAATTAATTACACGGACCACGTCCTACAAAACAGGCTAAATTAATTAGCTCAATTGTCAGAATAATATTTGTGGGGATCCACAATATCATCCTACTTTATAGTATTTCAGGAAAAGCAATTCTTTGGCCACAAGAATTGGGTTTCCTGCCCTATAAGCAAATACTCTGTAAAGTATCTTTAATTTGTAAGCTTGTAAGATCTTTTGACACTTAAGGGACTTGAAAGTGAGCAAAAAGCAGTACATCAATCAAATGAATATAATGAATTTAATAAGGCAGAACTACTTATGTATTTACTACGGTTACATGGGATATATGTATTTACAAACATAATAAACAACAAAACACGATAAGGCATTGATGAACGAGAAATGCATAGAGACAGAGAGAGAGAGGAAATGTAGAGAGTTGCAGTTATGCAAGAGGGAGTTTAGAAAGACCCGAGGATCTTTAAGGGTCTTATAATACTAATGTGTCACAAAGTTTAGCAAAATGTAATGTCAATTAACAAATGGGGAATGAAAATTGGAGTTTATCGAGACCAAACTTGCCACAAATGGATTTGGTTAAACATTAGTTGGCAAAGTTTGAAACATTATCCCATTAGAGTTGTCGAGAAACATGGACCAAACCACAAAAAGGCAACTCATGAAATAGGGAACTTAGATACATTGTTCATACAATTCTCAAGTGGATATATAATAGCACATATATATATATATATATGAATACAGGATTCATTTCTCCTCCTTGGTTAGAATTCAGAGAGAGCCACAGTTCTGTGAACATTCCTTTGGGTCGTAAACGCTGTTATCTAAGAACTCCAGTGATGTTAGTTTTGATCTCTTTTCACTCCAAAGATGGAAAACATAGTAAACTATATTTTACTGGATATTACTGTACGTATTCTGATTGATCACACCAAAAGCATTCTGGAGGTGTCCAGAACTATGTGTACAAGTTATGGGAATAGACAGTTATATTTAAAATGCATAATGAAGATATTTATAATTCACTTTAAGCTACGATAAAATCATAATCATTCCAATGTGACATGGGCAAATGGACACACATAAAAACACATTGAATATATCTGGTTCAATGTCTTTTAAAAAGAGAAGTTTCTTTCTCTTTAGAATCCTTCTTTGGGACATTTCAGTCAGTCATAAAAATGTCTCGTAACTGGACACCACGCTCTGTCCTGAGCGGGCTTAACTTGTGGGGGATGGGTGTGTGGTTGTGAGTGTGTGTGTGTGTATATGTTAATTTACATCCAGGCTTTTTGGGCCTGAAGGCTTTGGGATTTTAGCTAGGAGGTATTTAGTTATTCAGATTCACCTCGCCCAGTCCCTACAGTTGTTTCAAATATCACAGGCTGAATCTCAATTCATATCTTAAACAAGATTTTTATATTTTCTGAAGAACACGCGAGTGGTGCTTGCCTGTGCACAACTGCCATGAGTTCAGTAGTCTTGCACTTTTATGTCTGTGTGATCTTGATCTGTCTGACTCGGGTCCCTCCTTTAAAGGATTAGTTCACTTCAAGTGAAAATTTTGTCATCATTTACTCACCCTCAAGTTGTTTCAAACCTGTATGAATTTCTTTCTTCTGCTGAACACAAAGGAAGATATTTTGAAGAATGTCGGTAACCAAACAGTTGATGGGCCCCATTGACTTCCATAGTAGGAAAAAAATATTATGGAAGTCAATGGGGCCCATCAACTGTTTGGTTACTGACATTCTTCAAAATATCTTCCTTTGTGTTCAGCAGAAGAAATTCATACAGGTTTGAAACAACCTGAGGGTGAGTAAATGATGACAGAAATTTCATTTTGAAGTGAACTAATCCTTTAATGTATGTCTACAGAATTTTTTTCATCCAGCAGTGAAAATTGTAAGTCTGATCACTTAGTAAAGTTACAGCGTGCACTTTCTTTGTTTTGTGTAGTAAAGTATGTGCATTGGCATTCAGGTGCTGGCATCTTTTTTGGTGTTCTGTATGAGGCCTCTGCTTTCTGATTGAATAATAGTGAGTCACAGTTACTCCCAGACAGATCATTCTTTGACCTTCACTGTCAGACTGTTATCTCACATTCACACACAGACACAAAAATGATTGCAGTGTTGATTCTCAGTGGGAGGGGTTTCATGCTGAATGACTGACAGCTCCTCTGGTGAGATTTATTATAGGATGCGAGTACCGGCATTTCCAGACTCCACATTAACAGAATTTAGAGGAATAATAATTAGGTTTTTTACCAGCAAAAGAAAATGAGTACAAATGCACCCTCAGGGATAAAAAAATACAGAAGTTGCCACTGGGGCAGTACCCTTTGAAAAGGTCATGAACTAATATGCAGTAGGATGCACCGACCTTTTGGCCACTGAAAATGATTGTCCAAAAGTGGCATTTTCATTTTTTGTCCGAAAGAGAAAAATGGCGAAAATGCATGTGCGGGGTTCAATTGCTCATGGCCCATGCTAACGCTCCACTCATGAACCACTCATGCTCATCGGAAAAACAAAGTCCGCTCAAATAATGCACCGACATGAAATTTCAAAGTAGTAGTGTACTTGCAATACCCCTACTGTTGTGTAACATGGTGTGGCATAGCCGTGCTGGTCAATGCTGGTAAAATTACATTATCCTCTCATTCACTGATCCACTCCCTGCTACGTTCTACTCACATGCATTGATAGTAGCTTTGTAGACTAGGCCTATACTGTTAAATCTGATTCTGAATAAAGAATAATATATTCATATTTAATATTCAATAAAAGTGTGGTTACTTTATTTTATTGGCTTGAATTTTTTCTAAAAATCATTAAAAAAAGTCTAATAGTAATACAATTATAATTTTTTTTTATTTAAAATAATAAATAAATATTTTTTAAAAAACATTTTTGGCCAATTGCATCCAGAATTTTCGGGTTTGGCCTAGAATTTTCTTTTTGGTGCATCCCTAATATGCAGCTTTAAGATATGCACCTTTATTGGGTAAATAATGTACCAATGTACCTTTTGAAAGGGCACCCGCCCCAGTGATAGATTTTGTAATTTTCTTTTCTGAGAGTGTGCGCATGTTTCAGTACATTTGTTGTTTAGCACTTTCTAATGTGAACTCATAAACATTCGTTATAGATGTCAATCATGCAACTTCTTCCTGTCTGAGTGGGCGATCCTTTTGGAAATATTTTGGCCCGATTTGCAGTCTGGTGGAGGAGTCAATTTTTTTTTGGCCAGTTAGAGTTGACAGGTTTCACAGAAAATCGCTTAGTGTATTATTGGCACAGACTAAGATTTTTTTAGCTTTAGACTTTGATTCCATCCTGTCAGTTGATGTCAAACATGAATGATATTTTGAACCTTTTTTAGAACACATTGCTTTCATTTATCATATGTCTCCTAGCAACATCGATCTTGCATATCTGGCATGTTTGGAGCTTTTTAACACTTTTTTTCTTCTTTGTAGTTCTGAATCGAATCCTCTTACAAGCACAATGGGTTGTGGGCAGTATTAACAATTAGAGTGTGCACAGATCTGCACTTCTAATTTCGGAAATTTCAAATGCTATTTAGGATGGAAAGTATGCGTAGTGGAACACATCATAAGTTCTTCAGGATTCCAGAAGCTGCAGTGAGAGCATTAGGTCTGATCACACAAGAGCCCATCGTCTGATATAAGCAGGACATCAGTGAGGCTTAACCGCCCGGCAGGGACTGCCAGAGATCAGACGCTCTGCAGACTCTCTGTGTTCAGGGTCTGTCTGTACTGGGGGATTCGACAAGATTTCTGCTCGCTCGTAAATCCCTGTGATTTCTGGATGGGATGTGCAGTGGGACTGGTGTGGTTCTGGGGTGACACAGAGGAATATTGGGTCAGCTGGATATAGACTGATTACAGACTGACATTTCAGAGTTCATTTGCAGCGTCTGCTGAGTTTATGGAAATGAGTCTTTCTGTGCCGAAAGCTTGCCCGGATAACACTTGTTGGACGTCCACATTACAACAGGGAGACAGAAGCATTTGTGGTCCTAATAAGACTCTTTGTGGTTTAGGCACTGTTAAAAATGGGACATTGTTGTTGTTGTTTTTTACCACTTGGGATCATACAACATGAAAAAAGAAATAAAGAGGGCAGAAGTTACATAACATAAGCTAGAGCTTTTTACAACATATAGTCATAATTTTTTTTAAAGTAGTGCATCAATTCTGTGGGTTTATTTATTTATTCGTTCATTCATGTAGTCTCCTATATAGGGATGCACCAATACCACTTTTTCAGAACTGATCCGATCCGATCCCAAAAATTCTGAGTATCGACCGATACCAATCCGATACCAGCGTAGTAGAATTTCTATAACTCTGTGTTTTGAACTGATAATCATTCTTTTGTGTGTTAAACACAATCTACTTAATACAGACAACTTCATTATAAAGAAAAACAACAAATCAAAAAAATATATGATCATAATCTATGACAAAAATGCTATTATAAACTAGATTAGCGTATGATGTTCCTCATGCATCATAAAAGGCAGCCCTTGTCAGTTGGGCAACCTGGTGGTCGCACCAGCGCGACCTCTAACAAAATTGAATTGCACTGGCAGAAATCAAGGTTGCAGTCTGGAGCTCTGATATGTTTAACCATTTCTATAAAACACAATTCACTATAGGCTAATTCCTCTGTAAAATGAGGGATTGTGCCCTATCATAGTGATCTAGGATTATAATGAAATAGAAAAGCAGATTTATCAGCCCATTTTGTGTTAGTTTGTCTTTTCATGCCTTTGAAGTTTGCTGTTATCTTATCGCCGCAATATCTGTTTGCTCTGTGCACCAATCAGTGAGTATTTGCATATTCCTGATGTTTTGCTGCAGGATTATTAGAAAAGAAATATGATTTAATGGATTGTGAAACCTTTTTGTGAGTTAATCTGATTATTATACCAATTAATGTAATTTAAATGTGTTTTACACCCTGCACAGCGAGGAAATGACGCACCGCAGCACATCATACACTCCCATTATTATCAACGAAACTGTCCACGCTACACACTGAATTATAATCAACGTGTTCACATCCTCTTTTCATCGTCCCGTTCCTGCACGCTTTTTCACTTTTGCTGCTTGTATGACACGTTTCAAACACTTTTTAAGAATGCCTTTGGAGTTTTTACTGCTGATTCATTTTCTTTTCATTCTGCTTTTATGGCCTCTTTCTCTCTCTCTCTTTCTATAGTGTCTATAACCCTGTACGGCTGAATTGGTCATTATCTCTGCTGCTCCTTGAGGCCATAGTCGCAGACCTGTACGTGTGGTCGCTGTTTTGCAGAATCTTTAATAATTCACAAAGTGGGCCCTCCTGCTCTCCTACACCACTCTCTTGAGGAAATTACAAAGGGGCAGTGATTAATTTCAAATGTTTTGGTAATTAATATAGCTCGTCATTGGTTGGGTGAATATATTGAATATTTACAATGTATTCACAATGAATTTGCTGACGATTTAGCATTTGTGTGAATCACAATAACTTGAATGCGGTTTTAATTAGGGCTGCAACTAACGATTATTTTCATAATCGATTAATCGGACGATTTTTTTCGACTAATCGATTAATCGGATAAAATTTCAATTTGATTTTTTGTTTATTACAACTAAATAAAACCCTTAATCATGGTATTTATGTGTAAAAGTGTACAAAAGCCACACATTGAGTTTTACTAATATCAATATTTGCATTGTTTTTAATGATAATTGCTGATGGCAAGTTGACAACCATGAAAAACAAAAAAATCTAAATTATATACAACATTGTTTTAACATAATTTTTGTTAAAAACTAATTTACACAGACATGTTCAGATGTGAAGATAGAAACCAAAAACATGTAAAGTACATAATTCATTTAATTTTTATTTAAGATTCAATTAATTATAAGGATAAATTGCTAAAATTAATATAGAAAGACTGAAAAAAAGCGTGTGAACGTAGTAGAGCCGCAGTAGATCGCGTTTGTAAAATAATTAAAACTTAATAGAAGACAAATGCTATAAAAAGAGAACGGCATGGAGACGCAGCAAACAGGCTTGATTAAAAGGACAAGAAAATGATGCATTAGTGCACAAGCATTCGCTGAAAACCACTGACTACAGTGACTAAAAAACAATCTTTTACTGCTGCTGTTAATAACTGCCTTTATATTTAGTGCTTCACTTTCTAAACACCGTTTTAATTTAGCCTATTTCTGCGTAGCGCTATTTTAATCCATCCCTTATGTTGCCAACGAAATGATTGCACAACCTGATGCCCGAGACAAAATACAGACATCCCAAGTCTCCCGGAAGTTCCGGGAGTCTCCCGCATATTGATAGCGGCTCCCTGATGCCCGCAAATTAGTTCAAACTCCTGGAATCTAGAGCGTGCAAGCAAGAGAGCGCATGCGAGACAGAAGAGAGTGCTCCAAAGTCCAAACTGTGTAGCGCGCGCACAACAGAGCGGCACAGGGAGAGGACCTTGAGTGTGTGTGCGTGTGTGCCGCATCATGATAGGCCTGTTTCAACCAATCACCAGTAAATGCTCCCCGTGACGTAAGCAGAGCAACTAATCGATAATGACATTCGTTGACAACGATTTTCATAATCGATCGTTATCGATTATATCGATTAGTTGTTGCAGCCCTAGTTTTAATTGTTTGTGTGGTTTCCCAAGAGCAGATTAGTAAGGCAACGTTGGTGCATCACAAATTTAAATTAAGTTTACTACATTTATTCATTTCTGTAACTTTTTCTTTTTATGGCTTTATTTAAAACTCTTGGCAAGTCTTGGCAGAAATGTTCACTGAGCTGTGGCATTTTACATGCTTTAAAATCTTTTATGTATTAAGGTAAATATAGCACTTTATTGTATTGTTCTGTTAGTGCATGTCCGTGAAAATTTTTACTGTAAAATCTTACTGTTCATTTAGTTGATCAATGTTGGAAAATATTCTGTGATTCATTTTGGCTAGAATTTTACTGTATTCTTAAAGAGTTTAATCTATTTGGCATTAATGGCTGTTTGGTCAAACTATGGATACTCTGATTAGGAATAATCAGAAATAACTCGCTTTTAAGACCTTTCAGTATACAGAAATACATATTGTCAGAAGGATAAAAATATCAAGATAATTTGTTTTTAGGTACATATCACCCAGTCTTAGTTAATGTGTGTTATGTGCCTAAAATGCTTGTATGTATTTTTGCTTGTGGCAGGTGAACGGCCTCATGGGAGCGGTCGCTGTTTATGGAAACAGCGCCGCTGGGAGCAGTAAGGCCTGTTTTGGATATCTAATCCTTGAGGAATATCCTAAACATGTTTGGTGTAGTTGCTCTTGGATTTCATGTTGTCAAAGCGCAGCTTCTGAACCCTAGGATGCTCTCGGTGGATCTGAACGAACAAGAACTACAAGAGCATCACTCTTAAGTCCCTGTGTGCGATTAAAAGCCTGACATCTCCCCTGTTCTTCACGCAGGCCGTGTGAAAACTGCCCAGTGCCGAGGATATCCACGAGTTTCCGTTATGTGATGATAGGATGTTTTCTTCTGGGTGTTTGTACACTAGAGCTGTTGTTCTTTTTGAGTTCAGGTTGTTTTGGTGTGAAGGCTGTTTTCTGAACACAGATAAACTGAACTTGTACTATAGAAGGTTTGGGATTTTCGGTTACTTTGTGTGTTGATCAGTTTACAGTTTGTATGCATTGCTTCCATCTTTGCAGACTTCGCTCAGGGGAGCCATTTAAGGTTTGGTAGTAAAACCAAAAGAGACAAAAACATGAGTAAAAAAAAAAGTGAATATGATGTGAAAGGAGACCCTGCGGTATTAATAATAATAATAATTATTATTATTATTATTATTCAGAATCAGAAAGAGCTTTATTGCCAAGTGTGCTGGCACATACAAGGAATTTGTTTTGGTACTGAGGCTTCCAGTGCACATATACAAATACAAATACAACAAGAAACATTTTATACATATAAGTATCACCTGAGCTGTAGGGTATTGCACTAAACAGTGGGAGTATTGCACTTAAGGCATATACCTTGGGAGGTGTGTTAACTGTTCAGGAGGAAAATGGCCTGTGGGAAGAAACTGTTCCTGTGCCGAGATGTTCTTGTGGCCAGTGATCTGAGTCGCCGTCTTGACGGTAACAGTTCAAACAGGAGGTGTCCAGGGTGAGTGGAGTCTGTGATGATTTTACCTGCTCTCTTCCTCACTCTGGAAGAGTACAGGTCCTGGAGGTTTGGCAGGGGGGCACCAATAATCCTCTCCGCAGTCCGGACTGTCCACTGTAGTCTCCTGATGTCCGATTTGGTAGCTGAACCAAACCAACAGTGATGGAAGTGCATAAGACAGACTCAATGCGACTGAGTAGAACTGAATCAGCAGCTCCTGTGGCAGGTTGAACTTCCTCAGCTGGCGAAGGAAGTACAGTCTCTGCTGGGCTTTTTTCACAATGGAGTCAATGTGATTGTCCCACTTCAGGTCCTGAGAGATGGAAGTGCCCAGGAACCTGAATGACTCCACTGCTTCCACAGTGCTGTTCATGATGGTGAGTGGGGGGAGTGCTGGGCTGTTCCTTCTGAAGTCCACGATCATCTCCACTGTTTTGAGCGTGTTCAGCTCAAGGTTGTTATAACTGCACCAGACAGCCAGCTGTTCAACCTCCAGTCTGTAAGCAGACTCGTCACCGTTCCGGATGAGACCGATGACAGTGGTGTCGTCGGCAAATTTCAGGAGCTTGACAGTGGGGTCTTTAGAAGTGCAGTCATTAGTGTACAGGGAGAAGAGCAGTGGGGAGAGAACACACCCTTGAGGGGCGCCAGTGCTGGTGGTGAGAGTCCTGGATGTGAGTTTCCCCATTCTCACTCGCTGCTGCCGGTCCGTCAGGAAGCTGGTGATCCACTGACAGATCGAGGATGGTATGGAGAGCTGGGTCAGTTTGGCTGTGAGAAGACCAGGCATGATGGTATTGAAGGCCGAACTGAAGTCCACAAAGAGGATCCTTGCATAAGTCCCTGGTCTGTCGAGATGTTGCAGGATATAATGCAGTCCCATGTTGACTGCATCATCCACAGACCTGTTTGCTCTGTTAGCAAACTGAAAGGGATCCAGCAGGGGTCCAGTGATGTCCTTCAGGTGGGCCAACACCAGTCTTTCAAACGACTTCATGACCACAGACTTGAGAGCAAAAGGTCTGTAGTCATTAAGTCCAGTAATTTGGGTTTTTTTGGGGACAGGAATGATAGTGGAGCGTTTGAAGCAGCAGGGAACTTCACACTGCTCCAATGATCTATTGAAGATCTGCGTGATGACCGGGGCCAGTTGGTCAGCGCAGGCTTTTAAACAAGCAGATGAGATGCCGTCTGGGCCGGAGGCTTTCCTAGTCTTCTGTTTTTTGAAGACTCGGCTCACGTCCTCCACACAGACCTTAAGCTCAGGTTGGATGGCAGGAGGGGGGAGTAATGGGAGTGCAGGAGGTGATGGTGAATGTGTGAAGTGCAGGTCAGAGCCGGTGTGTGGTGTGAATGAGGGCTTTTCAAACCTGCAATAAAATTAGTTTAAATCATCAGCCAGGTGTTGATTGTCCACAGATCGGGGGGATGGTGACTTGTAGTTGGTGATGTTCCTCAGGCCATTCCAGACTGATGATGGGTCGTTGGATGAAAACTGGTTTTTCAGTTTTTCAGAGTAGCTTCTTTTAGCAATTCTGATCTCCTTTGTCAGTCTGTTTTTGGCCTGGTTATACAAGATTTTATCCCCACTTCTGTAGGCATCCTCTTTGGCATGACGAAGGTGTTTGAGTTTCCCAGTAAACCATGGTTTATCATTAGTAAATGATAAGAATGTCCTGGTAGGAATGCATGTATCCTCACAGAAACTTATATGTGATGTTACAGTATCTGTGAGCTCATCCAGATCGTTGGTAGCAGCTTCAAAAACAGTCCAATCAGTGCAATCAAAGCAGGCCTCTAGATCCTGCTCTGCTTCATTAGTCCATCTTTTTACAGTCCTTATTACAGGTTTAGCTGATTTCAGTTTCTGCCTGTAGGTCGGTATGAGATGAACGAAACAGTGATCAGAGAGCCCCAAAGCTGCTCGTGAAACGGAGTGATACGCATTTTTTATTGTGGTGTAACAGTGGTCCAGTATATTACTGTCTCTGGTGGGACATGTAACGTGCTGTCTGTATTTTGGTAGTTCACGGGAAAGATTTGCTTTGTTAAAATCCCCAAGAATGATTAAAAGAGAGTCAGGATACCTTTGTTCTGTTTCAGCTATTTGTTCAGCCAGCTGTTGTAGCGCCGCGCTCACGCACGTGTCTGGAGGGATGTATACATTCACGAGAATGAAAGAAGAAAACTCCCGAGGCGAGTAGAAAGGTTTACAGTTTATGAAATGTGCCTCTAAATTAGGAGAGCACATCTTCTTCAGTGTTGTTACATCTGAACACCAACTTTCGTTAATGTAGAAACACAATCCACCACCTCTTGTTTTCCCCGTTAGCTCCGCGATGCGATCCGCTCGGAACAGCTGGAAGCCCGGCAGATGTATTGCGTTGTCCGGTATGGCTTCACTCAGCCAGGTTTCAGTGAAGCACAGAGCAGCAGAGTTTAAAAAATCCTTGTTAGTGCAGGTGAGGAGAAGAAGTTCGTCCATTTTGTTAGGAAGGGATCGGAGATTCGCGAGATGAATACTGGGGAGTGCAGTGCTGAGGCCGCGCTCGCGGAGTTTAACCAGCGCGCCGGCTCGCTTCCCGGGTTTGCGTCTGACCGCGTGTTTGAACAACAACGCTGCCCCTCCGAGGAGAATGTCCTGCAAGACGTCCGAATAATCAAAAACTGTAGAAAAGTTATCTGGTGTGTGTTTCCTAATGTCCAGTAGTTCGTCTTTGGTGAAACTGATAGGAAAAGAATGACTAAACGCAGAACAAACGACCAAAAACAACACAATAGCTGGAGAGCCCCACACCGAGGCAGCTGTCTGCGGCGCCATCTTGGATCTGTGTTATTATTATACAATGACTATTAATATATTATAACTTATTATTAACGGCATTAATATTATTATGACTATTATTATTGTTTTATAGCCATATTGAAATATAATCACAACATTTTGGCCAAGTTGCACAAGCCCTACAAACAAGCACAGTTCCCTATCAGGGAACTCGAGCTGCGTGACAACGCTTTTGGAACGCCCCTGCGTGAGTGCGTCATGAAGCACGTATGAAATCAGTCCAATGGCAAGACGGAACGTCATAGGCGGGTGACGTCATCGACCAGGAAACTATATAAGCACCCCAAAACACAAGCGCATCAGCTTCTGAGTCTTCAGCAAGCGCTCTGTTTATGAAAGAGTCTGAGTCTCAAGTGTTTTTGTCTGTCCTTAGAAATTGCTAGGCAGGAGTTTTTCACATATATATATATATATATATATATATATATATTTATATAAAAAAAAACTATAAAAGAGACAATATATATCAAACTGGCGAGCGAACAGCAGTTCAGAAAGTGTGTTCATCCCTGCTCACGTTATATTACTGGTGGGGACACACACACAATCTGTGTGTTGTTTGTTTGGGAGTGCAGCATGCCCAGTCAGCTCTTGGGGGAGCTGATTGCGAGCATTGCGAGCGTTTGTCCATAAAAACGCTCTGCTCCCGCCGAGCCCTCTTCGAGGAGAGTGGTTCGGTGCGCGCTCCCCGCATATGGATCTATCAGCGGGGATTGAGACGGGCTCTGCCTTTTCTCAGCCCTTACCTGGTAGATCCAGTGCCTCAGATCCGGGTTCGGAAGCACGCGCTGGGGTTTCTTCCACCCGGGCTGAGGCACCATCATTCTAATTACCCAGTTCTGAGGAGCTGGATGTTGTCAGTATTGTGCGAAGGGCTTATGGAGGTTTTCGCTCGAGCTGTGTCAATATTAAGCATTGAGTAAGCCAACGGCTAGGCAGGAGTCTGTTACTGAATCTAAATTAGATGAGAGATTTCTCCCTTCCCGTGTTCAACCTCCACTGCGGTGCTTGCCGTTCTTTCATGATCTACACACTGAGGTTTCGAGATCATGGAAGAAGCCGGTTTCTTTTAGAAGAAGGGACGTGAGCGAGAGTGAGGAGGTCAGTTCTGACGTGGTTCGAGAACTGCGTCAGGCTGCTGATTTATCTCTGCGCGCAGCCTTGGTGGCCGCAGAGATTCATTTATGAAAAAAAGAAGAACTTAATTTTTCGACAATGAAGGAGAAAGAAAAAGTTTTTCCTTTAGATGCTCCTCTATCCCCTTTGGGGTTTTTCGGTGACTCAGTTAATTCTGTCATTGATAAATTTCAGGAAGAAAAGAAACAGGCAGCAGCTTTTTAAAAAAAAAAAAAAAAAAGAAAGGTTTCTTCCATTAAAAGTTCACGTCCCCGGGGCTGCTGGGCGGGAGCAGTCCCGGCCGTCTACGAGCTCTTCGCATAGGGCAGAAGCAGTGTGTCGCGTCTCGCGCTCCCCCTGCTAGATAGTGGGACCAGACGCGGCACCCTCAGCCAAGCCTGCGGGCGGTAGAACTGATCTGAGGACAGTTATATTGGCAAAGAAGGCTTCAGCCAAGAAAAAGTCCTGACGTCATAAAAGTCAGGACACTGAGGGTGTTTTCCACCGAGGGAGAAAGGTGTTCACCTCTTTTTACGGTGCCTGTTCTGCCTCGGTGCCCTAAGGGGCCCGTTCTGCCAACCCCGCCTCTATGCCGGGGCGTAGATGGTCCCAGCGAGCGTTTTCCCGAGGGACGCTCGCTCCCTCTGAGGAGGGTCTCAGGGCAGTCAAACCAGTTGTTCCCTGCTGGTGCGCCGTTACAGGGCACTGTGTTTGCTGCTCAAGTTATACTAGACGCCAGTCTCGAGAGACTGGTACCCTTGGCTTCAGCCAAGAAAAAGTCCTGACGTCATAAAAGTCAGGACACTGAGGGTGGTCCCCACCGAGGGAGAAAGGTGTTCACCTCTTTTTACGGTGCCCGTTCTGCCTCGGTGCCCTCAGGGGCCCGTTCTGCTAACCCCGCCTGCGTGCCGGGGCGTAGACGGTCCCAGCGAGCGTTTTCCCGAGGGACGCTCGCCCGTTCCGAGGAGCGGCTTAGAACGGTCAGACCAGTTGTTCCCTGCCGGTGCGCTGTTACAGGGCACTGTGTCTGCCACTGAAAATATCCCAGAGGCCAGTCTCGAGAGACTGGTACCCTTAGTAGAATTTTTGGCAGAGTGGAAAAGCCTTCCAAATGTATCTCAATGGGTCCTGCAGACTATCGAATATGGGTACGCGATTCAGTTCAGATCACGCCCGCCTCGTGTCAGAGAGGTTCTGCCCACTGGGGTGGGCCCTGAGCAGGCTCTGGTTATGGAACAAGAGGTGAAAACTCTTCTGCTGAAGGGGGCTATAGAACGGGTTCTTCCTCCCAGCAGCGAGTTGGGTTATTACAGCCGATATTTCATCGTTCCAAAGAAGGATGGGGGGTTACGTCCCATTTTTAGATCTGCGAAAAAACCTATTAAATCACTCTGTAGGGAAGCTCAAATTCAAGATGCTGACTCTCAAGCAGATCGTGTCACAGATCAGGTCTGAGGACTGGTTTGTCACGACAGATCTAAAGGACGCATACTTCCATATTTCCATCCTTCCACAACACAGGAAGTTCCTGAGGTTCGCTTTCGGGGGCAAAGCGTACCAATATCGGGTTCTTTTGTTCGGCCTAGCACTGTCTCCCCGAACTTTCACGAAATGTATGGATGCAGCTCTGGTTCCGCTGCGACTCCAGGGCATCCGCATTTTAAACTATATCGACGATTGGTTGATTCTGGCTCAATCGGAGCATCAGGCGATTCGGCATCGAGATGTCGTTCTCGCCCATATAAAAGGTTGGGGTTGAGGCTCAACGCCAAGAAGAGTGTGCTTTCTCCAGTACGGAGGACCACTTTTCTGGGTGTGGTTTGGGATCCGACGACGATGCAGGCACGTCTGTCTCCTGCTCGTATAGCTTCGATTCTCTTAGCCATCAAACAGGCAAAGCTAGGCCAGTCACTTACTGTAAAAGAATATCAGAGAATTCTGGGTCTGATGGCAGCAGCGTCCAACGTTATACCTTGCGGCCTGCTGTACATGAGACCACTGCAGTGGTGGCTCAGGACCAAGGGGTTCTCCCCGAGGGGAAACCCGCTCCGCAAGATCAGGGTCACGCGGCGGTGTCTCCGTGCCCTGGCTATGTGGAAAGAACCTTGGTTCCTTTCCCTAGGTCCTGTGCCTGGGGCTCCGTGTCGTCGTGTAACACTAACGACGGATGCCTCTCTCACAGGCTGGGGGGCGATCATGAGTGGTCGCTCAGCTCAGGGTCTGTGGCAGGACCATCATCTTCAATGTCATATAAATTGTCTAGAAATGCTGGCGGTGTTTCAGGCTCCGAAACACTTCCTCCCAGACCTGAGAGGCCACCATGTTCTTGTCCGGTCAGACAACACATCGGTGGTCTCCTACATAATCACCAGGAAGGTCTGGGTTCGCGCCCGTTATACAAGCCGGCTCGCCAGATCCTTCTATGGTCCCAGGGGAAGCTTCCTTTCATTGAGGGCTATTTATATCCCAGGGTATCTAGATCAGGGGGCAGACATCCTGTCGAGGCAGGGGCCGAGGCCCGGGCTCCATCCCGAGGGATGGAGCTCCTATGGAAACATTTCGGTCGTGCTGAGGTAGACCTGTTTGCATCCAGGGAGACATCACACTTCCACTGTGGTTCTCTCTAAGCCATCCAGCCCCTCTGGGGTTGGACGCTACGGTACAGGCGTGGCTGAGGTCACGCCTGTAAGCATTTCCCCCGATCGCTCTGCTCCCAGGAGTTCTGGACGTTGGTTTGCGGACCTAATTTCTCTCCTCGTCGGCTCTCCTCTGGAGATTCCGATCAGGAGGGACCTTCTCTCTCAGGCGAGTGGGTTGATCCTTCACCCCCGCCCAGAACTACGGAGGTTGTGGGCTTGGCCTCTGAGGGGGCCCAGCTCATAGAATCTGGTCTCTCGACTGAGGTCGTGGAGACCATCCTCCACTCCAGAGCTTCGGCCACTAAGAAATCATATGCCTTGAGGTTGAATATTTGACCTCTTGGTGTGGGGAGCACCAGTCGGACCCAGTTAACTGCCCGGTGGGTGCAGTGCTGGAATTCCTTCGGGAGCGTTTCTCCACAGGGTTATCCCACTCCACACTGAAGGTGTACGTGGCGGCCTTATCTGCTACCACGTCCCTTTAAGTGGAGTCTCTCTCGGGAGACACCCACTTATAATTTGTTTCCTTCGTGGCACTTTGAGGCTGAGGCCAGCAGTTCGCACGAGGGTGCCGACCTGGGACCTTGCGGTTGTTCTAGAAAGTCTCTTTCTAGCACCGTTCGAGCCCTTTGAAGAAGTTTCTGAGAGGTCATTACTCTAAAAACTATCTTTCTTCTTACTATCTCTTCTTTAAAAAGAATGGAAGATTTTCAAGCTCTATCGGTCTCTCCCTTGTGCTTGGAATTCTCGCCCGGCATGGTAGAAGTTTTTCTCCACCCTAGACCTACATGACCTAGGTTCCTAAGGTCCCAACTAATACTGTTAGGCCTATTTTACTGCAAGCCTTCTGTCCTCCTCCTTTGACGTCGGACCAAAAGAAACTAATCTGCTTCGTCCAGTTAGGGCTCTAGATGCTTACGTCCACAGAGCTGCCCTGTGGAGGAAATGTGAACAACTGTTCGTTTGTTTTTGGACCCCCTAGGAAAAAAAGGGCTGTCCTGCATCTAAGCAGAGGTTGAGCAAGTGGGTGGTTGAGGCCATCTCACTTGCCTTCTAGTCTCCCAGTCAGCCTTCTCCTTTGGCTGTCCGGGCTCATTCAACCAGGAGTATGGCTGCCTCTAAGGCTATTTTGTCAGGACGTTTGCGATGCGGCAGGCTGGTCCTCACCGCATCCATTCGTAAAGTTTTACCATCTTGACTTCAGCTCCACTCCAGGGGCGCAGGTGCTTTCGTCCGATTGTGCGCTCTGACTTCACACGACGGACACTTGCTCGTATGGCGGCGTTGGTATTAGCGTTCCCAAAGCGTTGTCACGCAGCTCGAGTTCCCTGATATGGAACGTCTCTGGTTACGTATGTAACCCTAGTTCCCTGAAGGGAACGAGACGCTGCGTGTCTGTGCCATACTCCCAGCATGCCCGTGAGCACTTGCTTCAGTCTTATCAGAAGCTGATGCGCTTGTGTTTTGGGGTGCTTATATAGTTTCCTGGTCGATGACGTCACCCGACTATGACGTTCCGTCTCGCCATTGGACTGATTTCATACGTGCTTCATGACGCACTCACGCAGGGGCGTTCCCAAAGCGTTGTCACGCAGCGTCTCGTTCCCTTCAGGGAACTAGGGTTACATACGTAACCAGAGACGTTTTTCCCCCCAAATCATGTAGCCCTATTTTGAGGACTGTGCTTTTAACAGGCATGTATACAGCTAAATTATAACTGTGTTAAATTATTCAAATGTACGGCGTTTCAACTAATTCGATGTGAAAGGAGACTTGCGGGGGACCCATCAATCAAATCGATATGAAAGGTTTTTAGAGGATAGGTAGACTGGAGCCGTCCTCTCAGGGCTCGAGACTAACGGAAAATGCGTTTAGGACGAACAGAAATATTCTCCAGGACGCCTATAGGACGAAAGACATTTTTGTATGTGTGTTCATTTATTACTATCCTATTAGGCTAACTTACTTAGAAAATGCCAAACACTGACTACAACGGAGTGCGTCTTCTCATGCTGTTACTATAGTTACTATCACTGACCGCTACTCACCCGGAGACGTGTTCCGCGGTACCGGGTCCATATGGGTGCATCTATCAAATGACTTAATGACATCGCAAATATGTTGCGCTGGTTAAACAACGGTAACGTAAAACAGATTGCTTTGCTTTTCATATTTGCTAAATAATAGCTACCGTCTATGTCTGTCTCAATGGGGCTGTTTACACCTGGCCACTTCATGCGTTTTCTCAGATCGGATAGCTATCTGATTTATCAAAACGATTCCATTTACATCTGGACACACAAATGTGTTTTTCGCAAAACGGAAATAAATCTGATCTTCAATTCCCACGCTATATGCAGATTTAATATAGTTCACGTCACCGAAAGCAACAGATATGAGCTACATTTTTAGGGCCCTATAAAATCCGTTTTATTTTTTCCCAAATTCCGTTTTATTTTTTCCGTTTTTTCCGTTTTAATTTTTGCAAATTCCGTTTTTTCCGTTTTAATTTTGGGGAATTCAGTTTTTTTCACCCTTTACTGTTATTTTAGTCATAAAAAGAGTGTGCTTTTAATGTTACTGATTAAAATGTCCACAAATAAAATAGGAATGACCTTAAATTTATTGAGGTAACAGACATTACTCTTACTTTTCAGCACAAATACTACATGATGCAACATAACACTGCACTCTAAGTACTTCAAGTAACAACAAAATATGGTTAGGAGCTTTAAACTGTCCAGTAAAATAAATTATATTAGTTTATATAAGTTTAAATAAAAGTCACACTCTGTCTCCCTCTCGCGCACTGTCGAGCGCGCTCTCGGACACACTCGGACGGTCTCTCTCTTGCTGTGTCGCTTCTCTTTTGTCCAGTCCGGCGCCTCATAGACAGACGCGGTGTGCACGGAGGGTGTGTGTGTGTGTGTGTGTGTGTGTGTGTGAGATAGAGAGAGAGACGCGTAAGTGACAGAGAGACGGAGGGAGAGCAGGGAAAGGAAATGCAACTGAAAGCGTTAAAAAAATGAACGAAACACAATATGTGGCGGCCGGTGTTGATTCTTCGCCACGAATTATGTGTGGGAAACACTTCATAAAAGTCATGTGCGAACTGCTCGGCTCGGTACTGAGGGCTTAGCGTCGAGTTTCTTAACTTTTTTCGCCGATGAAAGCAGAGCCGTGGAGAGCCGCTTCGCCATGCTTTCATTGTTTTGATGCCGTCATTGGAGCTGAAATGACGGGAGGGGTTGTGTAGCCCAGATTTTCTTCCCCCGGTCTACATTTTCCCCAGACATACGTTCTTCTCCCACACAAAAACAGAATTTCATTCAAAATATGTAAAATTAAAACACTAGATTCCGCGTTAATTGGCCAATTACTCGATTCCGTCCGTGATTCCGTGATCGCGGAAATTATAGGGCCCTACATTTTATTGATCATCAGCTAAAATCAAAATCAAAGACCGCAATAAGAGAGAGCGGCAACAGCACTGGTGAGATCATTCCGTTTCTTTACTTTTAATGAAGATGATTGTGTTTTAAGCGTCTGCAACTTTGATTTGAGTTTGCACGCTGGCTTGATGAATAGATCGCTCATCTGCGGTGATGCTGAAGTAGCGCCGTCATATCTGGCTATAACATGACATATAACCTATTACACGTTTATTTTTTAAGCATGGTTGGGAGGAGTTAAATCTACATGTGGTTTCAAAAACCAGATGCATTTACACTTGTCCAGTTTCGTCTGGAAAGAGTCTCAGATCTCCTCCGGAAGTGGTTTGAGTGATCGGATTTAAATCCGTCTCGAATGCGTTTCGGAGGGAATTTACACCTGGTCTTTTCACGATCGGAGAGCTATCTAATCACAGAAAACGCATGAAGTGTCCAGGTGTAAACAGCCCCATAGAGCTTGCTTTGAAAAGCTTGCGCGCAAACGTCATTCATTTCATTGGATCACTTGTGGAGACGATGCAGCCTGTGGGCAGGATTAAGAGTCCACACGTGGGGTAGAAGCCGCTGATTGGCTGAGAAGCTTTCACTCAAAGCTTTCCTCGGGCTGCTTATTGGATGAACTGCTAAAATGAAAATCACTCACTAGTCACCATAGGCCTGGGTAAAAATGGACGAGCCCAGTATTTATTTATTGTTTAATCCAACCAACTCAAAAACGTTTTGAGCTGTATGTATTTTTCTCTTAATTTTCGTATATGTAAAAAAAAAGAAGAAAAAAAAAGAAAAAGATTTGTTCTGCATGAATACAAAAAAGCATTTAACTCCTGATATTTTTTATTAAATCTGTTTTTTTTTACCTGTTTACAGATAACTACTTTGAATGGAGCTAAATAAATATAATAATATATATCATAAACATTTTAATGGTATTTTTATTATGTGACTAACAACTATAGATGATAATAACAAAGTATAGAAACAACATTTAGATTTTGGGACAGTTGACATTCACTTTAGGACGGTTCAAACTGTTTTTCAGGACGGTTCCAGGCCGAAGGTGAAAAAAGTTAGTCTGGAGCCCTGCGTCCTCTATCAGTTGAAAGCAGAGCGTCCGTCTCCACTGATAGACCTTTGTTGTCACGCGCAGCAGGTGTCATAATGCTGGGTTGAATCCGCTGGTCTAATGACAGCATTCACTGGCGCCCGAGAGACACTGTTATTGATTACTAGGTCTGATCCAGCGCAGATGATGAGCAGGTGGGATGAAAAGAATCTCACTGATTGGAGTGTCCAGTGTGTAACACTCTGACTAGTACATTTACATGGAACCTTATTTGCGGCCCAATGAAATCAGTTTTATTTTTTCCTACATTCCGTTTTTCCATTTTTTATTTTTTATGGATTCCGTGTTAATGGTTTAATTTCAATTTTAGTTATCAAAAAGCATGTCTAATTAATTGAAATCATGAATTTATTTAACAACAATTTATTAAAAAAAATCACAAATTCTGTTTTAATTTTCCTCAAATTACGTGTTTTTCGCTTTATTTTTAAATAGGCCACTATGAGATGTTTTTTATTTTATTTATTTTTTTAGAAATTCTAAAATACAGTAAATTCCATTGTGACTGGATACTGTGATTCTGTCTGTGTTTTAAGCATCGCAGAAATCATAGGGCCCTACTTGTAGTATAAATTAAGGCATGAGTTGGAGCTCATGTAAGCCGAATACTGGGATTATATTTATGGATTATGTCTCATAATTAGCGTAACCATAACCACAGCAAAATATGTGGAGGACTGCGGTTTAAACAGGCACGTATTCAGCTCAGGAAATGTTGAGAGTTTTTGTTTGCAGCTTTGCATGACATTAATAAATTTTATTGATGGAATAAGGGCATTGTTTGTTGTGTTTAACCATGCTTTACCTTTCTTTGAGCTGGCAAACATTTTGCATTTGCAGGCTGATAGTACCAGCTGCAACAAACAAGTCTATTGCATTGATCGTATTGTGCTGTGGGTTGTTGTGTAGCAACAAAATATGAGTTAAAGTACCACATGCGAATAATTGATATAATATGGCAAATAGGGCTGTGCAATTAATCGAATTTTGATTTCAATTTCGATTTTGGCTCCCAACGATCTCCAAAATAGTACAATCAAGTAAAAACGATTATTTTGTCATGTTATTTTTGTCTTGTGTTCTGAATGACTCGCGCACGCGCACATCCGCCCCTCCCGAAGCCATGAACACTCTCAGCCTATACTGTCATAGACTGCAAGCACAATAAACTTCACAATAACAATTGGCTAATTTAATATAGACTGGAGTGAGAGCATTAGGGTTGCCATCCGTCCCTTAAAATACGGTATCGTCCCGTATTTGTGAAATAAACAGCGCGTCCCGTTTTGAATCAATACGGGACGCGGTTTGTCCCGTATTTCCGAGTTGTCTTAAACGCATCATCCAAAATCATTCCACCCGCATTCTGTGAAGACTCGTCCTATTCTACCCTTGATTGGGTAATACTCGCTGCCATTGTTGGTTTGATTGGTTTGTTTAATACCATCAGGTTCAGGGCCAATCAGAGTCAGAGGAGGGCGGGTCTTTTGGCAGAGAGTTGATAGCAATGCTAGAGCTCAGAGAAATCAAAGCACCGTCTCACAGTTCTTCATACCTCAAGCATCTCCCGAATCAGATAGTGTAGCCTAATGACAGGTTTTTAATCAGCTCAATAATGTTCTGATTGATTACGTTTTCATATGCTGCCTATGCCCATTTGTTAAGAAATAATGTTACAATGTAAATGAATTATATCCATACATTATGGTATGATTTGTTTATTATGGTTAAGGTACACAGTCAGATACATGCATTTTTTAAATAAGAGAGAGATATATTTAATACATATTTAATAATAAAAATGTGCATGTGTGAAGAAAATGACTTATGCTTAACAAATCTAGAGAATTTCATCCTTTAATACTATATAATTAACAATAGGTCTGAATACATAAATAAATAAATACATAAATAGATTTTCTTACCAATAATAAAAATAGTGTTATAATTAAATTTAGAAATGTTTGTAGATTATAGGTTATTTATGTGTGGTATAACTGTTTGGATGGTGTTACATGTTTGAAAGAAACAGCTACTCAGTGCTGCACGGAGTGACAAGAAGTACACTTAACGCCTAACATAGTCCAATACTGCACAGTACTACTGGTCTAATGATGTTTTTGATGTTCAACATCCTTTGCTAAAGTCAAAGTTTTTTCCAATCAAATTTAGTATTTGTTTGAGTATCAACGCATTTGTTTAATTTATAGTGAATAAGTTATGGATCTGTTCATTTAATAAGTTAATAAAGTATGGTTAACATCTCACATACAACTCAGACGAAAGGCAAATTTTTTTTGGTCTCATTGTCACACTTTGTTAACGTTGTTTGTGATAGAGAGTGATTGAATATATTCACACTGATTTCAATAGCAGATAGCTGATTATAATGTCCATTGGTACTGATCTTATTACTTTCCTGAAAATATGTTTTGAGTTATGATATACCACCATTGGCATACCGTCGGGCCTGTGGTCATTGTGGCCCCGAGGACTTTGGCCCCCGCTGTGGCCGCCGGCAGGCGTCCCTTATTTTTCTGTATTGAAGGTGGCAACCCTAGAGAGCATAGACGTCACTCGAGCTGTCGCGATCTCTTTCTGCTCGATCACTGTAGCGCCTCAGTTCAAGCGAACGACAGCGCGCGCACACATGAACTGATCATCTGTTCTGCTTTACAGCACGAAAAAGATCGAGAATGAACACAGGGAGCGACATTAAAACGTGTCTGCTTGTCCGGGAAAAGGGGATTTTTAAGTTTCAAGTGAAAGAGAGTTTTACTTGTCCGACCGATCGAAACGCGAGATGATTTTGATCTTGTACAGTCAGTGTAAACAAAGATTGGTAATGGATAGTTTCTGGAAGCTGCGCTGCCTTTGTGAGAGAGACATTAGTGGACAAATCAAAACAAATGAGCCTAACAGCTCACTCAAAAACTCACAGAAGAAACATACTGAGTTAGAAATGTTGAGTTTTTTTTAATTTATAATAGGCTATATGATAGTTAAGGAACATAACACGACTAAGGGCTGTTCTATAATATCACGATTGCAAATGTTACACTGAATTTATAGTTTTATAAACAAGTAGCCTAGTTTATATGTAGTAACTTACATTTTAGACGCAATATTGACTGGTTTTGTTCTATTTCACCGACGGAAATAGTTACAAAAGAAAAGCATCACTAAGCGCTGTGTTTTGTTACGGTATGATTCATTTGAACGAATCGTTTTAATGAATGACTCAATGATTCATTTATTTAGACGGTCACTTGTCGCCACCTATTGATTTATTGTTTAAAGGCAAAGGCATCATTGATTTTATTTTTTATTTTATTATTTGTTTAAATATTAATCTCATAATATTTTTACAGTTGTAATTTTGCAGTGTAAATTAATTTAATGGATAACAGCCCTTTTTATTAAAACTGAATTTGATCAAATGTAAGAATTTGACATAAAACATATTTAGTAAGGTTTAATAAATTGTCCTATGATTTTTTCCATAATCGAGCAGCCCTAATGGCAAGTGACTTTTAAACAGGATTGAAGATGTCTGACTGGCAATTATGAGACTATTGGTGTGCATGTAAACCAGGGTTATTATAGTTAACTAAAACTAAAACCATTAAAAATAATTAGCCTACCTTAAATTTCAGCTATTTGCCAAGGAAACATTCAGTGCTTTTACTTTAACTTGATGTACAAAAATAACTTAAACTAAAACAGAAATAAAAATGAATAAAAACTATAGAAACATTAAAAAACTAAATAATCATTAAAACTTTAACTAAAATGGGAAAATACAAAAATAAAACCTAATTCCAAATATTAATAAATCAATTGTTATAGTATCTCAGTGATGCTAAAATAACACTGATGTAGACTGGCCACTGCGTGAAAATGTGTTTCATGTTCCAGAGCTGCTCTGGTTGTGCAGCTCATTTTGTAAGTGCTTTAGAAAAAGCGTTTTTCTCAAACGTCACCAGATTTTGTTGAATGGGTCATTTCACACTCTGTGGTTTTGTGGTTCTGAATGTGTTGGATCATGGTTGTAAGATCATCTGCCATTCATAATCAAACAAGACTTCAACACACACATAGTCAGTGAGAGGCTAACACGACATCTCATGTATTCATAGTTCTCTTACGAGAGGTTCTCTCGTATTGCGTAAGTTTAGCTTACGCTACGGGAAAGATTCATCTTCTCGAGATACTGAAGCCAAAAAAATTATCCTTAATTTTTGTATACCTTGTCAACGCAGTGCAGCAGCTAGCAGACCTAGAGCAGGCTATCTTGCGTGCTCATTGGCTGCTCTGCAGGCAACTGCTGCAGCCTACCAGTGAGCAGGGCGTGACATCACGCCCAATGAAGGGCGCCCGCGCCTTCATGGCGTCACAGCCCGCCAGAATGGGCGTGGCTTCAGCCTATAAAGGAATGGGCTGTAGGCTGCTTCCCTGATTTTTGTCTCTTCAGCGAGCTCTTCGCATCGCTGGATCTGAGAGAAGCCATCGCCGCCGTCGAAACAGCGAACAGCCAGCTTAGGACAGCGCTGAGGAAGCCGGCCGTCTTCGCCACCTTCAGCCATCCGTGCGAGCTACGCTATCCGGCGACGTATCCTTTTGCCTTGCATTAGATTGATTTTCACATCTCTAAAAGAGCATCGAGCGTCTTTTTAAAGATGCCTCGCACTTCCTGCGGCTCGTGCAGAGCCCCGCTCAGCGCCGGAGGCCGCCATCTGATCTGCGCTCTCTGCCTGGGCCTGGAACATGCCGAGCTCGCCCTCGCTTCCGGGGGTTGCGAGCTCTGTGAGGAACTTCCGTTGGCGACCCTGCGGGCTCGCCTCGAAGCTATCAGATCTACAGCAGTCACTCCGCCCTCTGTGGGACCGCGCAAGAAGAAGCGCCGTTCCCTGAGACAGCCGGAACCTGTGGCCACAGCGACGCGCTCGCCGGAGAACCTCCCTCGAGCCTCGCTCTCGCCTACCCCGCCTCCCCTCCCCGACGCGCAGTTGCCGCTCACGAGCCTCACTGCCGTCGCTTCAGAGGATGAGGCCGAGGGACACACCACGAGGGACTGCTGCTCTATCCTGGCATCGGACAGCGAGGAATGGTCGCTTCATTCCGACACCTCGTCGATCCAGGAATCCACCCGTACCCGCGCTGGAGCTGACGCTGAGCTAATGCGTTTGCTAACCCAGGCCGTGGACCGTCTCGGGCTCGAGTGGTCGCCGCCTGAGGAACCCGCACTGAACAGGCTCGACAGCTGCTTCCTTCAAAGCCGCCGCCGCGCAGCTTCAGCAACGAGGCCCGCTCCATTCCTGCCGGAACTTCACGCGGAGTTGACTAAGTCGTGGAATTCTCCTTTTTCGTCGCGACTACAGTCACCAGCCTCCGTGTCGCTCTCCCGAGTGGATGGCGCCGCCGAGAAAGGGTACACGGTTATTCCACCGGTGGAAGAAACGGTTGCAGCGCACCTTTGCCCGCCCTCCGCGAGATGGCGGTCACGGTCTGCGCTCCCGTCCAAAGCCTGTAGAGCCACGTCCGCCTTGGTCGGCCGCGCTTATGCTGCCTCCGGCCAGGCCGCGTCTGCTTTACATTCCATGGCTGTGCTTCAGATCCTGCAAGCCGACCTCCTCCGTGAATGGGACGAGAAGGGCCGGGATCCAGCTGCTGTTACAGATTTGAGAAGCGCAACGGATCTTTCTCTCCGCGCTACCAAAGCAGCAGCCCAGGCTATCGGACGAGCTATGGCCGCGTTAACCGTTACGGAGAGGCACCTTTGGTTAACGCTCGCGGATATGAGGGAGTCTGAGCGAGCCACATTTCTCAACGCGCCACTTACCCCCTCTGGTCTCTTCGGCCCAGCGGTTAACGGGATCGTTGATCGTTTTTCTGAGGTACAGAAGACCACGCAGGCCATGAACCTCTTCCTGCCGCGACGCTCGAGTTCCGCCACAGGCCGCTCTCGCGAGAGACAAAGCCAGCCTCCTGTGCGAACCAGCACCCAGCGTCCAGCACAGCCCCAGCCTCAGCCTTCGCAGCGACGTCAGGGCGGCCGCCCTAGGTCGCGCTCAGACAGCCGTCATAGACCGCCGCCTCCCAGGGGGCCTCGGCAGAGAATCACGCTGAAGTCTGAGCACGCGAAGCCCTCCTAACAGTAAGAGGGAAAAGACGCGCGTGTCCCGCTGCGGCCGGTCCGCCGTCAAAATTCATTTCCCTGTCAGTCCCCTTCAAACAGGCTACTGCAGCGGTCCATTTAGCAGCCAACGAGCCGGTTTATTCACCCTCTCGCCTGGACACAAACGCCGTTTTCAAGGCGACCCAGAGAAATCTCAAAAAGAGTGTAATGTCTGGTCCGGCTCATGCCGTCAATGTTTTAAGTGTAGTGAAAGTGCCCACGTCCCAGTGCTCACCCCTACACATAAGCACTCAAAATCCTGTGTCACTCACAGAGCACACTCTCATAAAGTGCAGAAAAGCCGCTCGAGTGTTGCATGTAAGAAATGTGTCCACAAGTCTGTGCCCACTATCTGCCCGCTCTGTTACACGGTCAAACAAACAGGTTATAAACGTAAGTCTCGTGCCCGCCGGAGAGCGCTCATGCTTACTAACACAAACCTTTCCCCGGGCCCCGCCCGCGCGCTTAAGCATTATCACGAAACGCAGAGCGTTAATAAAACGCTCCCCGTCTTTTATGACCGGGGCGTTAGATACAGTTGTAAGTCTCGTGCCCGCGCTCACGCTTACAGAGAGCTCTGTCACCCAGAGCACGGCTCGCGCATCAAAATGTGGTAAAAGTGTGTTCCCCATCCCCTATGATCGGGACATCTCACATAAATCAGCCGGTTTCGGCTGTCAGCGAGCCGCCATTGCCCAGAAGCGCGCGCTCTCGGCTCCGGTTCAGTTTCACAAGCCAGCAAATGGCGGTCTGAACACGGAGGCCATTCGCCCCCTAGCGGCTCGCATAGCCGCGTGGGAAAAAATCCCAGGGATTTCAGAATGGGTGCTGAGCACAATAAAGCAGGGCTATACACTACAATTCATTCGCCGTCCCCCGCGCTTTCGAGCCCGGACCGCGACAATAGTGAATGCGGAAGTAGCACACCTACTTCACGCAGAAATAGCAAAGCTGCTGTGCAAAGGGGCTATAGAAATGGTACCGCCTTCTCTAAGCGAGTCAGGCTTTTACAGCCGTTATTTTCTCGTGCCCAAGAAGGACGGAGCCTTCAGACCCATCCTAGATCTGAGACATTTGAACAAAGTGCTTGCGAAAAGACCGTTCAAAATGCTTACGACCAGGAAAATCCTCGCGCACGTTCGCCCGAGGGACTGGTTTATCTCTCTAGATCTGAAGGATGCATATTTTCAGATTCAGATAGTACCCCGTCACAGGCAATTTTTGAGATTCGCCTTCGACGGTCAGGTATATCAATACACCGTCCTGCCGTTCGGCCTGTCCCTGGCACCCCGTACATTTACAAAGTGCATGGACGCGGCGCTCGCCCCCCTGAGAAGTCAGGGGCTGCGTATAATGAACTATCTGGACGATTGGCTGATATTGGCACAGTCAGAGACAGAACTTCTATCTCACAGAACAGTGCTACTCAGTCATCTGGAAAGCTTGGGTCTCACGGTCAACTGGACCAAGAGCTCACTACTGCCCAGCCAGTCAATTTCCTTCTTAGGAATAGAACTGGACTCGGTAACCATGACGGCTCGTTTGTCGAACACAGCGCACGTGCCGTGTTCGCCACTTAGCCGCTTCTTTCCAGAAGGGCAGCTTCCTCCCTTTGAAAATTTTTCAGAGGATGTTGGGCTGTATGGCATCAGCTGAAGCGGTGGTCCAGCTGGGCCTACTGCGCATGCGCCCGCTCCAACGCTGGCTGAATGCTCGCGTGCCCCCCCGAGCCTGGGTATCTGGCGGTCGGAAAATCAGAGTGTCTCAGACCTGCATAGCAGCTCTGCAGCCCTGGTTAGCGGCCAGCTGGTTCCAGCAGGGAGTAACGATGGGAACCATCTCTTACCGGAAAGTCATCTCAACAGACGCGTCCAACTCAGGTTGGGGAGCGCTGTTCGAGGGCAGACCGGCCTTTGGCCAGTGGTCAGACCGGGAGAAGGAGTTTCACATAAACTGTCTGGAAATGATGGCGGTCGAGAACGCACTGCAGTGCTTCCTCCCGTTCATACAGGGCCAGCATGTTCTTGTCCGTTCGGACAACACATCTGTGGTTTCCTATATAAACCGTCAGGGCGGTGTCAGATCCAGAAAACTCTGCAATCTGACGGAACGCCTCCTTATTTGGTCTCAGACACACCTGCGCTCGCTGAGGGCGACGCATGTGCCTGGCCATCTGAACGACGGCCCAGACAGACTCTCCAGAGACAATGTTCCCCCAGGGGAGTGGTCCTTACACCCCCAAACGGTCCAGAAACTGTGGCGCCTATTCGGCAGAGCGGAAGTCGACCTATTTGCGTCAAAAGACAACGCTCAATGCCCGATGTTCTTCTCGAAGGACGAGGACGCGCTGGCCCAAGTTTGGCCCAGCCTCCCGCTATATGCTTTCCCTCCGGTCTCTATGTTACCACAGGTGATCAAGAGAATCAGGGAAACGCGCCACTCGGTGCTCCTCATAGCCCCGCGTTGGGAGAATCAGATTTGGTTCCCGGAACTAGCACAGCTGTCGCTTACAGCTCCGTGGCCGATTCCGGTGAGGGCAGATCTCCTCTCTCAAGCTCGCGGCACGATCTGGCATCCCCATCCAGAGCGCTGATAATTTTTTGGCTTCAGTATCTCGAGAAAGATGAATCTTTCCTGTAGCGTAAGCTAAACTTACGCAATACTCGTTCCCTCTTCTAGAGAGAACCGAGGTTACGTCAGTAACCGAGTATCGTTTTCAGTGACTGGCGCAGAGACCTGGCAGGCAAAACATCCGTAGAACTGCAGAACAGGCCAGTCAGTTTGCCATCTCAAAAGAAGAAAAACTAAAATATGTTATCAAAATGCAAGTTTTGGGCACTTGTGATCTATATAAAAGACTTTAGATATACCAAGACGGTGCAATAAAAATAAAACGTTAAGGTTATTTATTGGCATTGGTGGTTCCATGAATAACCTTTAACATATATAGAACATTTCCATTGCACAGAAGGTCCTTTAAAATATATCCTCAACTGTTGTCAAGGCAACACTCCACGTGCGTTGTGTCAAAACGCCTCAAAGAACAGAGGGGCGGAGTGAGCAAAACTCATTATCGTTAAAAGGCATATGCACTGAAACGACGTGCTGAAAACAGAGCTGTTTTTGACCAGGTAAAATTTGTGTTTTCTTACAATACTAATGAGAATTTTAATAAAAGTATATTACAAAGTTTTCATTTAGACCCTAAAGATTCATATTAACTTTTTACAATTTTTTTTTACAAAAATGGCATTATATGACCCCTTTAAAGATTTAAAAATAAATATGGTGGGTAACAAGATTAATTTGGAAGCGAGGGTTTATAGATCTCAATGCAAGCCTCATGTTACGGTCGTCACGATCGCAGGTGACAACATCCAGGATCAACACTGTTCATGTACGGCAGGGTAACAGGGTTTTTCCTGGCTCAAAGTGAGGCGGAGGTGGTAAAATCGTAACACTAGGGGGGTCCGGGGGCTTGCCCCCCCGTAGAAAATTTTGCACATTTTAAAGATAAATGCATTAATCTGGTGCACTCTGCACGTCATTATGGAACGTTTTCTGGCTGAAAATTAGGTGGTAAAAAAAAATCCAGATATTGTGTACACATTAAAGTGTACTGCGCCTTCAACTAGCTTCAGATTTCGCTTCAAACTTTTGTTTTTACGCGCGTCAGTTTCACTCTTGTCGCGCGAATTAACACAAAGTGGTCAAGCGTCAAACTAGACGTGGTAGACGCGAATTTGACGCGCTATTCGCGTCCGGTGTGAACGCACAGTAAGTCAGGCTGGCTCAATGGATATATTTTAAGTAACTAAGTGTTTTAATTTCACAACAAAGCCAAAGCTTAAGAAAAACACTATCGGTACCTGGCTGTGACAAGTGAAGGCACTTCGATGCTGTGGAAGGAAGGTGCTTCTTGACTTGCGTGCGTCTGTGGTGGTTGTGATGACTGACAGGCGATGTTGAAAAGGGGGAGGGGCAGCGGGTCGTGCGGTTTCACAGAAATTTACCTTGCTCCGTTCGAGACCAGCAAGTTTAAATGCTTTTTCTGATGCCGTCGAAATGCGCAGAACGGTTTGAGAATGGACACAGGCGGTGAACCCGCAGCGGAACCGTGTCGGTGGAAAAGAGGTATCTAATCATGTGATTCCCTGACTTGAGTTTTGTCGAGAGGCGGAGGCGGCCCGAAATTTGACGGAGGCGGCCGCCTCATAATTGTCTATGCAGGAAAAACCCTGGGTAAGATTAAATTAATTTACATTTAACCAGTTTAATGAAAGACCTTCGTTTATGTGTATTTGACCTACACTCAGGGTTTCCGCGGGGCATTAAAAAGCATTAAAAGTCATTAAATGGATTTTGCAAAAATTAAGGCCTTAAATGGCATTAAAAAGCATTCAATTTTAATCCTACTGGAGGCAAAGGAAAGCCTTTCAGTCCATTTGGTCGTTTCTATAAGGGTGTGACTTCACGTGAAAACAATGAATAGTCTGTTGATTTAGTTAGTTTAAGACACACCAAATAAAGGAATTTAATATAATCACTTAAAATATTATAACATTAATTCAATTCATAGTTAATAATTTTAAAATGAGCAGTTTCATTTTTTGGCCCAGTGGATTTTGGTTTTGGAAGGGAGCCAATTTGTGTGTTGTAGTTGCGTGGGTGATTTATGTGAAGAAATTTAATTGCAATCCTGCTTTTTGTTTCCTCTCTGTGCTTTCAACCCAAGATATGTGTGTGTGTTCAGTCCGTTTACCTGTGAATATGCGAAGGTGCGTTGGTGAACTGCATACCCCCCCCCACGCACACACGGTCAAACTCATATAGAGTTAATTTATTTAAGACTACTTAGATCTTACATAATGAAAGTCTCTCACACTTTCTTGTGTGGGAGTATTTCTGCAATTTGGACTGTGTAAAATGCATTAAACAAAGAAGATATGCATTTTCTCTTTATTTCTCTCTCACACCCCACATATTGTGCACTTTGTTTTTTGGAGGAGTGGTGTAAAAATGCACGGAGAGGCAGATATATTATAGACATCCCTGTGTGTGTGTGTGTGTGTGTGTGTGTCTGTGATGGGACAAAACCCCATTGGCCTCCTTGTGTTTTCAGTGTTCTCAGTTGAGATTAAATATTTAAAGGGCCAATAGTGCTTTTCTGTCCTCAATAACAAGCACACACACTCTATGGTTTCAGTGACCCATTGGTTGGACTACAGTTCATTATTTCTGTATGTGTAAGTTCTGCTCTTTGTTATTCCATTCAGGTTTGTTTATACAGGGAAAACAAAGCAGGAGGTTTAAAAGGCATGTAGGGGAATACAATTCTGTCCATGGACCAAAAATGGCTAATGCTTTTTAAAGTGGCAAACTCCAATCTGATTGGCTTTTTACCCATTTTCCAGGAGTCAGGGTTTACAGGTTTTTATCGTTCCACTGGAAAACATTTTTTTCTAAGAACTAACCACTGGATTTGTATGTATGTTTGAAGCTTGTTTAGTTTGACATCTCAGTCTATAAGGTCTCAATCTTTAAAGGTCTACATTAAGTCAAGTGTTCTGTGCAACTTCTCTTTTCGTAATGATTTGTATTAGGGGTGTCACGATTCTCCAAATCCTCGATTCGATTACATTTTCGATTCTAAGGTCACGGTTCGATTCGATCCTCGATTTTTACTTTTTTTTTTTTTTTTTAAGCACAGGTTGCTGTTGCTCCTAAAAAGCTGACATCAGTTCATCGCAATCTCACACATCTCTGTTATTATCAATGAAGCTGCAAAATGAATCTTTCATAATATATAGCCTACACTTTGTTTGTTATAATTAGAGGATTTGCCAGCTTACAGAATTCAGCTCTGAACAAAAAGTCCGTTTTGAGCAGTGATGAGAGTCTATCTTAAATGCTTCTGATTGGCCATTGCGTTCAAGAAATCAACACATATGTCTGTGATTGGCTACATCGCTCAACGTTGCAAACATGTTATAAATAGAAACTCTGGCCTGCAAATCGTTTCTATTTTGTTTTAGTTGTTCTTGTTGCTTTTCTGCAACAGATAAATAAAAATGTATTAGTTTTTATATGTTTTATTCATAGATATTTCTAGTTTGCGGGAGTCCCGCAAATCGTTTTATTCTCCCGCACACACAGAGTGAGTGCATTACCGCCCGCTCTCGCACTCGGCCATCAAATAGTCCCGCGCCGCACTCTATTGTGTTGGGAGTGCACGTCTATAGATCAAGAGCCCGGCCCGAGGATAGTGACGGGAAATATCGACCCGGGTCGGGCCAAGGTCGGACTCGGGCATAGAATTTAAGTTAGAGAACTGACAGCCTTTTTAACACGTGTGTTTTTTTTTTTTCGCGCCGTGATGAGTTGTTCATGAACGATCCGTTCATTGCCTCTGTCACGCAACAAATAAACAAAAGACTCGGAAGGTCAAGTAATTATCAATGTTCCCTGTAAATTATTTTTGACTGCATTATAATGATTTCTTAATTCAGAATATGATCAAGATTGCGTAGGTGGATGTGTTCGGGGAATTTTCCTGTTAAAAGTATAACATTTAAAGCCCCTGAAATGACTAGAAAAAATATTAGTTAATTTTGATGAACAAGATTGAACAATAGAGTCAGTAAAACGATCCGAACTTTCCATCACGGGCGCGACATGGGGGCGTGGCAGCATCGACGATTCCATTTTTTATTCCGATTTTTGAGATTGTGAATTAATTTTGATCGATTTCGATTTAAAATCGAAATCGTGACACCCTTAATTTGTATATAATGCAGTGCAGTTTAAGACAGTCTTTTTATTTTAAATTTTTCTCCAGTCATATGATCTTCTGTGTCATAAGATCCTTCAGAAATCATTCTGATTTGCTGATTTGCCGCTCATGAAATATTACTTATTATTATCAATGTTTTGCGAAAACTGTGATAGTTTCCCTTCGTCAGCTCACAATGATGTGAGTCAGAAGTGATTCTGAGGAATGGGGATCGCTTGCGAGAGCCTATCTACTTCGAGTGTAACTAAACGAGCCAATGCACATTGGCATGCAATAACTTTCATTCGGAGCCAGATGGTGAATGCTGTTCCTGCTCAGCAATCTTATCTGAGAGTGTTTTAACTTCAAAAGACGAGTCTGCTGCTTCAGGAGAATGCCTCTTCAAGCTGGTGTTGGTGTTACAGCGCAGACAGCGCTGGCCACGATCTCACAAAGAGCAAAACAGCTGTTTTCACAGCTCAGAATGTTGTGACTTCAATGAGAATGTGAGTGCTCACAGCAGACTTGCACTATTGTCCTGTTTGTGTAGCCACGGTCATCCCTGGGTGCTTCAGCAACGGAGAGAGCAGTTTCCTGAAAGAGCATACACGGTTTGACACTGTGTCTTTTTCAATATGTCATTCAAACCGTGTGTTTCTGGATGCGGCCGTTTCCTGTCCTCATTTGACGGCCACGATCACTGTTTCACATGCCTGGGCTTAAGCATGTTGAGACTGTGTTCGTAGGTGGTTCATATTCTCTCATGAGAGCATGACCACGTCGGCACGTTGTTCGTCTCCCCTTCTCGTAAAGGCTTGAGCCGCTCAGCGTGCCGTTGAGCTGCCAGTTGACAGCGCGTGTTGTCACGGCAACCCAGCGCGCGTCATTCGGCGCTCTAGATGCGTGGTCGAGACTCAAGTGCCTCAAACAGGGTGGAGTCCCTTTGCCTATTCCCCGATCTAGTTCCTCTTCTGGTGACCACCAGTAAAGGGCTACTTTGGCTAATAGCACTGGTTTAAAGTGAGCGTTCCCCAACGAGACCACCTACTCGGGCCCCTCACTCCTCTAGCGCATCGCAAACATTTTGAGACTGTGTTTGTGGGTGGTTTACGCTCTCTTATGAGAGCATGACCACGTCGGCACGTTGTTCATCTTGCCTTTCTCACGAGGGCTTGAGCGCTCTGCGTGCCGTGTGCCATCGAGTTTGATGTTCACTGTTCACTGTCTCGCATGCCTGGCAGCTTTCGGATGGGATTACTGGTCCTTCTCATGAGGGACCAAGCATTTCATTTGGGGCTCCAGAGGAGGATCAGATGTCGACCGCTGCATCGGATAGAGAGCTGTTACACTCTGGAAATGAAGATGATGCTGAGTTCCCACTGTAATGGTGTGTGTGCTCATGCTGAATCAGCCACACTTTCCCGGGCTACTCTGGGGGCGCAGTGCGATGCGTAATCGCCTTGCCCCACCCCTGTGCCTTCCCGGATGTGTGTGAAAAACTCACGAGATGGCCTTTTTCGGCGACACTGTTGGAGACTGTGCCCAGCGGTTCTCCACAGTTTTATGAAGCAGGCTGAGGTATCCAAGAGCTTGTCCCGATGTGCTACCAGAGTCACTAGTGAGCTACCCCTCAGTCTGATTGTAGCCCAGGGTGTCAGTCCCCTGCGAAAAAAAATAATCTGTCACAGCCAGCTCTACTGTGACGTCGAGCTTTCGCAGGAAGACTGCGCCACCTGTCTCAGCAGCCCTGAAACGGGCGACCCAGAGTCAGCTGCTCTTCCCTGGTGGAAGGCCTGGCGGAGAGTCTTTTGTTTATTCAAATTCTGTTCCGGTACCCAAATTCTCAGTAAGAACCGCTTCTCTATCTTTGGGTCTCAAGAGGGCGTGGATGGCAGTGAGCGACGCTTCCATGCCTTGCCACTCCCATCCACCTCTATCGCCAGCAGGCAGCAGTGTGCGGTTCGGGGACGCTACCAGGCCTTCACACGCACCCTGCACCACCCTGGAACTCCGCTCAGACCGCTCAGACGCTCAGACCCCGCTTCAGGCCGCCTCAGTGCCTCCCGAGTCGAGTCCCTGTGTTCCACCTCACTGCTCCACCCCGGGTACGTCCGTGGTCACGTTGGTCCCACTTGGGGGAACTTTTTAATAACTTTGTTGACTTGCATTTCATTTGTCTTGGTTAGATTAAAACCTTTAACTACATCAATCGGATTAATATTTATTTCCGGTCTCGAAACATTTTCCCCTAATTCTTTGACTGAGTTAATAAAAAAACTATTAAAAGTAGTAGCAATGGGACAATCATCTTCAATTTGCTTTCCCTGAACTTTAAGCTTAACATCTCCTATAAAATTTGGTTCCTTCCGTAAAAGAGTATTTATGTTTTTTCCAAATTAGCAATTAACTTTTCTCAAATTGCAGCACTGTTGCTGTGATGAAGGATGCTTTGTAAATTCCCATTATGTACCCAACACACACACACACAAACCATCTATGTGGAGCAGGACTCAGGTGACCGTGTGTATGTGTGTGTGAATTCTCTCTGATGCTTTTCCTGGTTGTAAAAAGCTTGTAGAACAAAATAAGCGTTAACTTCATTAGAGACCATAATCACCCAAACTCATAAATATTCACATCATCCTCATCCACAACCCATAAATATTCATATTATTACCTTACCACACTTATGATGTATTGCACCATTACAGAAAGTCTTCACTCCATCCATATTTCCATCCATCACCTTTATTCAGCTCTCAGAGTATCGTCATCATCATTTTTGAGACTTTATACAGCATTTTAGTGCTGTAATATATCACACTTACTCAGCATGGTCCACACACACACACACACACACACACACACACACACACACACACACACACACACACACACACACACACACACACACACACACACACACACACACACACACACACACACACACACACACACTCACTCACTCACTCACTCACTCACTCACTCACTCACTCACTCACTCACTCACTCACTCACTCACTCACTCACTCACTCACTCACTCACACTCTCTCTCTCTCTCTCTCTCTCTCTCTCTCACACACACACACACACACACACACGCACACAAGCCTTTTTAATCTTCAGATCAAAGTAAATTCCCATCACACCAAGCGTTCCGTTGCCAAGGAAAATGAGACTGATTGCCATAGTTATGTGGATGCCTGTTTGCATCAGTAGCTGATAACCTCTCTCTCTCTCAATTAAATATTAAATTAAATTAAATTCAGTTCAATTCAAATAGCTTTATTGGCGTGACAGAAGTATATTTTTTCTTTCCGAAGCATTAATACAACATAGAAAGCAGTTTAGAACAACTGAACAATTGAAATAGTATTTATGTTATATTATATTATATTATGTCTAAAAGGTGTGCATTCTCTTGTGAATGAAAGTTGAGTTCTGTGATAGTGCTTAGTTGTTAAAATAAATAATTTGATGTTATTTCCCAACTTATATAAAGTTGAGAAATAACATCAGGGCCTGAATTTTGGTGTAGAATTTGGGTTTTGCGCATGATTTTACAACATTTATGCACTACTATAGCATGTAGGTTGAATGAGTAAATTAATCCACACAGATTATCAGAGCAGATCAGTCATTTGAAAACTTTGAGATGTGTGAGTGATTCAGCGGCCCCACGCATTCTCTCTCACTCTCAAAACGCACAAATGGCTTCACATCAGCACATCACGTCTACACTACAAGAGAGCTGCACGCTGCCCTCAGCCAAAGCTTGCAAAGCACACATAAGAAAGCCTCTCAAACTGCCCGCAGGTGTCAAATAGAGTTTGTTCGCTGCTTATTGCACTTAAGCGGTCAAATTCACACAAAATTATGTCAAAATGGCCATCTTGGTGAGTATTCACGTGAACACAGTCACTTATGTCTTGGATCCATGCATTTGGTTTTAAAGTGAAGGCAACCTAATATCCCTGCGGCTGTGTCATCAATGTTACTCGAACAAAACAAAACAAAAAGAGAAAATCACTGCTCTTCACTGATCTACTCTTGACTGAATAACTTTTGTAGCTTTAATAAGGATTATTCTATATTTAATTGATACAGTTAAGACTGTAATGTTAATTTATATTTGATTATTTAATTTCTGTGTTTTTTCTTGCTTTTTTGTAAATTCAATTTAAAGTTTGAAATCAAGCTTGTGCTTTCTGTAAGCTACTGCAACAAAATTCCCGCATTGTAAAATACATTGAGTGAGCATAAGTGAGCATGAGATAATAATATTTTGTAATTTATATGAAAAAATATGTTTAAAAACATCCAATTCCCCTCTCAAATTAATAAAATCCTCCTATAAGAGTCACATTAGGGAATTCCCCCAAATTTTCTGAAACGAAATTCCGGCCCTGAACATGGATGCGATTGTGGACATTAAGATTTTAGGTTAAAATGTTTGTTTATTAGAAATTTCCTGTAATTGGTCACTGTTTTTTTTTCTTCAGTTTTTCATTATTTTTAATTGTTTGGACTATTTTGCAGTTTTTTTCAAGACATTGCATGGTTTCTTTTTCCGTCATGTCAAAATACACTCATACCTACCTGTATTGTTCAACTGCTGCTAGCTAGAAGTGAGTCTTTAGTTTGTTTGTGTTTTCTTAGTTCACTGAGAGCTGTAGCAGAGTTTCCGTTTCTTTTGTGAATTTTCTTTTTAGTGCTCATGGATCAAACTGTGTTGCTAATTCAGAGCGCAGCAGCGAATCACAGCGTCTCCTTTATTGAAATATTCTCACACTGGACTCCTTTTGATTTTTCTCTTCTCTTTGATGAAGTTTGCTTCACAATCACTATATAAAGTGCTCCGCTGCTGCGTTTGTGGCACACACGTGTTGATCTGACAGAATAAAACATCCTTTAACAGCACCTCCCTTCCAATCATGCTGAATTTTGTGCATGTAATATGACATTTACTGTATAACTGATCAGACGTTTCAGAGTAATTCAGTGACAGCCTTATTTCAGTTCAGCATGTGTAGCAGAAATGGTGGCATTCAGTTTTTTCATGTCCGCTTGTCCTGTAATTGGTTAGCGAGTGTTTTATGCAGTGGTTGAAATTGCATGCCTAAATCTCATTTAATTATTTAATAAATCTTAGATGATAAAATGTAATTGACAGCTGTGGATGAGATTACAGTAGTCAACCTGATTTTATTAAAATAACTGCATCAGCTTAATTATCATGGGCTCCTGCGGTTGAATGATTTTAGCAAAGCCCTGAATGTGTTTTTTCAACTTGACTGTTTCATGCATCCTAGTAATCTTTGTCATAACTAAAAACATTCGGTCTCACAAAGATATGATTTTAACTATTTTGCATATTTGTTAAGCCGGCCACATATTATTTCTGACACAAAGTGAAAGCTAATTTAAAAAAAATATGGAAAAATTATGGAAACTTATGAATATGATGTGTTATTGACACTACATTTTTTTTTAAAAACATACTAGGAATAATTTATTAGAAATTTTATTTATAAACCATTTATATTATAGGGCAAGATCTGCCAAATTAAAATTTATGTAACGAAAATGCAATTATATATAACATTTTGTTTGGTAATTTAATTTATTTTATTTTATTCAATTCAATGAATGTTGCAAGTAAACTAAATAATTTAGTATATAATTGGTCTGATGTGTATTGTAAATGTATTTTTCTTTAAATACATCCTGAGATTAGTATTAGCCTATTTAAAAATACCTGTAGGGATCTCACCTAGTGCACCGGAATAGTAAAAATGGCCCTGGTTTCAGTTTCTAATGTTTGGTTCAGTCTGATTCTGCTGAATCTGAAGAGCTTCAAGTGCTTTAAACTGCTCAGTCACATCAGGGTTTTATCAGTTTTATCAAAAGCTTGGAGTGAGATCACATGCGGTTAGGGGAGGAGCCCTAATGGAGCCCCGCCACCCCCCATCCCCGCCCCCCAATTTTACCCATTGTTCATAATTAATTGGTAAATCTGATAAATGACAGAGCAATTCATCACATCAAATATACTATTTAATGTTATATTTCAAAATCACAAATATACAAAAATTACAAAAATATAACAAATTGCTCCAAACAGTTTGGAAAAACAAATCTTTTTGCTTTTTCCCTGACATCTTTGAAAAATACTAATGCAATGGCAATGATTAATGTATGTTTAATGTATGATTAATGTATGTTAACCAAACCAAACCAAACCATGTAGCCTTAATGTAACTAGAAAGACTATTAATACAGTATAATATATAATTTTAAATAAAATGAAGAAATACATCTTCATTCCTTCCCATACCCACTAACATTTCCCTTAGTTTCAGATAACGTAAGCTAGCCAAACTGAGCCAAAGCTTCTGGCCTGGTTGTAGAATAGTTGTAGAATTTTTGACTGCATCAATAATAATGTATACGATGGGCTATATTAAATGTTCTGGCCTAAAAATGTTAGACGAGCTTTCTTCCAACTTACCTTCTCCATCACGACGTGTGTTCGCGCAATGTTTTTGGTTACCTAATAACAAACGTACGGTGGCCGAGAATGTTCCATCAACTTCCGTGTGTTCGCGCATCTATGTTGCCTAGTAACGAACGCAATCTGGCCGAGATACATGCTGGCGGAAAAAATACAGAAATACGTGCCTGCGCCTCGTATACAACATTATTAGGGCTGCAACTAACGATTATTTTCATAATCGATTAATCGGACGATTATTTTTTCGATTAATCGGATAAAATTTCAATTTGATTTTTTGTTTATTACAACTAAATAAAACCCTTAATCATGGTATTTATGTGTAAAAGTGTACAAAAGCCACACATTGAGTTTTACTAATATCAATATTTGCATTGTTTTTAATGATAATTGCTGATGGCAAGTTGACAACCATGAAAAACAAAAAAATCTAAATTATATACAACATTGTTTTAACATAATTTTTGTTAAAAACTAATTTACACAGACATGTTCAGATGTGAAGATAGAAACCAAAAACATGTAAAGTACATAATTCATTAAATTTTTATTTAAGATTCAATTAATTATAAGGATAAATTGCTAAAATAAATATAGAAAGACTGAAAAAAAGCGTGTGAACGTAGTAGAGCCGCAGTAGATCGCGTTTGTAAAACAATTAAAACTTAATAGAAGACAAATGCTATAAAAAGAGAACGGAATGGAGACGCAGCAAACAGGCTTGATTAAAAGGACAAGAAAATGATGCATTAGTGCACAAGCATTCGCTGAAAACCACTGACTACAGTGACTAAAAAACAATCTTTTACTGCTGCTGTTAATAACTGCCTTTATATTTAGTGCTTCACTTTCTAACACCGTTTTAATTTAGCCTATTTCTGCGTAGCGCTATTTTAATCCATCACTTATGTTGCGAGCGAAATGATTGCACAACCTGATGCCCGAGACAAAATACAGACATCCCAAGTCTCCCGGAAGTTCCGGGAGTCTCCCGCATATTGATAGCGGCTCCCTGATGCCCGCAAATTAGTTCAAACTCCTGGAATCTAGAGCGTGCAAGCAAGAGAGCGCATGCGAGACAGAAGAGAGTGCTCCAAAGTCCAAACTGTGTAGCGCGCGCACGACAGAGCGGCACAGGGAGAGAGACCTTGCGTGTGTGCCGCATCGTGATAGGCCTGTTTCAACCAATCACCAGTAAATGCTCCCCGTGACGTAAGCAGAGCAACTAATCGATAATGACATTCGTTGACAACGATTTTCATAATCGATTATTATCGATTATATCGATTAGTTGTTGCAGCCCTAGTTTTAACATATTGTAAGTGACTAAGTAATATTGTGTTATGGTAGTGTAAAATGTTTTTTGGCTTTTCTTCCCACTTGCCTTGGTAAGTTATATTGATTGCAAGTTATAACATTTGTTTGACACTATAGGGCACCAGTAACAGGTCGCAGAGTTGGGTAATGACATGAACATCAGTTGGATGCAGGAAAGATTGACTTGGACATGAACAGAAAAGCTCAGATTTATGATTTGCATTGTCATTGAAGTTTAAGCATTAGAGAGCTATGCGTGTTTTGTGGGTTCAAGTAAATTAAAACAAGTGTGTGGACAGAGGGAAGCTGTTTGGATGTGAAGTGCAGGATTCAATGAGTATGTTGAGTGAAGCTCCAGAGGACAATCAATGAGGTGAAGGATCTCAGTTCTGCTGAGCCTGTGTGTGTGTGGCTCTAATAAGGTACATTGCTCAGAGACCTGCACCGCTGTAGATTGTCTGCTGTGTGTATGCTCGTATGTGTCATTTTGAATGACAGGGAACAAATTACAAAAGCAGCAGGAAATAGCAGGACTGATTCGAGGACTTCAGGCTGGTAAAGGTTACTGCAGTAACTCATATTTCCTCAGAGCAGCATATCAGTTCACTGAAACATCACAACTATTACAATTATGTTGCATAGGATATCTCTTAATTTAAGGGGTAACAATTTACAATAAGGTCCCATTAGTTCATGTTAGTTAACTACATTAGTCAACAAACTTACTTTGAAAAATACTTCTAAAGCATTTATTATTTGTAGTTTGTGTTAATTTCAACATTTACCTATACATCATTAAAATCTGTTGATATTTTTAATGGGCCTGAACTAACATGAACTAACAATGAACAGTTGTATTTTTATTAACATTAACAAACATTAATAAATACTGTCCCAAATATTATGTTCATTGTTAGTTGATGTTAGTTAACCATATCATTTTGGAATGACATGAGGGTGAGCGCACTGTAAAAAAATATTTTTCGGAGTTGTAAATAAAACTTAATTTTAAGATTATTGGAGTATGTTTTACCAGAAAATACTATTTCAGTTTTTCTACTTCAAAATGTAATGTTTAATTCAGTGTTACTTGCCATTTCTTTGTAATTGTTTGTGAAATTTACTAGCCGTTTTGAGTGAAAACGATTTCTTTCTACACCTATTTTTTTTCATTGTAGATGATGACGATGACACAATCTTCATTTATGTTTAAACTATCCCTTCAAGTTTCTGAGCAATAAAATTGTTCTTTGTTAGGAAGAGATGGGTGTTAAGTTGTGAAATGGTCGCAGTGATGTTGACAGCGTTTTCAAGTGTCGCAGTGTATTGCCTTTCTGTGAGCCTCGCTCTGTTACTGGGTAAACACACACACACACACACACACACACACACACACACACACACACACACACACACACACACACACACACACACACACACACACACACACACACACACACACACACACCTACCTATTAACATTTGCACAGCTTTGCTCCCGTTATATAAAAGAAACCATTTCAGCTGAAAGTGCCTGACATTTAAATGGAGCTAGAGGCCAAAAACAGAGACACAGATAGAGCTGTGTGTGTGTGTGTGTGTGTGTGTGTGTGTGTTCCCCTTCGGTGATCCTGGTTAAAAAGGCCAATCTGTATGTGTGATTCAGAACAAGTTTTGTTTCGTATGTGTGAGTGGCGTTGATATGTGGCATTTATCAGTACCCTTAATCCTCCGCTGCTTCACGGGTGGCCTTGTGGACTCTGAGGCCATCCATCAACCTGTCTGTCAACCTTGGGTCACTATGACAACGAGCAGGGCGGGGTGGCCTGCCTTCACAAACAACACCTGTCAGCTGAGTGATTGATGAATGGCAGTAGCCAATCAGAAATCAGGATCAATGTGATGGATGTTTAATGTGCACATGATTCATGATTCAGTGAGAGTGTGTGTGCAGTCTGTTTCATGGATGACTTGAGACGCTTCTCAAATAGGTGATAATCACAGAGCTATTTATTATTAGAAGCTGAAAAAGTGTTATTTTAGCCACTGTCCTCCGTGTGTTTGTCAGGTGATAAGTGTTAATTAAATATGAGGTGAGACTATATTTAGTGCAAATGTGTGTGTTTATATTTGAGTGATTCTTCAATTGATAATCTTGAAAAAAGTTTAGTTTTTTAACACTTTAGTTAGCAGATCAGTCAATTCAGATTAAGTAAAATGCATGAAAACAAATAAAAATTCTCAATTACTAATTGATTTGGTACGCTACTCATAAAAAGACATATTTTGCACACAGGTAAAGGTGCCCAATATCAAGTCATTTCTGAAAATAAATTACAAAAGTTAAAAAAAAAAGTGTTTTGGAACATAGCTCTTTATTTGATTATCATAAAAATGTGTTTTCTATACAGAGATATCGACATCGGTAAATATCGGTATCGGCCATAACAGCAATATTAATATCGGTTATCGGTATCGGCCACAATTTTCACATCGGTGCATCACTAAGTGTTACCAATTCTTTAAATCTAGAATGCTTATTTGGTAAGTCTGTGTGGATGGGACATATATTTTCTCAAATAAAAACAGTAAAGACAATTAAAGATAATTACACAAATTTTACAGACACAGTGAATAGTATATAGTGAATATGTTATGAATTTGACAACGGCAAACTGGATAGTGCAGCATAATTTGCATATTGATGTGAAAACAAAACAATACAGAAAGCAGCTCTCATACAAAAATAGAAAAAAGGCCACCACAATGAAATTATGCCAATTTTCCATACGTTAGCTTTTAACGATTTCGCGCTCAGCCATCATGCGTTTGTGTTATGCGCACGCCACAGACTGTCTGGGAGCTGCACTTCCGTGCGTCAGTGTTCTGCCTTTTGCTTTCTGTCAATATTACGTTATTAGAATTTTTTATTTATTTATTGTTTTTAGAAAATCGATTTTTAACATTTGTGAGTCGATTCAGAATCATCCACGTCCGCATTGCAATGCATCTAAGAATCGAATTTTCTCCCCACCCCTAATTATGACTTGATTCTACAAACATGTTATGTTTACGTCTAGCAACATTATTCACTTTTAGGTTAATACATTGCATCTTTAGCCTCACAATTCACTTCTTTTTCTACTATTTAAAAGAGAACCATCATCTTCTGTAGCGCTAGGTGTTGTGGGTACAGATAACATGCTAATCCTAGTGGCGTCTCATTAGAATGACTTAGCTGTTATTATTATTGCTGTGTGTCTGCATTATTCCCCAGTTAGCCTGTTAGCTACTTGACTTGCTTGTTTTCAGTGTTGCTCCCCTTGGCCCTTTGACCCGGTTCCCATGGCGACTGTCATCCTGCGCCTAACGCCAACACAACACGACTCAAACTATTGATCTCTGTGCTTTTCGTTCATGCTTCTTAAGCTTAAAGAGAGAGAAACCTGTGAGAGTGTTGCGCTTTAGAGGAAAACACTAATGTCTTAATGTCATCATTGTATTAAACACACACACGCTCAGCATTAGAGGCTAAAAGCTTGACTGTCCTTTCAACAGGCTGTTCTTCTCTCAGAATTACTGACCTGTTCGTCAGCCGCTGTTTACTGTGATCTTCTGTTCATAGCAGTTGTTTGCTGACATGCTTACATGCTGTTGTTTGAAGCAGGGTTATTATAACTAAAACTATAAAAAAGTTACTTTAAATAAAATGAACAATGACTAAAATCAAATAAAGTAATATAACTTATTTTATTTCATATAGTTGCCGAAGCAACATTTATCATTTTGGTTTAGTTTAATCTGATATATAATAATAACTAAAACTGTAACAGAAATGAACCAAAAATAATGTAGACATTAAAAAAACAATGACTAAAATAAATGACAAAAAATACTAAGACTTTAAGTAAAATTAAATTGAAAATGGAAAACTAATTCAAAGTAGCTGCCAAAGCACCATTTCTCTTTTTAATTTAGTTTGATTTGATGTACTAAAATAACTCAAACTAAAACTGAAATAAATATAATAAAAATTATATAGACTTATTAAAAAAATATTTTTTTTTTTTTTTTTTTTTTTTACTGAAATTAACTAGACTAGTATCCATTTATAGTATTATATAGAAAACAAAAATGAGTGTTTGGATGTTACAAAACGTTTAATGTGTGGAATCAAGTAATTCATTGCAGTTCTTAACAAAAACCTTGGAACTATTAAGATTTTTAAAGGAAGTCTCAGTAAAAACAGTTATATTGTGAAATATAGGTTAAAATAAGTGTTTCTATGTGAATATATTGTAAAAGATAATTTATTCATGTGATTAAAGCTGAATTTTCAGCATCATTACTCCAGTGTTCAGTGTCACATGATCCTTCAGAAATCATTATAATATGCTGATTTGCTGCTCAAGAAACATGTCTGATTATTAAAACACTGACTTCAAAATATTGTTCTGACATGTGAACTGGCTTAACCAATGGCACATGTTTTGGGTAGAAGTACCTCTTTATCTGACAGTGGAAAAAGCAGAGTGTTTGGGGGAAAACAATTACTAGTGAAATTGTCTTTGGTACGTCTTATGGGGCAGAAATTACATTTAGCAGCTTTAAATGTGTATGTAGAATGAAATGTTGTTTGCTTCATGTTGTGTGGGATTTTCACTCCGATAGTTCTTTTCTTTCATTCCCTCTGGGGTTTTGAAGCGTGTAACAGATTTCTAGTCAGGCTGCTCACATTCTGCTACTTGCACAAATACAACTAACTCTTTTGGACAAAAAGAAACATTTTAAATGAAAGTGGACTCCAATTTGACCTAGATCTCAATGTATGTGTCTCTCTTATCTCTTTGAACTGTTAGTTCATTGTTACTTTTCTGCACATGAAATCAAACCATGTCATATTCTTTTCAGAAATATCTACTATGTAAATCACATTTTCATTGAAATCATCATGCAAATGTAAAAATAAAAATATCTTAGACATGGCAATAACCACAAAACTTACATTGAACTGTTTCTGTTTCTCTTTTTCTCTCATTCATGCTTTAATGGCTTCACTCTGTCCTCATCATCAGGTAAGTGTTTTTACTCTTTAAAGAAATGTGTGTGCGTGTGTGAGAGAGAGAGAGAGAGAGAGAGAGAGAGAGATGCAGTAATGCAACATTTGTGTATTTGTAGATTGTGCAGCTTTGTTGTTTCAGATGTACTTTCACTGTCTCTGATGATTATGATGTGCTTTTAGACACTGCAGCAAGCAATGCTTAGATTTATTTTAATCAACAGACTATTCATCAGTCCACAAATATAAATCAGTCCATTCAACTAATGAGTCCCACCCGTTTGCTCATTGTGTTTGCCAAGCTTTCAAAGTAGAGGTCTGCATTACTGTGGTAATGGCTGAACATTTCTATTTTCTGGTTTTCAGAGAATACACAGAGAATCATTTAAAAAAAAAAAAAAAAAAAAATTAAGATTAAGAATTCATATGAAACAGTGCTCACTTCCTTGGAAGTTTGCTGAGGCCTCCTATGCTTCCTGGTCAAGAGTTTTTGTTCTATCATGTATAAAATTACATTGGAGACAGACATTTAAAATTTCATATTATTCTATTACCGCACATTTCATCATGATTTGTGCTCCGCGAAACACTGTGTCTGCTTTTACTGGTTTGCAGGTTTTGTGGCCTGAAATGTTTCTTTAGGTATGACCAAAGAAGAATGCGTTATGTACTGTATTAGGGCTGTCTCGATTTAAAAAAATCCTTGATTGCAATTTAACCGTGTCAAGTAATCAGCAAAATACTGTAAGTGGTGCATTCCACGGACAAGAATCCATGAACGGCATCATTACACTGTTTTCTAAGGCTGCACAATTTATCAAAACCATTTTAAAACCATACTATAGCATAGAGTGGTGGGACAGGAAAGTTAGAGATTAGAATCAGAATTAAGTGAGAATTATTTTGGTAGCACTTTATTTTACAATCCTGTTCCCCATATACATACTATGTACTTATTATAGTAATTGCAATAACCTTTTAATAACTAGGTACTAACCCTGAACCTTCATCTTAACCTAACCGTAGCCCATGTAGTTACCTTATATTACCCAGTACTTTCTTAGGTAAGTTCACTGTAAGTACACATACTGTCAAATAAAGTGCAGCCATTATTTTATATTATAATAATAGAGTGGCTGTTCTGTGTTTGTGCGTTAAGACATGTTTTAGAAGTTTAAAGCCGTGCGAGCAGGTTGTTATTTATTGTGTGAAAAACAGGTTTATTTTAAGTTGGATGATGTAATGCGTGTTCTCTGATTTCAGCGAGTTCTTCCCCGTTGAGGTTCAACTTTAACAAACATCAAATAAAGAAACCAGAGAATGCAAGAACAGCGTGTAGTTTAAAATTTGAGTTTGAACACATTGAGATTGTGGGCGAGAATTCAAATGAGATGAGAGGAGCTGAACGAGTGTGTTTGAAAGAGAATGGCCGTTAAAATGCCCTCAAATTCAAGATCTTTCACAGTCTTTTGTCATTAAAATTATGATATTTTTTACTCTAGCCTATTTTGTTTTACTTTATTTTATTTTATTTTACCATAGCTTTGTCAAAATACAATATATTAAATACTACATATTAGTATACCTCAAGCTGAGAAGGTGTGCTGTTTCATCTGAGAACATTGAATGTCTCAAGACTAATCCAGAGTTTTGGCATGAATTCATTCTCCATCTGCCTTTGAGCTGTGTGTGTGTGTGTGTGTGTGTGTGTGTGTGTGTGTAATCCCTCTTGATTGTATTAACATGCGGAAAGCCCTTCATTATCAGATGACTGCTCCTGTCCCATTGAACACAAGATCTAAACCGCTTAAACACACACAAGATCTACACACACACACACACACACACACACACACACACACACACACACACACACACACACACACACACAATCGGCAGCACCATGTTTATACTGTGCTTGTTTGTGTGTGCATTTTCCTATGATATTTTGCTCCATATGCTTGATCATTGTAAGGTTGTTTTGTGTCTGATGTTCTGTGGAAGGAGAGGCAGGTGTGGGTGTTTACACGTTTACATTAGCTGCTTTAATGCAGATGCAGAAGGAAACTGTATTGCTTCAGGTTGGTCTTTTATAACTCAGAAGACTTAATGGAGTTAATGGCATTTCAATTATACTTCATTTTGAAGTGCTGATATCATGAGGAATTCAATTTTCTTGATCTTTTGAGATAAAAGAGCTCATTTTCATGTCAGCGTATTTTAACTCTCAGAACTTGCTCCGCAGGCCAAAAAGAGCAGTTATTGTAACTGGATCAGTCCATATCAAGTCGTCCAAAAATTTTAGAGTTGGGTGCTGTACCATTTTTAAGTTTCCTAATTTATTTTTGGCTGATTACCTCAATGTATTGGTACACTGTAAAAAAGACGACAACTGTGTTTGCTAGAACTGTATTTTCATAAAATTATGAAATTAGGAAAATTAAAATTGTGGACTGACCCAAATAATCTGCAAAATGACTCCTTCAGAAACCCCATGTGTGTTTATGAAATCTTTTATATTTTGCTACCATATATGATTGTATTACTTGATTGTACTTTTTTCCGGAAGAATTCATCAATTTCTTTCCAAAATGGGCACAAAAATTGCAGAATGAGTTTTCAGATTCTGTCTAGGCCTGCTCATGTGTGAATATCAGTGTGTGTATGCAGAATTGGAAGCCCTTAGGCTGTGTGTGTAGATTTCAGGGGTGTTTCTCTGTCGTTTTTCAGGGTTTGTCACTGATTGATCTTTGCTTTCGTCTGAGGTTTCGTTCTCTGCTCTCTTCTGTTCACAGTTAGACAGGCGAGCACAAACTACTGCTTTTCCCTTTCCATTTTTTATTTGCTTTTTCAGGCACCTCCATCACTTGCCTTTCTCATCTTATAAAAACCATTACAGTAACCGGACAAACACAAAGTGATTCATCCTGAATTCGATCTTCTTGCAGACAGGAAAATAAGGTTCTAATTCTCCTTAACAATTATAACGTTCATCATTTTTCTATCTGAAATCATTTGCACTCAGTAATTAATACAGCCAAATGAGTTCAGAATCACATTAGCTGCAATGCATTATAGGCATTTTGATGGTGTTTGCCTAATTGAGTGATTAGCGGAAATAAAAACTGAGTTAAACCTGTCCTGAGTTCGGAGACATTTTTGCCAAATTAAACCTGAAAAGACTTATTCTGAATGTTGAAGCAAAGGCTCTGAATATTTAAAGATGTGACTGAAATACACCTGTTAGTTTGCCGTGAATTCATTTTTTTAAGGTTTAGAGTTGTTTTGGAGAGAGTAGTGTGATACAAACACACACAATGATTTGAACAGCTTATGACACACTGTAACGTTTTCCCACACGTTATATGCTGGGGTGCCAGACAGGATTTCTGTCATTAATTTAAGTTTCAGTTAAAGAAAACTTACAAAGATCTTGTGTGGTCTGATTTCTCTTTCACAAAACCCATCACCCGTCACAGAGATAAGGATTTACATCAGTAATCAATACATAATATTAGGGCTGTGCAATGAATTGAATTTCGATTTCGATTTTAGCTCCCAGCGATCCCCAAAATAGTACAATCGTGTAAAAATGATTATTTTGCCATGTTCTGTATTGCAAGAACACTCTTATTTTATCTTGTGTTCTGACTGACACGCGCACACGCACATCCGCCCCTCCCGAAGCCATAAACTCTCTCAGCTTGAATGTTTAAACTGATAAGACTTAAAAAGAAGTGAAAATGATCAACTTTAGTTATGATGCAATGCTGGCCCGATTGTGCAAGTGACAATTCCGTCATGTCCCGACTCCTAAACGCGAGAATGTAGTTTCGACGCTTGCCTTGTCCAACCCATTTTGAGAGACAGAGAGAGAGAAGACACAGCACCGCTGAACACTCACGCGGTTTGTGAAATTGCGTCTTGGAGAAAATTTTAAAATGATTCATTTGATTTTATAATCTGTGTGGATTAATTTAGGCTACTCGTACTATCTACATGCTAAAGTGAATCAATGTTTGCGGGGGAATTTCCCGCATTATAAGTGGGAATTATTAAATACTTATTGAAGTATTATCTGTTATATTATTTATTTTAATAGTTAAAGTACCATAAATGTTCAAATTTCGATTTTTTAAGAATTGTTGAAATAAATCTTTTTAATAAATGCAACACGTTCCCAAAGTCATGTGAAATAATCGTGTGACATAATCATGATTTCAATACTAACCAAAATAGTCGTGATTATGATTTTGTTCCATAATCGAGCAGCCCTACATAATATATGAAATAATAATACCCATATTAATCACTCTTAAATAGAACACAAACCATTCATTACGACAAGACACATATAATTGCATTCAAATATGTATATTCACAAGATGCACAATGTCAAGTGTTTCAAAATTGGCTTTTTTGGTTAGAGAGGAAAGAAGAAAAACAAAAACAAAAATCCGTAAAAAAATTGTCCAGCCACAAAACAGGTTACAAAAAAGGGACAAAATTAGTGATTTCAAAAGACAATCCGTAATCCCAGCAGTAATCCACAGCAAAAATAGTTCAAATAGTCAGTAGGAGAAAAAGTCAACAGTCAAGTCACGTCAACAGTCATCCAGGGCTGTGTTTCCCAAAAGCATCGTAAGCCTAAGAAGATCGTAAAAACGATCTTACGCATGATCTTAATATTACGGTCTGTTTCCCAAAAGCATCGTAACTTAAGTAGCACTTGAAAATCATCGTAGATCTACGAGTGCTCTGGAGTAATCGTAAATCCCCAAGTGCATCGTACGAAGACAGAGTTATGAGGTCACCTGCAGGACAACCGGCACATTACACATTTAACTTTATTCAAGTGCAATGTGATTATAATATAAGGTTTTGATTGTACTTTATTATACACTTTATTACTCGTTTTTTGTTTAAATGAATTTATAAATAAAATAATTAAAAAGCGCAGAAAACAACAACAAAAAAAGAAATAATTTAATCTAATAATTTTAATCTAAATTAAATGAATGAACAAAAAATAAAATAAAAGGTGTAATATGCTTCAAAGACTGGGGAAATAGGATGAACTAAAAAAATATGTCAATGACTTGCTGACATGCACGAAAACCAGCCATATAGCCTGTTTCTTGGTTGGCCATCATGTGGTCCCATGCCATCTTTGTCCTTCTCCACCTTTTCATCCTCCTCCCTGTTAAGTAAGGACACTCTCATATGTCCTGACTACAACAACAAACATTCTCAAATGATCATGTTCTCAACATTCTCAAACTGCTGAGATGTTGTGGCTGCAGTCTGGACAACAGAAGATGGAGGCTGAGGCCTGGGAGGGTTGTTTGGAGGACTGGGAGATGGTAGATGCTGGGAGATGGCAGATGAAACTGATGGTTCCTCTGAATATGAAGGACCTGACCAGGCTCAGGTTGAGTTACTCCTACTCCTCCATGGATGTCAATACCACCACAAATGCCATCTGAAGCACTTGTGCCAGGTATTAACAAGGCCTTTTCTTCCTCTGCTGTGAGAAGGGGGAATCATTGGTCCCACCACCTGTTTTATTAAATGTTGTCCTCAGCACTGCCTTTTTCCTTTTAGCAAGGCTGGCAAAGTCCTGCCACTTCTTCCTGACCTCCTTCCCTGAACTTTTAATGCCCCTAGTTGCAGTCGGTTTTGTAGCAATAATTTCCCAGATTTTTTGTTTTTGTTTTATTTGTATGACTGCCCTTAAACCTGCTGAATAAAATATGTTGTATAGCTCCACCTCCTTTAAATTGAAATTAATCTCCTCTTTAAAAAAATATATATTTTCTTTGTTTTTTTTGGTTCAGCCATTTTGCTGGTGTCTCCACCCATAGGTTTGTGCTTTTATAGATTATTGGCCTCGTAGAAAATGCACATCAGATGAAAACAATTAGGCTATACATTTCAAAATACAAGCGTGTGCTACAATTACGAGCGTGACATTTCAGCACTTGACAAACGGACAGCGACTCTTAAGTAGCACTTAAAGCACAGCTGCGCACGATCGTGCTAAGTGCGTTTTTGTGAAACGCACGTGAAATGAACACGAACGTTCGTAAAGTCGCTCGTAGAAAATGCTCGTAAGTGCTAAGATCCATCGTTATAGGGAAACGCAGCCCAGTGCTGGCTAAATTGTACTCACGACTCCTTTTTTTAATAGTCTGGTCCACATTTTCCGGGACTTCTCATAAGTGAGCATATAGGCTGGAGGCTCCCAATCCGACTATCCAGTTCAGGTTTTGTAACTTCCCACTCATATTGTTTTCCCTGCAGCATCTCAACGACAATCAGCTAGTCCACAATGACAAGGATACTTTCCTTTTCGTAATCCGGAGCTCGATCCATTAAAACGCAGACGATAAACACTCGTGACACTCGCGGATAAAACAATAAATCGCCGTGAGAGTTTTCTAGAGGAGCTCCTCGAGGTACACTCAATGCCACCCGACAGCCGCCATCTTTCTGTGAGCGACGCTCGTCATCCAGATAAAGCTAACTAGGGGCTGGACTAAAGACGTCGCCATCTTGATTCGGGCACTTATCTTATGATGACTGTAGATTCATTTAATATAGATTTTTTTTTTTATATTTGTGGATATTTGTATTTATTTTACAGATGAATGATGACTGATAAATGCAGGACAAATACACTTTTCATTGCAATTTATTTATTTAATTCATGATGACATTGTCACAACACACACACACACACACACACACACACACACAGTGACACGTTCATTCATCATCACGCTGATGTGTGGCATTACACCTGCTGAAAGGAACTGACTCAGAAAATTAATGATCCACATTCACAGATACTAGCAGGGTGTATACTCATGTAATCAGATAAATCAACCAAATACCTTTTTAAAAAATTTGTTCATAACATCATGTGTCAGTCACATACTGCAGACTAGTAATTTTTTGGTGAAATTCACCCTTTTGAATCAAAATATTTCATTTATGAGTCGTGTAGATCCGAAGAGGGCAGACACAATAAACCTCAAAAGATTTGAAAGTGGGCTACTTTCTCATAGACTGGAGTGAGACCACGTGGCGTGACAGATCGCTGTAGCACATCAGTTCAAGCGGAGCGCAAGTGAACCCATCATCTCTTACGCTTTAATACTTGCAACACGAAAAAATCTGTATCATGACACATGTTATCGCTCAATCAGTGTTTTATCCTTGGAAAGGCGTCAATAGTAAATGTGACATTGTTTACAAGCAGTTATATCACATTTACCTCAGAAAAGCCATTCAAAGTCCAGAAACTCATTAGTCAGATAGAAAAATGAACTGGGAGAGGAGCGTTTTGCTAAATTTACAGCATTTTTTTCTTTGAGGGAATTTGCCATGTACTGAAGGTTGTAGTGAGGACGTGCTACGATTAGTCAGCTCAATGTGGCCGTTATCTGATTGGCTTGAGTAGACGGTGGATGGGGTCCACCTATTTGTGGATTTGTCTGCATGTCTTGATGCTAGAAATGTTTCAAATGCATGCGGTGATCCACAAATGCAGAGAAAGTCTTCTACAAATGTACAGGAAGCAATTCACAAATGAATGCAAGGCAGAGTTGTGTTTGTGACATTCAAAACATATTTGTGAACATGTTTTTAGCAAATCTTATTTTATTTCTGCAAAACTCCTAACATATATTTGTGGATCTCATTCTATTTATTTGTGAATATGTTTCTTTTTTTGTGAATCTCTTTACATTAATTTGTGGATAATAATCTATTTATTTGAAATAAAGGACCAATACTAACCCCAATTGTTTTGAAGGGTAGTAGATGCTTATTGGACCAAGTAAAAAAAGCCGATTCTCATGTGTCAGACTGGTGTCTTGTATTGCTTTGAATTGTGATGTTAGTCTTTTAGTCTTTAGTCTTTTTAAGCCAAAATGCCATTTTGGTCTCTCTTTTTTTTTTAACATAATTACAGTGTTTCCCCTACCATTATATAAGGGGGGCGCCCCGCCCTCCTAACGGCTCGTCCCGCCCCCCTTGAAGGTCAAGTCAATTAGATTTGATTTTCTTTAAAGCGCCAGATTACAATTTATTTTATTAAACAAACTAAATATCCCTTAAGTAATATGTTGTTTATCTTATTTCCACGATGACATGTCTTTTCTGTCTGTGTTTGCGCGTTTACAATTATCCCAATGAGTGCGCACACGCGCACACTCACACACAAACAAACACTTGAGTCACGTACAGATGAGCACTTGCGGACAGAGAGCGTGCGGCGGGAAATATGTCACGTCAACGAGATGAAAATCAGACAAAAATATTTGCGTTTTTTAAACGCTCACAGGGAACTGAAGATGGCAACATCGCTCTACTGCGAGTAGCAGCCGGAGTAGCTCTCCTGCTCCAAGTCTAAGTGCTGCGCATCCTGCCCCTGACAAGCATCAAAAGTCCAGTCATCACCGGATGACAGGTTTTGACCCAGCTTGGCTGTCAGAGGGGAAATACTCCCCTTGGCTGTAACTTACAAGACTGAAAATTTTGCACATTTTAAAGATAAATGCATTAATCTGGTGCACTCTGCACGTCATTATGGAACGTTTTCTGGCTCAAAATTAGGTGGTAAAAAAAATCCAGATCATGTGTACACATGAAAGTGTACCGCGCCTTCAACTAGCTTCAGATTTCGCTTCAAACTTTTGTTTTTACGAGCGTCAGTTTCACTCTTGTCGCGAAAGTGGTCAAGCGTCAAACTAGACGCGGTAGACGCGAATTTGACGCGCTATTCGCGTCCGATGTGAACGCACAGTAAGTCAGGCTGGCTCTATGGATATATTTTAAGTAACTGAGTGTTTTAATTTCACAACAAAGCCAAAGCTTAAGAAAAACACTATCGGTACCTGGCTGTGACAAGTGAAGGCACTTCGATGCTGTGGAAGGAAGGTGCTTCTTGACTTGCGTGCGTCTGTGGTGGTTGTGATGACTGACAGGAGATGTTGAAAAGGGGGAGGGGCAGCGGGTCGTGCGGTTTCACAGAAATTTACCTTGCTCCGTTCGAGACCAGCAAGTTTAAATGCTTTTTCTGATGCCGTCGAAATGCGCAGAATGGTTTGAGAATGGACACAGGCCGTGAACCCGCAGCGGAACCATGTCGGTGGAAAAGAGGTATCTAATCATGTGATTCCCTGACTTGAGTTTTGTCAAAAGGCGGAGGCGGCCCGAAATTTGACGGAGGCGGCCGCCTCATAATTGTCTATGGAGGAAAAACCCTGATATAAAAACTAATACATTTTTATTCATCTGTTGCAGAAAAGCAACAAGAACAACCAAAACAAAATAGAAACGATTTACAGGCCAGAGTTTCTTTTTATAACATGTTTGCAGCGTTAAGCGATGTAGCCAATCACAGACATATGTGTTGATTTCTTGAACGCAATGGCCAATCACAAGCATTCAAGATAGACTCTCATCACTGCTCAAAACGGACTTTTTGTTCAGTGCTGAATTCTGTATGCTGGCAAATCCTCTAATTATAACAAACAAAGTGTATATATTATGAAAGATTCATTGTGCAGTCAGCTTCATTGATAATAACAGAGATGTGTGAGATCGCGATGAACTGTCAGCTTTTTAGAAATTATTAAGGGAGCGCACTTTGTGCGCAGTCATGCCAAACCATGCACGCAGTATCTGCTTGCTTTTATGTTATAACACAAACAGTGGTTTGTGTGTTAATGCCTTTAACAAATCATTTATCAGGAGCATTATGCTGATGTGTATGGTGGCGACACGTAGGCTAACTTGAAAGTATTTGGAGGTACAGAAAAAAAGTCTATTTGCGGGCGGGAGCGGGACAAAACATAAATGTTGCGGGCGGGAGAAAGTAACATAGAAAGTATTTGAGAACGTCAGTTATAACGATCCACGTATTAAAAAATGTTCTTCCAGAAGCCCAGAAAGATACACTGCAGTGACAAAAGCTGTGGATAAATTACATAAAAATAAATGTTTTAATGTTTAGTTTAATGTACAGTTCAAATAATTGTTCAGTTAATATATTCACTACTGCCATTAAAAGAAACAAATAAACACCATAACTCCTTTAAGTGTTTGTGTCTGTCAATTTTCAAGCCCCCCCCCCTCCAAAAAAAAAGCTGTAAACCTAGTGGAAACACTGAATTCTTATATATGGTATGGACTTGTTTTTTTAGGTATCCCCTTGTAGTAGATTATAATTATTATGTATGCAGTGCACATAGAGTTATTTATTTAATGTATGATGTTTTTATGTATATTGTTTACGTGACTCTACGTGGCCTCGTTAATTGCCCCTTGGGGACAAATAAAGTGTTTTGAAATTGAAATTAATTTTGCATTTTTAATTTTGCATTTTCAAAAGACCCTGCATTCAGCTGCATTATGTATGCAAACTGCTGACCAAACGTTACCGCCGAAAACTAAAACATAATCGAGTGTGTACATGTAGTTTGCATTTACATATGATGCCATATTTGCATCCTTTTTGCTGAAATTTGATCAGTGTTTTTAAAAAAAAAAAAAAAATCCCCCATCCCTTAGTCACCAGGGCAGGATATTCATATGTGGTTGCTATGGTGTTGCTTGGGGATTTTGCTATTTTGAATAGTAATTGTTTACCAACTTAAGTCAAAACTCTGTGTAGTCGCTTATAATAAAAAAAAACTCTATGGCTGATGGAGTGTGTGGTCTAAATGAGTTTGTAAGATTAACATTCAAAGCATGGCATCTTCACACTTAAGAATTCACTTGAGCACTTTAATTCCATATGCTGAATAATTGCAGCCAGAGAGAGATGATGGGATAGAAAGCAGGAAGACGTGTATTTGTGTAAATAGATGAATTCTCTTCTGTAGTCCTGCCAACCAACACTGTTTTCATTTTATTAGTATCATGTTATAATATCTGTTCCACCTCAACAACATGAACAGCATTTGACATTTACCTCGCAATTGCAACACATTTAATGAGCTCTGTTTACAAGTGCTTGACAACATATGACAGAACTGTGTAAATGCCAAATGACCAAGCTGAATCCAATTGTGTTTGTATAAAAGGCAATACAAATTGAAATCTAGCTAATCAAAGTCTTAAAAAAATGTGCTTTACATAATAAAAAATAGATAGCTGTGGTTGCCAGAACTTTACCATAAAAAATACAAGATAGCAAGATTTTAAGTTCTACAGGTTGAACTAAAAAGACGATTCCGGGAATAGTTTTTCACTGTACATTATAAGAAGACGTGTTCTTTTTCACTTCCAAAAACTATTTAACAGTATTTACGTTACATTAACATTAACAGCACATTTAACAATATTTTACTGCAAAATGATTTGAAATGTCCCTGTAGATTTATTACAGTTTTTCATCATATATATTAGGTGAACTTACTGCTTACCTTAACAAATTTAACAAGTTTTTTTTTTTTTTTTTTTTTTACCATAGCATTTGTAGTCTTTTACCATAAATATTACTTCAATTTTCACAGTGTGGGAGAAAATTAACATTGATAGTGATTAAATCACTGCATGCCACTGTCCTGTTGATTGCATTGACAATCCTACTGACAAGTATCTTATATAAGTAAGTATATATTTAAGTATCTTCTGTTATTAATTTTTATTGCAATTATTTTCTGTAGGACTGAGGACCATCTCTGAAGGATTTTGAACTTTCATATGCACATGGATTTTAGTCGAGATCATGTAAATTTGTTTCTCCTGAAGGACCGTTTCAATTAGTCTCTCGTGGCGCTTCCATTGTTGCCAGCCACCTCATTGTTAAAGGTTTTTTGTTGTGGATGCATTTGCGTGGATGTGGCAGCTGTCACAACAACGCCGGCAGGAGAAATTCCTCTGATCTGAGTCTTTCTCAGAGTAAAGGATGCATTTCTCTTGCTCGCAGTCCCTGGGATCATCTGTGCATGTAAGGTTTTTAAGGTTTACATGAGGATGTCAGTGTTTTTGATGGCCCAGTGAACCTCTGTGATATTTCCAGTGTGTGGCCGTCATTGTGTTATGAAGGATTAAAGAACGAAGACGTGAAGGTGTTTATTATTAATCAGACACTATGAGCCATGTGTTTTCCAAAGATACAGTCGCTCACACACTTCAGGTTTTCCAATTACAGCTCAGTGATTGGTGGCTCTCATGTTGATTAAGTGGGTTTGGTTCATTGAGGGTAATTATGTCCCAAGCTCTCTAAAGTCACACAACCTCTCACAGCCAATCAAAACCTGAGAGCCGCCTGAGAGCCCAGATCTCGACACTACGCTTTTCCAGGTGCTTCAGCAAAACTGATCACTTATTTGTCTGAAGTCTTACATCTGAAGTGTTTGTGTGTGTGTGTTTGTGTGTGTGTGTGTGTGTGTGTGTGTGCGCAAGCATTTTGAGGCCTTTTTTGTCATTTGTATAGCGCTTTTCAAAATATACATTATTTCACAGTAGCTTTATAGAAATTTCGTTCAAGTTAATGTTTATAATATCTTAATAGCGTATTGTGTACATTTTTTGCGATTTATATAAAAATACAGTGATATTAAAAGACCAAATTCAGAATACGCCTTATTGATTATGCATACTATATACAGGTGGACAAATGCTCCCAGAATATGAGCGTAACATTGTTAATGGTTCGTTAAGCGTTATCCCATAAATAACTAAAATGCTTAATGCGACTTAATGCATGTAGATAGTGATATTGGAGGACCAAATTCACTATATTAATAAAACATACTATGACTAGGCAAGGAGATTAATCCAGAATATGTTTCATGTTGTGTTTTTACATAGAAAACCATAATAAATAAAATGCTTTATGTGAAACTTCATATTCTAGGTTCGTGTAGTTTCAATTTACATATGTTGCCATATGTGCATATAGTTGGGGCTGAAATTCAATTGTGTTTTCAAAATGTATCACTTTTGGGTACTTGTGTGCTTCCATTTCTAGTTGCTTGGGCGTGTTGCCTGAATGTTTTGCTATTTTGAATTGTAGTAGTTGTTTAAAGGCATAGTTCACCCAAAAATGAAAATTTTGTCATCATTTACATTTAACCCATTTATCTTCAAAGCACAAATATATTTTTAATGAAATTGAGAGATTTCTGTACCTCCATTGAAAGTCTATTTCCCCAAAACTCAGATGCTTCACAACGTTCATAAAGAGATAGTAAAATAAATCCAAATGAAGAGCGGTTTAATTATAAATCTTCTGAAGAGATCTTCTCGATCACTTCATATGATGAACAGATTTAATTTAGGCTTTTATTCACATATAAACAATGATCAGCAGCGAACATAATCAAAAGCTCAACCGTACTTGCTTGTCGCATGAGAATGACATGAGAATGTCGCAAAGACATGCTGGTGTGACACACAAGATTGAACCTCATTCTAGAAATAGTATTTTCCTGTAAAACATATTTCAATAATCTCTGTTTTATTTACAACTTAAATTTACAAAAAATCAAAAGTGCTTTCAGTGCACTTTGTACAGTCATAGAAACTTTATGATACTGCGAGGAAACTTGACTTAAAAATGTCAAATGCATTAACTGGAGTGCTGAAGTTTTGTGTTTCAGAATGATGCAGACAACTAGTTTGTTTTTTAGTGTCCAAGCTTCAAAGTTAAGAGTCCTGCTGTGCACACACACACACACACACACACACACACACACACACACACACACACACGGGCTGTGGGTCTCAGCTGTGTCTGAACTTGTGAGTTTGTATTGAAGTGGAAGGCATAGACAGGTCATCACTCTCAGTTTATAGTGGACGAAAAAGAGCTCATCTCTGCGTCTGTGGCTCTCCGGCACTCCGAATTACTTCCATCTCTCAAGTGGCTCAGAGTGAGTGTGAAGAGTGTGTGTCTGTGTGGTAATAGAGTTCTCACTCTCATGCACAACAAATCCTGTCAGACTTTAACAACTACAGCTGATAGTATGACACACATTTGACCAGTAGTGTATTCATGCTCACAAACACACACATGCATACTCATATGTCTTAATGCAAAAATCAAACTGTGAAGGCTGCAATTTAATTAAATAAATGCACTTTCTGTTTTTTATTAGCTTGATGGTTTAACATTGTTACAAACTGCTCTGAGACGCGAAGGTAAAGGATCCAAATGCAGTTTATTAAACAGAGTAATCCAGAGACGTGATCCAAATCCAGGCAAGGGTCATACACAGGCATGCAGTCCATACAAACAAACAAATCCAGAGAGTGAGGAACGGATAACCAGGAACAAGGGGAAACAATGGAAAACGCTCAGAATTGCAGATGAAACAACTTACAAGACTTTGCAGATAATGAATGAGTGTACATGGTTTAAATAGGCTGAGACTAACAAGGTAATGAGACGCAGGTGGATGCAGTCAGGGATGATTGGTCCGGGCAGTGAGTTATGGGAAATGTAGTGTTTGGGAATCACGATAGTCGGATGTGGAGTGGCTCTCAAGGGCACTCCAGCTGATGACCGTTACAAACTTTTGAAAATTAAGAATTTAAGAATTAAATAGTAGTACTGTCATTTTACAGTGTACAATAAAATAAAATTGTTTTTATGGTTTTCTATTGAATTTTCATTTTTTTTTCCAGTACAACCATATTATTGCAATATGTCTTATTTTGTTTAATGTTTTTTATTTAATAATAATCACAATATATTATTTTATTATTAATTATAGTCATATTGAATGGGTCAAAAGCAGTGGGAATGTGACATATGAAAAAGTGGAAAGAGATTATTATTATTGTTTTTAATCTGTTCACTTTATGGTTAATAAATGAGGTTTGAGTTTTGAGTAAATCCAAGTATGAAAACTCAGTTTCCCCCAAATCGTTTAATCCTAAAAGAATGTTTTGCACTTCAACAATTCTTCAGAGTAAAGTGTGTGTATATATTGTATATATGACATTGTGATTCTTTCTTTTTCTGCGATATTAGAAGGGGGAGTCTGTAACTCTTAAATCTCATTCACACTTTTTTATACATGCATATTAGGACTGGGTAAAAAAATATCGATTTCTCGATTTTAATCGATTCTCATTTTTATGAACCGATATCGATTCTTAAATCCCAAGAATCGATTAGTCATCCTGTTTTCAGTTGATGAATTAATGGAACATTGTAGCACGCATCCCATCCAATAAACACAATAATCTTTATGCTTTGTTAGTATTGATATGAAACAAAGTCTCAGATTTCAAATTATGTCCATTTTCTTACAAAATTAAAAAACATAACCGTTTTGGCGCTGTGGCGTGAGATCGCTCTGGCGCAGCTCAAGAGAAGCAGCAGCGCCGAGCACAAATGATCTTCTCTTCCGCCTTAATATTACCAGTTACAGCACGAAATAAACAAGAATGAGCATCTGAAAGTGTGTTAAAAGATAGAGTACAACTTATCGAAATCCTTATTGTCACATGGAATCGCTCAATCAGTGTTTCAACCGAGGAAAGACGTCAGTGAAACAGCTTGTATACAATGTCATGTAACGTCACATTTACCTCAGAAAAACCATATCCAGTGACCGGCATGAACTCGTTTGTCAGCTAGAAAAATTAACTCTAGAGAGGAGTATTTTGCTAAATATATGCACCATATTACATACTCATTATTTTTTTTTATGTTCTTGAATATTTAATGCATGTTTGAATAAATCTGGCAAGTTTTTATGACAGCCACCATTTAAATGTTCATATTTCATATAACTTTATTATTAGAAAAATAAATAAAAGTGTAATTTTAGTGTTTGTATACAAATCAGTAAATCTTTACCTTCAATATTAGCTATAGTAGGCTAATGAAACAATTTTAATGATACAACTGACTCCCATAGTTTACAGCATTGGTTAAGAGATTTGTTTTCCTTGAGAAAATTTGCAAATGTATTGTACCAGATATCCAAAATAATCAATATTGAATCGAATCGGAATCGAATCGAATCGAATTGCAAGCTTGTGAATCGAAATCGAATCGAATTGTGAAATTTGTGTCAATACCCAGCCCTAATGCATATTCATATTCATGCAAATATACATGCAAATGTTTATTTAAACATGACGAGAGACACAAACCGATGCCATTTGGCATCATTTAGAGTCAACCTAGTGTGCTGCATCTCCATGTGGCATATGTAAAATGTATGTGATGTAAGAATTCATGAGAGATTTGAAAGCTTTGGTGGTAAACTCTGCCTCATGTCATGACTAATAACATCTCTTAAAGGTATAGTTACCCAAAAATAGTCTGCTTTACGAGAGTATACTGTTGTACGGAGGTAAAGTAGGTTGTATTATATATAAAAATGTAATATATCATTGGGCGATAATATAATTTACATTTTTCAATCATATAAAGCAGGTACTAATACCATAGTATTTTTATTTAAAGTTTAGATAAACATTGAGAATCATTCAAACATCATTGACACGAATTTATTTCTTTAGCAGAACCCAAAAGACATAATTCGCTTTTATTGCATCTATTCTATTAAATGGATTTGAATCAAGAGTAGATGATGAAAGACTTTTCATTTTCAGTTAACTATTGCTTTGACTTAGTTTTAAACACTGTAACGCATGGCCCAGAGTGGCTTATTGCTGTTGTAGCGTCTGGACCAATCACACACACACAGATTGTTGGTTTTGTCTAGTGAATGGTCCGGCAAACTCACTCTCCCAGCAAGGATCTGTCTAACTTCCCCCGAAGCTAACACCACTGGCAGAACTCGGACACTCACAGTGTCCTGTTACATAGATAAGGATTTTTACGACCTCAAAAAGGGAATTCCTGAGAGATGTGACTCTTAAAGAATTCTTGCTGAGAAGGAGAAATAAACCCTGCTAATCCTCTATATTCCATATATATAACCACTTGAGAAATGTATAAACATGTATTTAATTTTCCCATCTCATGATTTTCCTTTTATGTTGTTTTTTTTCTTGTAAACTCTAATGGGTTAATGTTTCAGACTTTGCATACAAATATGTGAACCATGTTTGGTCTCTATAAACTCCAATCTTCGTTCCCCTTTTGTTAATTTACATTACATTTTGTTAACTTTGTGACGCATGGGTATTATAAGAATCTTAAAGATTCTTTCTCTTAAACACCCAATGAAATTACAGATTCAAATGTGCTGCCTGAACACAAAGAGTCATAAAATCTCCCTCCAAAGGGACAACTTCTGATTGGCTCACACACCCCCAGAGGGTGTGACATATTCACCCTTTTAAAAATCACTGATCAAGATCAGTCTCTCTCTCTCTCTCTCTCTCTCTCTCTTGGTTTTTGGACTCTCTGGACGCTCTTGGCTCTCTGAGCCCCCGTTTACTTTCTCTTGGTCCTTCCTGAGAAGTCCTGATGTGAAGATGATGCTAAACTAGAAGTGTTCTAAGGACCACCCCAAGCTTGTGCCAGGCTGCGGCCTTGTCTTTCCATTCACCAAAAATCCTCTGACTCCAACTGGTTCTCTCTCTCATCAAGACAACATCAGCAAAGATCAACTGGAGCCTCAACAAATTGCATCAGGACAGTTTAATTCAAATGGGTGAGACATGCAAGTATCAAACTTAGTCTTATTATTCGATACATTAAGTATCCTTACCCCTTTTAAAGAAGGGTGTGTTAGAACTAAACTGATGGTTTGCTCAATGCTGTTGATCTGCTGAATTTCAAACAATGCTATAACTTCTTGCTTTCCTGTATTCTGCTTCGGCTCTCTTTCCCTTGGGAAACTGAATGCATGTATGTATGTGTATGTTAGAGTAGTTTAAATGTTTGGTATAAAGTCTTGTTCATATCACACGTAAAGTTGTCCGTGTCTCAAGCTCATATCTGGAAGTCAATAATCATATCAATCTTGACTATTTGCTCTTAGTAGTACCATGCCCCGGAAATGTACATTTCTATAAATTAATTAATAACCAATATTGAGGGTTCACAGAATGAACTGAGTAATTGGTTGTAATGTTAATGTAGCTACATCAAGTTAACCCGATTAACTAACACAAATATTCATAATCAATTATAACAAGTTATGATTGGTTATTAATATTTCATAGAGCTAATTCGCTACACTGTATTAAACACAGATAAAACATCTTCACTAGAGCTCTATCATCAAGATAACAACTGCATCTCATTACCACAGCGGAAGGGCAAAGGTCACACATTTACAAATACACACACACACACACACACACGTACACACACTCCAACACAACTCTTGACCTGACTTATTAAAAATGTCCAGTCTCTGCTGCACAGCTTCCTCACAAATCCTGCATTTAATAAAGCAGCTCAGTCCTCTCACATCAAACACACACCTGCCCAATTACAACCTTAGATGACCGGACGCCATTAGGCTGTGAAACTTGTTAATTAAACACCAACAGGGATGACATCACTCAGGACAGCACTGGACCCAATTAAAACTAAAACATGTTCTAACACCACGCAACTGATAAAAGAAATGAGACAAGCCTGCAGTTCAGTTTTAATTGTGTATATATATATTAGGGCTGTCAATTGATTAAAATTTTTAATCTAATTAATTACATACTCTGTAATTAATTAATCTAAATTAATCGCATACACAATCTTACATGTTTACATGGTACAATTTCTGGTAAGCTACGTTTTTATTATTATTGCTTGACACAAATTTCATGATTTCAATTTAATTTAATTCTTGTGATTTGATGCAATATTGACTCATTTGGATAAATAGGTACACAAGATAGGCATTCATTTTTCTCAAGAAAAAAAAAATCTCACCCAATGCTGTAAAAATACAGAGAGCCATATCAGCTGGTAGTAGGCCTATATTTAAGGTTAAAGATAGCTCAAATTAAATATAATGCGTGTTTATTACAAATAACAACTTTGATATTTAAGTAAAAATATAATACATATGTAATATAGTAGTAGGCTACATAAATTTAGAAAAATACTCTCTATAGTTTTTTTTTTATAGCCAATAACGTGCTAGGTCATGAAATGGCTTTCCTGAGGTAACTTAGGCTAAACGTTATGTGACATTGTTCTCCAGCTGTTTTATTGACCTCTTTTCGCGGTTGAAAAACACTGATTGATCGAGGAATATACATTTCGGTAAGTTTTAGGCTGCCCTACTGTATCTTTCAACATTGTTCATTCGTGTTTATTTACTATTAGCTAGAGATGATCGGTTCACGTGCCGCTATAGGGATATGTCATGTCACATTTACAAGCGCCAAAACGGTATTTATTGTTTGATTTTCGTAATAAAATTGACAGAATCTGAGAGCTGAGATTTTTTTTATATCATAAGTAACATGCTCTGTCTTGTCTGTTTCCGTGTCCTCTCTTTGGTGCGGGATTTTCTGTGCGTGAGAAAATGGTTGTGTGACGTGAGAGCGCGTGAAAAGTTACAACACACACACAAGCGCGCTTTCTCTCAGACACACTCACAGACTCACGCACACACTCCTGGATGCTTTGCATTGATGTGGTACCAGAGTTTCCGCTAGAAAAAAATGGTGCCGGTCAAAGTGACCGGCAGAGGTTTCGTTTTACGGACATTTTTATGATATGCCGGTCAAATATCGCCTCTTAATTAGTCAAGTTTAGGAAAACTGGAGGCAGTCTATGTAACTTAAAAAATGACATAATCAGGCCGTATAGAATGCAACATGTTATTATTAGCTTAACTTTCAAATAGACGGAAAAAAACATGAACGTCCGATTGGTGTCAATCAACGCCAATTGTTTTGTTTTTTAATGCGGTTTCACACACATTCACTTTTTGAAACATTGAAGCACGGATGTACCTAATACAAATAAATAAAATCAGATCATTCATTTAGTTATTAAATAAGAGATCTAGCGCTAAAATCTGTTGATTTTGAAATCAAGCTGAGCGCTCGTGTCCACTGCTATCAGTTGCATGGACGACGCGCTGCGCGAGTTGCGCAATCTTCACTCGGACGCGCGTTTCAATCTATCGCCGTTGCGGAGACTCTGTTCATTCCGGTGAAATCACAGAATAAAATGCAAGTCCCTGCTTGATATAGACTAACCACTGATGAACATAGGCTATTCAGTTTTGATGAGAGAAAAAAAAAATGTACCAGTGCGCGGATTAGAACCACTAGGCTATAATGAGATGTTCCTGATTCACCATCGCCTGGCCTCTGAAAAAAGCTTTTAAGGCCAGTCTGCCTGGGCCTGGACATATTTGAAACATCTCACTCAATCGTTCGTTGTTTAGGTCTATATTACAGCCGTTTTAGGCGTGCGCTTTATTTGAAATGCAGCATGCGATGTTGTTTCATATAACTTTCAAACGGTAGAGCCTGTTCCTTTATAACATAGCCAAAGATCGGTGTATTTTTGCCTTATACATTTTAGGCTTATTCTCAAATTCAGATTGTGTTAGGGGGGCGGGATTATTAGGCAATTTTAATCGGACAATTTGACCGGAGAGATTTAATTTTGTCGGACATCTCATTTTTTTACCGGCCAATGTCCGGTAATTACCGGACAACGGAAACCCTGTGTGGTACGTACTTTAGAGTTGACGAACTCCGTTTGTTATAAGTAAATGTTCCAAACAATGATCCAAGCAGCGCGTTCTTGTATCCCTCCTTCTTTTTACACGAATGGTGGCTACGGCTAGAACGGCTCCGCAAAGGTCCAAACGGAATGGATTAATCTGCGTTATTTTTTTTAACGCGTTATTTCTTCTCAGATTAATTAATCGAAATTAACGCGTTATTTTGACAGCCCTAATATATATATATATATATGTGTGTGTGTGTGTATGTATATATATATATATACAGTAGGGCTGCACGATTTGGGGGAAATGTCATATTGCGATTATTGAGGTCAATATTGCGATTGCAATGTAATAAACAAATGGTTTCATGAGTCAACTTGCTTGGTTCTCAAGGAAAATGTACACACAGATTAGTGATAATGCTGAAATGTGTATTTCTCAACTCAAACTAGCAACAACAACTAAATGCACAGTGTTTTCAAATTAAAATTATTTTTTTTACAAAATGAAATAATGACATCTTTGCATTACTGCAAACCGTCTCAGGTTACGTATGTAACCATGGTTCCCTGAGAGGGAACGAGACGCTGCGTCAAGCGCTGCGGGAACGCCCCTGCGTGAACGCGTCATGAAGTACTCGTGAAATCAGTCCAATGGCGTGACGAGACGTCATAGGCGGGTGACGTCATTGACCAGGAAGGTATAAAGCACCCCTGAACCAAACAATGTCAGCTTCTGATAGGTTGAACAAGTTGGTCACAGGCATGCCGGGAGTATGGCAAAGCGACGCAGCGTCTCGTTCCCTCTCAGGGAACCATGGTTACATACGTAACCTGAGACGTTCCCTTTCAAGGGAACTCGCGCTGCGTCAAGCGCTGCGGGAACGGAATACCCACGTCGCCATAATCCTTAAGTGCCTGTATATGTGAAATCGTAACGCACATTATACAGAAAACACCCGAGAACCTGGAGTAGAAGCTACGTCCAGGTTATAAAATCTTAAAAAGGTGTGCGGAGACCACCCCGCCGCATCACATACCTCTTGAAGTGAAACCCCTGACAACAGGGCCATAGAAGCAGCCATACTCCTAGTTGAGTGGGCTCGGACCTTTAGTGGTGAAGGATGACCGGCCGCCTCGTATGCAAGAGAAATAGCCTCGACTATCCACTTACTTAAAGTCTGCTTAGATGCGGGCTTCCCCTTACTCGGGGACCCAAAACACACAAACAGTTGATCAGACTTGCGCCACAGGGCAGCTCTGTGGACATAAGCATCCAAAGCCCTAACTGGGCAGAGTAAATTTAATTTCTCCTGGTCCGGATTCTGGAATGGAGGCGGAGAAAAGGCCTGCAGCATTACAGGACCCGCCACATTAGTGGGGACCTTAGGCACGTATCCTTCCTTTGGAAACAGGAACGCTTTCACCATACCAGGTGCAAACTCAAGACAAGAGGGAGCAACTGACAAAGCTTGTAAATCCCCGATTCTCTTAAGAGAAGAGATCGAGAGAAGGAACAGAGTTTTTAATGTGAGAAACTTCTCTGACACCTCTTCAATGGGCTCAAAGGGGGCCAGGGCTAGGCCCTCTAATACAATGGCCAAATCCCAAGTTGGCACTCTCGAGCAAGCCGCAGGCCTTAGCATCAAAGTACCACGGAGGAAGCGAGTTACCCATGGGTGTCTCCCCACTGATGCCCCTTCTACAGAAATGTGATATGCAGATATAGCTGACATGTACACTTTTAAGGTGGAGGGGGACAACCCCGAAGAGAACTTTTCTTGAAGAAAATCTAGTACTGAACCAACTGGGCAGTCAACCGGATTCACAGACTGGCTTGTACACCAAGCAACGAAAATTCTCCATTTTAGGGCATAAAGCCTCCTCGTAGAAGGAGCTCTGAAGTGCAACATGGTCTCCACTACCTCAGTAGAGAGACCTGAATCTATGAGCTGAACCCCCTCAGAGGCCAGGCCCACAGTTTCCATAGCTCCGGACGCGGGTGAAATACTGACCCCGCCGCCTGGGAGAGAAGGTCCCTCCTGACCGGAAGTTCCCACGGAGGACCCTCGAGGAGAGACACAATGTCTGACAGCCATACTCGACCCGGCCAGAACGGGGCTATCAACAAGAGCCGAACCTCGTCCCAGCGTACTCTCTCCAGAACTCCTGGTAATAATGCCAGAGGGGGAAAGGCATACAGACATAGCCTCGGCCATGTCTGTACCATGGCATCCAACCCCAAAGGGGCTGGGTGCGTTAGGGAATAATACAGGGAACAGTGCGTGGTCTCTCTAGACGCAAACAGATCCACCTGAGCTTGCCCGAATCGGCTCCAAAGGATCTCCACCACCTCGGGGTGGAGTCTCCATTCCCCTGGCACTACTCCCTGTCTCGACAGATAGTCTGCCGTCATGTTCATATACCCCGGAATATAAAGTGCTCGAACTGATAGCAACTTTCCCTGGGCCCACACCAGAACTCGATGTGCCAACCTCCACAGTCGGCGAGATCGTAAACCCCCCTGGCGATTTATGTAGGAGACCACCGCTGTGTTGTCCGTACGAACCAACACATGGTGGCCCCTGAGGTCTGGGAGAAAATGTCTGAGTGCCAGAAACACGGCCATCATCTCCAGCTGGTTTATGTGCCAGGAAAGCTGATGGTCGCTCCACAGACCCCGAGCCGAGCGACCACTCATGGTCGCCCCCCAACCGGTGAGGGAAGCATCCGTCGTTAGCGTTAAGCGACGACAAGGAGCTCCCAGCACCGGACCCTGGGATAAGAACCAAGGATCTTTCCACACTACCAAAGCACGTAGGCACCGCCGCGTGACTTTGATCATGCGAAACGGATTTCCCCTCGGGGAGAAACGCTTGGTCTTGAGCCACCACTGCAAGGGTCTCATGTACAGCAGGCCAAAAGGAATCACGTTGGACGCAGCTGCCATCAAACCCAGAAGTCTCTGAAACTGTATTACAGTGAGTGACTGGCCTAGTCTTACCCTGCGCACGGCCTCCAGGATCGATCTTATCCTGGCAGGCGCCAAACGGGCTCTCATGGTGTTTGTGTCCCAAACCACGCCCAGAAAAGTGGTATTCTGTTGTGGAATTAGCACGCTTTTCTTTATGTTTAGCCTCAGCCCCAGCGTTTTCATATGAGCTAGCACAGCATCTCGACACTGAGCCACCTGATGTTCTGACTTTGCCAGAATGAGCCAGTCGTCTATATAATTTAGCACGCGGATGCCCTGCAGTCTCAAGGGAGCCAGAGCTGCATCCATGCACTTTGTGAACGTGTGGGGTGGCAGTGCTAGGCCGAACGGAAGAACCCGGTACTGATATGCTTCGCCCCCAAAGGCAAACCTGAGGAACTTCCTGTGTTGTGGAAGGATGGAAATGTGAAAGTATGCGTCTTTTAGGTCTATTGTGACACACCAGTCCTCGGACCTGATTTGACACACAATCTGTTTCAACGTGGGCATTTTGAATCTTAACCTTTTTACTGCTCGGTTTAGTTGGCGCAGATCTAAAATGGGCCGCAGCCCCCCATCCTTTTTCGGAACTATGAAGTACGGGCTGTAAAACCCCGACTGTCTGCTGTGGGGAGGAACCCTTTCTATAGCCTCTTTTTGCAGAAGTGTCTGTACTTCTCCTTCCATCACCAGAGCCTGCTCGGAGTTTACTACCGTATGTATTACCCCGTTGAACCTGGGCGGATATGGCCCGAACTGAATTCTGTATCCTTTTTCCACTGTACGCAGGACCCAATCTGAGACATTTGGCAGAAGTTTCCATGCTGCCAGAAAATCTACTAAGGGAACCAGCCTCTCGAGGCTGGTCTCTGGTGTTATTTGAGCGGCCAGCTCGGTGACCTGAAACGGCGCACCTGCAGGAAGCAACCGAACTGACCCACTTCGAACCCTCCTCGGAGGGTGGGAGCGTCCCCATGCCGCTACGTTTCCGGGCGGACATGAAGACATGTGCTCGTTGAGGACCGTTGCGCCCTGAAACACCGGAAGTGGCAGGTTTGGCAACATGGCCCCCTGATGGCACCGAGAGGAAACGGGTGCCTCGACACACCGAATCCCCTCGGAGGGGACTGCCACCAAAATCCTGACGCCCTTCGCGTCAGGACCTCTTCGCTGAGGACTTCCTGGAAACAATCACAGTCCTCAGATCTGCTCTTCCTCGGGAAGACCTCGGCTGAGCGCGCTGTCCCGGTCCCCAGTCTCTCTGTGGGGGAGCACGGGCAGCCACGCTCTCCTTTTGCTGGACTCTACAGCCCCAGAGACATACAGTAGGTTTTACGGGGGAGAAACTTTTGAAATGCAGCCGCCTGCTTTTTTGCTTCTTGGAACCTCTCAACGACCGCGTTTACTGAGCCGCCAAAAAGACCAGTAGGGGAGACAGGAGCATCTAACAAAAACTTTTTGTCCCGCTCTTTGATATCAGACAAATTCAACCAAAGATGTCTCTCCGTAGCCACCAGTGCTGCCATAGAGCGGCCGATAGATTTTGCCGCTTCCCTGGTGGCTCGAAGAGACAAATCAGCTGCTCTCCTGATCTCCGCTATAGTTTCTCTTCCCACTTCTTCACACTCATCATCTATATCCCCTAACAAGTCGGCTTGATATGCCTGAAGGACCACCGTAGTGTGTAAACTGGCGGCCGCTTGACCTGCTGCCGAGTACGCCCTACCCACTAAAACTGATGTTGTTCTTACTGGCTTAGTGAGCAGCTGCGGGGCTTTCAGCGATGATGCAGACTCAGGGGAGAGATAGCTCGTAAGCGTCTCTTCCACCTGAGGCATCGCCGCATAACCATGTTCCTTTAACCCTACTATATTAGAATACTCAGATGTTGCTGGGTTAAATACTCTAAATGAAGAAGGTTTATTCCATGACTTCGACACCTCAGTGTGAAGGTCAGGAAAGAACGGTAAGCCCCGCTTTGGAGGTTGAGATCTAGGTGGCAAAAATCGCTCGTCTAACTTGCTCTTTGACTGATGCGGAATCTGCTCACGGGTTGGCCAATCTAGATTTAATCTAGCAACAGCGCGAGTGATAACCTCCAAAAGCTCTTCTTGTGTGTGTGTGGTTGTGTGAGATAATGCAAAATCTTCATCTGCATCCAGGCCCACAACATCCAATTCCTCAGAACTGGAATGCTGCAACACCTGCGCTTCAGCGCGAGCAGAAGAAACCGCAGCGCGTGCTTCTGACTCGCAAACTGAAGCGTCGGATCCAACGGGTAAAGGCAGAGATAGGGGATCACCCGTCTCAAGCCCCGCCGCCAGATCCATCTGCGAGCCCCAGGATGAGCTTCTCCGCTGTGCCTCGGCAGCAGCGGGACCCGAACCCAGAGGCACGCGAGCCGAAGCACCCTCCTCAAAGAGTGCTCGGCGGGACCGGAGAGTTTTCATTGCCAGCTTCTCACAGTGCTCACAGCCTGCCCCCTCGAGGGCTGACTGGGCATGCTCTAGCCCCAAACACCTCACACATAACTCGTGTGTATCCCCACCCGTGATAAAACGAGGGCAGGGAGTAACACACTGCTTAAACTGCTGTTTATCCATATAGAAAAGATAATACACACCAAAAATGCCAGACGATTTCACATGGAGCACTTGTGAAGACACAGAAGCTGACATTGTTTGGATCAGGGGTGCTTTATACCTTCCTGGTCAATGACGTCACCCGCCTATGACGTCTCGTCACGCCATTGGACTGATTTCACGAGTACTTCATGACGCGTTCACGCAGGGGCGTTCCCGTAGCGCTTGATGCAGCGCGAGTTCCCTTGAAAGGGAACTGTTATTGTCTCAATAGTACAATATTATAAAATAAATACAACAATAAATAAGAACAAGTATGCTCGTGAAAATAAGATCTTTTGACCATTCTGTCCAGACAAGCAGGGACATTTAAACAGGATGTGTATTGTGATTGTCAAAACATTTGGTAACTAAACAGAAATTTGTTAAGTTTAGTGACAACATGTTACAATGTTTACAATCGTACAATGACTGGAATTTCAATTCAAATCTTGTGATTTGATATCGATCTTGATTCAGTATCGATTAATTTGGATAAATATTAGCTACAGTAGATACATGTTAATTTTTCTTAATAAAAAAAATCTCACCTAATGCTGTAAACATACAGAGAGCCCTGACAGCTGGTATTATTATTAAAGGTTAAAAATAAAAACTCAAATTAAATAATGTGATTTTTACTAGGCTATTTTAACAACGTTACAATATTTTAATGATGTAAGTAAAAATATAATAAATATTTGATATAGTGCACATATTTAGCAAAATACTCCTCTCTATATATTTAATTTGTCTAGCCAACTAACGTGCTATCAAATGGCTTTCCTGAGGTAAATGTTACGTTATGTGACATATTGTTCTCCAGCTGTTTTATTGACCTCTTTCCGCGGTTGAAAAACACTGATTGATCGATATTATGTATGAGGCATAAACATTTTGGTAAGTTGTACTGTAACTTTCAACACGCCTATTGTTCATTCGTGTTTATTTACTATTAACTAGTAAAGAGTAAGAGATGTTCGGTTCACCACCAAGATCTGACTGTCACGTCGCATTTACAAGCGCCAAAACGCTATTGTTTGAATTTCATAATAATATTGACTGAATCTGAGAGCTGATGATTAGTTTCATATAAAAAGTATCTTGCTCTGTCTAGTCTGTCAGTGTCAGTGTCCTCTTTGCTTTGCGATTTTTCTCTGCGTGAGAAAATGGATGTGTGGCTTGAGAGCGTGTGATTGCGTGAGTCTCACGCTGAATGAGTGAGAGTTGGCAGAAGTTTCGGTTATCTTATAGACAAAATATCGCCATATAACAGAGGTATAATTTTTTCTGGCCACCAGTTCAGCGTCCGTCTGCTCAGCATCCATCTTCACCTGTTCTCTGCGCTGCACACCGGAAAAAATCACAACGTGACTATATCCGCCACACGTGCCACTGCCTAAACTGAAACTGTCTGGTCTTCTTAGCGGTGTAGAAAATGGGCAAACAGCTCTCAGAGAGAATGGGTTGTCATGTATTTATTTATTTCATAAAATCGCTGCATTTTGCATCATATAATCGCATAGGCTTGACATCACAATTGCGATATGAATTGTGCAGCACTAATATACAGTTTTGCATATATATATATATACACAGTATATATTACAAATTGTGTGTAATTGCAAAAACATAACACACTGTTAATGTGTGTGTGTGTGTGTGTGTGTGTGTATACACTTCCGTAAAAAAGTTGTTAGATGTAGAGCTCAGAGACAGGATTATGTCAAGAAACAGATCTGAGGAAGACAAGAAAAAAAAATCAGCTGTACTGAAGGTTCACAGAAGCGGAACTACCTGGACTCTTCCTAGAGCTGGCCTCCTGGCCAAACTGGGGTGCGTTTCCCGAAAGCATCGTTAGCCAACTATGGTCGCAAGTTCTGTCGTTATCAGCATAGTTGAACGAGTCTTTGTTTCCTGAAACCATCGTTCCAACGAACATTCGCAAACAGCATCGCAAAGTTGTGTGGTTGAAACGACAGCTCTCAAGCTGTGGATAGAAGCATAGTTTCTAGATTGCATGACATGTGGACTTAATAAATCCATATCTTGAGCAAAATAAGCAAGCTGACATTCAGTACAACCTGTGTATTTTATTTAGAATACATACAAATGTCATTTACATCTTTGAGTTTGTCAAGATATTTAAAGTACCGTTTTTGAAGACTGCGCATGTGCGAACGTGCTCTATTATGTAAGAACGAGCCTATGATTGAATCTGGAAATGAAGCAAAATAACTGAGAAAAATGAGAAATAGTCCTCAGATGCCATGTCTGTAATTTATATCAAAACATCTAGCATTAATTCAATCTCAAACAGTTTCATTAAAATAAGTTATTTCTCCACCACGTGCATGACGTCATAAACCAACGTGGTTGAACGACCACTTTGCGACAATGCGGTTTCGGGAAACAGTCGGGACTAGCTAGTTGATTTCTCCAACGATGCATCGTACTATGGTAGTGAAGCAGTGAGATACGTCGTTGTACGAGAAACGCACCCCAGAGCAATAGATGGAGAACTGCCTTGTTAGAATGGTGACTCTGATGGTCACTCCGGTTGAGCTCCATGATCATGTGAAGATGGGAGAAGGATAAACGTCACTGCAACACTCCATCGATTTGGGCTTTATGGCAGAGTGGTCAGACTCACGAAAAGACACATGAAAACTAGGGGTGTGCGATTTTGACAAATTATATCTCAATATTTTCTGCCATGTTCTCGATAACGACTATTAGACGATATTTTGCTGAGTTTGTTTGTTGTTTTGGTACTTTAGCAGGTTTAGGACTGTCGTGGACAGCCGACTCCTAAAGTTTTTGATATTCTTCATACTCTGTGTGGTGGTCAGTTCACAGCAGTGACAGAAATAATTTTTTTCAATATGTTTCAATTGATTGAATGAATCAATAAAAATAAGACACAATAGGGCTGAATTAAATTAAATCAGTATCAACAAAATTCATCTTTGCAGTATTGAATGTTGATATTTAAAATTATTTAAAACAAGAAAAGATACTTTAAATGTGAAATTGAAACCGCCAGTAGGTGGCAGCAAGTCACTGTTAATGAGCGAATCATTGAGATTCAAGCGATTCATTCAAACGGCTGATTCATTCAAGGAAAGAAGTATTTGACTTAATCTATCCTAGTCAACAGATTCGTTCAAAAAGCTGATTCACTCAGTAAGGAAACACCGCCGTGTGGCTTTGTTTTGAACTATTTCTGTTGGCGAAATACAGCAAAAACAGGCAATATGGTGTCTAAAATGTAAGTCACTTAATATTAACTTCTTGTTTATTAAACTTGTTTAAAATCAACATCACATTTGTTATCATGCTGATATTTGGAATATTTGGATATTTGATATTTTTAAAAACTGCACTCTTGTGATATTTATTACTAAATTATATAAATAAAGACTAAATCACGCAGTGAAAGTGTGCACTCTAAATGCGCACCCACACTAGTCTAATACATCACGTAGAGTATGCATGCGCTCTCTGGGTGTGTGTGAGGGATAGGCTATACTCGATGATGTCAAATAGCACATCATTAAAACAACAATTACGATATTATCGCAGACGATATATATTGCACACCCCGAATGAAAACCCAGTTTCTGCTGGAAGAAGTGTTAGTGAGGCCAGTAGGGGGCGCTCACCCTGTGGTCTGAGTGGGTCCTAACGCCCCAGTATAGTGATGATGACACTATACTGTAACAAGCACTGTCCTTCGGATGAGACGTTAAACCGAGGTCCTGACTGTCTGTGGTCATTAAAAATCCCACAATGTCCTTCGAAAAAGAATAGGGGTTTAACCCCGGCATCCTGGGCTAATTTGCCCATTGGCTTTTATCCATCAAAATGGCCTCCTAATCATCCCCATATATACTGATTAACTTCATCACTGTCTCCTCTCCACCAATAAGCTGATGTGTGGTGGGGGTTCTGGCGCACTATGGCTGCCGTCACATCATCATCCAGGTGGTGCTGCACATCGGTGGTGGTTGAGGAGATTCCCAACTTCCATGTAAAGCGCTTTGAGTGCCGAGAAAAGCGCTATATAAATGTTGCAAATTATTATTAATGAAAACCTAGTCCAGATCATTCAGAACCTCGGGCAGCGCAGAAGGTTCACCTTTCAATAGGACAATGACCCTAAGCACACAGACCCTAAGACACTCTAAGAAAATGTCCTTGAGTGACCCAGCCAGAGCCTGGGCTTGAACCCAATCGAACATCTCTGGAGAAACTTGAAAGTGTCTGTGTGAAAGTGTGCAAAGTTTGTCACATCATACCAAAAAAGCATTGAGGCTGAAAAGGTGCTTTAGCTAAGTACCAAATTAATAAATGTGCAAAGTTGTCACAAATCAGTTTTTGTGCTATGTCATTATGGCGTATGGCGTATGTGAAAAAGTTATTTAAAGTAGTTTCACATAAGGCAGCAGCAAAATAAAATGTGAAAATTGTGAAAAAATGAAGGGGTTTGAATGCTTTCGCAAGGCACTGTATTACACTAGATTAGAATAATAGAATATGCACTATAATGCAATGTAAATATTTTTAATCTGATTGAATATTGTTTAATGTCTAGAGGTGATTATGGTTAAAAATACTATATTTTTGCAGCTCATATTCTTCACTTATTACTTTGTAGGACTGCCAGTAGTTAAAACATTTACATAAAATAATCACATTCTATTGATAAATAGTAGGCAATAAACAGCGTTGTGTGAATTACATGAGAGTTGTTGTCATGGTGTTACACAAATGCACCAGTTCTATTAGTGTTGCTTCTCTCTCCAGTATCCTCTTCATATGAGCCTATAATAGTTCTGAAGGAAACCATGTGAGGTGCTCAGTCTTTGTTTGGGTACAGATGAATGTTAGTCTGCGGAAAGATTATCAGGCTTAGAAGTTGGTAAGAAAGTTAATAATGCAGAAAAAAATAAACTCGCTCTGCCTCAACAACAAACAGCAGCAGTATTATATATAATGAGTGCTCTGGGGAAAACCCCGCCCACCAGTTTCTCTGCACTGATTGGTTGACACGTGGTGCAGTCACTTAATGGAGGTCATGTTGACAGGGCAATGTCAGTACTTTAGTATGAAATATAGTAGTACCATAGCGCAAATATATATTTTAATAATGAGTGACCCATCCCTACTTTGTTCCCTGAACTCAGTAAGGTTTTCCCTGGCCTGATCTGAGAAAAAACAAACAAACTGAATGATCCTGACACACACTGTTTAGGGAGATGCTCACAACTATTTAGCTTACTATTTGTGTGTAACATGTCTGAACTTTTGGCTGTCCTAAAAAAATGAAAGTCAAGACAGGGTTATCATTATTTAAAATAAAACCATAAAAAACATTACTTGAAATAAAATAAACATTTAGTGAAATAAATTATGTATAAAAAAACTCATTTTCACTTTCTCATTTTCATTTAATAAAGCAGCTCAGTTTATTCCTTTGATGCAAAGCGGAATTTTCAGCATCATTACTCCAGTCTTCAGTGTCACATGATCCTTCAGAAATCAGTCTAATATGATGATTTGCTGCTATGCTGATTATTATCAATGTTGAAAACATTTGTGCTGATAATTATTTTTGAATCAATTTTTTTCCTAAGTTGTGTAGCCCTAACACACACACACAGAGAGAGAGAGAGAGAGAGAGAGAGAGAGAGAGAGAGAGAGAGAGTCTCGTATATAGGACAGTCAATTAATGAGATTCTGCCAGGGCTTCAATAGGAACCTCTTCCACACCTCATTCTCTCCAGCACACACAAAAACGTATTGATAGAGTCAGATCGACAAAAATCTTTCTTGTGTGTGTGTGTGTGTGTGTGTGTGATGTGAAATTGAAGTGTGCTCACTGGAGGAGCAGATAAGAGTTCTTCTGTCTGATTAGCTCAGTGCAGATATGGAGACCAAAGACTTCAGCCTGAGACGTCCAGCTCTGATCCAGATTCTCCAGCTTTGTTCTGTAAAAGTGGTAGTTCATCAAAAAATGAATGTTCTGTCATCATTTTCTCACCCTCATGTCGTTCCAAACCTGTACGACTTTCTTTCTTCTGGGGAACAAAAGCAGATCTGAGGCAGAATGTCCAGAAGTGCTCTACTGTATAAAAGCATATGGTGACTGTTGAGCTCCAACAAGGACAAAAAAAGCACCATTAATGCAACTTAAGAGCAGTCTGTATGACAGCAGGCCAAGTCTTCTGAAGTCATACAATAGCTTTGTAGTCATGAGACTATAATCACATAAAATCACTTTTATGATTTTTATGGTGTTTTTTTTTTGTCATTTCTGGAGTTTGACAGCATCCGTCCCAGGCAGGGTCCGAAATTAACTTTTTGGCTCACCTGCCACGGGGACTGGTAGATGAAAAAATCCACCAGCCAAGCATATTTTTACCGGCCAAAATAATAAACAGCCTTTTTGTGTCACATATACATTCATTTATATATAGGCTATTTTAAAACATTTTTGTCATATTTCTGGTCTATTATTTTCCATTTTTACTTTTATTTACACACATATTACACAATTTACACACATTAAAATAATATTTTTGTGGTGGTGCCTATATGAAAATAGTTCTGTACAAATTAAATGTATTAATTGTATATTTAATAAAATATATGCAATAATAATATATTATAATTATTTAAAAAAAATATTTAGTTTTACTCTGCCTATTTTTTTTTACTCCATTTACTCTGACTGATCCGATCAGTAACTGAAGGACTGGAAATATCAGTTTTAAAATGAAATTAAAATTAATCGGTTCAAATGAGTCATTAGTTCGCGAATTGGACGTGTCATTATCGGATGTGTTCGCGTTGTGTGATTATCCCGGCAGCTAGGACATCCCACAAGATTTGTGTCAACACAGAAAACATTTAATCACTGGATAGGTTTTTTCATTTATTTAAAGTGTGGTTTATGTCAGCTGAATGTGCGGAACGCTTCAGAGAAGATAAGGTATTTTAGCACAATTCACACCTAGCGGTAATTCAGGAAAAAATATATCCGAATGCTCCACATGAAACTATGGTCTTCCGACCTTTTACCATCGAGTCGATTTATTTTGATTAATAGCCTATGTGACAAGGAGAGAGAGCAAGACAGCACTAAGAGAAAGTGCGCGCGCGACCTCTCTCTGCTCGTGCTTCAGTTGCGCCCTGTCACACGCACTACTGTCGTCTACATTACTCGCAGATCAAATAAGACTATGGCGGGACAAAAAATTCGCTTTGGAGCAGGAGCATCGATAAGAGGACTCGTTAACATTAACTCGTTACATTACTATTTTGGTATGAACATTCACCCGCCAGTGGGGCGGATAGCCTTTTGAGATTTACTCGCCAAATAGAAAATCTACCCGCATTTGGCGCTTGGCGGGTGTTAATTTCGGACCCTGGTCCCAGGGAAAAAAAGCAATGTGCATATGCAGCTAAACAACTTCTTTTGTGTTTCACTGAAGAATTAAACATCTTTTGGAGCAACTTGAAGGTGAGTAAATAATGACAGGACTAACATGTTAACTCTAGCACTGAAGTCAAACTCTCACCGGGAGTTAGTTGCACAGCCTTTTAAACAGCTAAATCAGTTCAATCATCAGGTCAGGAGTCTGGAGGACAGGTGGCACATGCTCCAGCACTAATGAATTTGGGTAATTTCTGTATCATCTGGTCATTAAAAAGCTCTAATGAATAGAAAGTGGAGCATATTACAGGTCACACTGCCCGCTCATCTGGACAGATCAAGACTGGAGCAGCTGAATTAGCAATCGCACAGTGGCAGATGTGAGTAAGTGTGACTCTGGCTACTACTTGTCAAGAAGTGCAACAACCAGTTTAACATTACTATCCTGTATCCACTCAAGCTAAAACATGTGTAACAAAATCACAACATGTTTGTGTTAGAGCGCGTTTCACAAAAAGACTGACTTATCAGACCCAGATGAAATTTAAATTTTTTCTGAATTTAAAAATAAATTGCACTGATTTGAATTCTGTCCAGTGTTGAGTACGGCACTCTTATTGGTAGCTAAAACCCCAAAATATGTAATGCACGAACACACGTAGATCTGTGTGAGTACTTTCTGCAGGTGCAGAATCCCTGTGTAAATGATGCTGCGTGTGACACAGACACTTACTGCAAATACGCTCAAACATAAGTTATTTCACTGCAAGATACAACAAAATGTGTATTTAAATGAACTATTGAGAAATGTTACACTGCCAGTAAAAAAAAAAAGAAAAAACTTGCAATTCACCCACCCTTGACAGGTGAGGGAGAATTGTAATTTTGCACCCAGCACTTACACACACACACACACACACACACATCTCTTCTCTGGAGGATTTGAGCTAAACGCTGCCCATCAGACACCAGAAGAATTCTGAGTGCCGAACTCTCTGCATGGTGTCCATGGCAACGTCAGAGTTTTTCCCATCTCAGCAAAGACCTGCGGGAAAATGACAGATTCTGATCAGAATGAGAAAAAGAATCACAGAGAGACAAAGCTGATGAATCTGTGTCAGATATCCATCATTGATTGTTCACAATGACTCAGAGCAGAATAAACGAATAAATTGCTCAGGTGTGTAAAAAATTTTTTCATATTTATTTCAAATATCTGATTAAAATGTTGAATGCATTTTTACACGTCTATAAGATTTACGTTTAATACGTCATGTAATGTGAATAGGTAATGTAGCGCATCCACGCTGATGAAGTTTGTTGTCAAGTGCTCACCACAAATTTATTCCCGTGCAAAAAAAGAGACAGAACGGCAAAAAATGATTCTGTTTGCCCTTCATGTCAGTGAGCTTGATCTCCTGCAGGCGAACTTAAAGAGACGTTTGTTTTTGGCTCAGAAACATTGATTCAGTGCTTAGTTTTGAGCGTCATATCGATAATGAAAGTAGACGAGCAGTTCAAACGCACCAAATCAGATATGAGTAGTTTAAAGTTTTAGTACAGACTAAACTGAAAAGGAAAATATACATTTACTCATTAAAGTCCCCTTGTAGTCAATAATTGTATCAGTTAAAACTCATCTTTGATCACCAAAATTACATATTGAAATGTTTTTTCCTTGGAAAATAAATTCTTCATGCCTTAAAATAGCTTGAATGTAACTCTACACCCTTGCCTCATTTAGTATATGCGGTTCTATGAATATGCAAATGAGCCCCGCCTCCACTCACTCACAGCAGCTCAGAGATCCACTCGTTGACGATCACACTTTAACCTGATTGGTTACAAGGTAGTTTGTGACATCAGAAACACCAACGATTTCAAACCGCGTTTTTTTAAAACTGTCTTTGGTTCACTGCAGTTTTAAGGAGAAAATACTCAGTCCGGTCTCGAGACCGATTTCTGCTTTCTCGGACTCGTCTCGGACTTGTTCCTTCAAAGACTCGGTCTCGACCTCGGACTCGACTCGGACTCGACCCTTCAAAGACTCGGTCTTGACTTGGACTCGGCATAGGCGGTCTCGTCCCCATCACTTTCCCGGTGAGAGGGTTCAACACCTGCACTTTTTCTGCAGTTTTGCACAAACGCCTTACTACAGTCGCTCTCGTTCAGTCGTTTCTCTGGCCGCTCTGTGTCTGCGCTCGCTGCGTCACCTCTCCCCATTCCTCTCAAAAATGACACCGGCTTTGAGTGTGACCGGCTGATGATTGGCTGTTCTGCCTTAAGTCCCGCCTCTCTTGGTGTGTTAGATTTATCGGTCAGCTCGTGCTGAGGAGGCGGGAACTTATGGTTATTTACATCTCCCTTTTCCAGGTACTTTGAATGAGTGTTTATGCTTTCGAGGTTTTTAAATAAGCTTGATATGTGTTTAGGAAGATGTTATGTTTATGTTTTGTTGACATGTCGAGTGTTTTCAGTATTATATTTCGTTTTTTAGACTAAACCGCACAAGACTTAGGCATTCTGTTTGTGCTGCGTGATTTAAAGAAAAGTGTGCACTTTGCTCACACTTTTCTCCAAAATAAAAGCTCAAGGGTTTATTTCTTACAAGTGAAGAAATTAGGACAAAAGTATTGTAATTTTCCTATTCTATAGCGTAATATAAAATATACTTTTGAAATATTCATTTTCATTTATACAGTAGCATACATTTATAGGCTATATGGATTTTCCATCATAGGAATAATTATATAAATCATTATATTATTATAATAAATGTTTGGCATTCTAAAACACCAGTGATAATGTAATGTAGACGGAGACTCTATCCACCTTTTTCCTGGTTAGCGAATTTACCCATGATTCACAGCGGGTTTGAACCGGAAGCCGGTTTTCCTTTTCCGGTTCGAAGCTTTATGAAGATTATGAGCAGCTCGCTCAGAACGCCACAGTGATGTGGTGGTTAGAAAATATGTGAAATAAGTAGGGCTGCCCGTGCACGACTGAAGTTGGGTTGGAAGTTATGTATACTTTATGGGAGAGAATGCTAAACCATAATGAGCGTTTTCGTAATATATTGCCTATTCTGCATCTCAACGCACGCATAAAGCTTGCCACAAAAAACGGCAAAAGTAATGATTATGCATGAAACATTTGAATTGTTTATTAATAAACTAGTTTTCTGTAAGTGTTGACTGCAAAGATAAATTTGATGACGCGGACTCGCCATGTTCACAGTAGTGAACGCGCCTATAGAGAGAAATGCACACTTCGTACGAATTAACCTATAGGCCTACATAAGCAGAGAGCAGCCCATTTCTGCTCGTTTTTAATTATTTTGTTTAAAAGTACACATTTTAAGCTTTCTATAGATATACTTCTCATGTATGTGAGGCAAGTAACTTATACGCTGAGTTTCGTTGATTAATAAGACGCGCTCCAGTTCACACGCCTCCGTGTCCTGTATATCTACTATATTTACTTCTTATTTATTAGTATTCCAGGCAATTTGTTGATAAAACATTGATTAAAATGAAGATACAATTTATACTAAACGAAATTCACTTTAAAGAAAGGCTTTCTACAAAACAAAACTTAATAAGTGGTCAAAATCATGTCTGAGCCATTCCAAATGTTTTCTGATATATTGGGCATCTTATGATCATATCTGACTCATCTCATGCGGTTCCCTTTTCATATAATCAACATAGATGAAATAAAAAAAACATTATATTGTGAAACTCAAATATAAAACGTATGTTTAGTTTGTTTTTGTTTTTTTACTTATATTTAAGCGCCACACTGCTCCGCTTTGCTCACGTGCTCTGGTGTGTAGCCTATAGCCTATACATGCATGTGTGCGTGATGTGATGGAGGGGTGCGATTTTCGAATAATAATTGAATAATACCCAGCGATCTTCGATTATTATTCTTGCTTGAAATGCCCATCCCTACTGGTAACGTATTAGGCGTTTGTCAACAAAATGGTGCGGAGAGACATACACCTTTTTCGTTGGATGCTTCAGTTTTAGCGCAGCTAACCAAAAACGTACTCTCTGGCATTGAATGTAGCTGATACGAAGCGGACATGGGCATTCTCTCCTTTTTATCCTATGCTCAAAGCTCCCAGTTTCTAAAAAGTTTTTTATCTTCTTTGAATTGTTAAAACAACCAACAACAGCACACGTAGAGCCTGAACTCATTCTCTCACTGCTAATACAGAACGAACCGGAAGTAGGCAACCGGAGTCGTCGTCATGGCGGCGCGCATTCTTTAGAGCAGAATAAGGTGGATATCATAACTAAAAAGATGTTTGAGCCCTCTTTAGGTACAAGTCAATGTTTTTTCTTTGTTCAATGTGCACAGGTCATGGGTCGAACTCGGTTGAAGCTCTTCATTTTGAACTCTCAAATTGCATCAGTTTGAGCGTTTAACCTTAAAATGCACAAAATAAATTTGCAGGGGAGCATGCCCCCGAACCCCCCATAAAGGGACAGAGGTCCACACAACATAGTTTTACAAAATCCAGTGGGAAAAAACGATCATTTATAAATTGTTCCCCAGCATATACAACAAAGTTCCTTTTAAGCTTTTTAGTCATTAATAGCTGTTAATGCCAACATTTAAATGTCACATCCATCTCCCGCACTTTTGAAAAGCTTGCTACGCCCCTGGTCCATATTAAGACGTTAAGACTGCTCCTCTAAACAATTCCCAATCTAGCTTAGTCTGTAGGCCTAACTGTTGATTATTAACTGGGGTGATATTAAATCATGAATATCAAAACTGACATGTCGAGACAAAATCTCGACTCGGACTTGCTTCCTCAAAGACTCGGTCTTGACTCGGACGCGACTGTATTTGAAAACCAACGGACTCGGTCTCGACTCGGACTCGACCCTCCAAAGACTCGGTCTTGACTCGGACTCGGCATAGGCGGTCTCGTCCCCATCACTACTCAGCAATGGTGTTGACTTATGAAATTGCACATGGTTTGTCTTAAAGCATGTTAAAAACAACACATATATATAAACAACATTAAAAGCTTGATATTTACCACATGGGGACTTTAAATATGTAATATGCAAATGTGTTTTGGATTGCAAAACATCATCTTTGAAGTTACTATTGTGTGTCGGGGGCTCATAGCAGCATGATTTTTCTAAACAACTGGAGATTATCATATTAATTAAAATGTGTATTTTGTGTATGTTGTGTTGGTGTATGTCATTAAGTTTGAGTTTAAAGAGACTTGGTGATTAGGTGTTCAGATTTGATCAAAGGTGTTACTTCACCTGAGAATCACTGCGATAATGAATTCTCTTCATTTGAGGGCTTTTCTTAGCTGATATTGATACTCTACCGTTCAAAAGTTTGAAGTCAGTAATTTTATAAATAAATTAACACGTTTAATTCATTAAGGCTGTTTTCTATTCACAAAAGAATCCTGAAGTAAAAATTGCATGGTTTCCACAAAAATATGACGTAGTATAATAATCATACATGTTTCTTAAACAGCAAATCAGCATTATAATGATTTCTGAGGATCATGTGACATTGAAGACTGGAATAATGATGCTGAAAATTCAGCTTTTATCACAGGAATAAATTACATTTTAAAATATATTCACAGAAAAGAGATATTTTAAATTGTAATAATATATATATTTCTTTAAAAAAAATCATTATTATTATTATAATATTAATCAGTATTAAAAATCCATTTATTTTTATCAAATTAATGCAGCCGTGGTGAGCATAAGATACTTTTTTCAAAAGCATGAAAAAATCCTGCTGACATTAAACTTTTGAACAGTAGTTAATATGTAATTATTTGTGATTAGTTTAATAAATTAGTAATGATGTAATTATGCAACACTGAAAAAGTGACTATTGCTTCCCCCCCCCCTCTCTCTCTCTCTCTCTCTCTCTCTCTCTTTCTAATAGTAAAAATATAATGCTCCTTGCCTCTCGTCAGTGTTAATGTACCGACTCCATTAGTGTTTTATCGGACGTCTCTCTTTGTCCCAATGTCCCGACTCACCAGCTGATTAGACGCTCTCAGAGCAGCCAATAAAAACATCCCTGGAGATAAGACACGGCCATTATTCCAGCTTTCATTTTTACCTGTATTTATGCCCGGGCTCATCTCCAAGAGAGCAGAGATGAGAACGCTATTATGAGCCGCTGCTTATCGCTCTCTCCGCCCCAGAGAAAGGGAGCAAGAATTACCTAGTATCATCACAAGATGGAGTTTAACGCTTCAGTCCTCAGCTGTGAGAGTGAGTGACACATCAACTGCAATGTGAAGTCAGTTGATTAAAGTGAGATCGTTGCATCGTTCGGTCTCTGCTTCAGTGTTTAACGGGACTGTTCTAGTTGTGTTGCATTGTTTATAAAGTGAGTGTACTAATTCTGTCATGTCAGCTGTGGTTTTCTCTCTTTAATAGGGATTTTAGAGTCGTTGTTGAGTAGATGCAGTAGATATTGTGTGCCAGTTAGTGCTGAGATGGCACCAGCTACAGGTGCTAACTTTACCAAAAATGTTTCTGGGCAGCCCCACATAGTGTGTGTAAATGTCCCCAGTGTCCCGTGAGAACCGGTACTGCAGAAAGAGCTGATTGTAAAGGTAGCGCTCTAGTTTTTGGCATTGTGTTGCTCACTCTCACCTTCAGTGATGATAACGTGAGCGCTCTAGTTTAGTCGCGTTGCGTCACCGGCTCTGAGCTCCTGTGATTTATAATGGAAGTGCTCTAGTTTTGTTGAGTCATATCTTGGGCCCTATGAAAGCAGTTTTATCTTTTTCCAAATTCCATTTTATTTTTTCCCAAATAGCATGTTTTCTATTTTGATTTTTCTGGATTTGGTTTTATTATAAATTGTAATAATCGAAAAGCATGTCTAATAAATTGAATTCCAAAAACTTTTATAATATAATTTAAATCAATAATAATGTCTTACATTTTTAACATTAATAGTGCACATAAAACTTTAACAATTTTATTAATCTATTAACATGCAATCCAATGAAAATGGAACAATTCTTTAAATTTTTTGGCAAACCAAAAAATGTACATTAATGTACAATGTATTATGTACAATAATAATATATTTCTGTCACATTTTTTTTTCAAGTTAATCCGAACTATTATTTTGGTTGATTGTAGTAAAGACCTTTGAGTTTCTGCGTGTATGTGACAACAGTTTTATCAAATGAAACGGTAAAATGCTTTTGAAGTGAACTCATGAAAGTTGCATGAAAACACCACGTTCAAACTGTTCACACAGAATGTAGACTTCAATCGGTATTTCAATAGCTGTCTTTTTGAGCTATAATATTCACAGACACTATTCCATATCACCATTTGATTAAGTGTACAGTGATATTTTTGTTTTATTTATTTATCCACATTTTTTACATTTGGTGACATTCCACGCAGTAAATTAAATTTTTATGACTGATTCGAAGATTCTGTCTGCGTTTTCCTGCCCTACACATTATGCCACTCGTTTGTGCTGTTGTAAATGCGAGCGAGTGTGAAAACAGAAAAACACTTAAGTGCTGTGACAGATCTTTGACACTTCTGAGAAACACACACGCGCAGGCAGGCAGACAGACAGACAGGTGCGTTCAGGAGTGCTGGAGTCGAGCATTATGAATAATAGATGGCTGTGTATCAAACTCCATTAGCTTCAGTGAGCTAGATGAGCCACACACTCGCGTCTCTGATGGTTTGAATGGTAACAGAGTTGTCTGCTTCTCACGTGACTTCGCTACTTATCCTTTTATCTCTTTATCTGTCTCTCTCTCCATGCTGTCTGTCTGTCTGAGTGTTTGTTAAAGTCACACATATGGGTCTCTAACCGACTGTGTAATATTATAAGGTATTATGGGACTGAAATGTCTTCGACTGTCTCCTTCATTTCTCTCTCTGCTACGTTTAATTTTCTTTCTGTCTTTTTCAATCACACTTTCCTTCTTTCTCTCTGTGTTGGAGCTTTTTTAATGATTCAGAGTGTGTAGATGGCTTCACATTCGCTCCTTTTCCGTCCTGTCTTTTTTTCAAAAGACGTTGTTTTCATTTGCATCATTGCTCTCTTTCTCTTTCACTCTCTCTCAGAATAACACCTCTATGTGCATGAGATTATGAACTGATAATTAGCCATCTGGATTCCATGCTGCGTGCAGTGTGTGTGTGTGTGTGTGTGTGTGTGTGTGTGTGTGTGATTGCAGGATGTGATGCTCTGAATAATTCCATATTTAGATGAAATCACTGGCATTCAGCAATATGACATTAATAAAGGCAGCCAAACACTCAGACACTGATACCAGAGACGATTCACAACACATCTAGTATATATGTGGACTATTTACTATATAGGCCTAGTCAGTATTATTTTATTGGGAATATAAAATTCAAACAACAAAGCAACTATCATAATGGTTTTAATGCGCTTTTTATTTGGCCATCAAGATTCTTGAGACCACGCTGCGAGTATGAAATCATTAACACTGATATTTTAATGACACCTCTGATTAAAATTTAAATTGCAATAGACTTGGGATGTTCTGTATGTGATTTTGGATGCAGCCCTTTTCTTTCAATGAATAATTGGTTTTGAAATTGGTTCTTTTAATGTGCTTACCTACAAATGTGCACACAAATCTCCATGTGGCCTTTACATGCTGTTGTGGAACTGTATTGGTGCATATAAATTAACATAATGAATAATTGTTGTTCCTTGTGTTTTATAATGTCGTGGAAAACGAATCTATTTAGTGTGTAAATGCCTGATTTTCTAGATTTTGGCATAGAGGTAAAAGGCCATTTCAGAGCTAACACAAATTTTGAGATATGTATTGAACTTTGTTAAAAAGCTGCAAAATATTGTAATATTATTAAGCTATAACACACACATGCATGTGTATTTTTCTGTAAACTGTATTTGTCCATCATCTCACTCATGGGTCATTTTTTGTATCTCTCTTTATCTCTCTCTCCCTCTGTCTGTCTGTTTCTCTATGTCTGTCTCTCTCTTTCCTTTTCTTGAATAATTTACAGATTGCTGCTGCATTTCCATTTCAGTCAGACTTTGGCAGCTGCATGTCACCGAGAGAGAGAGAGAGAGAGAGAGAGAGAGAGAGAGGGATTATAATGTCTTGTTTTTAGGGCCCGATCACCGATGGTGAGAGGACCCTCTTGGAATTGCTCTGTTTATTATTTATTGTTATTTTTTTATATTTGCTCATTGCTAATTAGTAGAAATCAAATTAAAGGAGCCGTAAAATATTAAAGTTTAGAAATCATAGAAACCACCTGGCAAAATATATTTTTATTTTACAATTTAATTAATTTTGTATTTTATTTGTATTTATTTTATTTTATACTTGTTTAATTGTTTTGCATTATTGATTTTGTCATGTCAGTAGAGAAACTAAATTGAACTGAATTGCAGAGAGCTAGAGGAGAACTGGAATAATTAAAGAGAACAGTGAAACAGAAAGTGCAAGTTAGTGAAAGGTATTGTTTTATTGTTGGAAGAGTTCATAAAAACAAAAGAAAAAAGTGAGAGAAAAGAGGAAAACATCCCATTATTTCTCCACAAAACTCATCTGAAGTTTTTAGGAGTCCCACAGGTCTTTATTATATCCATGTTAGAGCAGATTTTATCAGAGATACAGCAGAGCAAACCTGTGTGTGTGTGTGTGTGTGTGTGTGTGTGTGTGTGTGGGTGGGTGGGTGGGTTAATAGATGCCGGATGATTATTTCGAGCAGGTTTTTGGTATTCTGATGGAATTGGGGTCTGCAGTAAGGTGTGTGTGTGTGTGTGTGAGTGTGTGTGTGTGTGTGTGTGACGTTACCATCTCGAGAGCAGATGCATTTCTTGTTGGGTCTGTGTCTTTAATTTATAGAGAAATGAAGGTCTATGCTGTTATGCTCAACATATTCACTGTTATTGAAGCCAATTTCAAACTCTAGCTTAAGTTACAAGCTATTCATAGTATACTCAGGTATAGTTAAATTGCAGTCTTTAGTTTGACAATCAGATTAGGATCTCACTGAGAGTGACAGCATCAAGGAAAGTAATAAAACTAAAATCCCTCTAATTTGTAATGGACATATCAGCAAAAAAATAATAATTTCTTTTAAGGAATTATTGCTTGTGAATTGGTAATCAGTTAATTTAATGAATCGATTGTTGTGAATTGTGAATCAGTTCTTTTAAAGAATCCTTTCTTTAAGAATTTATCAGAGAATTTATCAAATTTTATTAGAGATACAGCAGAACAGTAATATGTACATACTAGTGTACTTATGGCGAATTAATTGATAAAATGTAATGCAATTCAATACAGTTATATAGTTTTATAATACTAATATAATATTGTATATTATTTTTTGATTAAACCCACAAATCTTCATGGAGGAAGACCTTTGACTGTCTTTCTCTTCTTATCACGGTTATCTCAAATACTTTCGATTAGATCAAATAATCACGATCAAACCCCAACGCTTTTGTAACATTCCTTTGTTAATTACTCCCCAAGACTGTATACATTCATGATGTACCCATTCAGACTGCAGCTCTATCTTTTATATTTATTTAAAACAAGTGCTGTAGACTTAGAGAGAGAAGAAAGAGCAAAATGTGCTGAGACAGACTTCTCTTATCAAACTCCCCAGAGATAGATGAATGTGGGTGTGTGTGTGTGTGTGTGTGTGTGTGTGTGTGTGTGTGTGTGTGTGTGTGTGTGTGTGTGTGTTTGTTGCACGTCTTTGTAATTGCTTGCTGTGCTGTTTTCCTGTGTCCTTTTGTAGTGGGTTTGTATAGAGGGGCTATTTCTGTCCTGCCAATTTATGGCTCTGACACACATTTACTCACACGCACACAGTTATCCGTGTGGATGCCCTGTCCTCAGAGCTGCGGGGACAAATGATTTAGCTCACTCGTCGATCAAAGCAGGAGAAAAGACAGCGTTGCTCTTCGGACAGACATTTATCACTATAAATTATGCGCACGGCCTTGAAACGCCCAGGTGACTAACTTTGCTCCCGTGCACAGGTGAAACCATTCGATAAAGAGTGCAGGGACCAGAGGATATCTGTTGCTTCGTATGAATATTAAATTCGTCAGAGAGAAAGTAGACGGGGTGAGATGGATATTGGAGAAAGAGTGATAGTTTTAAAGGTTCACCAGTGTGGAATTTATGGTGGATTATGCCAAAATGTGTTGCTATATTGCAAGATATATAAATAATGCAGTTTTATAATGACAAATAAAATGTACACACATTTGCATAAATGAACTTACAGGGTTAGTTCACCTAAAATTATTATTCTGTCAATATTTACTCTCTTACCTTCACTTGTCACTGTTTGCTTGCATTTGTATCTTGAATACAGTACGATTTGGCACGGTAAACCCTGATCCGGCTTGCGTTTCAAACGCCAACAGCACCCTTACTTGATAGGCATGGTATATGCAGGAAAGAAGCAATCTGTGTCATTTTCACGCGAAGAAGAAAGTGAAGCAGTAAACAACAATGCAGGACATACAGCAGAACTTGTTCTTGCTTCTCGGCATGTGGCTGTTTGTTACAAGAAGAAACGGTATTGTGTTTCAACTGTATTAAAAATTGGCGCCTCTTGTGTTGTCATTCCCCTTGTAGCACGCGCAAGTGACGATTCTCTGTCAACCAATCAACGTTCTGCAGTGAGTCTAGCTCCACCCTTTAGTACCAGAGATGTCCCAAAAAGTGGTACAGTGCGCAATTAGGGAAGCATTCAAAACTTCTGGAAATGGAAATGTCAAAAATTGCGTTCCGTACCGAATTGTACTGTACCATATCGCTCAGTGGAAACAAGCCATAATTATGCTGATTTGCTGCTCAAGAAACATATCTGATTATTATGTTGAAAATAGTTGGGCTACTTCATATTTTTGTAGAAATTGTGATACATTTTTTCAGAATTTTTTTATGTGTAGAAAGTTCAAAAGGATAAAAATCTTTACTTTTACTTTGAACAATTTAATGCATCTTTGCTGAATAAAAATAATAAATAAATACAATTTTAAATATATTAAAATAGAAAACAGTTATTTAAAATTGTAATAATATTTTACAATATCAGTGTTTTACTGTATTTTTGATCCAATAAATGTAGCCTTGGTGAACATAAGAGATCTTTTGAACCACACAGATGTGCAAACTGCCACAAATGAAAATGAAAGTTTGGTGTCGCATTCTAAAGCTCAACACACAATCATCTTCATGAAATTAATCAGAGTAAATGATCTTAACATTGCTGTTGCGGCTCTCTGTTCTATTGCAGTCTTTGATCTTGAAATTAGCTGGTCATAAATAAAATGCAGTTTGTGGACTATATTTGCATACAGTCCAGGAAGTGAAGATCAGTGAAGACACATTTATGTGGCCAAGTGTAAATGGGACAGTTTTAACAAATTGGACAGCTATCTGATCAGTAAAAACACATGTGTAAAAAAACCCTGAGAGATGAGTGTGGTCGGCTCTGGTTTTTGATCTCACTTTAATCTCACAGTAAATAAGTCATTATTTAACAAGATCCATCCTAAAAAGCAAATATAAATATAGATTAATATCCCCTTCGCTCAGTCTGAGTTTAACCTTGAGTTCACAGAGGAAGATTTGCACTCGTTTGACATGTTCACTCGTTTGAAGAAACGTCTCGGTTACGTATGCATACGGAGACGTTACGTTGTGACGACGAACGGGGTTTCGCTTAGAAAGCCTATCCACTTTGAGAATATAAAACAAGCCAATAGCAAGAAAATGCCATGGGTCTGCGGAATTTGCATAGCTTAACTCCGCCCCACCTCGTGGGTATATAAGGAAGGACGCTGGCAACATGCAGTTATTTTTTGACACTGAGGAGCCGAGACTGAACTCAGACGTTCCCGCGGTACACCGGAAGTGGCAGGGAGACGTAACGTCTCCATTCCCTACTCAGGGTTACATACATAACGAGACGTTCCCTTTTGTAGTCACTACGAGTTACGTTGTGACGACGAATGGGGTTCCCAGAGTAATGACGCCACCTTTTCGGCTCCCTGTCGTGAGACTAGCATGGACGAAGGACTCCAATTTAACACAGGAATACCAAGGTACACTGAGAAGCATATCTCAGAAGAGATATGAAACACAATGCCTGCCCGAAGTGAGGACTTGAAAATACACATTTGACCCGAGAGGGGGTAACATAGGAGAAACACTGGAGTGTCCAGCTCGTAGGGTGTAATCTTTCAACTCCTGGGGTGGCAGGCTGGCTTGCGAAGGGAAAGACACATGCTCAGAGAGGCTTACAGTGTAAATACACACGTGGGGGTCGCACAAGGGGGGAATCATGGAGGGACCTAGCCAACGCGAAAGCTGCCGCAGGCATAGACTCTGGCATTGACGTCAGCAGTGCTGGAGGAACTCCGGGCTTCTCGGGGAAACTCACCTGAGAAGAATATCGCACGTATCCAGTCCGAGGAGTGGAATGGCGAGCAAGCGATGGCACCGAGCGGGTCCTAATACCGGCCACTGGGGGCAAGTACATGAGAGGACTCTGGCTCCACTCGGAGGTTGTAGAATCTCATGAATGTGTTGGATGTTGCCCAGCCTGCAGCTCTGCAGCTCTGCAGATGTCTGTCAGCGAGGCGCCATGCGCTAGAGCCCAAGAGGAAGCCACAGGATCACGTGAGAATAGGCCGGCCCGAATTCCAGGCGCGCTTCGTCAACCGAAAATGCCTGCAGGTCCCCTACCCTCTTGATGGAGGGCAATGCAACCAGGAGTGCTGTCTTCATAGACAGGATCTTAACCCTCTGAGGTCGGCTATCGCGCGGGCGCGATAGTCTCGCTTTTTTTCTTATCAGTGCAAAAGAAACTCAAAATACTCTGTTGATTTTGATCTTACATATTAAGTGTTGTACATCATTAGATCCTGATAAGTGTCTATTTTTTTTGTGGATACTCACAATAAAAACAAAGTGTTGTGCTTTTCGCCAAATAAAGAAAAACAAACATGATGCGCGTTCTGCCTTCTCTCTGTCAGTTAAGTCCATTCTGAAACGCGTCCGAAAATTAACTGTAATTCCGCGAATACTTGTCATACAGACACGAGTGTTTTTCCATAATGAAGCTTGAACTCTCTTCTTTTAAATGAATTAATTTATATAAAAAACAAATATTCTCAGTTTATGTAATCTGTATGAAAAGAGAGAGATGTCAGTATTTTTCTTTCCAGCTCATTATACCTCATTACGCGTTAATGTGCCACGCCCACGGAGAGCGCGCGGTATTCAAACGCAAATGATCTAAGGCAAGCCATTCAAACATGCCAACGCCCACCAGCTGGATTATAAAACGCATCGTGTTTAGTAAGTATCTTGTACAGCTGTGTACACAGCGTATCCTTTCGCTGTGAGGAATAATACTATCTAATAACCCTGGAAAATGTACAAGAAGTGCTGGTAGTTTCATTTCGAGGAGCAACGGATCCAGCTGATGTAGTAAGTCATTTATTCTTAAGTGCTTTATTCTAATCGCGATATTGAGTAGTGTCTGACTGTAAACCGCAAAAAGACTGTTTAAATATGAATTGCGTGTCTGTGTGTAGGCTAAATGATGAATGAACGGCATGCAGGCGCGCGCGCTTTGTTTACTACAGTTATACAGCGCGTGTCTGTGCCGTTCATTCACTCTCGCATCTACATTAGTAAACGTTATGTTTACATGAACACATCCAAACTATATTGCCTACTAAGATGAGTAAAAATAGACTGAAATATGTTGAAATAAAATGTCTGTATAAGCAACAAGCTGCAAATTCACATGTATATACTAATATATCATACACAATATGTTACAGAATAAATATGAATGTTTAGACAAGATTTTGTGATTAGTTTTGGATAGATTATAAAGTTTTGACTAAAAAAAAGACTACTGTCACATTAAATAGTTAAGCTTTTGTTCACCAATTTCTGCTCATAGTTAAATATACTATAGTATGATGTTTTGTCAAAAATAAAGTAGGTATATTGAATTATCAACTAAGATGTTATTATAGTGTTTGTTCCAATATTCAAACTAATGAATCCTTACCTTTTTTAATACGTATGATAAAATGTATACTTTTTACAAAGAAATACACTTGAAATATTGTTAAAATTGTAATTGTTGTTGTAATTGTAACCTATTTGTAATTTGTTAAAATTTCTAATTGTAAAATATGTATATATAGATAATATCTTTTGTCCTTGCATTCTTTGGGATCCTGTGACACACTTGTGTGAAAGGGCTAATTAATATGCAGCTCATTATAGGGCTCATTATCCGGCCTTTGTCTTCTCAGGTGTGAACACGCCTCCACGCATATTGCCTTTCCAAACAAAAGGTGTCTTATAAAATTTAAATCAATGTATTGTTTTGTGTAAATGATTAGGCAGGATGATTTTCAGATCATTTTGAAGCAAAAATTCTAGGCAACAACACTCATTAGTCAAAAGTCTCGTGGACACATATTTAGTATGTGTTTTGTGGCCTTATTTCAGACACTTTAAGTTTTAGTTTTTTCAATAACCATGCATAAGCAATATTCTCTCAAAAATACAAACATGTACATACATGTTGCTCACATATTACGGTAGCCCTGTTTGTGCTATATAGAGTGAATTTACACCTTTGCCATTAACATGTTTATAAATAACTGAAAAAAGCACAAATGTCAGAGCATGTCAGAACACCTCAAGGACCCCAAAAAGCCCTTAGACCTCAGAGAGTTAAGCTCGGAAGATTGATAAAACCTAAATGATTGAACATAAACATAACTGCATGTTGGCAGCATCCTTCCTTATACCCACGAGGAAGGGCGGAGTTACGCTATGCAAATTACGCAGACCCATGGCATTTTCTTGTCATTGGCTCGTTTTATATTCTCGAAGTGGATAGGCTTTCTAAGCGAAACCCCATTCGTCATCATGACATAACTCGTAGTGACTACGAAAGGAAACTGCAGGTTTATCTCTGAATGTCAGATGATGTAATGGGTTCGTCATGACACTTCATTTAATCCACACTGTTTTACTTTCTTTTTATTCTCTGCTTCCTTTCATGTTGTCAATTACCACAGACAATATTTGAGCTCATCTCTCTTGTGATGGAGAACGAGAAACATGTTTGCGGTAAATACTCTTGTAATGGACGAGAGGGCCGGAGGGCTTAAGAGCTGAAATGTGATGTGTATTTTTGTTAAAGCATGAAATCTTCAAGACGGATGTGTTATTTGGTTTGGAAAGTGTTTATATTGTCTTTGTGAAGCTGGACTGTTTTGTTTGTAGTTATGCATTACTGATGTAATTCTCACGGTTGTAGTTTGATCCACGTAAACAGTGCTTTACTGATAGACATTAAATTGGCTGAAATTTTAGGTTTGTTGCTCTTCTCTTGTTTTCCTGTTTCATGTCTATAGTCATTTCTTTTGAAATATTAGTTTGTCTTTTATTTTGATCTGTTCTCATGTTCTTGTCTGTGTTCATTGATTGTCTCTGGTTGTTTCTTGTTGAACTCATTAGTTTTGAGTATAAATATCCCTTGTGTTTCTCTTGATTATTATTGATGTGTCCTGCAGGTTTAGTATGACATTCATGCTTGTGTTCTTGTCAGGCTTTATGTTTGTTGTTAATGTAGTTTTCATTTGTTAGTTTTTCCATTTCAAGTTTCACATGAAATGAGCCCTATGACACAGCAGTGAGCAAGTGACTGCACAATTTCAGTGTTCGCAGGTTTATATCAGGTGAATGTGAAACAAAGTTTCAGACGGCTTCAATGACATTTCTGAGAATTGGATTTGACAAAGTTTGTGAACAACTTGCAATTCTTTGACACATTGACAGCTTCAATCGAGATAGTACTATGCAAATGGAATATTACGAAGCACAATTGTAACTGTCACATTGTGGCATTAAATGTCAGGTTAAGCAACTGAAAAAAGGCAACAAAATTATCTAAACCTTTGTTGTACAGTAGTTTGTCAATAATCTGTATTGTCCAACAGTTTACAGTAAGGTTCCATTTGTAAACATTACTTAACTACATTAGTTATCATGAATTAACAATGAAAAATAACTATAACTATGAATAATAAATGCTTTAATTTTAATTTCAACATTTATTTATACACTGATAAGCCAAAACATTATGACCAGTCATGGGTGAAGTGAATATCGTCTTTGATCATCTCCTAACAAGGCCACGTATTAAGGTCTGGACGTATTAGATGTTAAGCACACAATCAGTTCTCGTGTTGGATGCAGGAGAAATGGGCAGGAATAAATATCTGAGACAGGGGTCAAATTGTTATGGCAAGGTGACTGGGTCAGAGTATCTCTGAAACGGCAAGGCTTGTGTGTTGCTCCCAATCATCAGTGGTGAGAATTTACCAACAGTGGTCTGAGTAGAGACAAACCACAAACCGGCGACAGGGTGTTGGCCCCCAAAAGCTCATCAGGGCACCAGAGCAACAAAGGCTGTCCCGTAGCCACAGTCCAATCAGAGTGGCTGATGACCACGTGAGCATCGATACTGGACCTTGGAGCAGAGGAAGGTCATCTGGTCTGATGAATCCCATTTTCGTTTGAACATCACATGGATGGCCGTGTACGTGTGCACTATTTACCTGGGGAAGTGATGGCACCAGGATATTTTGTCTCATCGGTTTAGTTGTATATATACATTAACATTTTAGTTAATGTGTTAGCTAACAGGGCTTATTGTAAAGTTATACTGTATTCTAAAAAAAAAAATTGTATAAACCATTTCTACTTAGAAATTGCTAGTTAATTTTTTACAAATAATTACAAAGAAATGGCAATTAACAAGTTGAATTAATTCTTTCCCCGGCATTGACGAACATTTCTGTCATTTATGAGACAACGCTTCCCCGCCATTGATGTTATACAGTAGGAGGCGCTATTACACATCTTCTGAAAGAGTACTGAATCTCCTGATCAAAAAACACTTGAAGAAGATTAAAAAACAAGCGATAGCATATGTAAGCAGATGCATGTGTAAAATAAACAGCAATTCCAATAGAGTCCTCACACCATCGGTGCTCGGGCCCTAATAACATGATCATCAACATTAAACAGCATATAAATCAAAACTGCCTAATGTTACTGAATGAAATGTCGACAGGACGAGCTACAGGACTGCAAAGCTTTGGGGGTGTTGATGGACTCGATCTACTCCAGCTGTGTTTTGATCATTTTTCTGAATCCCATCTGGATGTATTCTTCGACAAAAAAACTTTTTTTCCTCAAAATATTGATTTTTTATGAAGCGTACCCACATTCAAGGTTTGACAAAAAATGATGAAGATGCAATGAAGCTTGAAGGTTTTTTTTATATATATATATATTTTCTTATAAAGCAGAGGGTCTGTTCTTTCTTTTGATATATTGCATGAACAAAATATTCTGGTGGGCTATGAAACTTTTGTGAAAATGTTAAAAAATGCTTGCGCTCTCTAGCAACTTTTTTCAAAAATGCTGGTGGGGAAAGAGTTTAAGTGAAATTTTGAAGTAGAAAGACTGAAATAGTATTTTCTTGTAAAACACACCCCAATGACTTTTACAGTGTAATGTAATGCACAAAATCTTTTATATTTCTTTAACACCAATCAGAAAAACCTTCCTCTCACAAACAGGAATCTCTTCAGATGCTTTCCATTGTTTATGTGGTTTCAGAGTACGTCTCAGAGCGAGTATGAATGTGTCTTTTACTGATGGAGGGATGAAACACAATCCTGCGAGTCCTCAGACGTGAGGAAACACTGCTCAAGTTTCTCTCTTCCGGAGTGCGTCAGGGATAAACCCTCTCCGGCTTCTCCAATCCCACAGGAGTCTGAGGGAAATAGTTGGCCCGTGTTAAAACTAAACGAACACATTGATTTATTTCCACTCTGAAGTGGGACTGGGGCTCATGGGAATGACATGTGTCAGATAACATACACACACACACACACACGCTCATTCAGTCTGTGGAGGAGCTGGAAACACGTCTCGTGTTGTTGAGGACAGGCTCTGTATCTGTGATAGGATCAGGTAGTCGTCTGTACAGAAGGTGAACTCACCTCGTGTTATCGGCACACACCCCATCAAGCTGTGTTTGGATATGAGAAATCGAGTGTGCAGCAGGTGCGGTGTGTGGCGTCAGCTGCGTGTTACTGTGTTTGTTTGGTTGCAAACTTCTGCTCTCTCTGTTTCAGTCTGGGGATGGCGAAAACTAAAAATTTTCTTGACCGACCACCGAGCCTCATTAGCCGGTTGAAACCGGTTAACCGATTAGTTTAAAATATGCCACGCTATTTGAAATAACAGCCATTTCGCAACTCTGTCGCATCTCTCTCTGCCTCCCGCTCACACACACACACACATAGACATCATGATATCTATGCACACACACACTGCCCCGGTGCCGCGCTTCCACTCACGTCACTTTTTTTTTAATCCCCTACAGCGCGAAACATGAGTCCCGCAAACGCGGCGCCGAGGAGCTTGTATGTAATCGGAGGACAAATGGCTCCTTAGTTTCGAAATGGTTTGGGTACGAGGTGATCGCGTTGAAAATAAAGGCGTTAGTCTAGCGTTGGAAGCTCATTTGAAATATTGCCGCGGCTCATTCAAGAAAATGACAGCTCCGAAGAGACGCCGCTTTAGTTTGAGGTAGTGCTAACAATAATAAAGAAAGATGATGATCATCATCACCTTATCTGTTACCACTGAAATGTAGATGTAATGTATTTCCAAATCTAAGCCCAGCAACTTACATCTGTGTCATTCTTTTTGGTGAAATGGTCCCACACACTACTTTTATCTGCACGCTTCATCCTGTCGTCTGCCCTGGCTCTAACCTTGAGTGTTTTAGCCTGTATTGCTTTTCGCAAACCCTGTGAGCGTGCGAACCCAAACGCTGTGACCTCGCGCCAAATGTTTTTATTGGTTTATTAAGTAGGCCTACAAACCGGCGAGTGTGAGGGATTTGTTCACTTCACACAAAAATATCTTGGAATGAGATGGCTAACTGTAGTAGCGTTTAGTCCACTGTCTATAATAGCCTAATTTAGAGATCACTTTTATTTTTAACCGACTACCGACAACTTTGATCGGTTAACGTTGAGACGGTCAATCATCGGTCAAACGGTCATCGGTTAGCATCCCTATTTCAGTCTCATGTGCTTTATTGAGCTGAAGAGTTGGGATCGTAAGCCGTATTCGGACTGGATTCGTTTTATTCAGGGTGATGGTTTCATGTCAGTCATTTTTTATGGACTTTTTACACTCTTGAAAATAATGATTCCAAAAGGGAACCACTGATGCCATTAAAGAACCTTTATTTTTAAGATAGTACAAACTCTGAGATCATGTGCTGGTAAACATCGGGGTTTTTTTTACCTAAAATGTCCTGCTAAAAGCAAAAAGGTGAAAAGATGTAGGTGTTATGACCCTCAGGTAGGGCTGAACGATTATGGAAAATAATCTAATTGCGATTTTTTTAACCAATATTGCGATTGCGATTTAATATGCGATTACTTTAAGTTCTTTACCTTCTGTATTAGTCGACAAAGACAAGCAATAAATCATTGTACAGTAGGGATGGGAATCTTTAGGCAGCTCATGATCCGATCTAATTTTTAGGTGTTCAAGCACGAAGTGCTGAAAACCTATTGTAATTGCTATTTGAAAAAAAAAATCCCCTAAAACGCATCGTGCAGCCCAAACCGTAAGGCCTAAAGACTTGAAACTCGGCCAGATGGTAGGCCACACTTTTGGGGAGAACCTATCAGAGTATGACCCCGATTGGCCCATAGGTGGCGCTACAGCAACCAAAAGTACTAAATTGCTCATAACTCCTAGACTGTTGGTCTTAGCCTCAAGATTTTTACACTACTGTGATCCTTGGCTCAAGACAAACAAGATGTATATCAGATTTCGATTTGGGCCTAAAAAAATGTTACGTCCAATTTTGTCCAAAACCTACTTTTGCGAACTAGTCCCTGGTTTTTCGCCCGATCGGAACCAAACCAGTCTAGGCCTATTCTCTGGACTCTCTAGATCAATAATTATGGAAAAAAAATTGAAATTTTGCATTTGGGTGGCTGTAACAGGGTCATTTAAAAAAGGGGCGGGGCAAAATACCGTCAAAAGCCTATAAATCCTAAACGAAAAGTCAAAACTTCACAAAAATTGATGAGCATATGTGTCATAGCATGGTGAAGAAGCATGCAAAGTTTCATGGAGATCGGACCATAGGTGGCGCTATAACTGTCAAAAAGGTCTCATTCTTATTAGGTGTTCAAGCACTTTAGTGCTGAAAACCTATTGTATTTGCTATTTGAAAAAAAAAAAATTGCCCTAAAACGCATCGTGCAGCCCAAACCGTAAGCTCAAACCGTAAAAAATTTTTTTTACGTCCAATTATATAAGTGAAAAACCAAATTTCCAATTTATTCATTTCAACTCTATATAGACTGTAATAGCACTGTTGTCCACTAGAGGGAGCAGCAGTATTAGACATGTTTAATCTTTTTATCAGCTTTCAGCATTGGCTTACAAACAAATGTTTAAAGCTATTTTTTAAAATTAGTTTTATTTTATTACATCACAAAGAAATATGTGAAATGCTTATAGACCATTAAAAGAGATTTTCACAATAACATATCCCAAATGTGTGTGTGTGTGTGTGTGTGTGTGTGTGTGTGTGTGTGTGTGTGTGTGTGTGTGTGTGTAAGCATGCATTATGGAGTTAACATGAAAAAACTTTGGTTTGCTAATGAAACCAAGTAGTTTAAAATGAAAGTGAGCCAATAAGTGGTCTTCTACTGCCCTCTGCTGGCCATTTTACTTCTTAATGCTATTTTTTTATTATTATGATGGACTGGTAATATAGTTTAATATTATTAAACTATATTACCTAAATATTCAACTAAACTAAATTAGATTTTATCAACTATATTAAACTAAATTAGATTTTCACAATAACATCCCAAAAGTGTGTGTGTAAGCATGCATTATTGAGTAAACATGAAAATTTGAGACATTTTTTTTCAATAAAATTATATGATTAAAATGAAAACTAAAAATTGCGGTTTAAATGGGAAACATGTAATAAGCATTTTCTTTTACCTACCATTTATTTCAAATATCTATAGCTATAACAAAATGTGTTTAAGCATTTTTATTAGTTAATATGAAAAATGACAATATGACACTTCACATCCATGTTAGCAATGTGGTAAATCATGGTAAATCAGGATAGAAACATGGTAAATCATAGTAATTAATACTATTACATGGTGTATCATGGCAAATCATGCTAGCAATGTGATGAATCATGGTAAATCATGCTACAATCCTGGTAAATCATTCTAGAATGTGGTATATCATGGTAAATCATTCTATAACATGGTAAATCATTGTAAAATGTGGTATATCATCGTAAATCATTCTATAACATGGTAAATCATGGTAAACTATGATAAATCATGCTAGAATCATATTAAATCATACTACAATGTGTTCAATTGTGGTAAACCACGCTGAAACAGGGTAAATCATGGTGAATCATACTAGAACTTGGTATATCATGGTAAACTATGGTAAATCATGCTAGATTCATGGTAAATCATACTGGAAAATGGTAAATCATGAAAAACACACTAAAATTTGGTATATCATGGTAAATCATGCTAAAACAAGGTCTATTCCATCTATGATGTCAGTGGTTAAATGCTTGCTACATGAAACTTAATGTCTTTTGATGCTTTTGAGCTTAACTGCCTTAACTGCTTGAACACCGATAAATGCTGCTTGCAGCTTTAATTTTCTTATTAATTAATCTTAATAACACTTAAAATATGTATTTAATTACATGAGTAAATATACATACTTTAAATATATATATATAAAAAAAAAATATATATATATATATATTTAAACACATTTAATTAAACCAATTACATGTTACGAATTTTAAATGGGCTATAAACTAATATAGCTTCAAAATATAAAAGATAGTGAATAAAGAGGAACAAAAAAAAAAAAAACGTTACAAGCAATAACCAAAGAGTGCTTTTAGTATTTAAAAGTAGCTGTCTGAACGTTTTCCATTCAAGAGCTGGAGTGATTTTCCCCCTATACGATAAGCTGCATTCACACTAATGCACATATCTCTTTTGAAATTGTAAATGTGGTTTGTCCTGTTGGTTTGAGATATAACTGACCGTGTTTACATTAATTTCGCGTCAAAAGCATTTTGAGATGCAGGTACATTTAACCAATGAGTTGCTCACAGCCGCATGCACTAGCACTCTTCACAAAGCGCGTAAGTATTTTAAAATGAAAGCAGCTTTCTCAGTGATTTTCATATTTTTAATATATAAGCCAACTGCATTCCAAAATACATAAATAATGCCTTTGTGGAGCATTTGTAAGGAAAATTCCAGACCGCGCACTGCAAGAGTAACATCAAAGCGGCAAAACCTGTGCAATGAAGCCCGCGACTGTCCTTGTAATTCGCTTAAACCCCGAACTTTATGAAAGCTTGTTTTTCGGAAGGTTCGAGCGGTGTCGTGTGTGTGTGTGTGTGTGTGTGTGTGTGTGTGTGGGTGAGAGAGAGAGAGAGAGAGAGAAATTAGAAGCAAGCAGAATACGGTTGTTTCTAAAGCACGCGCAGCGTCATCACGCATCTGTGTTTAAAAACTAAGCTCAGACTCGATTCTGAAATTCTCTGAATCGATCCAGAATTGTTGGAGAGAGAATAAATAACACAATATCACATACATAAAAAATAAACTGTTCTTTCCTGTATGCCAGACCTATGCGTAGCGTGCCAAGTTGATGCTTGATCTGCAGACTGCTTTTCTCTCGCGTGTCGCGTGACCAGTGTAATCGCAGCTTTTGCGGTTACAAAATCGCATTTCATCATATCGCGATATTATCGCAAATGCAATTAATCGTTCAGCCCTACCCTCAGGTATTGAACTAGATAAATATTTCAAATATATATTGTTTTTATTACTCCTGATGTATGTTCAGCTAAATACATTTTGTGAATGTTCAGTTACATGAGATGCAGTATTGTTGTTTACTAAAACTATAAAAATGTAGTTTCATTAAGTTAAATAAAGCTGAAATAAACATTAGATGAAACCCTTGCATTTGAAAAAAAAAACTTTTTGAAAATAAGAAATGTTGCCTTGGCAACTAAATGAAATAAATATGTTTTAAGTTGAAGAAGTAAAATACCAAAATGGAAATAAAAAGTAAATTAAAGCTAAATAGAATGAATAAAAATTGATAAAATTACCAAATCACGTAACAAAATTACTAAAAGAAATGGAAATTAAAATTAAAACTGAAAATACAAAAATAAATCTAATAAAAAAATAATACTAAAATAACACTGGACAGGAATATGATAAACATTACAGATGTACTCTAGAAAAATCTACATTTGATGAGCTGATCGTTGTAATTAGGGAGGATAATTGATTGTTTGTTTTGTGTATTAATCAACAGATTAAGCGAGTTTACAGTATGTTGATGATGTTTGTAGACATGAATGATTTCCTCTGCTTAATGAACCTCTTGAGTTTTTAGATGTGCATCTACCATATCCGGTTACTGTAGAAACCATACACATCCATCTCACCCTCTCATGTGTGCTTGTTTTAAAAGTTATTTTGGTTTAGTGATATTTAGTGGTTTATTGATTGAATTAAGTTGCCGGTCACAGTGCTTTCATTTGTTGCAATTGCACACAGAAGCCAGTTTCAGTTTTCATAGTTTGAGCTTTTCCATATCATTTGTCGTGAACACAAAGCAGCAAATCGTTTAATCACACTGTCTTTGGCTGTATTGAATTATTTTCCTCAAGTTTAATTTTTACTAGAAGAAAGTGCATTGGCCAGACAAATAAAGAAACAAGCTTGATGCACAAACAAACACTTTGATTCTCTCTCAGTAAGCACGTCTTTCTCTGAAACACACACAAACAAAGTGATTGATCATGAAAACAGAAAAATTTCATGACTTGATTGTGTTCAAATTCAACACACAGATGCACTAAAGTTAGACCTCACTTTTAATAATGTGATTTATTACAGTTGTATTATGGATACTTTGCAGTCTAACATTAGTGTGATTAGACGTGTTTTTGCAAGAACTCTATGAAGCCTACTGTATCATATTTGATAAGCAACTTTCTAAGACGTCTAAATAATCAACATGGTCTAAACTTTGGTGAAAAGCCATAAAAGCATGATGTCTCAAATATGATCCTCAACAAAAAACACATGCAGACTTTTTTTATTTATTTCTTTGTCTAAAGGTTCAATAAACTATTCCATACAATTTTTTTCACAAGCTGTTAAATTCAGTGCAGCGCAGCATCTTGAGGCATGTTTTAAACTATTTTTTACTAGACATGCAACACTTGCTCTGCGAAGTGCTAAAAACCAGAGAGATGTCCTGCTAGAGCCAAAAGATATCTGTTTGATTTGTGTCTGCATAGACCAACAATTTAAAAAACGCACAGATGGATCTCGCTCTGTCCTCCCAAAACCCCTGAGTACTCGCTTTATTTATCTGTCATGTACTTGAGTAGTCAAAATGACAAAACTGCACATCCCTTATAAACACAGGCCCCATTGGTGGCATTAAGCACGTTTCATCACTCTCTCCTCCTGGTTTTTTGTGCTCCGGCGGGACTTGTAAACTTTACACAGGCCGTTATGTTCTCTCTGATGATGCTGTAAAGTTTACGCATCAGATGGTGCCGCTGGCAGCTGCTTGTACGGTTTGAACCTCTCTTTCTGTTTTTTGATATGCTTCAGCAGGAGAGAGCCTTGGGCTTTGTTCTGAGACAACACCAGAAGAGAAACAGAGAGAGAGACTGTGTACGCTTTTAGAAAATCTCATGCGTCTGAGTTGTTAACCTCTAGGCCCCTCATTACTGCATTTCCCACAATCCTTTGGCTTTCACTCCTGCCAGTAAGAGTGTTTGAGGGGTTTCACCTTGAGTAATGTAATACCTGGAGAAAGCAATCCGTTAGCATTCCCGTACATCTCATGCTGTCAGCTTTGCTCTCAGGCTTTCAGTTAGGATGTTCAGCTATTAAGGCATTACAGCACAGTAAAACTGATTGTAATTTTAATGGTAAAAGACCAAAACATTTTTTTTTTTTTTTTAGTTTTAGAACATTTTTTTATTTTTTTATATATATCTACATAGTTTTTATTCATTTTTATTTCAGCTTTAGTTTTAGTTATTTGAGTTCATCAAATTAAATTAAATGAAAATAAAATAAAATAATTTATTTTATTTTATGTCAGTTCATTTTAAGTATCAAATTTTTTTTTTATGATTTAATTTAATTTTTAGTTAACTATTAACGGTAAGTTCACTTATGCTGGGGGTGTAATGGTTCTCGGTAAAAATCGAACCGTACCGTTCTCCACCCACAGTTTGGCACACACTTGAACCGCAGTTCATCTCAAAACTGATGATGCATACAATATGCATGATGAATGATATGATTTATTAAAAAATAAATAAAACAGACATAGTTAGGCTAATGTATGTTTCTGTCAATGGATACGCATTCTGGCTTCCTCTAAACTCTGTTCAATAGCAGTGCTTGTATGCTCTATATGACCCAGGTGTTCAGAGCGTGCAAGCGCAGGGGAGACCTGAACACTACATGTTGCTATATGTGTTTAAATTAAACTCATTTAACCCTTGCCCGTTTAAACATTCAAGCGCAAGATGAGAAAGAGAACTCGCGTGTGCTGTGAGAAGATTTGTGCACTCATCTGAAGCACACACATGGAAAGCGTGTGTACAGCACGCAAATATTGATTTCTCTTTCAAGTCTTGAGCTTGAACGGACAAATTCACACAAAATTATGTCAACATGCCCGTCTTGGCGAGTATCCTAGCATATATAGTAGCATATGTGTTAAGTGAATGCAAACAGTTGTGTACAGTATCAGTGTACTGGATCCAGCCATTATGTCTTAAATATTATAGTTTTAATATTCCTGCTGTCTGTATGTGTTTTTGATGTTAATCAAACAAAAAAAAAGACAAGGAAATCACTCACTGCTCTTGACTGAATAGATTTTGTAACTTTAATAATGATTAATCTTTATTTAATTTATACAGTGAAGATTATATGCAGTGTTGTTTTACATTTGATTACTTTATTAAATTTCTGTACCTGAAAACTACTGTTAGATACATAAAAAGCCTAAAAAAAACTGTTTATTTTATTTGTATCTTTGCTCTATTGTATTTATTTGTGATGTTGCTTATAGTTTGATTATTTGTTCTTATTTTCTTTATTTTTATTTGACAGTAGTCACAGTAGTACCGAAACCGTGACCCTAAAACTGTGACCTTGAAACCGTGATTAAAAACCGAACCGTGAGTAATTTTTACCCCCCTACTATATACGATGAAAACTGTAATAGATCTACTGGGACATTTCATTTAATTTACAATTCTAGGAAATGAAAAATAGAAAATCATCTTATAATTTATAGTATATTAGGCCATCCTTAAAAATATTTTGGTTTGCAGTAACAGACCAGGTCGGTAGGTAGGTCTACATTTTTTTTTCAGGATTCAATGTAAAAAAAAAATTTTAATTTTTTTTTTTCCACAGACAACTAACAGGCATTAGGACTAACGCAAAGAGGGCGCTTGAGATGCGCACAAGTCAGCAATATTTCTGATGATTTATTGGCGTGAAGTTTCGTGCACAATGACAAACAGGAGTGCAACATTCAGGGATTGAAATTAACACCCTCCAACGCGCCAAATAAGGGTAAAAATGAACTTTGCAACCAAATCTGCGCGGATTTAGCGCAAATACGCAACTTGTGAGTCCTCATGATCTATTAAATACAGCGTATTGCACAGAATCTGCGCATTTCTGGCTTACTTGAACACACACGTCACTAAGCAACAAATAACGGCGAGCATATTCACTTGCATTGAAGTAATAGCGAATATTAAAAAGCATTTGGTTAACAGAAAAGACATTGTTATTTTCCAACATCCTACATGTTCTGTGTACTGTATTGATCTGTCCACCTAAAAACATTTTTGAAATTTAAATTTAAAAGAAACCACTTTGATTTTAGGGTCAAATTGTAGGACGTCCTCAATGGTTTGAGTTTCCTCCACCAACATTTGAGTGGTTTCCTTCAGGGTCAGTCGACACGATCACCGTTAGACAGGGGAGAAGGGAGGGGAAAAGATCTGGGCACAGTTTTTCCAGAACTTCGTGCCAAGTTAAAGCGGTGTCGAGATGTTTTAATGCATTTTTTCGAATGCATTTATTATGGTGCCCAAACCCATATGACTTTGAACGGTGACCGCGAACATTTTATACTGCATCATTACTAGGGATGGGTATCATTAAGGTTTTAACGGTATTACTACTCTTACTGATACTGCTTATCGATCCGGTACTTTAACGGTATTCTCATCAGTTCTTTTTTTTTTTTTACATTCGGGTAATAATTAACATTTGCTTTATATTTTGAAATGTAAAATATCTATAGCAAAAGAAAAATCAATGCTTTAACAAAACAAATAAAATATCTAGGCTATTTGTTATGCAGCAGTGTTCAGGCTTTTTTGTTTTATATACATGAGATAGGATACGATAAGCAAAAACAAGTACAAACAAACACATGTTCAAAAAAATTATATAATTAAACAAAGATACAAATTATATACACAGTGCTTTAATTTCAGGAAGGTCTAAAATTACTTTTCAGGTAAGTGTTTCTGTCTGAAAAGAAATTGAATTTAGTAATCAAATGTAAAATAACACTGCATAGTTTATCATAGATAGATTAATGCTTATTAAAGTTTAAGTTATTCATTCAAGAGCTTTGAGTGAATTTCTCTGCCTTTTGTTGTTTGATTCGCATTAACGGCTCAATTGTCACAGGTTTATTAGACGCTGCCCCTTTAAGACCGAGTGCAGATCTGATAGGTGACTGATGCAAATTAATTTTCTCCCAACTATTTATGTCCATTTAAGACATAAACTGTGTTTCAGTGAATCTCAGAGCTGGTCATTTTTATATTTTATGTATATTTGATAGTTTAGATGCGCACATGAAGCCCAAAGTTAAGTATACTTTTCTTGTCTCGTTGCAGTCCATTTCGGAGCGCGTGTTGCCTTGTGAACAGCGTCTCTTGCGCAGATTTTTGTGCTTTTAATAGCTCTTTTAATGATTAAACGCGTCCGCAATTTAGCAACAGTAGAGTCTGCATTTTACAACAATCACCGATCGTGCTGATTCTGACGGTACGTTTGGGTTTTAGGAAGAAATGACAGCGCATCGCTGTGAAGGGTAGTTACGCTAGACAGAATGAGTTGTAATGGTTTCATCTCAAATATCTTTTTTTCTAATCTTTGAAAGCCGAAATCTAAAATAAAATTAGAATAATATCCCAGATCTAAAGTGTAACCACGTTTGAATGTTTAGTTCTGTCCTCATTCTCAGTCATTAAGCAGGGCTGTCGTGTTGTGTAACGCAAGTTACAACCGGCAAGTCGGTCGGACTAAAAGGGAAAAAAAAAAAAAAAATTGGGTCGGTCCTAAATTGACAGGGTCGGTCGGGTTACGGCAAACAAGAATATTTTTAAGGATGGCCTTATAAAAGAAAAAAACTCAATTTGGTGAATTAAAATTATTTAATTAAATTTTTTATTCCAGTTCAATCTGTAAAACTTTAGTTTTACCATAACTTTCACTGATTTAATGAGGTGCTAACCAGCCAATCCTCGACCCCTTTGGGATGGAGAAGTGAGAAGAAACAATGAGAAAAGAAAGGAAAAAGCAGAGCACACGAGGGGAGCTGGGCTGATGGGTTGTGATGTTTGTGATAGATTAGCATATCAAACTCAGTCAAGTGTGACTCTGAGTTTGACAGTATTTAGATGGATTTTCAAAGAATTAATAGAGTTAGTTAAACCACAGCAATTAACATTCAAATGACCAAAACAGTGTTGATACAGAGAAATTAAGAATTAATCGGATTGAAAAATTGCCTCTTCAAATCGATGTGGATGGTTTGAATGCAAATGCATGTCGTTTTAATTTCTTTACTTGTGTTTTTTTCTCCCTCTTCTTTATTAAGTATGCACTCACACTCCAAAATGTGTGAACAAGTGCTTTACTGTAATTAGGGCAGGATTTGAGAAACTGAGTGATTTTCTCAAATGAACGATGTTGGGTTTGGTTTAAAGAGGCGAATGCTGTCTGAATGAAGGACAGGTTTTAATTTTTTATAATGAAATCATTTGGTAACCATGCTCAGATCCGTCAAATAACATGTTGATGCATATTAATAAACCATTGATAACATTAAACGCCAAAGTGATCTCATTAGTATTCATTTGTATGGTAAAGTATAAAACTAATGTCAAGTAAATGTTGTCAAATCAAACAACCCACTTATGACTAGTGATTGCAAGTAGCAAATAATAGTTCAATGCTATGATGTAAACTAAAGCTATTAGCTAATGGCTATTGGCTAAAGAGCTAAACTATTCGATATAACCCATCTCAACTTCCTGTTTGAACAGGAAATTCAACAATAGGCTATACATTATACAACAAAGATACAACAAACACATACATTGCACACGCAGATAAACTCAATAGTGTTGTTGTTGTGTGCGTTTGCCATTGTAAGCTCCTCCTCTATGTTTAAGATCCTAATAATGATTTATTGTATTTATTCCAAACATTTTATCAGCCGCTAGAACAAAAGCTTTTTGGTTAAAGACCTCAGAGCTAAAGTATTTATTAATAATGCTCATATCTTTATCTCTGAGATGTGTCTGTGTGTCACTGTTATTGTTTTCTTCCTCCGTTGCGTGCTGCGGCTCTAATGCCTTCAGAATTACACGTCTTCTCTCATAATTTCCTGTATCGCTTCACACATGAAGTAACCCACAGGGTGTGTGTTTTTGTGTGGACGAATGTTTTTGTTTGTGTGTGTTGTTGTTCCAGCTGGATCCAGCATTGTAATCTCAGTAAATATATGTTTCTCTTCGATTGATGTTTCATTAGCTTGAATTAATCAAGTTTGATTGAGTTGAAAACCAGCTGATGAATTATGCGTGTGTGTTCAGTTCATGCTTAATATTTTGGTGTATTTATTATGGTTTACAATATTTTATTGTAATACACATTTCAGCAATATCACACTTGCGTTGGGGTACAAGGAAAAGGTAGAAACTATGTTTACAAATGGGAAATCTTATTTAGTAGGGATGCACCGATATTAAAATTTTGGCCGATAACCGATAATTCTTTACATTTGGAAGCCGATAACCGATATATTGGCCGATAAATATAAATACAAATTTTGATATACTTTGATAGCCTGAATACATAAACAAAAGGCTCACCATTAAAAGCCATGTCCCAAACACTTCAACAAAAACCAATCATGTACAATACAGTAGCCTAGTTTGAACCAGTGTAAGATTCCTTAACTTTTTAAATTAATTTTACACTCCTATGGCCAACTTTCTTAATTAAAAAATCGTAACACTTTATAATAAGGTTTCATTTAGTTAGTATTAGTTAGAAACTCGGACTGATTTTATGGTAATATTGTCAATAGGTCGTACTAAGGTCAGTTAGCATGAACCAACAATTAATGAACAATACTTCTAAAGCATTTATTAATCTTAGTTAATGTTAAGCTCAACATTTTATAAGAAATTTTTAAAATCCAAAGTTGTATCTGTTAACCTTAGTTAATGCATAATGTGAACTAACATGAACACAAATATTTTATTAACTAACATTAACAAAGGCTATTGTTCTCTGTTAGTTCATGTTATTAATGCATTAACAAATGATACCTTATTGTAAAGTGTTACCAAAAAATCTACTGACTAACAAAAAATTAAAATAAAATGCCTAAATAATGCAAACAAGTCATTGGATAACATTGGGCTGCATATAAAGAAACAAAATGCATGTGCCATAGATAAATAAAATGGAATCGCCTCCGCACGGACAATAAGGAAATTATTTTAATCAAACCATATTGTTGATGAAAATAAAACGAGTTATAATAACACATCAATGTTTTTGTATTTCTTTTGGACATTTTTAATATTACAGTAATAGTAAACATCTTTAATATTAGGCTTACTGTTTCAAATTACATCATTGCTGTTTAAGCTGCGTGCACTGAAGCTGAAGAGAACCAACGTTAAACTGAATCGTTTTGCTAGAAGGTTAATTAACTCAACAGTTGCTGAAGAATGCAACTGAACCCAAAGAATTTACAACTTTTTATTATAATAGTGTATACAATTATAATGATATGACAGTCCCTTTTTAATGTTTAGCATTGCTGTTTGATCGCGCTGAAGCTGAAGAGAATGAGCACTGGGAAACTGAAGAACTTTTCTAGCAGGTTGTTTAAATCAACTAAACGCATCCTATGTGAGATTAATCAGATATTTATATTACATAGACTTAATATTACGACTTATCACGTATCTGCACAAAATGACATGAATGCACAAGCGAACTTGACTGTGCTGGTCAGAACGTGTAACCCAGCTGTTCTGGACAATATATTCCCACAACAAGACGCTGAAACACGGCAACTAAACCCAGAGAAATCTCATTATAATGGCATGTATATGACAGTCCTAATCATAGTTATTAATGTGCATTGCTGTTTGAGTTGCGCACGCTAAAGATAAAGATGATCACCGGTACAATTAAGTGCTTTACTGCATCGTTCATTAACTCAACCAAACGCATCCTATATGAGATTAATCATATATACACAAAATAAACATATTACAAATTACAATGGCACAAAATGCTGCAAATGCTCAAGAGAACTTGTCTGTGGTGCGCTTGTCATGAAGGCTTAACTCCATAGACGCGCACTTTCCGCCACAATGTGCTCGACGCGCTGAAACACTGGCGAACACGAATTCACAGGCGTGCTCTTATTATAATGTTATGAAGCCCATGTGACAGATTTGTGCTGCACTGAACTATCTTCCTTTTCGAAGTTATTCCAATCTTTCAAAACCATCATGGCGAACAGCGCACATCTCTCAACTGAAGTAAACAATCTATTATCTATCGGCTTTGATATATCGGCCTAATTTTCTTATCGGATCGATAACGATAACATCAAAAATGACCATTTATCGGCCGATATCGATATGTGGTCGATATGTCGTGCATCCCTATTATTTAGTGTGGGATGGAGTGAAGTCTATGATTGAAACTAAACAGAAGACTATCCCCTGGATTCACAGACTAGGCTTAAGCAAGTCCCAGACTAAAATGCATATTTGAGCTGTTTTAACCGAAAGCAACTTGCACTGACCAATCTTAAACTATATATCATTGCCATTGTTTTGTGTCAAGATACACCTCAGTAATGTTTTTTCTAAGGCACGTTTATAAAAGCTACTTAAATGCCCTAATCAAATAATGTCTAATCCTGGCTTAGTCTAAGCCCTGTCTGCCTAAATCGGTTTAATCAGTTATGATTTAGCGGATGATTTTAATTCATTATATACACGATTTAATAATCATGATTTTGCATCAGAATTGTCTGATTATTGCAGTAATTCAGTCATTTTAGTCACTACCGTCAAATTTCAAATTAGTTTAGCTGAAGTTCATACTTGTTTTTGTCAGGTTAAGGTTAGAAAGAGTCCTGGTCCTGATCATATTGGTGGTAGACTGCTGAGAAAGTGTGCAGAGCAGCTTTCAGGGATTTATTCATTCATTTTTTAATAAATCATTGCAGCTTTCTAAAGTCCCTGGTCTTTGGAAAGACTCCATAGTAGTGCCATTTGCGAAAAAAAGAAATCCCTTTTCCACTTACTTAGTTTACTTAGTTTACATTCCTTACTTTCTTAGTAATGAAGTCTTTTGAAAGCATAGTTGGGAAGGAGATTTCAGCCTTGACACAATCAGCACTTGATTCTCTGAAAACTGCATCTAGATCAGCAGGAGTAGAAGACTCTTCTTGGAAAGTACTTCTTGGAAAAAAATCATGTACATGATTTTCCTTCTGCATTTAACTGTGTTTAGCCCCACATTTTGGTAAGAAAACTTATCAACAATTTTCCTTTGAACATTGTGTGTTGGTTGGTGAATTTTTTAACTAATAGCTCACTTTAAGCGCTTTGAGTGCCGAGAAAAAGCGCTATATAAATGTAATGAATTATTATTATTATTATTATTATTAATAGATCTCAAAGAGTATGTGTTAATGGTGTGTTGTCTAATGCACGTTCTAAATATTTAGGGACAGTATTTGATGATAGATTAAATTTTGAGGCAATTATTGAGGCAATTATGACATTAGAGGAAAAGCTCTTCAGCTCATACATTTTCTGAGGAAACTTCTCACTTTTAATATGGATGTCTCTTTTATGAAAATGTGTTATACCTGTTTTATTGAATCTGTCTGAACTGACTTAACGACTATTATACAAATGTATTTATTATGAACAAAGAGTGACAAGGAAGGGCCAGTTAGTACTTTCTGATGTCAGCCACCCATTGTGTATTGATTTCCAACTGCTTCCCTCAGGCCGGAGATTTAAACTCCCTTTGTGTAAATCAAATAGATAGAAGAATTCCTTTTATACTTGCTGCAATCACATTTTTAAATGAATTATTGTAAAACGTGTGTGTGTGTGTATGTGTGTGTATGTGTGTGTGTGTGTGTGTGTGTGTGTGTGTGTGTGTGTTGTGTTGCTGTATATGTATGTATACTGCTGTCTACATAACAAATTGCCTATCGAGGACAATAAAGTAAAAGGTAAAGGTTTATACTGTTGTGTTAAATGTCGTCACATCTGTGATTCTGCTGTAAACATGAGACCAACAACACGAAATGTGATTACTATATTATATATATGCATTACTATATTATATATATATATATATGCAACAACAACAAAAAGCAAGACTAATTAATATTGAGTATCTTGCATTTGGTTCTTGATAATTTGGTCACTGGTAACCTGATCATCTTTTTTTTCTCTCTCTTTCTGCTGTCTTGTTCAGGAGGTTGAGGTAAGTTAAACAGTGTATATATATATATATATATATCAGGGGTGTTTCCTCCAAGGCGGCAAGGGAGGCAGTGTCTCCTCCAAAAACATTGGATGAGAAAATAATCAATATTACAAGAATAAAACAATGTAAATATTACAAAATGTGACATTAAAAAGTGTACTTGTCTTTTTAAAGAAACACTGTCCAACAGCGATACCCGCAGGTAAAGTTACAGCGGGACGCCGCGTCTCTCATGCCTCCCCTGAGCCCATTGAGTTTGAACAGAACCCCTAAAGCGTGCGCTGGGTTTGATTTAATTGAGAATGAATGGGGGAAAATCACATAAGAGGAGGCAATGCCTGCATCATGCTGTGATTGGATATGGTCGGTTATGATTGGTTATGATTGGTTTTTGTGAAAAATTCTTCCTCTTGTTTTCATGCGCGTTCTTGAATCGGTCTGAATGAAGAAAGTGATGGTGTTAATGGGAAGACTAATTAGATAGTTAGTAAACAACTCATCCACTTAGATATCACCGCTTTATGTGCGTCACTCTGGTTTCACTCAAGTCTGGTTTCAACAACTACCAGTGGTCAATATATAAAAGAAAGGGAAAAAACGATGAGAAATTGCTTAATAACTTAACATCCTTAACTAAAAATATACAGAAATTATTCTGATAAAAGTGTTTTCCAACATTATGTTGGAAATATATAAAAAAATTCGTCAGGCAATAATTTGCAGACTATCACGCAGTTGCAGGGTCCACTTTTCTTAATTTTTGTGTGAACTAACCCTTTAAGATATTTGCTGGGGAAAAAAAGCTAATCTCTCTCTCTTTATACGCTAATTAAGGCTATTATCTGCTCAGTGGCTGTGAGGAAATCCTGCATTCAAAGCATGTGATGTGTGTGTGTTTGTGTCATTGGGAGTTTATCTGTCAGCTTTACTGTGTTTGTCTGCTCTGTCCGGCTGATGTCCTCACTCGACATGACATACACAGACACACACACACACACACACACACACACACACACACACATACACACACACACACACACACACACACACACATACACACACACACACACACACACACACACACACACACACACACACACACACACACACACACACACACACACACACACAGTCGTCTCTGAGTGTATGGCTGACCTGTCATGCCCGCGGGCTCTAAACTGTCACCACATGATAACATCAGAGCGAGAGCGCGAGCAAGAGAGTGAAGGGACGAGTGAGCAAACAGGAAGTGAAAGGAAAGTAGAGGAACAAACACGCAGCCAGAGTCAGTTAGTCTCCCGTGAACTGTGAGACAGTTTCTGACTTTCTCAAACACACTCCAGCCGTGCTGTCTATCCGCGGGGCAAACATGAGAAGGATAATCTGAGAGCAGATAACCACCAGCCTGCCCACATCACTCATTTACCTAAACCACAGAGAGACAGACAGTGAGATGAAATGAATTTGTGGACTGAATTCCTGTCTGTGATAGTTATTTGTGCAGCAGGTGGTGTTGAGATGTGCATGTGTTTGATAAACGTTCTCTAGCTCATCTATGAACCACAAGCTGTTTTTTTTTCCCCCTGTAAAGCCACAATAAAAAAAAAAATATATATGAATACCAGATAACAAAACACCAAAGCAAGTGTCTGTATCTGCAGGATCTTTTTGTCTTCACTAATGTTCACTTTTCTTCATGTTTGAAGAGTCAGTTGGTGCGTCTCAATTCGCATTCTTATCCACCGTTTTAATAGTGGGAGTAGTGTGTTAAAATTCCAAATAGAAAAAGTACACTTTAAAAACCTGGATGATGCACTTAAAGGGGTGGTATAATTACATCTTTTCACAAGATGTAATAAGTCGTAGTTGAAAATAAAATAAGTCGTAGATGTCCCCATAGTGTGTATGTGAAGTTATAGCTCAAAATACCCCACAGATATTTTTATATAGCATGTTAAAATTGTCACTTTTTGAGAGTTAGCAAAAACACACCGTTTTTGTGTCTGTCCCTTTAAATGCAAATGAGCTGCTGCTCTCGTCACAGAGGGAGGAGCTTCAACAGCTTGTGTCCTTTTACCTCACACAGACATGCACTGGAAATTTTATTTTTTTTTGTCAGACAAAGAAGGAGAGACTCAAGAAGAGGTGACAACATGTAGAATGCAACTGGATATTTCTGAATGGTTAGTTGAAGAATTGATGCAGCTGATGTGGAGTTAACTATCTTCTAGTCATTGATTAGCATATTCTGTCATTATAATCTATAAATCGCGTTCGCGGGGGCGGGGTTTATGTAAATTTTAGGGTTGGTGATGTCACTAACCCAGGAGGAATGTCATGTAGTCCCTACCAGCCGTTTGTTGTAGTCCTTAAAAAACGATCTCCATTTTCTTTGAACTTTGAGCTTTGTAACTTTGCAGATGTTGTTAATGCTCAAACAGCAACCTTACACACTAACTAAAGTTAAAAAAGTGAAATCATAATCAACCACCCCTTTAAAATAAATGACACCTGCTTTGAGATTTTGTTATTTAATGAAATGACATTGAAGCATTAAGTGTTCAAATACTTTTTAGTTCTGTATATTCAGACATTATCTTGTGTTTGAAGGACACCGAAAATTAATAGCTGGAACATTAACGTGGTCAGAATATAAATGACAGTACAGCATGATATTTTCTGGGATTTGTCAATAATGTTGATTATATTTTGCTGAGTGTGTTTTTGTGCTGGTACCTTGCCTGGTTTAGGCCTGACATTGACAAGCTTTTCATATTCTTAATTTGTGCAGTGGTCAGTTCCCAGCAGTGACAGAAATTAACTTTTTCATTAAGGGTTGATATTTGCCACCTGTCACACGCTGGCTTAACTTGATAATCCATAACAATAAGGCTTTAAACAGATGAATGATGGAACAACATTTAATAAACTAGTAACCAAACAGAGATACATATTAGTGATGCACCGATCATGATGCCGATTCTGATACCGATACCGATTTCTGTGTTGTAGTTTTTTTTGTTTTTTTTAAGCAACAAACAAGAAAGAATATAAGTATATATAAACAAGATGTTTATTTGGTATTTAACAGGCCAAACTGGCTTTTGGCTGTTAAAAACAATAACTGTAACCATCTGAAATTAACGGCAACAACTGAACAGTTCACTACACAATCAACACACATTCAACAATCCAAACAAAGATGATTGGCTATTTAATCAGCATTCAGCATTTGTTTTTGTTTTAAAATTCGGTGTAAAGAAAAAAGATATTTACCAGTGAAACTAAACAAAACCAAAAACAATTAATTATTCTAAAATGTTAAATCAAATAATGTTTAGTGCAACGAGTAAAACAAAGATGCTACAGCAGGTGCTTTTTAAAATCAAATTAACTCAATGCAATTTTAAGGTAACATGAAAATGATCATCCTATACAGAACTGACGTTTACTTCTAGCTTTTCAAAAGTGCATGCAAGTTATTCTTTAAAAGAAAAAAGCATTTCAGCTTTGTCACATGTTAGTCTGTTTCGTTTCTTATCAACACTTGAAAAGCTGAGGTGAACATACAAACGCATACTGTCTACGCTAGTGCAGGGCGCGGACAGGTGCTCTCGCGCAACTTCAGCGAGCGCAGGAAAGCGGCCCCTACACTAATGGCTGCTCGCTTATCTGTGCCTCAGATGGGTAACTGTTACCTCTGCATTTCCAGTACAGTGCTTACAAACAAATGACATTTTCGCAAATGATTCCAAAGTAGTCTGTGCACACGGGCGGACTTCCGGAAAAATCGTCCAAAAAAAAAAAAAACGGTGTGTCTGGTCAATCGGTGCATCCCTAATACATATCAGCACAAAACGTTAACACAAGACCAAGAACAGATGAAGACTGAGGGTATAAATACACAAGATGACAAGGGGCTAAATGAAGGATAGGTGTGGGTGATTAATGGACATAGTAACAAAAACAGGTAACTATGGAAACAAACAAGATGACAATAGAAACAGGAACTAAATCACAGGAACTGAAACCAGAAACGTCAAGACAAAAGAACATCAAAATAAAAGACATTGAACACCGATACCCCTTTTCCACTGGCACGGTTCCGGTGCGTTCCCGGCCTGTGTCCGTTCTCTACAGGTTCTGTCCATTTCCTGGCAATGTTTTGCCTCAAGAATTACATTGTAAGTTAATCACACATTTTTGTTCACTTTTGCAAACTATTTTGATCTTAACCTGTATTAAACCCGAAGCATTCATTCAAAAACAAACTCGCAAAGGTCATAATTTTCACAGAGAGAAGTTTTGCTGCTGTGTGCATAAAGGTTACTATACTGACATTTCATTGTGAGAGTTTGCAGGTTAGAGAAGGTCTGCTAGCTTCTGCTTCATCACAGATTTGCAGAGGGTGAATGTCTGAGGGTAAAATGAGTTTCACTTTTCACACAATTCCCCTTTGATTTGGAGCTATGAGCCCACAGACACATTTAGCCTAGTTTTGCTGAGACCACCGTAAACTTTGAGCAAAATTATAGTCTCGCTTTAGCTCATGGCCTGAGAGCTGTAGCTTATAAATGTTTACACCAGAATGATAACTGTCTTCAGAAGCTCATCGTACCAACAGATGTAACTTATTCTAGCATAAATTATTGTTTTTAATTACATTCTTGATTATAATTAAGCACATATTTTACACTAAAACATCGATCGACACTAAGCTAAAAGAGCCCCAATGAGAGTTTGAGTTTGTTTATCCGGCCTGTAGCAGCTCCACTTTGGGACAGGAATGAGTTTGCAATCGGATTTTGAAAAGCCCTTAAAATGCAGCAGCCGTCGCTAATGTTGTGTGTTATAGGAGACCGCCAGAACAAAATTAGGAACCTTTAAAATAGCATAATAACAAGCTATGCCGTTTATTTTGTAGTATTTGTACTAAAACTTTTTTTGTGCACACTGTAATACAAAAACAAAATAAATATTGCAGCAGCCGTCGCTAATGTTGTGTGAGATTCGCCTGCAGTCTGTCGGAGAGATGAAAATTTCTTGCAGTCAGTGTTTAGCAAATGCATGTACTTTTCTATGTGTGGAACCGATAAAATTTTGTTCGACTTTATGAAATGATGTTTGCTGATGTATGTCTTAGATGTGTCATATTCCCAAATGTTTAAGAGAAGACTAGCAGAAAAATGCTTCTAGTCACCTTTGTTTCTATAGCGCTTTATACAATACAGATCGTTTCAAAGCAGCTTTACTGGAAAATAAGGATTCAATGATGCAAACAGAGTTCAATTCTACTCTAAAACAGCTCTAAAAATAAAACAGTGCCATTGATTAGCTGAGGTCAGTTCAGTGTTCATTCAGTTCAGTTCAATAACTATAAAGGTTGTCAAATATGAAATTAGTTCAATTCAGCTATAAAGCAACTCTAGAGAAAACAGTGATGTCAGCGTCCAGCTCATTTCAGTTTTCATCCAATAGTGTCAGTACAGTTAAATCAATAATATTGCAGAATATTAAACAAGACTCAACTGGGTTTAAAAAGTGTCCCTGGACTTTCTGGCACAGAGCCCCACGGTACCCAGTCCGCAACACACCAAACATCACACAGCGACTCATTTTGTGCAGAACAATTTTTAACACCACTTACCAATTAAAAAATATAACAATAAAGAAATATAAATTATATTTACATTTTTTGATTGAAATAAATTATTTTATGATTATTACAATAAATAAATGAATAAAATATTATAGGGCTGTTACCAATCAAATTAAATCAGACAAAATCCGTCTTTGCACTGCAGAAGTGGCACAGATCCTGCACCTTAAGTGGCATTTGTTTTCCGTTATAAATATAGGCTATTGAATATAGAAATATGACATTTTAGAAAAGAAATTAAATGATACTTTAAATATTAAACTAAAACTGCCAGTAGGTGACAACCAGTCACGGTCTTAACAAGTCAGTCATTGATTAATTCATTAATAATTCAACCGATTTGTTCAAAATGGCTGATTCATTCATAAGCGAAGCAAGTGACTATCTTTATGAATGGGTCATTAAATCATTGACTCAGAGACGCACACATTCTGCTGAGACTCTGTCTGGAGCAAAACACTCAATATTGACAATATTGTGTCTAAATTGTACGTCATGTAATATTAGCTTAAACTTAGCCTATGTTTTAATTTATTAACTATTTTTTTTATTAATTACATACCATTGGATAAAGTATACAATAGTGATGATCTTCAAAGGAGGACAAATGAACATCCAGCTCAAGGCTGTGCCTGGTGATGGACATGGTATTTTAAAATCGGACTGTCCGACCTGACAGATGGCCACCCTATTTACTATTTTTATTTTGAAAATATTGCTGTATATAGCCTTATCATGTTCAGCTCCTTGCATCCTACCTCGCATTCGCGTTAAAAAAGGCCGTGCTGAATCTCTGCTTGGACTCGGCTTCTGTGAACAGTAAACCCATCTTTCTTTAATTTGATTGGTCATCTCAAACATTTTGACATTGACAAGCACTGTTAGACTGCTGCAATGAGCCAAAGCAACCTAAATAGATTACTCATTTAAAGTCATGTTGGCCGCGCGAGCATTCACCTTGGCCGACGGAATACTATTATTCATTCTTTATATTTTTATGTAGCAACGGGCCAGCCTACATTGTCCAGCGGCCCACCGCTAAAACTCCCAGTGCTCCAGATGGCCAGTCCGCACATATTCCCCAACTAAGCAAGCCAGATGCGACATTGGTGACAGAAATGGAGAAAAAAAAACCTTGGGAGAAAAATGATTAGTTTAACTGTATTATCAGCATAGGACTATCAATGCGGCACATGAATGTATAAAGAGTCTGGGCAAGTACAACATGCTCAAGATACAGATAAAGGCATTTAGTTTAGCATTCTTTTATCTTGTACTTTTGCAGCTTTGTATATATTGTAAAACTGTAGTTCCTGGTAAAGTTATTTCACTGTTTAGTGGTTGTTTGAGAAGCGTTTGGAAGCAACATTGCAAACACCAAAATAATCAAATAGATCTGGGTGTTCATTTAACCATTGATAAATTGAATCTGTGCTTCCCAGCTCCTGAAAAGAACCAGCCACCACTGACTTGCGCTTCAGAGCCAAAAAATAGCATATGAAAAGAGACTTGCAGAGCAGGAGAATCAAACCTGGGTTTGGCCCAAGCTGTTGAACTGAAGGCCTCCACAGACAGTCCATTTACTTTACAGCTTTTCATTAAAAACATCAGCAAATAGAAATCTGTCTGGACACTTATCTGAGTTTCAGACCAGTCGTGTTTTTGTAAGTCATCATCGCTCTTATTTCACACTGTCCTTTAAATCATAAAGCTATTTTCTTCTTTCTGAAGGTCATGTGGGTAGTATTAAAGCTTGACTTTTGTCTGTCTGAGGATTTTAAATGCTGTCATTGTGTGTTTCTGTAGGACGATTACTTCAGAACCTGGAACCCCAACAAAGCACAAGACCAAGGTAAGAACATTCAGCAGACACTGTTTGTGTTTCTTCTTCATAACCATTTTCTCTGTTCCTTTTATCCATTTATACACCTGACCCGGGAGTCTCGCCTCTATCTCTCTCTCCTAACTCTACTTTCTTATCCTTTTTTTTTCTCTCTCTCTTTTTTTTTTACCTGTGGTATCTCTACACCCAGATTAATCATAAAAAAAAACTCCAATCCAGTGCTGGAATCTCCATTTCACTGTATCGATCCTCATCTTTGCTCCAGACATTAATCAATACGGAGAGCCAGAAACACACACACATAGCTAAATGAAGACGTATCATAGACTTGTTCTTAGATAAAGCTAATTATAATTAATAAAACTTGTTTTATTTTTTTAATTATAAAAAATATATAATTTATTTAATTTTAAGTTTTTGCAATTGAGGGCATCCCACAAGAAGGTTTTTATCAGATTCAGCTCTTTTCTGGAGGCTAGAGACCAATTTTCCCTTAAATTATAGCAAAGTAAACACACGCACACATACAGCAATGATGCAAATCTAACACATGTTTTAGAAAGATTTTCCTGAATCATCAGGGAAATCAAAGAGCTCAAATGAGCAGAAGAATTAGTTTTTTTAGTATTAGGCATTTTAGTGGTCAGATTTTGAATATATTGAATGCTGGTGCACTCTCATAAAGGAAACGTTTTTTCTACATGTAGCGATAATTGACATTGTTTTCACCTCATTTTAAAGTATTCTGTCAAGCGTCAGTATGTGCAATCATGAGTTTGAATGATGCAGAACAGTAGTAGCTGCAACCACAATATCCAAATACATTTTTAGTTTGTTCACTAGTATTTCTTGTACAAAAAGGTATATAACAGGATATCTTCATGTTTCAAGTAATGAAATGTAAGACATTTTTAGACTTTTTAATGCATGTTTAAAAATAGTTTAGCCTTAAATTTTGAGAAGTGAACTTAAAACATTTTGCAACTTAGTAAAGGGTTTTTGGATTCCTTTAATCAAGGCGTCTTTAGGATTCACAGATGAACATTTGTGTTCTCTCTGGCGTTTCTCTCTGAGACTGTGCTGGTGATGCCGTCACGAACACACACAATGTTTGTGCTCTGCAGGAAATAATTTCTCTGATGAGTCACATATTTACTAGGGGTGCATCGAAATTTCCGCCGCCGAAAATGTTTGGCCGAAAATGGCATTATCGGTTTCGGGCCGAAATAAAAAAAAACAGCCGAAAACGTAAACCGAAAATGTAGGTCACCCGCCCCTCCCATCCGTGCGCAAGCGCTTAGGTTTCACTCACGGTCAAGCTGTTATCACGCGTCTGCCTATCAGGGATGTCTCCCGCATATTGATAGAGGCTCCCTGATGCCCACAAATTAGTTCAAATCTCCTGGAAGCAATATTATCTGTCTGCAGTCCCGGAGGCTGCATTTTCAGGACCCCACTTCTAGGAACGCATTTCTAGGACCCTAGTTTTTTGTGACAGCGCCAGCGAGCGAGCAAGAGCTCGTGCTCCAAACCGTGTAGCGCGCGTGCAGATTCAGAATCGTCCACATACGCATCGCGATGCATCAAAGAATCGATTTTTTCTCCCACCCCTAATAGGCTTACATGTTGTTTACAGTTTGAGTTTGGATTAAGTTCTAGTGCTGTTTTTGCACTGTTGCTTTGCATTGTTTTGCACAGCACTTTAAAATGTAAGTAAAAATTTTTTTACATGCAGCAGCAGAATAGAGGCCCACTGCCATTCTGTGATTTTGTGTGCAATTATTCAGATAATTGTGGATCTTTTTGCACAACTGTTAAAAAATAATTTTATTTGATGGGACATAAAACTTGAAGAATAATATTATTTGGTATTATTATTTATATTTATTGTTAAAAATATTTTAGGTTTTGTACTCTATATATATATATATATATATATATAGTATAAGTTTTTAAAAGAAGCCATTTTCGGCTTCAGTTTCGGTTTTCGGCCAAGTGCATCCTAAATTTTCGGTTTCGGCCCAGAATTTTCATTTCGGTACATCACTAATATTTACTATATCTGTTTCACTAGAATGACTGTACAGTACTAATATAATTTAAACAACCTGTCTCAATATACCAATACAGTCTCTTTTGCTCACCAAGGCTGCATTTATTTGATCAAAAATACAGTAAATATGTTAATTACAATTTGAAATAAAAAGTTTTACATTTGAATATTTTGTAAAATGTAATTTATTTCAGTGATCAAAGCAAAATTTTCAGCATCATTACTCCATGAAAAAAACAAAAAAACGTGAAACTGAAAACCATGATACATTTTTTGATGCATAGAAAGTTCAAAAGAACTCCCTTAATTTGAAATAGAAATCTTTTGCAACATTATATATGTCTTTATTGTCACTATTGATCAATTTAATGTGTCCTTGCTGAATACATATTCCAGTGAAAATTCCAGTTTGCGATATTTAAGTATTTTCGGAATGGCACTTTTCCGGTGAAAAAAATGTCTTCAGAACTGCTTGTCCAGTACAGCACATTTTTGCTGGAGTAGTAAATTATTTGGGTATTTCAGGCATGTAGATGATTTGCATATGTCAAGGTCGTGGGTTAGACACATACTGATTAAAATGTAAACATTTAATACTCTGCAAGTCGCTTTGAATAAGAGCATCTGCCAAATTAATAAATTTGTATATATATATATATTTCTGAAGAAAAAAAAAACCCGGAAGGACCTCTTGATGTGAAGAAATCCTTCATGGATTCAGATGCTTGTGCTAAACCCGTAATAAAGGGTCACTTTCTTAAACAGGGTGTTAGATGTTAATTTAGCATCCGCACTGCTGAGCACTCCTGTTAACGATTATGACGAACCGCCATGAATAACCAATCAAGATCAATTGTTTTTACAGAAACACCAATAGAGACCAGCAGACAGATGCATGCATGACCACACCATATGGAGAGTGAGAGAATAAGTGCGTGCGTGTGTGCGTTTACCATCTGCACAATTTTTATCCTGTGTGAATGACTCCTTCAAGAACTGCTACAAACCATCATTTCTGTAACTAATCCTGCACCTCTCACTAGCAAACCTCTTCTGAGCTGCTCACCTCACTAATCTCGGTAAATAGCTCCGCTCCAAAACCTAGTGAGCTGTCTCGCTGTCTACTGACTATATAAGTTACCTTCTTACGCATCCTTATAAATGACTGACATCCACATGTGCAGTGAGACATAACCGCTCATAGAACCATGCAAGGGAAAAAACACAAGGCGGTAATAGAAATTCAACTAAAAGAGCTGATTGCATTTTTGATAGAGCCACTATCAATTTTTTGATAATTTCAGTTGTCAATGCTAATCATTACATCAACTTAATATTGTATTTAATTTAAAAAATAAGTTGTAGTTCCCAGAATGCTTTGCACAGGACTGTTAACAGGAGGGTAAATGTTGAAATGAAGGGAAAGACCTGCTTTTGTTTAATGCAGTTATGTTTGACATTTAAAAGAGTGTTTGATATGTTTAAGTTTTTGTGGTTACCATTTGCTCCTGGTTAGGATGCGTGTGGCTACATGAAGATATATACACTACATTGAGTTTATGATCAGTGATATCTTGTTCATTAAGTTTACATGCTAAAAGTCACATTTAGCATGTGCTAAGCTAGCTGTTGATTTTCACTGAAATAGATTATATTAATTGGCCACAACTCAATTGACTGGAACAACTTAATTGTAACGCAGTTCAGATGTTACGGGAAGGAGGCGGGAACCGGCGAACATCAAAACAATTTCAATAATAAGTAATTAAAGAAATACAAAAACTAAAGTAAAGACGACAGTCCCTCACGGTCGACTTCCGCCACACACAATAACACAAAACAATAAATAAAATCCAGGCCTGGCCTCTCTCGATCTCCACTGTCGTCGCTCCTCCTTTTATGCTTCCGCTCCTCCCAGAGTGATCCATGAGAGATACGAGACCGGTGCGGTTGCGCTCATTAGTAATCTCGCCACCGGCCTCGCGCCATTCTCCCACGGCCCTCGGCCTCGTCCTGCTCACCACATTAATATTTTTGAGTAGTCAACTTAGAAATTATAATTTATTAAGTTCTTCTAACTCAGTGTAGTTTGTTGGTCGAATTTCATTCGAAGTGGTCATAACTCAAAAAGACTGATGCAAATTGTTGTATTATTTTTTGTTGAGCCAAACTTCATTTATTTATTTATTTATTTGTAGCATGTGTGGTCAGATATTATTGTTTGTTATATGTCGTTTGAAATGTAATCTTGACAAGGTTTTTTTTGGAGATTTCGTTCTCTCCTCTTTCACGGCATAATTTCCAAATGAGTTTGAAGTTAACAGGTTGCATAAACAGCGTAAAAACACACAACGCATGCAAATACTGTGTAAAATAGTCTATTTTTAATTAAATTAAGGCAAGACACTACAGGTAAACAAGTTAAAAGTTTGAATTAATAGATGTCACCTTACATTCAGTTAATTGTTTTGAATTACAAGTTTTGTGAAATGCTATGTTTAAATATGCAAATTAGGAATTATCTAATAAAATTTGCATACATTTCCAGTACAGAAATATGAAAATAAAACATTGGATAAAGCTAGGTTTGTTTCATTTTGTTGATATATTTGAGTCACATTTGGTTTTTACAGAAGGGATTTTGGATTTCTCTTTTCATCACTCCTTAAATCAGAAAAACCTGTCAATTGACAAAAAAAAAATTAGGATTAAAAGGAATAAAAGAAACATGAAGATGACAACAAGAAGTGTTAAAAGGTAGCTTCTTTTTAGAAGCTACCTTTTCAAAACTTTCTGTTGTCATCTTCATGTTGGGCCTAAAACGCTGCCTATGTAGACAGATCACTAGGTTTTGGACCACAGCTGAATTGTGGTTAATGGCTGATGTGTGTTATCTTACAGCTGTGTGTGTTACCATACCCGACCGCAACTTGAGAATGGTATTGTTTCCACATTGATCTCCTAAATCACAGTTTATTGATTTACTTCTGCTGAATTTTCATTAGACAAGAGAGACAAACAATTTAGAGCTCCATCTCTCTCTCTCTTCCTTTGCACTTCTTATAAACACCACTCATGCAAACACACTCGCACGGCGACACACACAACGTTAAACTCTCTCTTGACCGTGTAAGCAGTGTGGCTGAGCCTGACTCATTTAATTAGCCTCAGTCTGTAATTATTCACTTTAAAGAAAAATTAGGGTTATGATCTTGTCCATTACAGACATGACAAGAGATTTAAGGAGCTCAGAGAATATTGTGTGTGTGCAACATTGTCTTTGCCGTAATCTGTTATTGTGGCACTGCATGCGCTCTCAGTGAATTTAATTGCGTGTGCAAGCCTCATTACAGCCTCGTTATGGGGAAATTCTCTTTGAATGCTTCATTTGCATTTGTATGGTTTTGGTGTTGAGTCAGCGTTTCAGCGCCAAACTGCAGTGGCAGCAAACGCGGCCGCACAGGGACGGCAACACAACAATCTGCCCTTTAAACTGCCTGCAATTTATGCACAGGGACAATACAGCTTTATCTAGAGCTGGAGACCGGATCCATTTAACTGGCAAAAAAACACTCTCCTGTAGGTTTAAAGAGAGGGAAAAGGAAAAGAAAGAGGGGAAGAGGAACTATATTTCTGGCCGCCTCAAATATGAAACAGCCACTGAAAGATGTGGATGGAATATTTTAATTTTGAATGCAGTAAGGGTGTGTATGGATGATTTGAGCACATACGTTCTTATCTTCAAGTCTCAAATATTGTCATGACGGTCCACATGGTTTAGGGATGCGCAAAATATTTAAAGGACAAGATTAATTGACACTGTTTTCTTAAACTTTCTTTTTTATACTTTCTTTTTATTTTATGTTTTTTCAAGAAAATGTATTGTACAGCATTATGGAAATCAGGAAAAAAAATAGGAAAGAAAAAAATCAATAGAACAGGGGGTATACATTCTGTTTTGGGGCAAGTATAGATTCACATATACAGTCATTGCTTGTTTACATTACAGTACTCAATCAGTTTCTCCCAGTATTTTAGAAATGGGTCCTTTTTAAGTCTCAAAATAAAAGTAAATTATTCCATATTGTATATTTCTTACAAGTCCCCCTGTAGTCAATAATTTTATCCCTTAAAACTGATCAAAATTACATATTTAAAAGTTTTTTCCTCGAAAACAAAAGTGTATTCGTGCTTTAAAACAGCTTGATTGTAACTCTACACCCTTGCCTGATTTATACGTGTTTCTATGAATATGCAAATGAGCCCCGCCTCCACTCACTCACAGCAGCTCAGAGATCCACTCGTTGCGATCACACATTGACCTGATTGATAACTAGTAGTTTGTGACGTCAGAAACACCAGTGATTTCAAACTGCGTTTTTAAGTTTTGTCTTTGGTTCACTGCAGTTTTAAGGAGAAAATGCTCAGCAAAGGTGTTGACTTGTGAATTTTTATACATGGGTTGTCTTAAAGTACATTAAAAACACCACATAGACATATAAACAGCATAAAAAAAAATTATTTACACCATAGGGGGACATTAAATATTTCTATCCATTCACTAAGTAAGGGGATGTCCTGCTCACACCATTGCCTTCTAATACTCTTCGTACATGCTACACTTAATATATTAACAAGATATACATCTCTTCTCAACACAGAGGGTGTAATGTTTCCAAGAAAGAATGTTGTGCAATTTCTTGGTATTTGTTTATATCCTAAAATCTTTTTGATCTCCATCAAAACCCAGAAATCTAATATTATTAGGCAACTCCAGAATACATAACAAGATGGTCAACATCGACATGCCCACATGTCCTCCAGCATTATTTGTGTGTATTTTTGTTTACTATTAATTTTTGGGTTAATGAAAAAAGAAGAAGTAGTTTTATTATAGCGCCTTTCCGTAGCTCAAGGTCGCTTTACATTGTACATTACAATACATTTACACACCCTTACACACATTACAAACACATAGGACACATATAGTCACATTATCCAAAATACATGTTAAATAGATATATTTTTAGCTGAGTCTTGCATGTAGCCACAGATGAGATATTACAAAGTGCAAGGGGTAGTGAATTCCATAATTTAGTATGGGTACCTTCATGGGTAGTCAGTGAAGGTCATGAAGCAGAGGAGTAATGTGAGAGAACGCCTGGTGGAGGTGAGAACTCTTGCTGCTGAGTTTTGAACATACTGAAAAAAGAAAAGAAAAAAACACTAGGTTCCCTTTCGTGGGAACTCCTACGTCTCGTCGGAGGAGTTTCCAACGAATTGGGATCACGCTAGGGAGACCAACTGCCTTCGAGTGAACTAAAACGAGCCAATAAACATTGGCATGCAAGATTTGCATTCCGCGCGCCGCCTACCAGTGCGGGTATAAAAGCGGAAGCAAACGCACGCATCTTTGCTTTTTGCTTCGGAGCCGACCGGTTGTGTCCTCTGAGTGAATGAGTTTCAAGAAAGTGTTTTCTTCTTGCTCAACGAGTCTGCTCTTTTTCTGGATCTCTCTGTGTTGGTGTGACGGCGCTTCAGTGATCTCCCGGCTGCCGGTTGTGATTTCACGCTATCTACATCTTTCAAAAGAGCTGTTTTCACAGCTGGTAATCGGTTGAGTGCACGCAGCGGGCTTGGACTTTCCCCGCTGTGTTGCCGCGTTGATCCCTGTGTGCTTCAGCACAATAAGAGAGCATTTCTCTAAAAGAGTAACACGGGTGAAGATCGCGTCCTTTTCAGGATGACGTTTCATCCGTGTGTTTCTGGATGCGGTCGATATCTTCCCCCGGTTGATGGTCACGATCGCTGTCTCTCGTGCTTGGGCCTCACGCACGCTGAGGCAGCGTTCGTGAACGAGTCATGTTCTCATTGCGGGAACATGACCGTCGCGGGGCTTAGATCGAGACTAAGATCCCTCAAACGAGGGGGAGTCCCTTTGGAGATTCCCCGATTTAGTTCTTCTTCTGGTTCATTTCAGAAAAAGGCTACTTCGGCTAATCCCATTAGTGGTCTGAGGGTCACAGTGAGGAATGTCCAGCCGGGTGAAAGACCCCCGCAGGCCCCTCACTCCTCTGCATTGCTGCCATTGGAGTCTCCGGAGGAGCGAGCTGGGCCACCTCGTGTGGTCCCAGTCGTTTCCTTCGGGGCTCTGCCGGAGGACCAGATGTCGATTGCTGCATCAGAGGGAGAGCGGTCAACTTCTGGAGATGACGACCCGACTGCGTTGCCCCCTTCGGGTGTGGCAACGTTAGCCGAGTCGGATCCGGAAATGGCCGCTATGCTTTCTCAGCGCCCCGCCCCGGTTCCTTTCTTTCCGGAGGTGCATGATGAGGTGACGAGATCGTGGTTGGCCCCTCTGGCGGCCAGACACAGGTCGACTCCCTCCTCCTCCCTCACCACTCTCGATGGCGGGGCAGTGAAGGGATACGTGGACATCCCCCCAGTGGAACGGTCAGTAGCGATGCAGCTATGTCCTAAGACCGCGTCCACCTGGCGGGGTAACCCCACGCTCCCCTCTCGCGCCTGTAGGTTCTCTTCCAGTCTGACTGGAAAGGCCTACAGTGCGTGCGGAGAAGCTGCTTCTGCCCTGCATGCCATGGCGCTTCTCCAGGTCCACCAGGCCAAAGCGCTCTCTGGCATGCAGGAGGGTGGTACCGATCCAGGGGTGCTCCAAGAGCTGCGTGCGGCGACTGACCTCGCCCTCCGAGCGACGAAGGTCACCGCACGCTCCCTGGGTCGGGCGATGTCCACGCTGGTGGTCCAGGAGCGACACCTCTGGCTCACCCTGGCCGATATGCGCGAGTCGGACAAAAGTAGGTTCCTGAACTCCCCCATATCCCAGGGTGGCCTCTTCGGCGACGCGGTGGAGAGCTATGCCCAACAGTTCTCCGCCGCCCAGAAGCAGTCGGAGGTGATTAAGAACATCATGCCTCGGAGACGGCCTGCTGCTGCCCCGTCCCCGTCGCCTGCGCCTCCGGCTGCTCGTCGCCGAGGGCGCCCTCCTGCCGCCGCCCCTGCCCAGCCTAGGCAGCAGCCCCGTAAGCAGCAGGGTGCCGGCCGCAAGAGAGCTGCCCAGCCCGCTCAGGAGTCATCCAAGCCCCCCGGGAAGAGATGGTGCTCGCCAGGAGGGAACCTCTGTTCCTCTCCTTCCCCCGGAAGCGATCGGGCCGGGTGGAGAATCTTTGTTTTCCTTTTCTTTCTGTTCTTTCTGCACGGTACCCAAAGTTTCAATAAAAGAGCAGTTTCTACTTCCTCTGGGTCACTCACGGCCGAGTCTGGCAGCCGAGGTCGGCCAAGTGCCTCGCCGCTCCCAGTCTTCCCCGTCCAAGAGGGCCAGAATGACAGTGTGCGCCGCCACGTTGCCTCGCTGCTCTCATTCCCCTCTCCCTAGCGCTCAGACGCCAGTGACGCCGCCACGGCCTCGTCGCTCTCGTCTCCCGCTGGGCAAGGAGGTGCGGAAATCCGGACTCGACGCCTCCGGGCCTCCCTCCTCATTTCCCCTCCTTCCCTCGCCTCGGGGCAGTCAGCAGCTGAACGCCTCCAGGCCTTCCCTGTTGCCTGCCCCCCAGTGGAACCAGGTAGGTGTTGCTCCGCACACGCAGACCCCTCTCTCGGCCGCAGTAATGCCTCCGGAGTCTGGTCCCTGCCCTCCACCTCGCTGCCCCTCCGTGGGTACGCCGGTGGTTCGCGTGGGCTCGTTGGTACGGTCTCTCAAAGCCTGGCTAGCGCTTCCGAGGCCGTCCCGCTGGCTCATTCGTACCATTCGGCTCGGCTATGCAATTCAGTTTGCCCGCCGGCCTCCCAAGTTCAGGGGCATCCGCTTCACCAGTGTACGAAGTGTCGATGACCCTATTTTGAGGAAGGAGATCGACGTCCTGCTGGCGAAGGACGCGATCGAGCCGGTCCCTCCAGCCGAGATGAGGTCTGGGTTCTACAGCCCTTATTTCATCGTACCCAAGAAAGGCGGTGGGTTACGACCGATCCTGGACCTGCGAGTTTTGAATCGGGCCCTACACAAGCTCCCGTTCAAAATGCTTACGCAGAAACGCATCTTCGAATGCATCCATCCCTGGGATTGGTTTGCAGCGATCGACCTGAAGGACGCGTACTTTCATGTCTCGATTCTTCCTCGTCACAGACCGTTTCTACGCTTTGCGTTCGAGGGTCGGGCATACCAGTACAAGGTCCTACCCTTCGGCTTGGCCCTGTCGCCCCGTGTCTTCACGAAGGTCGTGGAGGCGGCCATTGTTCCCATGAGAGAACATGGTGTTCGCGTTCTCAACTATCTCGACGACTGGCTGATAATAGCTCACTCGCGAGATCTGTTGTGCGAACACAGGGACCTTGTGCTCCAGCACCTCAGCCGGTTGGGTCTTCAGGTCAACTGGGACAAGAGCAAACTCTGCCCCGTACAGAGGATCTCTTATCTCTGTATGGAGTTGGACTCGGTCGGCCAGACCGCGCGCCTCACCGAGGAGCGCGTCCAGTCAGAGCTCAATTGCCTCAAGTCTTTTCAAGGCAGGTCTGTTGTCCCACTGAAACAGTTTCAGAGGCTCCTGGGGCATATGGCAGCCGCAGCCGCAGTAACGCCGCTCGGCCTGCTTCATATGAGACCGCTTCAGCGCTGGCTTCACGACCGAGTCCCGAGATGGGCGTGGCAGAGCGGCACGTTCCGGGTCAACATTACCCCGCACTGTCGCCAAACCTTCACTCCTTGGTCGGACCCTGCGTTTCTACGGGCCGGAGTTCCCCTAGTCCAGGTGTCCAGGCATGCTGTAGTGTTCACAGATGCCTCTTCCAACGGGTGGGGGGCCACGTACAACGGGCATGCAGTTTCAGGTCTGTGGACGGGGCCTCAACTGCATTGGCACATCAACTGCCTAGAGTTGCAAGCAGTACGTTTAGCCTTGTGCCGCCTCAAGGGGCTGCTTCTGCACAAGCATGTACTTGTCCGTACGGACAGCACTGCGACCGTTGCGTACATCAACCGTCAAGGTGGTCTACGCTCCCGTCGTATGTCGCGACTCGCCCGCCATCTCCTCGTATGGAGTCAGAAGCATCTGAGGTCGCTTCGGGCCATTCACATCCCTGGTGCGCTCAACCGTGTAGCCGACGAGCTCTCACGGCAGCCGCCTCTTCCGGGAGAATGGCGACTCCATCCCCAGGTGGTCCAGCGGATATGGGGAATCTTCGGAGCCACTCAGATAGATCTGTTTGCCTCTCCGGACACGACCCATTGCCGGCTGTTTTATTCCCTGTCCGAAGAATCTCTCGGCACGGATGCACTGGCACACTGCTGGCCCCGGTGAGCCTTCTCGCACAGACTTTGTGCAAGGTCAGGGAGGACGAGGAGCAGGTCCTGCTTGTTGCGCCGTATTGGCCCAACCGGACTTGGTTCGTGGAACTCATGCTCCTCGCGACAGCCCCTCCTTGGCCCATTCCTCTGAGGAGGGATCTACTTTCTCAGAGAAGGGGCACCCTATGGCACCCGCGTCCAGACCTCTGGAATCTTCATGTCTGGTCCCTGGACGGGACGCGGAGGTTCTAGGTGGCCTACCACAGGCTGTGGTAGACACCATCACTTCCGCTAGAGCCCCCTCTACGAGGCGCCTCTATGCGTTGAAGTGGAACCTGTTCGTCGCTTGGTGTTCTTCCCACCGGGAAGACCCCCGAACTTGCCCGATCGGGGTCGTGCTTTCCTTCCTGCAAGATGGGTTGGAGAGAAGGCTGTCTCCCTCCACCCTCAAAGTGTATGTTGCCGCAATTGCCGCACATCACGATGCAGTAGAAGGTAAGTCATTAGGAAAGCACGACCTGGTCATCAGATTCCTTAGGGGTGCCAGAAGGCTAAATACGCCTCGTAATCCGCACCCCGTACCCTCTTGGGACTTAACTCTAGTGCTCAGAGCACTTCAGAGACCTCCCTTTGAGCCTTTGCAAACAGTTGAGTTAAATATCCTGTCTACTAAGACAGCTCTCCTGGTGGCTTTGGCCTCCTTTAAGAGGGTAGGGGATCTGCAGGCTTTTTCGGTCGACGAATTGTGCCTTGAGTTTGGGGCCGGGCCTTTCTCACGTTGTTCTGAGACCCCGGCTCGGATATGTGCCCAAGGATCCTACCACTCCATTTGTAGATCAGGTAGTGAACCTGCAAGCGCTGCCCCTGGAGGAGGCAGACCCAGCCCTTGCTTTTCTCTGTCCCGTCCGTGCCCTGCGTTGTTACGTGGACAGAACGCAAAGCTTCAGGACCTCAGATCAGCACTTCGTCTGTTACGGAGGCCAGCAGAAGGGGAAGGCTGTCTCCAAGCAGAGGTTAGCCCACTGGATAGTGGATGCTTCGTCCGGGCTTATGATTCCCAGGACGTGCCTTGCCCACCTAGGTTGAGGGCACACTCTACTAGAAGTGTTGCCTCCTCCTGGGCTTTGGCGCAAGGCGCCTCGCTGACAGACATCTGTAGAGCTGCGGGCTGGGCGACACCTAACACGTTCGCTAGATTCTATAGCCTCCGTGTTGAACCTGTTTCCTCCCGTGTACTCGCTACGGCCAGTAACGCGAGGAATTAGGTTATGTCGGCTTGCTACGCCATTCCCGCCTCTTGGCCGGATACGAGCGTCTTCTTGCTCAGGTGGTGCCCCAACATACGGTTAACCTCGTGAGTTCCTCCATCACCCCTTCGGCACCAGGCGAGGCGGATCGCCCGGCACAAGGTCTATTACCTCTCGTGGAGTTGTGTGTAGACTGGGTGTCCCCCAGTGGTCCCTTCGGCGACCCATTTTCTCTACGGTCCTGCTACCCTCCGGGCTAGCGTCGTGTCTTCCCCTCGACAGACCCTTTTGTCATCCTTGCTGAGTACGCTCCCACCCCTTGGGCTGGGACTACCTCAAGGACTGCCATGTGTTTCACTACCCCACGGGTTAGTACACATGTGTATTCCAGTGCCTCCCTTCGGGCAGGCAGGGGCTTCCGCAGCGTCCCCTCCTACAGGTTGGGCACGCTTTCCCAGTGTTATCCATATCCACTGAGAGGGTCTTGCAGAACAGCAGTGTGATTCTCCTAGCTAGCTCCCGCCAAGACGATAAGAAACTGCTCCGGCGGGTAGCTAAGCTGGGCGCTGGAAGGGGCCAGCACCATGGCGTTTTGTTAGGGACCCCAATTCGTTGGAAACTCCTCCGACGAGACGTAGGAGTTCCCACGAAAGGGAACGTCTCGGTTACGTATGTAACCCTCGTTCCCTGAGTAGGGAACGGAGACGTCTCGTCCCCTCGCCATGCTGCTTCACCTTCGCGGAGGACTGGACACCGTCCGGCTCCTCAGCGAAAAGCAAAGATGCGTGCGTTTGCTTCCGCTTTTATACCCGCACTGGTAGGCGGCGCGCGGAATGCAAATCTTGCATGCCAATGTTTATTGGCTCGTTTTATTTTACTCGAAGGCAGTTGGTCTCCCTAGCGTGATCCCAATTCGTTGGAAACTCCTCCGACGAGACGTCTCCGTTCCCTACTCAGGGAACGAGGGTTACATACGTAACCGAGACGTTTTTCCATGCAAACTCTTTCAATCTCTGTGAACAGATAATTGTATGCTGTAATGCCCTTTTTCATTTGGAATTTCTTCCCCTAAATCACTTTACCATTTTTGTGGGATTTTCCCATCTATATGTGTTTTTTCCCCATTTCCATCATGGAAAATAAGAGATTATTCTGGGAATATTCTTTGTATAGGAGTCAATTATCAACTCTATCAGTGTATTCATTTCACGACTACCCATTTTTTAAACCCTTTCAAAATAGTAATGTAACCTGTAACATTTAAAATCTATTTAGAATTGGAAATGAAGTGAATCTGACATGCTTTCCATTCACATTTCCACTAATAAGTGAACTACACTGTGTTCTCAAACCAACTCTTAAGATGTAAAGGGATTCACATTGCCTTAAAGCTTAAAGCCAAACACTTGCTATAACACGCCTGAAATAAACCAAGTGTGAAAACAGCGTGCAAATCAGGAGAAAGAGAGAGAAAATAGGTAATGAGCCAGAAGGAGTATGACATTATGATTATGCTATTAAAAATGTATTTGGGATGTTTATTTCTTCATTATAAGCAGATAGATGAGACCGAGATGAGACGGCAGAAGCGTCAGCCAGCAGTGATCCACTTCTCTCATCATTAGCACTGTGCCGTCTGGTCTGGTACAGGCCATGTCTTGGCCTAGATTCACTATGCAGAGAAAATCCCACGTGGGACTGTCACACGAGCACAAAGATGTTATCTACATCAGACATGGCAGGAAAATTATGAACTGCAGAAAATCTATGTAAGGTTCATTGCGTTTGCTACAAGCGTCAATGTAAAGGAAAGTTCTGTCGTGACAATTCAACACAGGATTACTGTATTCTCAATATAAAAGTGATTCATCTCAGCATTCAGATCTGACCCTGTCTGAGGACTCCTCTTATCAAAGCAAACTGCTGTAGAGTCCAGCGGAAAATGCAAGATAAAACATTTTTATGGTCTGTTTATGGTCAGTATATGTTCTCAATTCACAGAAAGTTAAGTTTGAAACTGACTGTGCATCAGAGAGAGAGGAAAAAGATCCGATTGGTCATTGGGTCTTTAACCTCTTGACCAGTCGGCTGGCACTAATTAGCCCTGCTGCATTCGTCCCCTCAATTTCTTGATTTCTTCGTTATGGTAAATAGAAAGTAAAGCAATTGGCCAAACATGTGCTTCGGGGTTGTTGCTGGCTGATGATCAATAACAGAGAAATTCTGATTGGCCTTTCTTTCAATCTTACCGTCCCGATTGGTCTCAGAGGGCCAATCATTGATTCTGATGCTCGACACATTGGCATGTGGTGTTGAAAGCAGAAATATTCTTGAATGAATGGATTTTTTTTCAACTTTATTCCACTTCCTGTAATTAATTGGGTAGCGATAATTAACTGCTTTGTGAGATAGTGCTTAAGCTTTCTTTTGAGGTCAGATTTTGAAGAAGAAATACTGGCTTGTTTTTCCCAAAGAGGCCGCCACATCTATCTATAAATTACAGCAACGTCTGTGTGTGTGTGTGTGTGTTATTCACATATCTCTCGAACCGTTAGTCCGATGGATTTCAAACGTGACAGGTGTCTTGGTACGGGCATGACTAAAGTGCAGTGCCAAGTTTGACGTTGTTTGGATTAGAAATGCAAGAGATATCGTTAAATATATCGGTAAAAGAAGCACACATTGGCTTTTGCCGCTCTAGCCGCTGGCCACTCCCCCTCTCACACTGCACACTGAGTGAGCACAGCGCAGGACCAGAGATAGAGAGGGTCGAAGATAGCAATGGACCTCAAGTAGCGTTTTCTCGGAGTTCACTGTGTATCTGCTCCCGTGCTTATTCATTTGTGGATGTTAACTGAATCTGTAAATCAGCTACACTGTTTACTTCTGAATATTATATTTTATTCTGGGGCGCTTAACGTTATCGCTACTGTGTAATAGTAGCCTATGCTATTCACCAACTAAACATATCCTATTCAATGTGTTCACAGTCTCTTTCACGGCCATCATTTGTAGTAGCCTATTCACAAAAAGTTTGCTCAAGTGTATTCTCAGAGTTCACTGTGTAGCTGCTCCCTGAATCGTGTAGTTCAGTTTTCCATATTTATTGTATGTCATTATGTCAGTATCAGTATTTGCTTTCTACCATGCACAAATAAAAATGTCATGATCGCATATGATCGCAGTTGCGATCTCGGGACCAGTCAGACCTGTGCAGTAGTGAGCAGGAAGTAAAGCCGCGAAATCAACGCCCCGCCCTCACTCTCGCTGAATGCACTCTCCCAGTCACTGCACTTTTTTTAAGTGGCCTATGTCTGCTCCGTTCCTCCGTTCTGCTCCAATTTTGATGTCTGTTGATTGCAGTATGACAAGAGGCTTGTTAAAATAAAGTAAATACAATCTCCTCAGTCCTCCGAAGATCCCGAAGTCCATTGGTGCTTCAGTGACTAACGTTACATCGCTCAGAGAACCTGTCAATCATGACGTCACAGCAACGTTTTTATTGCATCAAATAACTAACTAAAAACAAACTTATTTTGAAAACAAACACTTGAAATTACATCAGCCTGATACAAACTACAGTAAATGACAGAAACTATCTTTGGAAAAAAGATTTGTGAAGTGTAATTTAATTGTTTAGTTGGTCTCACGTCCCGTTGAATAACGTGGGGAGGCGGGGTTTATGACCTATACTAGGACCAGTCACCGGGGGGCGATCGTTCTGGGCCTTGCGATTTTTTTTTTATTGGACAAATGTGCCTAATACATGTACTAATAAAAAACGTACTAATACATGAAAAAAGACCCACTCAGTGGGAACATTGGATAACACTGGGAAAGCATGCCCTTCCTAGGGGAAGGAGAATGCTGCGGAAGCCACGACCTGCCCGGAGGGAGGTAACATGGAGGATACACATATGGACTAGCCAAGCAGGGTAGTGCAACATATGGAAGTCTCTGAGGTGATTCCAACCTAATCCTAAGGGGGAAGCGCACCGGCAGAGACGGCAGAGCGGGCTCTGCCAAGGGAAAGACAGTGGCTAGCCGTACCATGGAATTTTACACATATGGGGTCTACCTATGGACACCCAGCCTAGCACAGATCCCTCAATGCATACGATTGTTAGGCTATAGAATCTAACGAACGTGTTTGGTGTCATCCAGCCCGCAGCTCTACATATATCTGTCAGCGAGGCGCCTTGAGCCAACGCCCAGGAAGAAGCATTTACATTTATTCATTTAGCTGACGCTTTTATCCAAAGCGACTTACAATTGCTATATATGTCAGAGGTCTCACGCCTCTGGAGCAACTAGGGGTTAAGTGTCTTGCTCAGGGACACAATGGTATCTCACAGTGGATTTGAACCCGGGTCTCTCACACCAAAGGCATGTGTCTTATCCATTGCGCCATCACCACAAGCAACACTTCTAGTTGAGTGCGCTCACAACCTGAATGGGCAAGGCACGTCTTGGGATTGATACGCCAAGACAATAGCATCCACTATCCAGTGTGCTAACCTCTGTTTGAAGACAGCCTTTCCCTTATGCTGGCCTCCGTAACAGACGAAGAAGTGCAGGATGCAGATGCAGGACTTCGGATGGCAAATGGCGATGTAAAGCAGATGTCCTTCGAACGGCTGTCGGGGGAAAAAGTGCTTTACAAATGACGTTAAAAGTGCTGGCAAATACCCGACTGAAAATGATTTTGGATGCTCGAAAATTGAAAATTAACATAATTGACAAGACAGACCAGACTTTTAATCTCACACCAACCCCAAATAAAAAAAATACTGCATTGTACTGTAATTTAACACAGCCCATAATGCATTGCAAACAGTAAAAAAAAACATTAAATACAGTAGAGTACTGTTAAAAAATGGCTGTAAATTAACAGGAATTTCTTAATTAGCAAAATAATGTCCAGAATGCAATGTTTTCTACAGTACATTACTGTTTTAATGGAAAACAGTATTTTACTGTCAGATTTTGTCCATTTTGTAACAGCAATTTTTAACAGTGTAGGCACAATAGGAAATAATTTAATTAAGGCACCAGTGTCAAAAAGTATTTAATATTTCAATAATAATCATCACAGTAAGCAGTTCATCCACTATTCTTCCATCTGTGTTTGTAGTTGCCAAAAAAAAGTAGTGACATTGAACGTGGCTCATCGAGTCCAGTTGTGGAGCCAGAACCAGTGATTGAAGTGGGCTGGTACGCACCAGTACACAGTACTGGCACTTCTTTATTTCAATCTGTATCGTAACCTCACTTTTTTTTTGCGTACTGGCCCTCACATGTTGCCAGTACTCTGACCACCTACACAGGAACACAGAATCAGGCTATTCATTAATTGTATACAACACGTGTTCTGAGCTTTTATAAGCTGATCCGCGCAATATGACTGAAGCCCAATTGTTACATTTTGCATGAATGGCATGCAAATCACCTTAGGCGTGTTAACCTGCACGCTCCAAAGTGTGATAAGATTTGCTCGAGCTGTTCCTATCGCGTCGCTGATGATAAAATGTGCAACATTTGAACTCTATGTTCCCCATTCTCAATTTGAATTATTTTCAGAATGTAGTAAAACGCTATGGAGAAAGTCAAACATAATATAAAACAGCCACATAAACTAAAAAGACTGATGAAAAGAGGGAAAAACATCATGATGCACCAACATAAATTAGAAAGCTTGGCAAATCATGACAACCTTTACTAGAATTTATTACGTTCTATTGTATTTATTGTGGTCAATTTTGACTAATTTGCTTTAAAATTTATAATACATTTACATTTACTCATTTAGCAGACGCTTTTCTCCAAAGCGACTTACAAGTGAGAACAATAGAAGCAGTTAAACTAACAGTAGGACAACAATACGTAAGTGCTATGACCCTTCTCAGTTTAATTTAGTGCAGTTTTTTTTTTTTAAATAGTAGAATAGAAGAGAAGAGGAAGTGTTAGTATTACTGAATCAAGTGCTGCCGAAAAAGATACGTCTTCAGCAGTTTCTTGAAAGTGGCTACTGACTCAGAAGCTCTGGTTGAGTTAGGCCAGATCATTCCACCAACAGGGAACAGTCACGGTAAAGGTGTAATACAAATGCTATAGTTAAACAATTACAAGAACTATGTTAATTTTTCATAAGGCCAAGTACAAGTTAGAATCAAAGTTGAATCAAAGAATCATTAGAATCAAAGAATCTTCTTGAATTATTGACTAAACAATTGGTTTTCCCCATCTGTAAAATGTGTTCTGCTAATAATGACAGTTACAGATATTAGGAGAAACCTGGCTTTCAGATATTCTAAGAGATGACAGGAAATTAACATTTTCAGTTTAAGAAAATTTTAAATAAAGATAGTTTAACTTCCCAACATGGCACTTTTTAGACAAGGCATGGTTAACAAGGCTATCACTTTATTGCAGTTATGTTATCAACCTTATATTAAAGGGTGCTGATGTGTTTCTGATCGCTAATGTGGCTGTAATGTTGTTGATTTTCTCAGGTCAGACTGCAGATGTTGTTTGGATGGTGAATTTGATAAAAGCTCTGTGGTTTGATTGAATAGATGATTTCAGTGGGTCACAGCAGCAGTCCTGAACGTCTGCATTCATTTTTTGTATGTGTCTGTCTGTCTGAAATTGAGAGTATGCGTCCTGACAGGTTTTCATGAAAGCATCCATCATATCTGTTGATGTGACGTTTAGCTTTTGCATTAGTGATTGCTGTAATGAGGAATTCCTATTTAAACTCTGTCAGCGTTGTTTTTGTTATTCTACCTGCACTGTTTTTTGCTTGACATAAACACTCTAGTGAACATATTTTGTGTTCAAATCATGTTGAAAATATTGTATTTATAAGTTGAACTCACATGGAAACTCATTTTTCAAAAACCCTCCACCTTCCCCAGCTCCACCTGTATATATCTGCTACGGGGGTTATTTCATTTATGTTATATGTGCATCAGCAGCAGCATGTCTTCTCTGAGAGCTGTCATGACAGAAATACTTTGTTTCTAATTGATCAAATGATGAAAAATTATGATGAAGATTCAATTACAGATCAGTTCAGTGATGCAGTGTGTGTGTGTGTGTTTGAGCTGGTTGGTCAGTATGCGGTGGAATTGATTTTCTTGGTTCAGTGTATCAATTTGCAAGAGAGACACTTGAAAACAAGCAGCGTGCAAAGCAAACACTGAAAACAAACCACAAAATCAATCAGGACATCGAATCTGAGAGAGATGGACAGAATGAAATGAAGAAAAGCAGAAGTGTGTGTGTCCAATGCTCAGATAAAAGCCGGTTGTTTTAGATTCACTGTCTTAAATTGAGGAACCGTGACGCAACTCTCATACTTGTCCAGAGGAACATTTCATTTCTCAGACGTTGCTCTTTCATAGCTCACAAATCTTTATGGAGTTCTCTATTTTGCTTTGTTTACAGATCAACCTTGTCTCAGATGCTTCTCATAGACATAAATCAGTTGGATTAGAAAGTTAGATAAAGGTTCTTCCCAACGCCTCAAAATGTGTCTTTTTTAATTGATTCCCAGACATACAGATCATTTGATTGAAATATCTGACTCATCATTGAAGACTTTGGTTATATTTATTTAATTGAAATGAAGTTTGAGATGCTGAGATCTGCTCTGAACATCTGTAGGAGACATATGTTAGGTTATTGAGGTCTGGAGAAGCTTATGAGACGGAGGAGACGTGTAAAACTTTCTGTTTAACCTTCACACTCTCTAGTAGAGACGGTTGAGATTTTAAACAGATGAGATCTCATTTGAGGTTTGTCTTTCCTCAGGGTGTACACAAACAGTTTATGATTTTAGCTGTCTCACTGTTTAAAAGACACACACACACTCACACTCCCTCAGGGGAAGACCAGAGAGCAAAAATGCAGGAAATTGGTTTGAGGTTTTATTTTGTTGGTGTTTCTGATAGTGGTCAGTTATTTGTTCTCTGTTTTACCTTCTTTTCACAAAGATGGACAGAAGGAATGGAGGGAAAGGATAAAAATTAAAGAAATGTACAATAGACACTATTCCCACAATGGATGGAAACACACACACACATACACACACACTGGGCTGTGAATTGATTTGGCGTTTTATTCCCCTGTGACAGAGAGAGAGAGAGAGTCAGACATCCACAAAATCTTTCTGTGTCATAAATAGAAAGAGATTCAGGCTGAATTCACTAAGCAGTTGCACCATTTTTGCACAAAGTATTTCAAGAATGTGTGTCTTTTCCTCTAACCTCCTACAATCCTTTAGTATAGTAATCCTGTAGTAATGCGGCATGAGTATTTCAATTTATTCATAGTCATTCTGTTCAGCACAAGCACAAAATGGTTTATTTTATAAAATAAGATGTTTCTTTACATTTTCTAATGACCACTCTATCTATCTATCTATCTATCTATCTATCTATCTATCTATCTATCTATCTATCTATCTATCTATCTATCTATCTATCTATCTGTCCGTCTGTCCATCTATCTATCTATCTATCTATCTATCTATCTATCTATCTATCTATCTATCTATCTATCTATCTATCTGTCTGTCTGTCTGTCTGTCTGTCCATCTATCTGTCCATCTGTCTGTCTGTCTATCTATCTCTCTATCTATCCATCTGTCCGTCTATCTATCTATCTGTCCATCTGTCCGTCTGTCTGTCTGTCTGTCTGTCCATCTATCTATCTATCTATCTATCTGTCCGTCTGTCCATCTATCTATCTATCTGTCCGTCCGTCCGTCCGTCCGTCTGTCTGTCTATCTATCTATCTATCTATCTGTCCATCTGTGTGTCTGTCTATCTATCTCTCAATCTATCCATCTATCCATCTGTCCATCTATCCATCTGTCCATCTATCTATCTATCTATCTATCCGTCCGTCCGTCCGTCCATCTATCTGTCTGTCTGTCCAATCATGATAGCTGTGACCTTTGTCCCTGTGCGACCGATGTCTCTCTCTTGTGTTTCACGTGGCTGCATAATTCTGGTTTCTCTCCTGGTTGCTACAGCAACAGTGAGTCTGACAGTAATTGGGCCACTGTGCTGGAGAGGTGAGGGAGGTGAACTTTAACCCCTGGGGGTCAGAGGCCACAGTCCCACCTGAAGTGGCTCTGCATCGCTGTGATTAGACACTTGACCCGCATTCTTCTGAGAGAGAATAAGTGGGATCTGAATAAAAACGAGTCGTCTGACCCCCCTCGTGTCCAGCGGGCAGCCGTGGCATCTGACAGCCTGTGTGTGTCGTGGCGTTTGAGCTTCAATGGCTGAATCTACAGTGAGGAGGTGAAGTGGCCTCTGGCTCCTCGCTGGGGCTTCATCTAATTAAACCATGGGGAGGCAAACAACTGGAGTCAGTGAGCGGATGGACCTTGAGTTTTTCTGCCCATCCTGATGCTTCTAACAAGCATCTCATTCATTTCTGAAGAAGCTCATAGAGTGCGTGTGTATTTGTGACTGAATGAATTATGGCTTTTTAACCCTGTAAAGCCCATACAAATACATATCAATATCAGTAGTTGCTCTATATCTTGCAATAATATTTTCCAGTTATCTTTGTAAGTTTCTCAAAAGCCTGAAGGATCATTACATTTTACATTTATTCATTTAGCAGACGCTTTTATCCAAAGCGACTTACAAATGAGAACAATAGAAGCAGTTAAAACTAACAGTAGGACAACAATACGTAAGTGCTATAACCCCTCTCAGTTTAACTTAAGTGCAGTGTTTTTTTTTTTTTTTTTTTTTTTTTTTTTTTTTTTTAAGAATAGAAGAGAAGAGAAAGTGTTAATACTACTGAATCAAGTGCTGCCGAAAAAGATACGTCTTCAGCAGTTTCTTGAAAGTGGCTACTGACTCAGAAGCTCTGGTTGAGTTAGGCAGATCATTCCACCAACATGGAACAGTCATGGTAAAGGTCCGAGAAAGAGATTTATGTAAAGAGATCATATGTAATAGTCACATTTTAGCATTGTATGATTTTTCAAAAAAAAAAAAAAAATGTATGAATAATCAAGTAAACCAGTTTGGTAAGTGTCCATCTTAAAATATTACTAACAATATTAAAAGTTATTCTTATGTTCACTTCATAAAATTGCCGCAAAAAGACACCATAACCTGAGGGGTGACGTTTTTGCAATTATATTAAAAGGCCTTTTACCTGCTAAAAAAAAGTACAGTTTTGATCATGTTGATCATTTAGAGGCTTACATTTCGATTCCATTTCTGTTATCAAGCGTCTGCTGTAGCTAAGACTCCTATCTAGAGAAGAAACCAACATTAGAATGCTGTTCACTTCACTTTTTTTGGGGGGTTTTGGCAGATTTTGTCATTTTTTGTTTTTACCACCAAAAACAAACAGACTTAACTGGCAAGAGAAAGCAATGAGAAATGCATTCTGTCATAGACAACGATTTCACAACAAATCAAGTCACCATTATTTCTATAGTACAGACTATAGTATATAGTATAGTATTCTATAGTATATACAGTACAGACTGTTTCAAAGCAGCTTCACGGTAATAACAGGACAATAACAGAATCAATGATGCAAACATAAGACAGATTCAAATTCTGCTGTAAGGTATCCAAAAAAGACAATAGTGTCCTTATGCACCTCGAGTCAGTTGATGGTGATGATTCAGCGACGTTGAAAAATTCATCAATTATGAAACAAATTCGATTCAGCTATAAAGCAGCTCTACAGAAGACAATAGTGTCGTTATTGAGCTCAATTCAGTTCAAGTTTTGTACTCATAGTACAAAACTTGATAGTGTCAATGATAGTGCCATAGATAGTGTCAGTGTAATCAAATCAATAATATCACTCAAACCAAACCAAATTGCTCAGGTCTAGTGTGAAGGGGCAGACCTGAGCAAGTGGAAGCTCAGTGAGTGAGTCTTTGTTTAGAGAAGAAATGAGACAAATCGTAATGCCACAGGCCAACACAGTTTCATCTGCGCTCCTCTGCAAATGAACAGCACCAGCTGAGCCAACATGAGCGCCAGGCTGTGTTTCCAGCATTTTAGGAAGCACTTCGTATTATCTGAGCCAAAATGGCCGTCAGGCGGTGTTGAAAGCCAGCTGAGATGTACAGCCGTGATTGGGCCAATATGGCTGCAGGACAGGTATCAAAGTCTTTGGGGACAGACGGTGCATTTTCAGCCAGGATGGCTTGCGGCTACAGATATGTCCTTTGTCAATGAAATGCTGGAAAGGAAACTGGGCTGTGGACGGCAGATCGCCTCCGTCACCGCCCCAATTAGAGCTGACGTGCTGAGAGGAGAGAACAACGGATGAAAGAGACGAGTGTTTTTACCGCAGTAATTCCCACCGCAATTCATCACAAAGACAAGATCCCCTTTCCTCCTCTTGTGAACAACGAGAAAGTGAAAACAGACGCTCTGAGCGGAGCTGCAGTGGCCCTAATATGTCGTTTTAGCTGAGACCGTCGCTGTGTGAAACTGCCCTCTGACAGCCAAGAGACTCGCCCTCACAGCCACAGCAACAAAAGAGCAGTAATGACACACCAAACAAAACCAAACAACTTCCATTTATCTGCCACATTAAGCAATAATGTTACATAATTTGTTGTTTTTTTTTATTAGGAGCAACACAATTATGTAACATGCTACTTTTAATAATGTAAAATTTTCCCAAAACACTGGAACACTTGGGTAAATGTCACACCACACAATTAATATTAATCAAAATCTCATAATTAATATTGAGTCAAGCAGATTTTATTTATTATTAGTTATATCCCCTTATTTTTCAAATTGGGACTATGCTTTATATGTTAGATTCTACATGTGTATAGATATAAATATATATGTATTATTATTTATTAATAAATGTGTCTATTATTAATTATCTCATGAATTTACCATAAAATGATATTGAAAATTAATGCACTCCCATTGTGGTTATGCATAATGCAGCCATATACATGTACACATATACATGTAAATAACTGAATAAATAAATTATCTGTATTTTTGTACACATTCCTGTCAATCTGCACATTAGTTGCACAGTGACACTTTCTGTAATTTACATAGTTAAAATAGTAGATGACAACAAGTGACGATATTTGTGATTCATTCAAAAACACTAATGCATTCATGAACGAAACAAGTGAGTGGGTCATTGAATCATTCAATTAACCAATTTGTTTGAGAACACAGATTTTTTCAGGTACAAAACAAGCGAGTGAGCCACTGAAACGATTTGTTAAAAAACAGTGATTCATTCAGAAAGCCACTGCTGTGTTGCTTGGAGACGCACATCACACTTGGAGACTCACAAATCGGTTGTGGTAAACGGAAGCATGTTCGCCTTAACGTGCGAGAACCAATCAGGTTCATTCTCATGTTACGCAGCACGTTTGAGCTTCAGCAAGAACAAATGAGGTTTGTTGCGTCACACAAGTACTATTGAGCTTCTGTTTAAGCTTGATGATCAATGTTTATATGTAAATAAAAGGCTAAATTAAGTCTGTTCATAATATAAAGCGATCGTGTCTCTTCAGAAAATCTGGACTAAACCGCTCAATTCATATGGAATAGTTTTACGATCCCTTTATGAACTTTTTGAAGTGTCAAAGTATCAGTTGTGCAGCTGTGTCGTGGAAATAATTCTATTCGAAAAGTTAGGAGGAAGGAGACAAGTGGAAACCTTGGAAAAGTCAAAGTATCAAACGTTTTATTTCTTGCAAGAATGGCAGTTCACACACAGACAGAGTCTGACATGAGAAGGGCGAAGGGCTGATCCCTTCCACCAGGTTATATACCCTAACACATTCTGAGTAGGCTGCATCTGTTTCAGAAGATTGCCTCTGTAACCTTTAAAAGGAAACATGTTTGTTCAAGATCTCTTGTTGGACATAAATTCGTCTAGACAGAACACTGACATCTTCGTTAAGATTTCCTGTTTTTAGCTACTGTTCGAATTCACACCTTTTGCTTATCTCTGGTTTGATCAAAAGCTGCACACATACATTTCACACTTGAAGTACCCAATATGTCACTTGGAGTACACATTGTCCCTTTGCTACTTGGGTTTTTGTCACACATACATGTTGTTCCAGAAAGCTTATTTTAACTTATGCATTTCTAACAGCTTGATTATATCTTTAATAATGTCCTTTTGCTTATATGAACATCTTCCTTTAAATGCTTATTAGTACATAAATCCTAAATGTTAATAAAAGTTGCACACATCTAAAAGATAAAAGAACACATCTAAATGTAAAAATTCCATTACAGCTGTCAATGGAAGGACAGAAAACTCTCAGATGTCAATACAAATATCTTAATTTGTGTTCTGAAGAGTAACGAAAGTCTTACGGGTTTGAAACAACATAAGGGTGAGTAAATGATGACAGAATTTTCATTTTTGGGTGGACTAACCCTTTTTTGCTCTTGTGGATTTGTATTTGGGACTATACTATAATAAGATTGTCTAAAACAGAAGTTACTCAGTTAACCTTCATTTTTAGCGAACTGTTCAGCAATATCACCCACAATCGCGTTATCCGTCCGAATGTCAACACAGTTGTCTGATACTGTATGTGCGCTCAAATAAATTTCTCTCTCTTGTTTTCTTGTTTGTAGTTAAAATGACCAGCCTGTTGTGTTTGTGTTTCTCTTTGAGCGAGTGAGAGATGACAGGAGTGTGACAGGGCAGATAATCAGGAATAGTTAATCCGCGTCTCTTGGGCAGTTGAGGGCGTTCTGGAATCTTCTGTAGTGTTTAGAGTCTCTTTGAGCTCTGTCAGCAACACACACACACACAGTCCTCCACTAACCTCTCCTCTCTGCCTCTTTTCTCCTCTGTATCTCTCTCTTATTATTCTGTCTGTGTTTCTAAACACCCTCCATATACTGTGCTTCACACACATAGGTACATGCGGACTACACTACAGTGCGTGCTACAGACTGTTTTGTTTTATTTGAAATTAAAGTAATGATAATTTATATGCCGTTCACACAGAATGCGTTTTTTGTTTTCCACAGTGCCTTGTCTTTTTTTGTAAGCATGCTCTAGTCTAGAAGGATGTTGCTTGTGCTCGTGCATCGGGTCTTTTGCAGCGTCATTTTTAGAACGCCGTTAAAAGTTAAACTAAAAAAAAATACACCTTGAGACCTTGCACTTTTACACTGCCCTGCATCTCATGTTTCAAGTGCAAAAAAACCCCCAAACTTTAAATCGCATAATGTGGCTTAATCCATTAGGACAGTGACAGATGAGCCCAGAATATGAATGCAATGCACAAAGTGCCAATTGGGGAAACACATAATGAATTCAACTTTACTCGTTATGTTCATATTCTGGTCTCATCTACTTGTCTGTATATGGTATGCATCATGGGACATGTAAAATGTGCCAATTTTATAAACATGCATTATTAACGTTGTATATGAAACATGTTTCCAGTTGAGAATGTCTCCAATTGAGAACCCAACACAGTACCAAAGTTGTTTATCATAAAGTAAACAAAAATGTCTTTAACATGGTGCATACAAATTGTTTAGGTCTCAGTCCAGTTTATGGTAATATTATGTGATGTATTAATGTTACCATGAAATGCAGACAAAAAAATGAATATCACAAAAAGCATAGCAAAACTGGCAATTTACTAAATACATAAACAGCAGTAGTGAGATTTACCAGCCAAGCACTGGGACAAATATTGTACTAGGCTGCTGAATATGAGAAATAATCAGTCACTTGACTGCATAAACATATAAATGGGATTCAGTGCAATCAACAGCAGAGCCTATTATCCACAGCACAAACACATAATCCATGTTAATCCTCATTGTGAACCTGTTTTAATGTCAACTGGGTCATGCTTTCTTTTTTCTAATTTTTTTTTTTTTTTTTTTTGATGATTTTTTTCTGTCACAACCTGCCCATGTTGACATTGTTTGACTTTGGCCTAGAGACAGATTAATATTTTTCATTGAGCTTTCCACAATTCATTCTGTTATTTTATACTGTGGACACATGATAAATCTTTATTTCATTCTCATCATTCTCTCACTTCTATGAGCTCATGTCAGGTGTAAATGTGTTCCTGTCTCTTTAAGACTGCGGGAGCTGCTCAAATACACTGGCAGCTCATTTCAGTAACACATCTGAGCATTAATTAATCAAACATCTGCCCACGATTTTAATCTTTTAGTCTTTTTCTCGCCATTAATTGTGACCCTTGGGGAGTGTAGGGTGTGATACGTGTGACTCGTGACCCATCTAATTGAATGTTTCTTTCATCATTGGGCGGAAGAACATTTTAATTAAGTGTTACATTCTTTCCTTTGGTCTTTTTTTTCTTTTTGCTTGTGTGTTTAGCTGTCTGTTTGAACATGATTGGATGTTTCCAGTATAATTCTGATCGATCACTATGGTAACCTTTTTCCCGCTCACTCAGGCATTGCTGTATGAAGTTGAATCTGTAGCAGAACTCACAGCAAGGGTTTACTAAAGGCGAGCTTGATTTCTACCTCATTTCATTCTTTTCTCAGTTTTTTTTTTTTTTTTTTGCTGGATTACAGTGTTTTTAACCTTGAGAAAAACTGAGTAAACTGAGTAAACTGAGCCAAGATGATAAAGACGTTTAGCTTCAAATGCATGTGTGAGAAAGAGGAACAAACTCACACAGACTTTCAAACTGTGTGAGACTGTGACCAAGGCCTGTTTTTCAGGGTAAAATTGTGGTAAAATCACTTTTACACACCAAACATTAAAAAAAAAATTTTTTTAACTTGATAGTCGAAATAAAAATGTTATATAAATATTAACTGGAATAAAATAAAATATATATATTCAGCTTTTGCGCTGATTTTAAATGTGCCTCATCCAAGTTTTAAAAATATTTTTAAATTTTAATTACAGTACCTCAACCTCTTGGTCTTTAACTTTAGTCTGTTTTGCGTTGCTTTGTGTACTTTTATGTGCATGCATTTCTCAGCCTTTAGGAAGTGTAAATTGCCTGTTTCGTTCTCTTTGAAGCTCTTTCCTTGGGCCATTTTAAATCTCGTCTGCTTCTCCAAACATTATTTTAAAGCAGAAGAAACTCTTTAGTAGAGCAAACCTTTTAAATACTTCTATTCTGAAGCTGGCCAATAATCATAGTGCAGCTGATGAATATTCAATAGTGTTGGGAGAAGGCGCAGTCCCATGGGGCACTCGAGCGAGAGGCGCACACTTTCCACCCGTCGCTCGTGTCCTGAAGGCATGTTCGTTAAAATCCCATCCCGCCAAACCCCTCTGCTGCCTGAACTTCCCCAGCGTTTATCAATTTAATACTTTAATTAAACGTGGAATTATACATATGTTCCTTGCACAAGGTTTCCACAGCTGTTAGTGCTGAATAATCTTTCAATGTCGAACGCTTTCTTCTGGGCTTTTCTCACTAGCGACGGATAAACGGACTCTCGTTGTCTCGCAGTAAGATCCGTGTGAATTAAAGAGCTGTAGGTGTGTTCTTACCTGTTTAACATGCATTAGTTTTGCTCTGCAGGTGAACTTCAGCTTTATACTTTTACATGAATTAAAGCGTCACATTCAAGCTAATTATTTCCACAGAGAGAGAGAGAGGGGTTTATGCTTGTTAAAGAAGTACTGTGTTACTTTGAGGACCGAATTGTCTTGAGAAGTGTGCTAAATTTGAGGGCATCCTCAAACGTATGAATGATTCATAAAGTGAATAATTTGTTTTTAAGTTTTCGTTTAGGGTTTGAGCAGTAAGTCAGTAGTTATTACATTAAGTTTTACATAAAAAACAATAGAAGTCTATGATATGTCCTAATTTAATCTCTTTGTAAACTTTGTGTGTGTGTGTGTGTGTGTGTGTGTGTGTGTGTGAAGACAGTTCCTGCTGCACTTTGATAGATGGTTCTTCCTACATATAACCTCATTACACACAAAAAAATCCCTGATCTACTCTCTCTCTCTCTCTCTCTCTCCATATCATCCAATCACAACTCACTATGCTTTATAATTGCACATTTAGCTCAGCTGATTTGTGACTATCCCTTTTTTCTCTTGTCTTGAATCTGTTATAAAAGATCATTGTGTGTGATAAGGTTGTAGTGAATACACACACACACACACACACACTGAGACACGTCTGTCATCTCCATATGGACACGTCTGAACTCAGCGTCACACATGGCTGACTGCAGTATGACCCTTTACTGAAGGAGACGCACGCTTCTGCTCAACTCTTGACTGTTCAGCTTGTGTTAGGCGATGTGGGAGGGGCTTGATATTGTGAGGGAGTGGCCTGAGGTGGGAGGGTGTGGCTTTAGATCATTTGACAGAAAGACGTCTATAGATAGGCTGTGAGAGCAGTGGTATTTGAAATGTGTACAGAGATTTTAGACATTTTTTTTATTTTAGTGTGCAGGATGAGTTTAGGCAACATTACTTAATTTATTATATGCCATTCTTTTACACTTTATGCCATTTTTTTCTTTGTTATTTAAGTATTATTTTATACTGTACTATAATTTAGTAATTTAGAACTTTTTTATATTTTCAGGTTATTTAGAGTTTTTTATTTTTTTATTTTCATTTTCAGGTTTAATTTCCAAATTTCACACTTGGAATGCCTGGTCTGAACACGAGTTCGGTTGCTCTTAATCTCTCCTATTACATTATTTGGGTCAGAACCTCAGTGCGTTTGCATTATCAAATCAGCAGCTGTTTACCCTTGTTGCTTGGTAACGACGATGCAGGAGAAGGCAGAAAAATACGCAGCGTTGTTCACCTCACTTTTATATTTCGTTTTTTTAACCTATTGTTTTGATTTCAAAGTGTCAGCACATAACACCACTTGTGCCTGTCTGCCGCAATTATACTGCAAATGTTCTAAAGAACGCTAGAGTCCGTTTCTGCTGAAGGCAAGCAGATGAGATATACATTCTCTCTGCTTGCAGTGTGTCTTTCACTCTTTTCAGGAAAGTGAGTGAGAACACACAAACACACAGTTTTATTGAATCATACATCATCAATAGCGGTTCACTTCCGCTATTTATATGATTGCGTTCATATCAGCAGCGAACCGTACTGGACTTCACATGAACCGTACCCCAGACCACCCTTTTTATGTGGACTTGGGTACTGTTCGCAGGTGTGCACCTGGGTTTGGAAAACAGCTGACGTCAATTGTTCCCGGGTGCGCATCAATAGTGCTAGTGTGAAACCACCCTGAAATTCTTCAGAATAGCACATGCTTGAACTGACGAAATAAGACTCATCACCTTTCAAATGAGGTCTTAAAATGACTGAATTCTATTTCTGAAGCCAGTAAAACGCACGCACACACACACACACACACACACACACACACACACACACACACACACAATAGTGTTTTAATTTCTGTTGAGCCTGTGTTGTATTTCTGAAGCCAGTAACACACACACACACACACACACACACACAATAGTGTTTTAGTTTCTGTTGAGTCTGTGTTGTGTAATACACTGTCTCTAGGTGCCTGTTGCTCCAGTAGGGTCGTACATGATTAACACTCAGTGTTTGAGTTGACCTCACATTGTAAACTTTAGCAATGCGTTTATTCCCTCGTAACAGAAGCCCAAACATGCTCATATCTTCAAACTCTCCAGTATTATAGTCTATGTGTATTTACTAGTGGTGGGCCGTTATCGGCGTTAATGTGCTGCGTTAACGTGAGACGATTAAAAAAAATATCGCCATTAATCTATTCTCAAAGTTTGGTTGGGATCATAAAATAGCTTTTTCGAATATCGTTATATTTTCGCGCAATTCCATGTGTTGCCTAGTATATTTGACATAATTGACGCCGCACCTACTGTCACAGATCGCGCAGCAGGGTATTTCCCTGTCAGGGACACAAGGTGTATACTTTTACATGTTACGTTGGGCGACGTTCCTCTCGTTACTTTAAATGCAATTACATGTTGTTAAATAAGTTTATTCCAAGCGCGCTGTATCTTTTTATGTGCATGAGCGATGCTCAATTTACAAATTAATCACTCTTTTGAGTCGATTCTGTTCAAAGACTTCATCAAACAAGTTGGCAGGTCTGTCTAAATCGGTTCGCGAATCAGTCTGAATGATCTGTTCAGTTCCTCACGCACTGAATCGTCTGAAGCGCGTTCAATCACACTCGACTCGGATTCGTAACAGGAAGATTTAAGAACATCAAGAGCGTTGGATGAAGTGGCCGTGGATCTACAGTTTAGTCTAGTGAAAGCAAATCTGCAAATGCATCATATTTTTGCCAGCGATGAAGATCTTTATTAGTTGAACATCTTGGTAAGCTGTCTGTGAATGAATGATTCCACAGGACGAGACCATCGATTTCATTTCATTCAGGTAATACATTTTACAACCAAACAGATTATTACGCCACGATAGCACTACTAACAAGTATGACATTATCGTTTTTTTGGAAATATACATTAATTTATAGGCTACAAAAAAACGCTTCAGAGCGTCGGCGCACTGGCAAAGGTTAACAGGTTAAATAAGCTACCAATGTGTACAGTTTATGAAATGAACACCCGCCATCCCGCGGTAATGTGTGTGTATTGCGCAGGGGCATCACACGAATAGTTTACATTGATTGAAAACTAATTTGTTTAAAAAGGAGGAGGCTTTTGCCGGTAAAGGCAGGTTCACATAAAATCTTTATGCCATATGACATTATTTTTTGATCTAACGAGCATCTGGTTTGGCGATGCAAAAACGGACTGTAGCTACATCGTGCTTATTGTTTTTTTCTTCTTCCAATTAGCCTACTATGTTAAAAAAACGACGAAAACATGTTACTTGTTCAATTAATAAACAGTTTGTTTGATGACAAATCGCTAAAGATGAAATTGGCCTCCCTTTCTGTCATTGTGAGTGTGCGGTTTTTTTTGTTGTTTTTTTGAACGATATTCGACTTTTGCTCCTCTATTGTCGAATGCCATTTTTGGCAGAAATTCACATCCCTACGCGAGGCGAACTATTCTCGAAGACTTACTTTTAGTCATTATTTGGGTAGCACACATATTCTGAATGCCTTCGGCAGAATTCAAATGAGCCATTTTAATCTAGATTAATCAAGATTAATTCCAAGATTACAGTGAGATTAATCTAGATTAAAAAAATTAATCTATGCCCTCTAGTATTTACAGTCATTGCTCTTTTTTTTTCTTTAGATAAACATGCACTGATGAATCATTCATAATAAAGCCATTAACATGCATTAAGAAAGAATATAGAGTTCATTTTGATTTCATGGTGACTGAAAACACTGCCCTCTCTCTCCCTAGTGTGCCTTTGAATGAGTTGATTGACACTTGATGCCAAAGTGTGCAGATGGCGCAGATGGTATTTGGTAGGCAGGTGCCCTAATGTAGAGGGCATTGACGGGACATGTGTGTGTTTTAGGCTCTGTCAAGGTTAGATATTTACATTCTCTCAATGGAAACAGGATCACAGCGTGTGTGTGTGTGTGTGTGTGTGTGTGTGTGTGTGTGTGTGTGTGTGTGTGTGTGTGTGTGCGTGCGTGTGTGTTCAGAAAACAAGCGTCTCATTCATCTAAATGTTTTTAGTTTATCTGGTGACATTCAGAATTCAGCTGTGAGCTGATTGGCCATTAGGCTGCACAGACTCGTCCTGATTGGATAATCACAGGTATGAATGCTGAATCCAGATCGTCTAATTTAGCCTTATTCAACCTTCAGCACTAATTCCAGTATTTAAAATAGAGGCACAAAGAGGAAGTGTTCATTTTAAGATTATTTCGGTGATGTGATTATGGAAGTGACATTTATCATTCAGACTAAAAATTACAAAAACACAACAAAATTACTCAAATGAACTCAAATAAAATGAAAACAGCAAATAAAAACAAAAACTAATTCAAACTTGAATTGGAATGTATATTGTTCACAGTATGCAAATTTTCCATCAGTTTGGCTCAAAAGCAACATGTGCCTCTATCAACTGAGCCATAAGTGCCATGTGTCTAATGACTCTGGAGCCAGAGGAAAATGATGATTGTTGAATTTGAAATGGCATACTTTTCATTTCTTCCATAAAAAAAAGATATCAGGATAATGCATAAGTAGTAAGAGTCGTATGATATTTTTCCATTTCAAATTCAGCTGATGCGCATGCACAAAATTAGATTGAAAATACAAAATGTCCTTTGTTATTTCTAAGGTGATGCAACATGCAATGTAATTGAAACATTAATTGTGAAAAAATACTTAATATTAGTAGGCAGTATGCAGTGTAAGTAGGCAGAATTTGCAGTAAGATAATATTTCATTCTGAACAAAGCCCTTGTGTTGTACAGTTATTGATCGACGCAGCAGATGAGACGCCCACATACACAGGGATCTGTGGCACACAAAGGGTTAAAGGTCGATTTGTGAGGTGTATGAAAGCGTTTGAGGTCACATCTGGATAGATGAGGTCTACTGTTGCTGTGATACTAAAGTTCGAAGGTCAAACTTGATAGAGAGCAAATGCAACTGCAGTTTACACAGAGAGAATCAATGCAGGCTGAGTTTAAATGACTTTAAACGCCTGCATTCGGGTTCAAGCAATAGTTCAGCCAAACAGGAAAATCTGTTAGCATTTTTCCACCCTGTATGAGTTTGTTTCTTGCATGGAACAGAAGAGGAAGGTCTATTTGATTACGCTGTTTTTACTCATGCAGTGTTAGTAGATAGTCAAAAATCCATTATGAAGGAAAGAACTATAATGTTAAAGTATAATAGGTAAATACTACAGGAAAAGTTTTTAAGCACACACACACACACACACACACACACACACACACACACACACAGGCAGCTGTAAGACGATATATATGGAGCCAATGTTGCACATTTATAGGATTAATTTACTGGCTATCAAATCATGGCTGTTTATGAGCATATTTCTCTCTCTCTCTCTCTCTCTCTCTCTCTCTCTCTCTCTCTCTTTTAATTCAGCCTATAAAAATGATAAAACTTGTGGCCCTGAGGGGAGGCGGGTTTCCATAGCGATGTCACAAGAGACATATGATAGAGGAGGAATCACCCATCGAATAAAACAGCGCGGACGGCTTTTATTTTTCAGCTAAATGAATTCTTCATCACTCAGTCCTGTAGTAAAGCACACCAGACAGAGATAAATTTGGACAGTCGGTCTCAGACAAGAAAAGAGGAATGAAATTGCATGCTATTTGTGCTATATACCGTTACATATTGATTGCATTTGACAAAATGTGCAGTATGCAACATGGTGCACATCCTGTTGAGATACTTTATCCCACAATGCAACGTCAAGTCACCTTTAATTCTACAGTCCTTATACAATACAGAATGTTTCAAAGCAGCTTCACATAATAGATAGGATAATAATAGAATCAGTATGCAGACTTCATCAAATATGAGACAAATAGAAATTCTGCTGTAAAACAGATCCATTCAGTTCAGTTTTGATTCAGTTCAGTTCAATAACTGTGTAAAGTTCAGCAATTATGGTCGAGTCGAGGAATTAGATATGAATAATACCAATCACAAATTTGTAAATATGTAGTTTTTATGTCACTCATTTGATGTGTATGCCAAAATTTTGATTATTTTTACACAAATTTGTTTTAAAATGCAGAATAATGGTATTTGAGGATGATTAACTGCCACCTACTGAATTAAACATGCAGTGTATGAACTGCTATTTGAAACGGATATCATTATTGCAATGCATAGTTGCACATGCTATTTACTGTATATATTGTGCAGTATGTAATTTTAAACACGGCCGAAGTGTGTACATCGTGCGCTGTTTGTCGATTAGGATTGACTGCTTGGTTAAACAGGAACTGAATTTGTTCATTCAGGCCTGGAATTGAAAAGTGTGAAGAGGTAAATATCCCCCTTCCTCCCTCTCTCTCGCTCTCATCTCACATTTATCAGTCGGGATCTATCACACTTTCTTATTTTCATTCCCTCTTCGACACACGCGTTCGTACCCTGCAGTGAGGGTGTTTGGAGTTCGTCTCTGAATATGAATGGCCTGTTTTCCGTTGTAATAGAAAAACGACTGAACAAAATGAAAGAATATACTGTAGTAACAAGAGAAATGCATCACTATGTTGTACATGTGTACCTGTACATTTACTCACCTTACATGTCCGCTCACCTCACTAGATCAATACTCCTTTTTAATGCTATTTAGTATTGTGTGTGTGTGTCTGTGTGTGTGTGTGTGTGTGTGTGTGTGTGTGTGTGTCATGCGCTGGCTTCATTTGATAATCCAGACAAAGTTGCTTGACGCAGATGAACGATGAAATAACATTTAATAAACACCAGGAACTAAAGACACGGGAACTAAACACAGGCAATAGAAAACAAAAGGATATCAAAACAAAAGTCATTTCACACACAGACATAGAGGAATCGTGACGAATTGAAATTGTATTTATTTTTAGGAAATTATATCGTTTTATTCAATTTTATACTTTTTTTATGAAGGAAATTTATATTTGTATAACATAAAATGAAGATATAAATGAATAAAAATATAAATGGTCCCTTTGTTTTCTTTATGCGAATATATTTTATTATATATTTTATTTTGAACGAGGTCAAATTCGATAAGGATGTGTTTCTGTGAGATTCACCTCATTAAACCTCCTGCTAACTGCACATGCACATGCACACACTCAGTTATGCAAAAACTAAAACACGAAAGCAAAATGTCCTTCAGACAGAAACCAATCACTGTATCCTGTGAAAGGCATCACACAATCTGTGTGTGTGTGTGTGTGTGTCCACTGCTAAAGCGTGTCCTCACTTCCCCTCCGACACGCTCCCAGCGCCTCATCTCTTGTTTCCTTCCATCTCTCATCGCCCTCACCGGCTGAATCCCATATGCAGGAAAATATCATTCAAATCAAATCATTCCTGAACTCCATCAATAAGGCATGTACATCTCTAAACACACAAGCACACACACTCCCTCCATCACTAAACACTGAGAGTGGAAGACAGTGAGGAAGATGGAGGTATTAGGTATCACAGATCAAACTGATGTTAAGCGTGTGAATCTGTACAGCAACAGAATGTCTGGATTGTTTTTTTCCATGCAGAGAAAGTGACTCCAAGAAGCATCATGAAAGTAGTTTATATGACTTACTGTGTGCACTATATTCAAGTCTTCTGGAGTCATGCTTTCTGTGAGGAACAGACTGAACTTTAAATCATTAATCACTGTAAATCTCTCCCTTTTCTCATTTGCATATTCAAATATGGCACTGGAACGAGGTTGGATGTAAATTATGTCAAACATTGTTGGTTCTAACAGGCCTTTTGACTTACTGACCCCATTTTC